>CM047810.1:35729668-36467204 GCA_026214975.1 Gentiana macrophylla
TTATCGAATACTTCGGTAAGGTCAACACTCCGTGTCAGAGTCAACCTTTCCTTGCTGGCCTCGAAAGCATCCTCACACCTGACTCCACTCGCACTTCACACTTTTCCGTAAGTCAGTGGTCTGTGAAGCAATCCTCAAAAATCCTAACAAAGCGCTCAGAGATCCCGCCACCCCAAGAAACTTATTATTTCAAATCAGAGTCGGCCTAGGGGCTACTTGGCCATCGCTTATCTTTTGATCAACTTTGACTCATTATACTAAAAATGACATGGCCTAACAAGTTTACTTGGTCCAACTACAACTGCTTTCTCAAGTGTCTGCATAGTATATCCTCAAGTGGTCCTCATGCTCATACTCATCCTCCGAGTAGATCAAAATATCATCAATGAACACTCATCACAAGCTTGTGTCTGTGGATACGCATAAAGATTCTTTCGTATAGGTCCATAAATGTCGACGGTGCATTCGTGAGACCAAATGGCATGACTATGAACTCAGAATGCCCATACCTAGTGTTGAACATCGCTTTGGATATCCTTCTCATTGACCTTAATCGGTGATACCTCGACCTCAAGTCTATCTTAAAAGAGACTTTCTTCCCCTGGTTGATTAAACAGTCGCTCCGGCCCTCGGGAGTGATACTTATTCTGATGGTCAACTTATTCAACTCTCATATAGTCTATGCACATCCTCATACTACCATTCTTCTTCTTCACTTAACAAAACTATAGCTTCCCTGCTGTGATGTACCAGGCCCGATTATCTTCTTCTAACATATCCGCCAACCGGCCCTTCAACTCTACTAACTCGGCTTTGGCCACATCCTGCACGGTGCCCTGGCCCATCGGGGTCTCAGAACGCCCTGTGCCCAGAGCTCAGAAGGCTAACGAGTCATAAATGACACGGCACAACTTCTGGGACTCGCTCGCTGGTCTAAAAGGCTAACCCGAAGCCGACAAGCACCTTTATGCCTCACACTTATATGGTGGCAGCAGATCAGATTTCACCGATGTGAGACTTTACATTCTCCCTCTTATAAGGGGGACTCCACAGTCCTCGCCAGACGACCAAGATTGGTGTCCTAGTCACCTTTACCTAGATTTCTGAGGTGCTCACCGCCTCACGCGTGTGACACTAAGTTCCAAATGATAGTCGGCTCCGAGCACAAATTTTTAACGCCCGCTCACACTTCGCCCGGTAGCTTAAATGAGTCATAAATGGTCCAGATTAACCGCTTAAACCGCCGCTCTGCTGGTTTGAGCAAGACTAACCTGCTGACAAGCACCTTTTATGTCCCACACTTATACATGGGTGGTCTTCTACTATTTTTCCCATGCGACTTACATCTTGACTATGCAATACCCACACAATGTTATTGTGGTGAAGAGGCCGCGATTGGTTGCCATGATACACAAGCGCCACTAGGCGAACTCTCACCGGAGCCGTAGAGTCGCCCCGACATCACTTGTACTTCGCCTTCGCTTTGTAATCACCGACTATAATCCCTATAAATAACCTGGCATCACCCTCCACCGTAACTTACGTTATTTTGACTTGATCCTCAGGCAGAACCCATATGGTATGTAGCAGGACTCTCACGATGCACCAAAAAAAACACCCCATTCCTTCGGATCGTTTCATCATTTTTCTTAGCACCACCACAGACTGACCGGAGAAATTATTCCTTTAATCTGAGATATCTACCACTATCATCAATTAAATATGTTTGTGATAATTCCGCTTGTTCTGAGTTTCTGTTTGGAAAAAATGAAAGAGATATTTACCTCATAGTATTATCATCAGTCGAAAGTTATTATTTTGCTATATAGAAAAAATTAACAAGTGCGTGTTTCCCTTCCACTAATTTACAATATATAAAAATATATTCTACTTAAACTATGAACTATACGTCCATAAAAGCTCGCCTCATATATATATATATACTCTGTATATGACAAGGTTGACTTCTACTTGTAATGTTTCTCTACAGCAGCCATGCATGCACGTACGTGCTGCGGTACAACGGTTGTATTATAAAATTTATTAATTTTCCATGCAATCTTTCACGTAGCTCTTTTCTCTTACTTCTAACTGAATTAGAGTATTAGAGTCAATTGGTTCATCGGTAAAAGCTGTTGTTGTGTTTGTTTCTTCATGGGAAATAAAGACTCCTCCTATCTCTCATTGTTGTTTAGTGCGTTTCCTTCATCCTAATCTTCTAGTAAAGATAAAGAAATTATCTCACTCTTCTTCTTCAGTGTTCATTCACCGTCAACGGGTTTTTGTAGATCTCGAGCGAAATCAAGTCCCGGTAAGCTGACTTAGCTTAAAATTTACTGGGTTTATAGAGTCGCTTGTGGTGGCGGTGGGTGGTGGGGTGGTTTTGGACCTTCAGTAGTGTTAAACGTCAAGGAGAGGCTTGATCTGGATTTTTTTTTGTCCGGCGAGATCTGAATTTTAACTAAAACAGCTTCTTCATTTTTGTTCAGCTTTATGTCAATTAAGCATTAATACATATAGTTTGAAAAAGCGGTTATACGAGAATTTTGCATTTTCTGTAAAGATCTTATATTTTGAGGTTCTTACAGGCGATTAGTATAATAATTTAGATTAATTTCTCAACGATTTTGTAGGTGAATTACATAATTTCCTGCCAATTGATTGTTATTTTCCAATTTGCCTCTCATTTTAATTTTAATTATCTGTTATCACAGGATAGCTGAACAGGATGGGTTAACAGTGAGAGGGAAGACATGAAAACATCTGTATATCTATCAAAATTGTTTCTTTAAGGGCTTATCTGATTGGAAAAATTTGATTTGGAGTTTTTTCCTTTCTTCTCAGTTGGTACAGAAGCAGAAAGATCTGAGTATTTGTGGGTTTGGTCCCCATAGAAATGGATGAAAGGCAGGGAACAGAGAGCTCTTTTGGATTCCTAAAACCCCAATGAAGCTTACTCGAGCTTCTAACAGCAATCGATCTGCAACGAGAAGCAAACAAATTCGCCATCCTTTCCACATTGGTTGATTGCAGAGAGGAATTCTGAAACATCACAGCCTGGCACAGGAATTGCTCCCATTTGGGTAATTCAATTTGTTTTCAGAAGGAAATTCAAGCTCAGAATGCGGGTGATTCATGTAACCATGAGAGATTTGATAATCATGGAGTTGCAATGGCTGGCAATCATCCCTCTGGTATCAATAAAGATTCTCGCTTTTTTTTGGATTTGTGGAATCGTGGAATGGAACATCTAATAAATGATGCAGCAGCTGCAGCACAGACGGCTGTACATGTCGATAAAAGTTCATTTACATCGGCTTCCATTTACCATGTCAAGTGTGCCTCTTATCCAGAGGAATCATCATATTCTTCCTCAACATTCAAAGGCCTGTCTCAGGAATCAGGGCGTCAAAGTGCATTTGAAACATGTAATTGTGAGTCCCTTTTTACCTCACTTGACTCAATTTAATCACAGACATAATTTTATACCGCCTTTATAGATGCAATATGTACTGATGAGATTTGTGTGTCGTGGCGGATCTAAAAAAAAATCAGAGGATGCACAAAATGTTAACTTCCCTGATCTTATTTTCTTGGTATTTGTGCAGAACGAACGTATTGGGAGTGAATAACTATTCTCTAACAAATCATTTGTTTCTAAATTTTCAGATCAAACAAACGGTGCAGAACTGAATGGAGGTATTTTGTACCACACAGCACCCTCAACACCAAACCTAACCAACACAGCGGACAAAGTTCAGGGCTCTGATGAACAAAATTACCGGGTTGGTGTGGCAGCAAAAGAAAACGAGGGATCACGTACTCAACAAAATCCCTATTGAGTTGAGTGAGCTGCAGAAGGAAGGCCAGCCAGAGCAAATTGTTGATATATCTTGTTCTAATGGTTCGAAAACATTGGTGGAGAATCACGAGCCTGACATGGGCAACAGCCAGAACATTGACGTCAAAACACCACAACAGAGACCAAGGAAAAAGAAGCATAGGCCCAAAGTTGTTATTGAAGGCAAACCTAGGCGGAGACCTAGAAACACGACGCCTGCTTCTTCAGAGAAAGTTAACACACCTAAGAGGAAGTATGTCAGAAGAAATAATATCAGCACCGAAGCTGAGACGCCTACAGAAGGTAAAATTCAAGGTGATCTCTGTTCTGAAGCAAAGACAACACCGAAAAGAAAGTACACCAGAAGAAAGGAAGTAAATGAGCCCACCATGACTCCACCGGAGGAGGGTGTTAGTGGAACTAGTAGCCCAAAAGATGATCAAACTTCTCAGAGATCCTGTAGGCGATCATTGAACTTTGAGTTTGACAGCCAAATTTCAGATTTGGGCTGCAAGTCTACTTCACAGATTTCACTTACAGAGAATCAGATGATGTCAGCATTCAAACCTGAAGAAAGAGTAGATATAAATGTTCAAAGGACAGAAACATGCTTTGCTCAACACCATCAGCAGTCAATGGGGAAGGAGTTTGAAGAATACCTTTGAGTAAAGGGGTAAAACCGCTGATTCTTTACCTCCTTCAGAATTTGATCAACTGAACAACAAATCAATGGCTGGCAGTATCACTGAATATTCCAGAGGAAGATGTCAAATAGTGTTCTCAGATGCAACTCATGATAAAGTGGCAACTTTTCTCGAGTCTAGAACTCAAAAAGAAAGGGGTGCTACAAAACCTTTATATACTCCAAACTACAGAAGCATCTTAACCCAAGAAACATATGGGAGGGGACAAAAGAGGGAACAGCCTTCTTCTGCTGGTCTGTTTGATTCTTACGGTATATATTCTGCTGTGCCTCAAGGAAAATATTTTCAGGATTTTACAGAGTTCTCACAATCAAAAGAACACCGACAAGAATTTTCATTCCAGCATTGTCCTGAAACATTCAAGAAGAAGAGGGCCAAACAGGTGCGCAATTCAACCAATTCTACCATGATGCCAGCAGTTGCTTCAACGGGCCACCGTGATTCAGAACTACGCAACCTCAATTGTCAACAATTGCAGAGAAACCAACGGCTTTGGGATGATGCAAGTGAACATTGGTGCTGATTGTGGTCCATCTAGGATTTCAAAAGTCCATAGTGCACAACTTAAGCAAACTTCTTCTGAATGGATTCACCCTTGAGAAATGCAGGTCAAATAACATTGAAAGAATCCAACGGCCTCCTCACTGTGATTCGCTTAGTTGTACGCCACTTGCTAATGCTTTATTTTCGCTATTGGCTTCAAAAGAATACTCATATTCACATTATCTATCTACATGCATAAAACCCTTAGTTGTGGACAAGTGCTGTTAAAAACCTAACAAGTGTTAATTTCTTTTTCTCTCTCACTGTAGACAGATAAAAGACTGACAAGTGTGTGTGTGTGTTTTATTTTGAGCATGTGATGCAGGTTTTACACCAGCCAGAATGTTAAAAAGAATGCCTTCAGTTGATGACATCATTGAGCAGTTCAACAGTCTTAGTGTATCTACAGAAAGCAATACTCTTGCCAGCATAGAGAAGAATGCCCTGTTTGCATATCCATATGAATATTCTGGGAAAAATGCCCTTGTTGTCTACCAGAGTGATCAGACTATGATCCCTTTGATGCTTCATCCATTCAGAAAAACGTGGACCACGGCCTAAAGTTAACCTTGATGAGGAGACAGCTAGAGTATGGACTCTTTTGTTGGAAAATATAGATAGTGAGGGCATTGATGGAACAGATGAAGAGAAAAGAAAATTTTGGCAAAAGGAACGTAAAATTTTTCGTGGAAGGGTCAATTCATTTATTGCAAAAATGCGGCTGGTACAGGGTAAGCATACTACTGCAGTTACTGGACATATCTTTTTTACTCTTACTCCAAAGGTGTAGCCATTAGCCAATGCCTATGTAGATTTCCAATATGGATGGCATGAAAATGGATTACCCTAAATAACTGCCTCTGCTAACTGCAGCCTCCCATTCGAATCACCACCCAGTATCTTATTTTATTTTACGCTAGTAGCTAAACACTTATTGTCCTGTTTCTTGCCTTCCTATAAGCTTAAAATGTAGTGTTCTAAATTCATGGCGGACGCAGATCTCGGGTAAGGGGGAAATAATTTTTTAAAGGCAAATAAAAATTTAAGGGGGCAAACGATATGCTTTGTACATATATTAATGTAATTTTTCCGATCCGTAAAGGCTGCCCCCTGGTTGTATGTAGCTCCGCCACTAGTTCTAATTATTGCCTTCCCTTTAAGTTTGAAGTGTATTGTCCTATTTATTTCTTTTCCTTTAAGCTCAAGTGAATTTATTTACCTTTGTCCGTCCGTGATCCTTACCGCCTCAATGAGCTTATAGTAGGCATCATTTTATTTTTCTTCCACAGGAGACAGACGTTGGCCCATGGAAAGGATCAGTAGTAGACTCTGTTGTTGGAGTTTTTCTGACCCAAAACGTGTCTGATCATCTCTCTAGGTAAGTTGGATTATTGAACCTCTTTACATTTTCATTTTTTATGTTGTTTTTGTACCATGTGTTCTAAAACAGCATGGTCTCTATCATTACAGTTCTGCCTTTATGTCAATGGCTGCAAGATTTCCTCTAAAACCAAGCAGTGATCGTGGCATCGCCTTCTGAAGGAATAAGCGAGATACATGATCTATTGCATTTAGACGAAGATACCTCGGGTGAAGCATTTGGAGATTTCCAAGCCATGAAAAATGATGAAAATTACCTGGAATTGGTCAGAAACTACCAGAAATTGGTCAGAAATTGCACTGAAGTTACCGAGTCAACCAGAACGTTAAAATCCCCTTCTTCCGATTCATCAGAAAGTGGTCCGAGTGCATCTAATGGCGAAACAGTGATGTCAGATGGTGATGTAAGGGCTTCAGGCGACATTTTATGCTCTCAAACTTCTGTGGTTTCCCCTCAGAATTCTACAGATTCAGTCGTCCTAACTGATAACAAAAAGGAGCTATGCTCACACATGTTCGTGGAGGAAGAATCGACATCCGTATGCTTTCAGAATACTTCATTTGTAGAGCTATTGCAGATGCAAGAACAGAGAGTTCATAATCCTGGGAACAGAAGCGGGTCACCTCTTGGGGAAACTCGAACAAATTCCGAAATGACGGAAAGCCACTTGGAAAGTAAGAAATCTGCTAAACATGTAACCTTGTTGAGACCTTCCGTTATACGACCTTATCCTTGTTTTGTTAATGTGAATTCAGGAGAGGCTGATCACAAAGATTTTGCAGAATCACTGACATCAAGTTGTCCGGAAGTTCCAAGGAACCGAGTGTATTGCAACTGATCAAAGTGGGTTGTCAGAAGAATCTGGTGCAGGACCTTCATCTCAGAATAGTACGGGTTTTTGCTTTGAACGACATATGATGTGCATGGAAAATCATGAGTCAGCCGTACTCAAGGCTAGCTGGTGATCAACAAACAGAATTTATTTCCACAGGGCAAAAGCATGCCTCATCTTTTTCAGAAAGTACACTGGATGCAACAATTCTGAAAGGAATCCTGTAAAATTAGATGCAAGCACAAGTGGAGTGAGTACTGCTAAACCCAAGCCAAAAGGCGGTAAAATTTCAAAAGAAGCAGAACCTGAAGTGGATTGGGATATCTACAGAAAACAGGTAGAGGCCAAAGGTAAAAGAGAACAATCAAGCAACACAATGGACTCGGTAGACTGGGAAACTGTAAGATGCACAGAGGTTGGAGAGATTGCTGAGACAATCAAAGAAAGGGGGATGAACAATAGGCTAGCAGAGAGAATCAAGGTATGCATACTTTGTCATGAGCAACAAACAGAATTACTTACGGAGTGCGTATTGAACTCAATAATCAGCTGTAAAAGTTAAGAACGAACTAAACGCTGGATATGAGAATATGTTCTCGTTTGATGTTGTTGTCTCAGTTTTCAGATTGTGTGGATTGTGAATCTTTTTCATTCAAGTTCTGATTCCCAAAAAAAAATTATGTAGGATTTCTTAAACCGGCTTATCAGAGACCATGGGAGCCTTGATCTTGAGTGGTTAAGGGATATACCACCAGATAAAGCGAAGTATGTTACCAAAACTTTTGCCTACCTGTTGTGTAAATGTTTTCTGACTTTGAACTTGTATTGACATTCTTGCTGTATATCTATTGTTGTAGAGAATATCTATTAAGCGTAAAGGGCCTTGGTTTGAAGAGCGTGGAATGTGTTAGACTTTTGACCCTTCACCATCTGGCTTTCCCAGTAAGATCTTAAAGCAACTCTTGACATCATAAATTTTTTTCTTTTGATTTCCACTCTAATCTCTTGACATCTTAACACAGGTGGATACAAATGTTGGACGATAGCTGTGAGACTCGGATGGGTACCACTTGAGCCACTGCCTGAATCGCTGCAGCTGCACCTTCTGGAACTGTGAGTTTAACATATCGGCTTTATTCGTTTTGCTTTAACAACTGAAGTATATGCATGTTGTGCTTGCCATTGTATAGGTACCCGGTGCTCGAGTCAATCCAGAAACACTTATGGCCCAGGCTTTGCAAGCTGGATCAGAGAAAATTGTAAGCTAATCTTCTTGGATTCAGCTATCTTACTTACGGATTTATAAGGTAGTAGAGCTAACAAATCAACAATTCATTTCCTGTGTTAACTTGCAGATATGAGCTGCATTATCATATGATCACATTTGGAAAGGTACGCCATTGAATATTACATGATCATCTACTAAGCAGAAACTGTTCTGAGACTTTTTCCTCGCTTTGATTGACAGGTTTTCTGCACAAAAGTAAGCCAAATTGCAATTCATGCCCCATGCGAGGAGAATGTAGGCATTTCGCAAGTGCATATGCAAGGTTTGCCTTTTTTGTTGATTGGTCCGCTTTTGAGCTGTCGATAACCTGACTCGAGTCATTTACACCCTAAATGTGTTCTCCATGCAGTGCTAGACTGGCTCTCCCGGCACCCCAGGATAAAAGCATTGTTACTGCACCGGCACAGCATCAAAGAACAGCTCATGGTAATCATGCAGAAAAAGTAGACCTTTGCAGTTGCCTAGACCTGAATCAACTGAAAATTTGGGAGCAGCATCTCTATTACCATTTTCTGAACTCACATTTCAAGTGTTGGAAACTCCTAAACCCATCATTGAAGAACCCACGACGCCAGAGTCCGAGCCTGTCATTGAAGAGCCTCAGATTTCAGAATCAGAGACGGAGACGGAGACGGAGACAGTGACAGAGCCGCAGTGGACACAATGTCCTGTTGACATTGAGGATTATATAGACAATGATGATGAGATTCCTACAATTGATCTCAATCTTGAAGCCCTAAATCAAAACTTGCAGAGTATCATGCAAAATGTTGGGCTTCAAGATAGTGAATATTCAAAGGCTTTGATGGTTTTAACTCCAGAAGCTGCTTCAATTCCCATGCCTAAACTCAAAAACATTAACCGCTTAAGAACTGAGCATCGAGTGTAAGTGCAAACTATGTTCCACTCATTTTGATTGACCAGATATTTTGATTAGGTCTTTCACATTTAATCCTTCTTTAAGATATATATATTTTCTTGTTCAAGAACCCCCCCACCCCCCTCAAACACAAACAAACACACAATTTATAAAAAAGATGGGATCTTTAAGTTTAAAATCGAAGTTCTCAAATGTAAAACCTTTGGATGGATCTCAACAAGTAAAAGATTGTAATAATTTGAATTGGCACCATTTTCTGAACTGTTTTTATCATTGTCCTAATTATCTTCCTTTCTTTAGGTACTTGCTTCCGGATTCTCATCAGCTGCTGAAAGGAGTCAGTTCTACATCTCTCTTACAAATCTATATATATATATATAGACATACACACACACACACATGATTCCATCATTCTCTTCCCTAAAATAACTTACCTTTATAACTTTCAGTTGGAGAAACGCGAAGAAAATGATCCATGTCCATACCTTCTGCCATATGGGCTCCAGGTGAGAAGATAACCGTGGCATGTACCTATAGGTCACAGCAGCTACTACAACATGTGTCGCTACACTTGTACACCATTGGTCATGGCGGGACCATATTGTAATGGACTATGATCAAAAGTGTGTAGTGACACGTGGCTCTTGTGTTGTGATCCTATCACTATGCATATGATTATGACTAAACTAAAATATGGTGGTTTATTAGCCTAGTTTATGTATGGGTGTGTTGAGGTTCACTACATACATGATTTTGATTGAGTACCTCTCATATTTTAGGTGAAACTATAAACTCTATTCAGCCACCAGAAAGAAAATGCAGCATCGAAGGATCCGGACAGCTATGCTTTGATAATACATGTTATTCGTGGCAATAGCATACGCGAGGCAACATCCCATACTGTCAGAGGGACAATTTTGGTTAGTGCAATTAGCAACCATGATGTGTTTACTTGTGGAATTGCTCTAAGACGATCTATCATTTGAATGGACAGATACCATGCCGTGATAGCTATGAGAGGAAGCTTTCCACCAATGGTACATACTTCCAAGTGAATGAGGTATATATAGTGTTAGATATTTTTCATCGCTTTTATGCTTATTTGATTTTTGGTTTTTCAATAGAGTTGGTCACTCTAGTAAGCGCTTTGTCTTCACGAAACGGTATCGACTTCTAAAGCCTGCACCCCTATATATTATGGGCACACTTCATTTTTTTATTTAAGATTCTTCAGTATCACCACAAGTGCCTTCTGGTTTGGGCAAATAAAAACCACATCTTGATTCAAATGACTCCATTCTATCCCAGGATAGATTTTCTTCCATTCTCAGTTGTGACATTGTTGAAGAAGGAATAATCATTTTTTTAACGAAAAGCGCTGTGTCCTGGAGTTCATTCAAATTTTCGATATTCCTTACATATTTTCCTTATATACATGACTTTATGATCAATCTAGTTTTAGAATGAAAGCCAGAAAATAAGAAAAGAAGTTAACCAATGCAGGTGTTTGCTGACCATGAAACTAGCCTCAAACCCATTGATGTACCCAGAGATTGGTTGTGGAATTTACGGCGCAGAACAGTTTACTTCGACTTCTATACCAACTATATTTAAAGGTGAGTGATTCTCAGATAGCTGTATTCATTTTTCGCTATAATGTTACATTTTGTATTAAGAAATAGTTTCTGGAGAATTAATACCGTGTTTTTTGTTTGTTTGTTGATAATTAGGTTTGGAGCCCTATGAAATTCAGTACTGCTTCTGGAAAGGTGAATGATTAATGTGAAACCAGTTAGATTCGATCCCGGACTTTGTCTGCTTCATTTTAATTCCTGATTGATACCTTTGAACAATTTTTTTCCAGGCTTTGTATGTGTGAGGGGTTTTGACCGTGCAACGCGGGGTCCACGGCCACTAATTGCAAGACTACACTTCCCAGTAAGCAGGATGCGAAGATTAATAAGGAAGGAGCAGCCGGAAGTGGCTTAGCAAAAGACGCCCGATGAAACTCCAGCAGGGGCAAAGTAGCGGTGGCGAGGAAGGGATGTGGATTTTGTAGCTACATTTTGCTGCTGGTTGATCTACATTTTATTCTGTTGACTTTATAATCTTTCCTAGAAGGAAGCTGGAAGTTTATGTTTGTGTATCATCTAATAATCTGCATCTTTCTTGTAGTCTACATTTGTTATTTTATTTTATTTCTTAATGCTTGCGATGTGAGCATTTAGTGTTGCAGGACATTCTGCCACCTCAAACATAAATCTGGCAATTTTAAACCTCGATATCGGGTAAGTGTAGGGATAAAAATATAGTGTTGAACATGACTAGTGACATTTGTACCTTTTTCTTGGAGTCTTGAGAGTTCAAACAGAATAAAAATCATAATTTCTGTTTGCTTATAGCTTTCTGTATCAGTTTATGAATAGTTCTTTATTTATAGTAAAGCTTTACAGGGCATAAAAGTGACATTAACGCTATACTTAATCGAAATATGGAATCTTGCAAGTGATTTATAGCACACCATTGAATATATTATGTGTACAATACAAATGACGTTCATCTGGCAATTTGATGCAAAAGAGAGTCTTAATCTAAAGAAGCTCTCGCTAGGAAGCCGGGGTTTCTAATCACGGAGGTCTTTGGAAGGAGATTCATCCCGTGTCTCAATGCCAGAACCCAAGCCTCCCCATATGTCTGGAATTCCACTGCTAGTTCCTTCTATTTGTTGCATATCAGAGTTACCCCATAATAATTCAGGCGTACAACTACCGAAGTCAGTGTCCAAGTCCGTTGGTGGCCACATGTCTTCCTCTTTGACAATGTATTCCAGTTCATCAGGCAAGTACAACGGATCATTCTCCAGAAACGAGAGGGGACACTCTTTCTGTGGGTTAATCGCATCCCTCTCGTTCAAGATTTGATCTTTACCTACTACATTCTTTCCTTTGGAAAACCCATGTTCAGTTCCGTGGCTCAAGACCTGTTCAGAACTAGTCGTCATGAAAAAGTCATCTCCCACTTCCAACTCACCAAATGCAGAATCAAACGCTAGGTTTTCCATATCTGTATCTTGTACAGGAAACTGAACGAATTCATCGTGTGCTCCCTGGTTGAAAGCCGATCTATCAAAATCAGGCAAAGAGGGTTCATATTCTGCTCCCTTATGTTTCATGAACTTTCTCATTGTTCTTGGAGGAGAAGTGATTTGTTTCTGATGTTTCATTAGCTGAGGCAATAATGCAGTAGGGTTCTGGAACACATTAGACAAGAAAGAAACCATCTGCTTCTGTTTCTTTTCAGCTGCTTGAAGCTTCTCCCAACTCTGTTCATATGTTGACAGTCCCAAGCTGCTGTCCTTGTAGTTCAATCACTTCTCTCATCATCAAGCTCCTGTCTTTTCTTAACCTCTCTATCTCTTCTTCCAATGAATCTTTCCCTGCCGCCACAGGAACTAGACCGGACGAGCTTCCGGTGTATGATTGACACGTAGTAGATGATTTCCGCCTCTGTATATTCTTCAAAAGATGCCTCTTCCCCTACAAAACCTTCATTTGCAAATTCCCACTTGTCTGCGTCAACTTTTCGAATCCCTGCAGAAAATTACCCAAGCAAAATGTAAACTTTTCTGATGGTTCATGGACAGTATACCAAGACTAGGTCTTTCATCAGTAATACCAAAATCCATACAAGTTAACTGATAACTTATCACATGTTACAAACACAAAAAAGGGTAGTCTGGTAAATGTAAGCATCTTGCTTATACAATGCTCGACGAAGGGCCGGGCCATTTCGGCCTACCATACGCAACCTTACCATACATTTCATATTCCATGGGCTGAAACTATGACCTCTGGCCACACTATACAGTTCCTTTTAACACTGTGCAAAGTCTCCCATCAAAAGTTACAAACACAAAATGCACAATATCCCAAGTTTCAACCTGCTAAATAGTTGAACACTGCAGTCTGCAGATATATATATATATATGACAGATTAAAGGCTAACCTGGAGTGACATCTCTTCTAACTTCCTGAAAGAACTTGGCTCGGCAGAGCCTAAGGATCATTCATTCAATCTACTTCCATGCACTGAGTCATACAAGATTTCTCACCGATTTGGGACTTGGGTAAATTCATGGCAATATATATATGTGTACACAAAGATTTATCAAAAAGAAATAAAAAAATACTACCTATTACAATTGTCAATTCGGTTTTACAATAGGGTGATACATACAGTGGATAAGCTACAAAATTACAAGATCTATGAAAGAATACATACAAGAAAAATCCCCAATTACAAGAAGGAAAAAAAAAAAAAAAAAAAAAAAGATAAAATAATTTACAGAGAAAAAAAGAAAGGCCAGCAAGATGGATTAGACTGTGTTATATACAGTACTAGGTAACTGCTATACTAATGAGTACCCACGTATGTGTTAAGCTGGCGAACAAAGCTTGAGAAGTTGTTGTGCTTAAAATTCCTGGGCAAAATAGTCCGAGCGAATTCAATTGGATCCCACACCAGGAAGCTCATTCCATGGGATGCCCACGAGATAATCGAATCCAGAGTAGGGTCTTCCACTAGATCATAAGTCTTGAAAGAAATGGCGGCACCGGAGTACCCATCAAAGCCTCCAGGGGCTGCGGAACTCCGGGAGGAGAAATCCCACCTGCCTCTGCCTCTGCCTCACCGTCACCGATGATGCTCTGAAAATTAGGGAGTAACTCGAAATCTGGTCGGACTGAGGAACCCGATTCCGGTATAACAGGGGAGGATGAAAACGGCACTGTCTTCGCCGGAGAATGTTCTGTAGAAAACGGATTGGAATTACCGTCAGGCGGAAACATTTTTGAAGAGGATTAAGTGCGGGAAATTGGTGGATTATGAAGAAAAAGGATAAGTTTGTAGAAATGTTTAGAGTAGAGAAAGATGCATGAAAAGGTTAAGCAAGAAGTACTTATATATATAGGAAATGACAATGGCTTAAAATGGAAAAAAAAAAATCTGCACTTGAGGCGGTGGAGACTGTTTGTAGACGGAGACATTTGTGGTCCAGCTACGCGGTTAATTACATTATAAATGCTTTTATTTTGATTTTTTTGATTTTAAAATAACTTAAAATGCTCTTTAAATGAGTGACCTCTTAAAAAGGGCAAAAAAAAAAAAATGAAGTGACGATAGAAGGGCCAATGGGAGCTGGAGAATCGCAAATGGACCCACACAGAGTATTTATAAACCTAATCAGAGCAGTGAGACTTCACTACTAAGCAACGCTAAACTATTCAGTTTTCTTAGTAATTCTAGAATTCGGTAACAAGGAGTTTACCCGGAAACACAACTGGAACTTATACCTTTTTTATTGTATTTTTTTAGGCATGGAAGCTCAAACGCGAAAAAAAAATATTATCAACTAAAATTTGTTTACTTAGCAAATACGAGTGCTTTCTCTCGAGATTTTTCAGCTCTCTCTCTCTTCTTTCTCCCTCTCTTCAAGCGGAAAACTCAGCGCCTTGCTCTTAGCCTCCGGCGTCGGCGGCCGGCTACTCTCCTTGTAAATATTTGTTTATTTCATATTTTGTTCTCTGCTTTCATCCATGGACACTACAAAAAAAAAAACAAACATCAAGCGCTTTTAAGCCGATATATTCATATTATTTCTTCTAATTTTCGACAACACTTAACTAAGATCTCATTATAAAATACTATATTATTTTAATCACAAAAAAACCGCTGATTGATTGACGTTTATGCCTCATTTTTTTAGAAACCGCGATAATAAAAATTACGATATATTTTAATATATCACACTTAAAAACCGGATCTACTATAATTTCAACACATTTAAAATCGCGATCTATTTTAGTTGTTATCGACTTAAAACCGCGATCTATTATAGTTGTATCACTCTTAAAAATCGAGATCTATTATAATTTCAACACATTTAAAAACTCGCGATCTATTTTAAGAGTTGTTATTACACTTAAAAACCGAGATATATTATAATTTCAATCACACCTAAAAAGTGTGATCTATTATAATTTCAACACATTTAAAAATATGATCTATTTTAAAGAATATATCACACTTAAAAACCGAGATATATTATAATTTCAATCACACCTTAAAAGTGTGATCATTCTTTTTTTTTTCAAAACGAAATAAACGCATTACATATTTTTTGTTGCCACTGACTCGAACCCTGATACTCTGACAAGAACTACATTAATTACCACTGGCCGATGCCTACTTTATTATCATTTTCGACTACTCGATCTAAAATATCATTATAAAATATCATATTATTTTAATCACAATTAAAACCATGATTGATTGATGTTCTTGTCTTAGTTTTCTTAAAAACCGTGATAATAAAACTCGCGATCTATTTTACTCATATCACACTTAAAAACCTGATCTATTATAATTCAACACATTTAAAAATCGCGATTTATTTTAGTTGTTATCACACTTAAAAATCGTGATATATTATAGTTATTATCACACTTAAAAACCGAGATCGATTATAATTTCAACACATTTAAAAATCATGATCTATTTTATAAATTGTTATCACACTTAAAAGTTCGAGATCTATTATTATTTCAATCACACCTAAAAAGTGTGATCATTTTTTTTTTTCACACCTAATAACCGTGATAAAAAATTAAGTGTGATATATATACATTTTACTTGTCTCGCTTCTTTTAAAAGTGTGATCCTTTATCTTTAGATAAGTGTGATCTATGTCTCTTTTCTTATTAAGGATATAATTTGTCTCACTTTTTCTATAGTTGTGACAAAAATATCATGAATTCAATACAGCTTAAAAATGAGATTAATTGATATAATTTATCTCACTTTTTCAATAACCGTGACAAAAATATCGTACCAATTTAGTCACAGATTAAAAATGTGATCGATCGGTATAATTTATCTCGCTTTTTTGAATCGCGACAAAATATCATATCAATTTCATCCACCGCTTTGTGAGATTGATTGATAATTTGATATAATTTATCTCGCTTTTTAAAACTATGACAGTAAATATCATATCAATTCAATCACGCTTTAAAAATGAGATTGATTGAAATAATTTATCTCGGTTTTTCAATAATCGTGATGAAAAATCATACTCCCTCCGCCCCATTTTGTTTTGGGACTTTAACTCATAAAAAAATAAGGAGACATCATTTAATGCCTTGTCTACTTATTAAAAGCATAGCTCAATTACAATTACATCCTTTTGTGTTCTTCTACATTTTTCAATAAATTGTTATATTATGTCATTTTAGACATTTAAGAGACAAATTTAATTTAAACATTAGAAGTGGACTAATTTTGGGACATCCTAAAAAAGAATAAGTCCCAAACAAAGTGAGACGGAGGGAGTATCAATTAAGTCACACTTTAAAAATGAGATTGATTAATATAATTTATCTCAGTTTTTCAATAAGTGTGATAGAAAGTTGTAAGTGTGATATATATATTTTCGTTGTTTCGGTTTTATTGAAACTGTGATTGTTATCTTATCTTAAGTGTGATCTATATCCTATTTTGTAGTAGTGGGAGCCTTGATTTGGCGATCGCCTCTCGCCTTCTTCCCACCGTGACCGATACTCTCGCTTTACGGTGGTGGCGGACGGTGTGTCCTTTGATGGTCGCTTTTTTGGGTTTCGTGCTTCATGGATCCGAGTCGGTGGCGTTTTTTCGGAGTCCGCGAGGTCCGCGGTGCTCCGTGGTCGTTGCTCGCCTGCTTGCGCCGAGCTTTGTTGGCGGTTCACTGCTTCTCCCTTTGTCGGGTCTCTTCGCCTGCATCGCCGGGCGGCATGACCGCCTCTCTTCCCGGATGGTGCAATTTCATCGCCGCGTGATTTACATAACACCGCTAAGGCTCCGGGCTCTTAATTGGAGGTTATGATAGTCGTTCTTTTGACGGAGGTGTTAGCCATCTCTTACGGGCTTTCTCTCGCCCGGAGGCGGCAATGGCGGTGGACTCTCGCGCGCCCATCTAGGTTCTAGGTTTCGCTTTGCCGCTTTGTTTGTCCTGCTTGTTCCTCTGCTTGTTGTTTTTGGTTCTTTGATTGTACTAGATTTTAGTTTTTTTTTTTTGTGCAGGTGAAGCTCTCGGCCTCTTTTGGCTTCTTCACCCTCCTTTTATCAAGCCTGCCTCTTTGAGACTTTCGGTCCCGATAGCCTTAATTGGCATTGTTAGTGCGGCTTTCGTCGCATGTAGTCTGACGCTTTGGCCGTGTTGTACTTTTGTTTTTCTTTCTTCCTCTTCTTCTTTCTTCCTTCCTATAATTCCATCCTCCTGATATGGCCTCAGTAGTGAACGGGTGAGGTGGTGTAGTGCATTGCTATATCTAAAGCCGAGGGTGGGGGTTCGAGTCCCGTAAAGGGCCGGCCTCTTTCGGTAAGAGATATCTAATGCAAAGCCTTATTCTTGAGTTCTGCAGGCCCCATGATTAACCTCTCCTCAGATTCTCAGGAGATATCTCGCTTAACTTTTTAGAGTCGAAATTATGTATAAAATTCGACTATGGAGGGTTGAAAATGCAGATTCATTCTCTCTACAAATTGAAATTTACACGATGTGTAGAGAAGTCCGAAAGAAATTGATCATGATGACATTAATAAAGGTCCATAGAAAAATGATGTAGAGCAAACAATGACAATAACAGTGACATTTTAAAATCTCGTATCTTTCTATATATATATAATGTAATAATCTTTCCTCAAAAAAAAAAAAAAAATGTAATAATCTTTCAATTTATAATGTTTATTTTTTGCTATATTTTTCCTTATTTATTCATTTTGAAATAATAAAATGAAAAGATAAAAGTGAAGTATCTAGGCTGAATGAACTTGGAAAACATATTTACTCAAAACATTATTCAGAAAGAGAGTTCCAAACGATCACCATAGAAAGGAGAACGTCACACAATTTTTCTAGATCGTTTCGAAAGGTAAATTTTTTCCCTTCTTTTTTTCCTTTTTTGGTCAATGGGGTAAGAAGAATATAGGATTTTTTTTGATTAATCGTAGTATCATCACGTTTATTTAGTTTTTTTTGATAATTTATTGATCAAGAACAAACTTTTGATTGTAAGAAATTAAGAATAGTAGAATTTGTAGATTGATGAATTTCAAATTGGTGCTTCAAAAAAATAAGGTAAAGGGGTTTTTCTATAACATTGACGTTTTAAATTAACTTTTAGTTGTCTTTGGTTCTGGAGGTTTAATCTGGACGAATTGATACTAATATTTTCGTTCTAACTGCAAGTAGAAATGAGTGAGGCGTGGAAGTGAGTAGTGATTTTGGTGATGCACATGCACTATGTGAATAAACCTATGTAGTTTGTTATAACTACAAATGGTATAATTTTATGTGTGCAACCTTAGAAGATAAAAACACTGTGAGAATTGGTATATCAATGAAGAAAACAAAGAAGTGGAAAAGAAGAAAACCACTTGCATTGTCTAGCAAAAATAATGTGGGAGCTTAGGGTTTAGGTTACAACAAGAGAGGCTTATATAGCCAAATGTCAAAAAGACTGAAATACCCTTAAACTAAATATCTAATCTAATATTATATTTATACGGTAACCATTTCATATGAAATGTAGTAGTCAATGACTTGACTCTTCCGATGATTGTGGGTCGTGGCGCGTTGCTAAACGCTAATCACGATCATTAAGTATAAAATGGTGTTTTGGTAAATGCATTTTGTATTTACGGCGAATATTTTCGGAAGGCCATCGGGTCACACACATATGAACATCTAGCAGGAATCAAACTGTGGTTATAGGGATGACCAAATTAGGAATTATTATCCCGACCGTAAAGTATTATAGTGATAAATTAATATAGTGATATTTATTTATTATGGATAAATAATGCAATATATTAATGGGCCAATTATTTAAAATGACCGATTTTCAACTTCTTAGGGTAATAGGACACTCCAAATCTTATTTAGTTATAAGGACATTCTAATTTTAAGAATGAAAACTTATTTAATTATAAGCGACATTTTAATTTGGCCGATAAAGATGAATAAGGAAAAAAAAAGGAAGGAGAAAAAAAAGAAGCATTCAAAGTAAAATAAAAAAACAAAAAAACTTACTGAACGTGTGGGTGGTATTTTTTTTTTTAATTTTTAATTTTATTTTTAATTCACCATATTTCTAAAGGTCATATATTTTGATCTAAAACTCGAATCATCATAATTTTTTCACTAAAATTTATATTTTTCCGTCTTCTTTATTCTAAAATCAAATTTGATATTTTTCCGAATAAATTTCATAAAATCAATTTTTTCTTCATAAAATCGACGCGACGTATTGATCACCGCCATGCATTGACCACCTACCCGGATGCATTGGCCACCGGGATCCATTAACCACCCCGATGCATTCACCGCCGCGATTCATTGGCTACCATGATGTATTGACCGCCGCGATCCATTGATAACCTTGATCAGTGACATCTCATTGTAGCGATTTATGTAATGGCGTCTCATTGTATCGATTTATACAGTGACTTCTTATTGTAGCGATCTATGCAGTGATGTCTTATTGTATGCAGTGACGTGTTATTGTAACGATTTATGCAGTGACGTGTTATTGTAACAATTTATGCATACCTTTGGTTGTAAGAATATGCATTTAAACAAAAAAAATAAAAATAAAAGAAATACAGTTATTTTACAAAGTTATCGAAAATTTAAACCAACACTAATCAAATAAACCAACATCAATCAAATATTTAAAGATAACAACGAAATAAAGTTACATTACAAAGTTATCAAATGTGTGTGTCAAGTTGTATATGCGGTGACATCAATATCATTGCATCAGTTATCTAATTGTAAATACAGTCATCAATGTCACTGCTTCAGACATCAATGTCACTGCATAAGTCATCAATGTCCCTACATCAGACATCAATGTCACTGCATAAGTCGTCAATGTCATCGCGCATAAGTCGCCAATGTCATCGCGATCACACATCAATGTCATCGCGATAAAACCTAACAATCGCATCGATCCACCGCTTTGTTTTGCATTTCTCCAAATATGGAGCTTTTAATATGGATAAGTACAAGTTTGGTGAAACTACAAAGACTCTTCACTATGACTTTGTAATGGCCACACGTTGTTTGTGCCCTCCTGGATAATTGGATTCATTGTGAAATCCCTCAATTCTTTAACACGATCTTGAATCATTTGACGATCTTGTTTAGCTTAATGTCCCTCGCATCATTCATCAATGTCATCAGATCGGACATCAATGTCTCTACATCGACATCAATGTCACTGCATAAGTCATCAATGTCCCTGTATCAGACATCAATGTCATTGCATAAGTCATCAATGTCCCTGCATTAGACATCAATGTCACTACATCAGACATCAAACCGTATCCTTTAGAATTTTGACGATCCGAGTTTTAGATCAAAATATATAACCTTTAGAAATATGGTGAATTTAAATATTAAAAAAAAAAAAAACAAACATCAGCTCCATACAACGCTTCCTTTTATTTATTTATTTTTTTTCTCTTCTTTATCCACTTGAAATCAGAATGTCCTTATAACTAAATAAGTTTCCTTCTTAAAATTAGAATGTCCTTATAACTAAATAAGATTTCGGAGTGTCCTAAATGATCATTAATTTTCTAACGATGGCCTTATAACTAATATCCACTATATTAATTATATTATTAATTGATAAATGTAGACATGATTGTGTATCTATATCTATATATATATTTGAAAGGAAGATTTAACTCGATTACCCGCTAATTTGGCCCATATCCGCCATTAGCCCGACCTAAACCTGACTTACCATCACCAAATTCTCTCACCCTTTCCGTAAAATCCTCAAAGCCTATTGCAAACATCTCCTAAAAATCCTCACCAATTATCTCCTCCAAATCTCCTTTAACACTCCTCCATATGTAACAAATTGATAGCATCCTTCTTTATAATTTGAAATCTTTTTAAATTTTGTATGAATGCGAATTGTATCAGCAACGATTTAGAGTTTGGAAAAAAAAAACCACGTGAGAATTCGTTGCAAACTCCTCTCTGCAGCCTCCCGTCGACGCAAAAGAGAGGAATGAAGTGAGGAAAATTGGTGCCGACAAGGGCGATCTTCTGCGAAAGTTTCAAAATTTGCTGTAAAGCCACGTGAGAATTCGTTGCAAACTCCTCTCTGCAGCCTCCCGTCGACTTAAGAGAGAGGAACGGAGTGAGGAAAATTGGTGCCGACAATGGCGATCTTCTGCGAAAGTTTCAAAATCTGCTGGTATTTTTTGTTTCTTGATTTGATTTTCCAATTATTGATGTTCCTATTGAACTCAATGTTGTTTATATTGATTTTCATGTTGTTTATATTGATTTTCATTCTATTTACAAGCTTACGCAATATCTTCACATTTGGAATAATGCGGGATATTTTGAGTAAAAGATAATAACTGTACGGTCCGTACTTGATGTACGTGCTTTGCATGTGGTTCCAATAAACATGCCAACAATGTATTCTTATCAATTTGTATAAAGTCATATGAGGAACTATTACAAGGAAGTATCTAAACAAAAGCACTATTGATTTTTTTAAAACATTTTGTTCAATGTTTTGTCCTTTAGTTTGACGCAGCAAGTGCCTACCGATTGGAAAAGTTGTTATATATCATCATTACTCATATTTTGTTCAAGTTGTTTCAAGATACCAAAATGAAGTGGTTGTTCGTCATACTTTGTTATCAGTATGGAATATTTAGATTTTATTCGAATAAAGTAGGTTGAAATGCTGCCAACTTTGTAGGACAATAATAATCAAAATTATAAAAGTGTATTAAGTTTGCGTCATTCGTTTGTTTTATATATACTTTTATTACTTGATCGATACGTTGTTTTTCTCTTTCACATGCTCATTCTCAACCAAACTTCTTATTTCACCTCGGTTACATAATACCATTTTAGTGATGATGGTCATATGAGGCATGTTTTTACACTTGAAGTATAATTTTGAATTTATGGATCAAATCATTTTTTCTTAGAAACAACTTAAACTGCCCCGTGCATTATGCATGGGTTCTTAGACTAGTGTATGTATATTGCAAATCAATTATAGGATTATATTATATTAATATATTGGATATTGAGTTATGCGTGTGGTGCATATTAGATATGCACACATGTATGATTTTTTTTACGGATACAAAATATACGCACTAACACATTTTGTCCCCACTGACACTCGAACCCGGATACTCCGGGTTAAGGGGCCACAATAATTACCAATGGACCAATGCCTCATTGGCACACATGTGTGATTGATACATATTATTATATAATAAAAGCATATTTAAAATAAGATATTAAATAATGAGCTAAATCAATTAAAAGAGATATACTTCCTTACTTCCCTAAATTATTGGTAAAATGTTTTCCTAATCCCTACTTCAAGCAGGAAGCTTCTGCCTAGGGTTTGGGAGTGGTATGAGGCGCCACCTTCCTCTATATAAAAGAATGGGTGTCATGCTCTTTTGTATCACAATCTTAAAAGAATTATTTTTTACTAAAAAATAATAAGAGCTTCCTAAAGAGAGTTTAAGAGAAAAGAAAAAGTCAGTCTAGCAATTGTGTTTTCCAATAGCAGTCCTAGCAAGGATTCCAACGGTGGTTTGTGTGGATCAACAGTAGAGGCTGAACACTTGGGCAACTTTATGCACAACTACCACTGTTGACAAAGCGACGATCTATTCTTAGATCAATTTGGTATGAAATCTTGTCTACTTATTATTGTTTATTATTTAAATGAAGTCGATCATTGGTCAAAAGGAAATCAAAATTTTAAACTTCGCTGCGTTCCCACATTGATTTCCTTACAAAACTAGTTTCGGCATACTCCACAACAAAATGGAATGGTTGAAAGGAAACATAAACACATCATTTCTGTTGCTAGAGGTTTGAAATTACAATCTTCTGTCCCCATTGGTAACTGGCACTTCTCTGTTCCACATGTTGTTCACCTAATTAATCTCTCACCACCCCTTTATTGAAGGATTTAACACCTTACCAGATCTTGCATAATAAACCCCTCACTTATAAACATCTTTGGGTGTTTGGTTTTGTAGCCTATGCTACTGTTACTGGTCCTGGTTTCTCAAAGTTTGACCATGTATCCACACCTTATTGTTACATAGGTCACTCAGCCACCACTAAAAGATATTATTTTCTTGATCTTCACACTAAACAAATACATCTTTTTAAGGATGTTGTTTTCTATGAAACCATCTTTCTTTTTTCTAATCCTCATTTCCATTGCTCATATGACATTTCTCATTCCTCTGACTTTCCCAAACCTACTGGCCAGAGTTCTTTCTTAGACGACTTTCTAGTCCCTTAGGACATTTCAGGTCCTGATGTCTCTGAATCACCTCATACTCCTTCACACCCTGATAAATCTTCTTAATCTTTTTCATCCTCCACTTCTTTTTCACCTCCTTCTTCCTCCACTTCAGATACCTTCTCATCTCTCACTCTTTTTTCTTCTTATCGTCCTCCCAGGAGATCTGCCAGGGTCACACATCTTCCTTCTTGGCTGCAACATTATCATTGTGCCCTTCTTGATTCCAAAAAACCCTTTCCAAATTCTTCTTCCCTCCTCCCATAGTTCATCCTATTTCTTCAGTTATTAGCTGTGATTCTTTGGCCCCATAATACAAGACCTTTGTTTTAAGTATTTCTGCCAACTCTGGGCCTACTTCTTATGCTAAAACTGATAATGTCCTCAGTGGCAAGCTGCCACGGCAGATGAGATACATGCCCTGGAACAAAATCATACTTGGTCTCTGGTTGACGTACCTCATGATAAGGTGCCAATTGGGTGCAGATTGGTTTTCAGAATTAAGTACAAAGTTGATGGGTCTGTAGAGCGTTATAAGGCCAAACTAGTGGAAAAAGGATATACTCAACAGCCAAGGTTGGATTATCAGGATGCTTTCAGTCCCGTGGCTAAGATGACTACTGTGTGGGTTCTTCTTGCAGTTGTAGGGGCAAACAGATGGATTCTCAAACAACTTGATGTCAACAATGCATTCCTTCATGGAGATCTCCATGAAGAAGTCTTACATGCTTGCACCCCTAGTTTTCCAAGTTCCAAGGTTTGCAGATCACACAAGTCCCTCTATGGCCTGTAACAGGCCAGGAGGCAATGAAACATGAAACTTACAAAGTCCTTACTACAGTAGGGATGCACCCAATCTAATGTGGATTACAATTTGTTCATCAAATAGCATGGATCTTTCTTTACTACACTTTTGGTCTATGTGGATGACATTGTCATTGCCAAAAACAGTCCTAAATAGGCATATAATATAATGAACTTCCTACACCAGACCTTTAAAATCAAGGAACTTGGGGAATTGAAGTTTTTCTTGCGGATTGAGGTTGCAAGATGAAAAGATGGGCTGACTGTTAACCAAAGAAAGTATGCCCTGGAACTGCTGGAACAAACTGGTTTGCTAGGATGTAAAGCTACCATCAGCCCTAAGGATAGTTTACAAAAACTTGCACACGAAGACTCACCAGCCCTACCAAGCAATACTTTGTACATAAGCATTGTGGGAAAGCTTTTGTATCCGACTATTACCAGGCCGCACAAATCCCTTTGTAAGGCAAGATTTAAGTCGATTCCTTGATCAACCAAAGATAAAATCACATTAAGGCGCTTTTAAGTTGTTGATGTATGTGAAGAAAAGTCCTAGGCGTGGCATTTTCTTTCCAAATTTCAAAATAGCTTGAAATGAAGGCCTTTTCGTGATTCAGATTGACAAAGTTATGAGGAAACTAGAAGATTTGTGATAGGTTTTTGTATCTTTCTTAGAACGTCCTTGATTTCGTCAATGGCTTCCACCACTTGTGAAATCCAAAGGCTTCTGTACTTGTTAAAAGACCTGAACATCAATCAAGACAGGGCTGTACTTCATATTGTGATAACAAAACTGCAATGTATATTGTTGAAAATCCAGTCTTCCACGAGAGGACAAAGCATATAGAGATATATTGTCATATAGTGAGGGAGAAGTACATCTCAAGGGTGATCAACATTTTAGGACATATTTGCAAAATGGCCGACATATGTACAAGGCATTAGACAACAGGACTTTGAACATGATTTTGAGTTCTTTCAAATACAACAACACATATGCATGTCAGCTTGCGGGAAGGTGTGGAAGAAGATGCTGAAATGGATGAAGGAGAGGTTCAAATGTGAAGGGCAAAATAGTAATTACACTAGAGTCAAATTAGTAAACCGCTTTTGATAGTTTAGTGGTCAAGGGTATAAATACCCCTTTTAGAAGATTCTGTAAACTGTTCTTCAGTTGTATTTTCTTTCCAGAAATAAAACATTTTCTTTCTTCTTTGTTTGCTCACCTATATAATAATCGTTACCCCCACTTATCACCCTTAAGTACTTAACCCTTAATCTCATCTCACCCCACCCTACGTACCCCCACACCCACTTACCCCTTCACCCCTATCCGCTCCTTGTAAGAAACTAAATTTTAAACTATACTGCTTCTTTACCCTAATCACTTACGCCGTTTTCGCCCTTAAACCCTCAACCTCCCATCATAGGTAGATAAGTATTTTGATAAAGTAGCACCTATACTACACTTTGACTTGTGTCGAGAATGTAGTTGGGTTACTAACTTACTATATGAAAGATTACCGAGAGTCATCCTTATTACCGATTCTCGCATGATAAAATTATCTTGTCTCAGGTAAGTCAACAAATTAGATACTGGATCAAGGGTGGAACTAACTCAACTATGTTATGGGATGGGGGTGCTAAGTAAACCAAACCCTATCTTTTATTTAGAGTTAGACTCAAATGGAATTTTGTGTTTGATGTTTTATCTAATTAATCTGACCCACCAATAATTTTTACTCAACCTAAACTCACTTACCAATTTTCCTCAACTAAACATACTGTAAAGTCCCACTTCAGTAAAGTAGTAGAATGATCACCCTCATATAAGCGTAAGACATAAAATCTTGTCAACTCGGGTTAGCCCTTTTAGACCAAGCGAGGACGACGGTCTAAGTAGTTGACCGGACAATTTATGACTCATTTAGCGCTACCAGGCACAGGTCTTGAGGCGTTACAGAATGGTATCAGAGCCGAGTATCAGACGGAACTATGTGCTGCACCGTACGAGAAGACGGTGTAAGGATGACCTCTAGTTACCTTTGATAGGGACGATCCAGGAACAGTCTTGGCCGTCCTGGCGAGGACGCCAGTCCCTTATAAAGGGGGAGGGGGGCAAGTGTAAAGTCTCACATCGGTAAAGTAATATAATGCTCACCCTCATACAAGTATGAGACATAAAGATCTTGTCAACTCGGGTTAACCCTTTTAAACCAAACGAGGACGACGGACTAAGCAGTTGACCGGACAATTTATGACTCATTTAGCGCTACCAGACACAGGTCTGGGGGCGTTACACATACCAACCAATTTACTTAACTAAATTTATCTAATTTCACTCAGCTCTACTCATTAACAAATTTTATTCATTTGAGCCATTTTTTACTCGTGTTCATATTATTAAAGATCCAAGTCACAAGAGATTAAAATGGAGTGTAAAGAACTAATAAAAACGGAGTTCACAAAAGAGATAAAATTGCTATATTGTGAAGTTAAATTGGTTGAAATAAAACTATTTAAATTCTTAGTATAAACTAAAAGATTATGTTCATCTTTGTTGATTTTGTATCTTCATTAATCATTATCATTGAGTACAATTTCTACATATGAGTCGGGCAATAAAACAAAGGGTTCAGAGTCAAAATTATTCCGTTATGCTTTTGAGTTTTTACTTATGAGCTAGCATTGAGTGATTAATTTGTTAAGTTTTAAACTTTTATGAAAACATTAGTTGCAAAGTAACTTCATATAAAAACCTTCTCCACCCGAACCAAAAAATCTTGGCTCCGCTCTTGTGTAGGATAGGATGCCTCATAAGTGATCATTTCTACCATTATCAGTAATTTTATGATGGTCCAGGATCATAAAACATGATCATTATATCAGCATTTTCATCCAATAGGAAATTTTCAAAAGGTAGTATTTTTTTTTATCAAATTCCAATTTTATCGTTTATTCTAGTGGTCACGGATCACCAAATCGGATTTAATCCTGAACCAGGATAAAATTGGTGCGACCGTTATACATAAAAACTTATAGAATCCCTTAGTATATTAAGTATACATAAAAACTGATAGAATCCCTTAGTATATGCTTAATAATAAATGTTAGTACTTACCTCGTTGATGTCTTCCTCTTGTGACATTATTCTTGAACCTGCATGCATGTGCGTGTAATATTTGAAGGTCAACCTCTTTTAGTAATATACTACTCCCTCCGTTTATATATATATGTCGCAGAGAGAAAAATCAGACAGATTAGAAAGTAATTAATATGTGTATTGGAAATGTATTTTTTTATTGGAGATGTAAATGTTTGTTGGAAAATGAAGCTTTAGTATTTTAATTGTGTTTTTTTTTGGAGATGTAAATATTTTGTTGGTAAATGAAGAAAAATAATAAATCGCCGACGGAAATGTAAAATAACAAATAAATAAAAAAATGGTAAAAACGAAAATGCGATGAGAAAAAAAGCGGATGAGTAAGACTCATCCCAAGATTTAGCTTTAAACAACATTCTAAACACATCGTTTTCCGTTTCAGTTACATTGTTTTTAACACTTCATAAAAACATCCACTCCAATAAATACCATTTATATAATCCTTCAAACACCTCTTCCTTCAACTAACATACCTAACCGTAATTTATTTTCTCTTCATTTTTAATATACATCCACCACAATTGAAATAATTGTATATGCAAAATGTCATACGTTTTGTAATATATATATACGGTTTTATAGGAACCCTTGAATATGATAGTCTATAGATGCATCAGCACGTAAGGTCACAAAATGTACGCCACAAATCTTCAATGGCTAGCAGATTTGGCGTTCCTGACAAAACGGAGGAAATAAAAACAGAAAATGCTAGCTAAATCACAAGGTAAAGATGACCATAGAGAAAACAAAAACAAGCAATGTCTAGGATTGTTAAATAATCATACAGAAAACTAAAAAATTTCAGTCATGTAGTAACAACAGTACAGTAGACACCAGAAAACAACATATTAAGAGTTAAATGGGCAGATAGATAAAACAACAGCCTACATCCATCTAATCAGGACAAATGGTTGGTACTCAGAGTCGTGCAAGTCATCAACGTCGATGTTATCAAGACCGGTACTTGTGAAGTCATGCGTAGGGGCTCCCGGTGGTTGCGTAGGGACTTTTTCCACTATTAACATCATGCCACTTTACAGACTGTTGATGTATTTCCAAACAGTGAAAGAACTTGAAATCTTTTTTGTAATCGTTCTTGAAGACAACGTAGCAAGCTCCCCACTGCAATTTCAATACTATTTTCTGTCATAAATGGATTCACTGTAAATCTAACTCATACATATGAATACCAACCAGCTTATGCCTATTCTTTTCTACATACATAAACAAAGTTCAAAAATAAGATCTTCTGCTTATTCCTTCCAGGTTTGAAATATGTACTAGTACTAGATAGGTGGCAAAGAAAGAGGAACATGATCAATCCAACTAATATAGAAAACTAAAAAATTCAGTATTGTAACTCAAACTACAAACCTCATCAGCCAGGTTGGTACCGCTTGACTTCAATCTATGGACTTTGTCCACCACACCTTTCCATTTATTAACATCTGCATGAATGATAGTCCACCTATTATCCAATGATCTTTTTGTGCGGACTGTTTCAGGAAGTTGATCACAGAAATCCTTAAAGATGTTGCTCCACAAGTTGTCGCCGGTCTGACAAGTCCCAACAATCGGATTCTCAGAGCATCACACCCAAGCCTGACAAAGTGAAATATCTTCATTTTGCCTCTAGTTTGGTTTATTCCTATTAGCCACTCTTTTTGGCACCCTTGCACTATCAGCTGGAGCTAGTTTAGATTGGGCATCCACGTTTTCTGGCTGATGGTTGACAGAGGAAGTAGGAATACTTGGTTGAGAGTATGCAAGATATGATGGCGTAGTAGACATCGATTGCTGAGTAGGTGGCGATACCCTGAGTGCATATTTTCCATAAGATAAGCTGCATATGCAGCTTGTGCCGCCTGAGCTGCTTGCACTTGTGTTGGTGATAATACGAATCCACCAAGGAGAAAGTTAAAGTGTGGTTGGCAGGGATCCATTTAACCTGTATACTTCAACAACAGAAAATTAAAATGGCATATATAAGCTAATATGCATCACACAAATTAGACACAAAAAATGTGAAAGTGACATAAAGAGTTTCCCAGCAAAAACATTAATGGGCTCTTCAATATGTTGTTGCAATTAAACAAAAACACAAAAATCAAAAGAGAACCTTCCACTTCAAGTGACTAAATTTAATGCTTGAAGACAATATCAACATCCCCAAAGAAACAAAACTCACCATACAAAAAGCATTGTAAAGGTAGAACCCTAACAAAAAAACCCAACTTCAGTTTTTTTATTTAGATAAAGGATGTTAGTTGGTTAGCACAGCTTCCTTTTTCTTTTTAATTTGAGCTGAGTTGGTTTGCAGTAGTTGATCCCTATTTTTGGACAACTTATCCTTACTATGGCTGGTGTATATAGTAGGTGAGCTGAGCAATATAGCAGCATTTTGTTTCTGTAATTCTTTGAGGTAATAAAACAGATTCTTTAAGACATGATACTAAACAAGCAACAACACAGAGAACCCTAGAAAAGGTAACAAATTTAGAAACACACAATTACACAAAAAGTATGGATAGAAAAAATAACAGAAAATTGATATCTATTGTGCAAAAGAAGAGCAAGAGAAGAACAAAAGGAAGGAAAAAGGGCTACCAATTAAACCGAACAGAATGAGCCACAAATTGCAATTTTCAACTTCAATTCCTTTGATGTCGACAAATTTTCGATCGGATTAACCTTGAAGATTTCCAAAGCACGCACCCGAACCCTATTTCACCATTGATGACTGATATCTAATAGACGAGTGGTGGAAAGAAAATGGAGGGAAATTGGTACATAATGGGACACAAAATCGAGGGAAATTGACGCCCCAGAGGGATTTGAACTCGAGACCTCCTGGTATCGGGACCTCAGCTCTAGCCAATTGAGCTAGGCCTCATCGGCAATTAAAATATGATTTAATTCACGTGAGAAGATCTCCTCGGAGAAAATTTGATAGCACAAGAAAAAAAAATATTTAAAAAAGGGAGTTGTTATTTGAATTAACATAATTGTGTTTCATTGATTCAGTGGTGTAGTGGTGGTATAAATATATACGCCTTGATCAACTTGGACAACAAGTCACACAATAAATAAATAAACAAATAATATTTTTTTAGATAAGTCCTAAATTATCCTCGACACGCCCCCTCAATCCCGTGGGGAGTGGCTGAACACGGAGATTGGTCTTCAAGGTGGTAAAACGAGGTTGAGCCAAGGGTTTAGTGAGAAGGTCAGCTAACTGGTCCTTGGACGTGATAAATGAGATGTTGAGTTTGCGGGCAGCGACTAATTCACGAACATGGTGGAAGTCGATTTCAATGTGCTTCGTATGGGCGTGGAAAATAGGATTGTGAGCAAGGTAGGTAGCACCAATATTATCACACCAGAGAGTAGGTGGGGACGAATAGGGAACCTGCATGTCGCGAAGAAGACTAAAAAGCCATTTAAGAGCGGTACTGCTCTTGGAAACGGTCAAATGTTGCTTGGTACGCTAGCTGATTAAGTTATTCCCAAAGCGCGGACCACAATCGCCTAACAGAGCGGCGATTATCACTATCGGCGTGAATCGGTCGTCGAATAAACCCGAATAGAAATAGGTGACCGGCGAGAGAAAAAGACCGTCGGCGATAGTGTGCTTGAGGTAGCGAAGGATGCGCTTAACAGCAACCCAATAAGCCTTGGTGGGCGAATAAATATACTTACTAACTTTGTGAACCGCGAAGGCAATGTCGGGCCGAGTAAAGCTCAGATATTGCAAACCACCAACGATCGTGCGATAAAGAGATGGGTCGGCACAGGGAGGGCCATCATCAAGTGTGAGTCGAGTAGAGGCGGACATAGGAGTTTGACAAGGCTTGGCTTTATCCAGAGAAGCACGTTGAAGTAGCTGGAAAATATACTTCCATTGGGTGAGAAATAAGCCATCTGAGGTGGGAAGCACCTCAATACCAGGAAAATAGGATAGAGTACCAAGGTCCTTAACCGGAAAGTGCCGACCCAGATAAGTAATAACATGCTCAACAAGAGAAAACGAAGATCCAGTAATAATAATGTCATCGACATAAATAAGAATAAAAACACGAGCACCATCACGAGAGTAGACATATAAAGATGTGTTGGCCTAAGAGCCAACAAAGCCAAACTGAGAGAGGACATCAGTAAACCGAGAAAAACAAGCACGAGGGGCCTGACGGAGGCCGTAAAGACTGTGTCGGAGACGACAAACATAATCTGGAAAGTCAGGGTGCACAAACCCTGGGGCTGTTGCATGTAAACAGGCTCAGATAAGTGCCCATAGAGGAAAGCATTCTGAATATCCACCTGTCAAAGAGACCACGTACCCCTATGAAACTGCAAGAGAAAGCAAAACACGAACAGTGACCGGTTTGACAACCGGACTAAAAGTATCAGTGAAATCAATGCCTTCAGCATGATGAAAACCCTTGGCCACAAGAGGAGCCTTGTAACGCTCAAAACGACCATCGGCATGATGTCTAGTGCGGTAGAACCATTTATTTCATCAATATTCATACGGGAAGTAGCAGGGACAAGATCCCAGGTGTGATTGCGCATTAACGCATCAATTTTCTCTCTCATTAAATTACGCCAATAGGGATGTTTAGAGGCTTCGGTGTAAGAGGTGGAGGCCTAGGAATCGGCAGAGGCAACAAGAGCTTTGGGAAGCGGATAACGGATGAAATCAGGTCAGGAGATAGGTTTGAGAGTGTTGGTTTTAGTACGGGTAACCATGGTATGGGTAGGAGCAAGAGGGCTTAGAGGGGACTATGGGGAGCTGGAGGCCACAGATTTATATGGAGGCAGACGCAGGAGAAGGGCCGTAGGTCTGGCCATAGGAGAGACTTCAGGAATAGATGAAGACGAGGGCGGATTTATAGGGTTACGTACGGGTAGGGAGATAGGAAGAGGTACATTGATAGTCTCAAGGGTAGGTGGAGAGGTAGCGGATTTATAAGGGAAGACAGATCCGTCGAACACCACGTGGCACGCAATGTAGATATGACCAGAGGCAAGGTCGAGGCATTTATAGCCATGGTGAGATGGATTGTACCCAAGAAAATACAATTTTTGGAACAAAAATCGGTTTTGTGAGAGTTATAGGGTCAGAGATAAGGCCAACACACACAACCAAAAACGTGAAGGAAATTATAATCAGGGAGCCGACGGTGGACCATTTCAGAAGGAGACTTATCATGAAGGACATGGGTGGGAAGGCGGTTAATGATGTAAGTGGCAATAGTGAATGCATCTTCCTAATAGGGAAGAGGAAGGTTGGACTGGGTAAGAAGGGAGAGACCAACTTCGACAATTTGGCGGTGACGGAGCCCCAACTTGTTCGTGTGTACGAGGACAAGAAAGGCGATGCCTAATACCAAGGGAAGTAAGAAAGGTGGAAACGTGACGGTACTCACCACCCCAATCAGTTTGAATAGATTTTAATTTAGTATTAAACGGCGTTCGATCATAGCAAGGAAGTCGGGAAAAATGGATTCAACATCGATTTATTTTTCAAGGGTAAAACCACAAATATTTAGTAAAATCATCCGAAAAGCTAACATAATAACGTGAGCCATAAATCGAGGGTTCAGAACATGTGTTGAAATTGTGTCCTAAACCTAATCGGGTTGGACCGGATCCGACCTAGTCAGGTCTTTTACAGTCTATTTTAGTTCATGTAATAACTTTATTATGATTAATAAAAGCACTATTGTTATTATATATAGTAACGTCCCTGGTGTCAAACTGTGATAGAGAAACCATGATACTGATTATGGTTGATGAGATTTCTATTCACTGTAACAAGTTTGATACTTAAATGTCTCTAGTCGTTTGTACTGTCGAACGGGACATTGATGGTATGATTAGACTAGAACGTATTGGATGTCTTCTATCTTATTGAGGATAGGGATATATCTCGTCTATAGAAGTGTAGAGACACTTGGACTGTACGTGGACATGTATTAGAGAATACGTACGTTAGACTGACACACTTACATTAAGTGTCGCAATATGTGGTAGTTGTGTAATTATCCTGAGACCGGAGTCTTCATGGCATCACGGTGTGGATTGTCATGCTTTGACACTATTCAGGATTCCCTTAGCCATGGGGCGATCATGTGGTAGTGCTCGGGTGTGATATTGAAGCATTTGTAGGATACACGATTATTCGTCCGGGAATCATGTATCCTATGATTAAGAGTAAATATCCGAAATGGCCTTCTTATAAGGAAGTTTAGCTCTCGCAAATCTATGCAAAGTGGGAGTAAATGAGTTATTCCGAGAGAGCGTGATATCCAGATTATAAGATAAGATTGTCGATATATCGACACTCGAGATACGATCGTATGGATATTATTACAGCGATAGGATTCTATTTACACGGTAACCACATGAAATATAGTAGTCATTGCTTTTGACTCTTCCGATGATTGGAGGTCACGGTGTGTTGCTAGACGTTATCCCGTGATCGTTAGGTATGAAAGACATTTTCGTAATTTGCACTTTGTGTCTACGGCCAACATATTCGGAAGCCTATTGGGTCACACACATAAGAACATCTAGCCGGATTAAAATGCGGTTATAGTGATAACCAAATAAGGAAAGCTTATCTCGACTATAAAGTGTTATAGTTATTAAATTAATATGACGATATTCATTTATTATGAATAAATTAAATACAAGATATTAATTATATTGATTAATTAAAGAATATTCCGGATGCCAATATTGGCATATGGGGCGCATATGAGTAGTGTATGTAATACACTTGGATTGTGCAATTTAATTAATAAGATTACCATATATTAATATTGGATATTAATTGATTTTGGAAAAATAGAATTATGGTAATAAGATAAATATATTCAATATAAGATATTGACAATATCTTAGATTTATTTAATATAAGATATTAAATTAAAAGAGATAAATCAAACAAAGTGATTTTCCTTATTTTATTAGGAAAAGATTTTTTTTTTCATCAATCTACTAGGAATTTTCTCCTAATCAGATTAGGAGGCATTGGGGCGTAGGTCACCCTGTTTAAGGGAGGCTTGTCTTGTTTTTGTACATTACAATTTCAAGAGCTAACAGCTTCTTGTGTAAAATAGAGAGCTTTTTCTAGTGAGATTTAGAGAGAAAAAGGCCGGTCTAAGAACCGGATTTTTCTAATAGCAATCCAAAGGGATTCGAGGATTTCGTGTGTGATATCGATAGAGGTTGGACACGTGGACGGCTCGCGCGCACTACTATTCTCCGTTGGCGGTCAAAGCATCAATCTATTTAGATCTACCAAGGTAATCACCGTCAACTACTTAACGTGTTTATTGTATTAAATGAAGTCGATCTTGGGATCGGAAATCAAAATTTTAAATTCCGCTGCGTAGACTAGTTGATTTCCTAACAACAAGGACCCCAAACATCAAAATATATCAAGTCTAAAGGTGCAGTAGAATCAAATTCAGAAGTATATAAAAGAAAATGATAACTCTCGGCTAACTGACAGGGTGCACACACAACATGTGGTGCTTTATCTGAAAAAGAAATAGAACGTCTTCCTAAAGCATGACGAATCACGGAATATGAGCAATGGCCAAGACGTTGATGCCATGTGGTGGAGGAGATGGGGGAGGTGCTAGAGCTTGATCAGAAGGGCGGTGGAACGATGTTGAGAAGTGGTAGAGTCCATCTTTGACATGACCCCTAAGATGGACGCGGCCCGAGGAATCCTTCACAAGAAAATACGAACCATGAAACTCAAAATAAATAGAAAATAAAGAGAGTTATCAGAGGCAAACTTATGAACATATAAGAGATTCTTAGGAAGGGATGTGGTAACAATAACATGAGATAAATAAAATGACTCGGATGGAGCATTTACAGAGGAGGTGCCATAGTGAGAAATAGTCAAACCTGTACCGTCGCATACGTGAATTTTTTCAGTACCATTATAACGTTCAGAGGATAAGTTGAGATTGAGGAAATCATTGGTGAGGTGGTGAGTGGCACCGGTATCGGGTTTCCAATCAAAGGCCGGCTGAGAATACGGATAGGCAGCAAAAGCTTGTGGAGGGCGGGGTGCAGGATGTCGGGGAGCCGGCGGATGAGAGTATTCATAACGATATAACAATCCTTAGCCGAGTGGCCAAATTTGGCACATATTTGACATTGAGGGGCCGAGTCAACATTATAATTATTTTCCTTCTATCTGCAACCATTATAATTATTTGGATTATTATTATTTGGATATGGGGGCCGAGGGGAGCCATGGCCACGTCGCCCTTACCTCTGTTATTATATGAACCACATCCTTTGCTATGTTGAGAAACGGAACTGCATTTAATTTGCAAAGTTGGTGAAGGCGGAGTGGGCGCCAAACAAGGTGGTGTTCAACACAATAGGATTATGGTGAAGCAACTTTGATTCGGTGGTAAGGAGAAGGGCATAAACTTCATCGAGGGAGATGAAGGTGCGAGCTGAGATCATGGTTACAACGGCGTCGTATTCGGGTCCGAGTCCGGCGAGTACATATGCAATATGGTCATCGGTGGGTAAGGGTGATCGGCCATCGATAGTTCATCAGCCAATTTTTTTGATTTTGAAGTAATAATCGGATGCGTAGAGTTCGTGTTTCCGGGTAGAAGCCAATTCGGTGCTCAATTGGACTAATTTGGCACGACTCTGCGATGCGAACAATTCTTGGAGTGCCGGCCAAATTCCAGCCTACATCGTAGCGGTGTAGACTTGAGCCAATACATCTTCAGAGAGTGACGACGCTATAGTGCTGAGAATTAGATTATCGGTCTTAAGACATTCCTGATATGTCGGATTGGGTTGTAAATTGAACGATAGATTTAATGTACCTGTATAGCAGAAAAATCATCAGGATCTTTTCCTACATCCACTGTTACTGGACTGCATCTCTGTTTTTCCATGATGTTGTTGCCGTCTTTATGAGGATTCCGATATCTCTTCCCTTGCCTACAACCATTATGTGTTGGTTTCTTCCATATGCTTTATGAGGGAATAAAACATTGCTTTTATAGGTGGAGAGAGGGCAGAAATCTGAATGATCTAGGGTTTAGCTATAATCTCGGCCATCCATCAAAGCCAAGTTTTAATCGGATTAAAACTTCTTTTAAATAACCAATAAATAATAAATTACGGGAAAGTAAATTACTATTACGGGAAAACGAATTTCCTATAAGATCACTATTACGGGAAAGAAAATTACTTGGGCTCAAGTAATGGGCCGACAAAATTTTCTTACATTCTCCCACTTGGTCGATAGGAACATTTATTAGTGTTTTCCTTGTAAGGATCATAAGGCGCGTGTTATATGCTAAACATTTCCTTTAGTCGGTTAGCGTAAGTGTCATAATTAATCTAGTCGTCAATGCGAGTCATAACGGTTACACATCATTCTGCAACATGCTTCCTTCTATGCACCACAACATTTACAACCGTCTTAACTAGACCATAAGCTGAGATTACATAACAGTCCCATTATGTCTTTGCAAGAGACGATTTCTGTTTTAATATATCCATTCGTACTAACAAAAAAAAATATCCATTCGTAATGTGTGTACACAATGGAAAACAGAAAATGATAATGATGTAGAAGATTAACATTAGGAGCTCAACATATGTAAAAAATAAGTACAAAATAATTGGCAGAACACAATAATGGGGAGCTATCCCCAAGACCCCTGCTTTCAGTGTCTCTGGAATGTCTTTGGGGTATTCATTCCATAAATATGTCTGCAACCATAAGATTTTTCATTATATGTTCAATGACAAACAAATATCTTCTAACATCTTGCTTCAGTAATAGATATTTAAGATCCATGTGTTTTGATCCCTTAGATATCATGTCATGCTTAAAGGATCCATGTCCTCTGGATTGCAGCCTCATAACATGCCACGTACTCTGCTTTCACGGTGGAGGAGTAAGTCAACTATGACTTCTAGCTTTTCCATGATACGGCACCTCCATTTAGAAGATACACAGAGCCAAGAGTACAAAGTCTGTCGTCAGTACATCCTCCAAAATCCAAGTCTGAATAACCATTCACCTGTGGGTGTCCTGATTTTCCATATGTGAGCATGTAATTCCTTGTTACCTTTAAGTATCTTAGAACTTTCTTAACAACTTTCCAATGAGACATTCTTGGATTGCTTTGAAGTCTACCCAGCATGCCAACATCATGACTAATGTCAGGTCTTTTACAAACTTGTGCATGCTGTAAACTCCCTACAAGAGAAGCATAAGGATGTTTTTCCATTTCTTTACGTTCCAACTCATTCTGCGGAGATTGCTTAAGATCAAGATTTTCTCCTTTGTGCAGTGGACAATACTAGAAGAGCATCTCGTCATGTCAAATTTTTCTAGAACTTTATCAATACATGATTTATTAGACAATCCTAAAATATTAAGTGCCCTGTCATGGAATATTTCTATCCGTAACACATATGAAGCCTTGCCCAGGTCTTTCATTGCAAATTTCTTGAAGAGTTAGGCCTTGGTTTCATGTAATAAACCAAGATTACTGTTGGCCAATAATATATTATCAACATACATAATCAAAAATATTAACTTACTCCCAATGATCTTGAGGTATATGCAAGGCCAAATGTGTTCTCATTAAAACCGAAAACACTAATGGTTTCATGAAACTTTAAGTACAATTGCCTCGAAGCTTGTTTCAGTCCATATATTTATTTTTAAGCTAGCAGACCATGTCTTCCTTACCTTCAATAATGAAGCATTTAGGTTGACGCATGTAGACTTCTTCTTTCAAGTTTCCATTCAGAAAAGGTTGTTTTCACATCCATATGTTGTAACTCGATATCATAATGAGCTACTAGTGCCATGATAATTCTAAAATAGTCTTTCCTGGACACAAGGGAAAATTCTCTTCGTAATCAACGCCTTCTTTTTGATTGAAACCTTTTGCAACAAGTTGGGCTTTATATCATTCAATATTACCATTACAGTCGTGCTTGAAGAGCCACTTACAGCCAAATGGTTTGTGTCTTGAAGCTAATTGAACGACTTCCCATACTTGATTTTCATCCATAGATTTCAATTCATCTTTCGTGGCATCAATCCACTTACTAGAATTAACTTCATTAATGGCTTGTGAAAACGAAACCGGATCTTTACTTGTTCCTTCTTAATATTCTACTTGATAAAGCATATAATCATCAGGAATAGGAGATCTCATTTGCCTTTGAGATCTTCTTAATTCTGGTTCCTGATGTGCTGCATCAATATTTCATTGGTGATGATCTCATCACGGAGCTGCTAATCATTTATTGGATTTTCTTCATTATTAAAAGGTTCAACAATATGAAGATTTCCAATACTTTTCGGAATAGGGTTAAGAGGGATGGGAACCCTTATTTCCTTTATGATCACATCATGAATTTTATCACTTCCACTGATTTCTCTATTCTCATAGAATATAGCATTACCGGTTTCAACAATTCTCGCAATATGGTTAGGACAATAAAACCTATATCCTTTGGACTTTTTTAGGTAACCGATGAAGCAACCACTGACTGTTCTAAAATCCAAATTTTTTCTTGTGGATTGTAAATTCTAGCCTCAGCTGGACAACCCCATATTTGGAGATGCTTCAAATTAGGTTTCCACCCTTTGCACAGTTCAAAGGTGTCTTTGGAACTGCCTTACTGGGAATCCTATTTGAAATGTAAACAGCTGTGCGTATAGCATCCATCCACAATGATATAGGCAAGTCAGCATGACTCATCATAGATTTAACCATTTCCATGTACGTACAATTCCACCCTTCCGCTACACGATTCTGCCATGGAGATCCATGCGTTGTGTATTGAGCAATAATTCCAAGCTTTTGGAATTTTTTTGCAAAAGGTCCTGGATGTTATCCTGTTTCGTCATACCGTCCGTAAAACTCACCACCTCAATCCGACCTTATGATTTTCACTTTTCTATCTTGTTGTCTCTCGACTTCAGTTATGAACATTTGTAAAGTGTCCACAGAATGAGATTTGTCATGCAACAAGTATAGACAACTGTAATGTGACTAATCATCGATAAAGGTGATAAAATACTTTTCTCCTCCAAAGGTGGGAGCATCAAAAGGTCCAGAAATGACTGTATGTATTATTTCAAGAAGCTCGGCACTTCTTGTTACTGAATTGAGATACAAAATATTTAATAAGTCCTAATTTAAAGAACACTTACATAAGAGTGGAGTATACACAAGAAAATAAGGTGCTCATGCGGGTAGTCACCATAAATCTACACATAATGCCGTGATACTCAAACATAATTGAGTGATATTATTGTAAGAAGACGAACAAGGTATCTGTGGATATCATTGACCTTCGTAATATGCACTCCATAATTCATTTTGTTGTGATGGTAAGATGAGTTTGAAGAAAAGGAGTATCAAGGTAAATTTTATAAAAAGGCTACACTTAAAAGATAACAACATAATGCTCTCTCTTTTTTCTATCTCCTAAGCACCCCACTGTATCGACCTCTATCCTCTTTTGCAGCTCCCCGATGCCGGTGGCACTAGACTGCCGGCGTCCAGCCCTCTTTTATATTTTCGTTTCTTCTTTCTTCTTTGTTCTTCTCCTTTCTACTCCGGCGGTTCTCCTTCTTTGCAACGCCTTCCATGGCGCGGGCCGGCGGGTGCTTTTGCTTTTGGGCGGAACTTGCCCGGAACCTCCTTCATCTCAGATCTACTTGTTTATTTTCCAATTTTGAAGCGTTTTGAGGTCTTTGGCTTCATCGCATCTGGAAGCTTAGTCCCTCCTCACCTTTCTCTACAAGAGTTTTGCTTGTATGTGGTGGGAGCGACTAGATCTATGGCTGTCCGGTATGGATATGGAACGAGGCCCTCGGATTTTGCTTAATGTCACCGGCGTTTGACTGTTATTTCAGATTAGCCTCCGTTTCCTCCCGTCGGTCGTTTATTAGGGTGCAGAGGAAAGCTTTTCTTACGGGCTCTTTCTATTCTGGTGGCGGCTCTAGGTGGTGTGCGGGTGGAGTAGCTAGCCAGCGGCGGTGGTGCTCCTGGATGAGTTTCCATCTCTGATTTGGAGGAAAATGTTATTTTATTAATCTATAGTTTATGTATCTGTTTGTTTTCTTTTAGTTGTATAGTTTGTTTATGTGTTTTGTCGGGTAATAGATTGCCCTTGAGGATTCATGTGTCCGAGCGCCTTATCTTTATGAGAATTTTTTCTCTTCTACTCAGCACCCTCTGCCCAATCTATTACTTGGCTTTGTTATGTTGTATTTTCGGGTCGTGTTGGTTTGTGCTGGTTTGTGCTAGTCCGCCAATAGGCCGGTTTGTAGTGCAGTTTTTTGCCACATTGTAGTACGGCTTAAGGCCGTGTTGTAGTGCGGCGTTTGACCGCGTTTCTAGTCTAGCTGTGGCTAGTTTTGCTATTTTCGGTTTTAATAAAACTTTCGTCTTTGGTGGAAAAAAAAGCTAACAACATAATACATCATAACTAGAGTCAATGTATTCCTTAAATTAACATATCCCTTACTTTAAACCATTTGTTAATTCAACCGAATATCTATAAATTTTTAATCACTTCACATAATGTGATCAAAACATCCATGCATCATCATGTTTGGTCATTGTGGCTATACCCAAAATTTGACACCATTGACAATCATACAGAGATCGACTAAAATTTATGTTGACTAACATGCCATGCAATGTAATACTTAAATATGGTTCAAATATACACGTCTATTGTCTTCATCAACTTACAAAATAAATATGTCACGATCTAATCACTAAACATAATGCTAATAGTCTTTTATATTTCAAGAATTTATGCTGTTGTGACAATACTCTAAACTTGACACAACTATAAGACATATTTCTAATATTTGCAAATAAATAATAATTAATTTAAGGCATATCTTTATGACATATTTAATACTATATATGCACCAAATCTTGCCACTATCACAATATTTTGTCGCCACGCCTATATGTGACTAATCCTTGATATGTCACAACAAAACGCATTTAATTCCTTTATGGGCCGAAAAGTAATCACTAACTATATACGATTAAACACATTATTTGTGATAAAAGGCCTTTCCAACAACAGAAATATACCTTAAAAAAAGGCATAATATGACTAATTAATAGTGCCAACGTACATAGGAAAAACCGATAAATTTAAGTTAATCGTGATTAACCTTTTATTCATTACTATGTATCACCCATTAAATGTAATAAATCATTATATTATGATACATATGTATAGGTGACATTAATAACCATTTACAACCACTTTACTGTGCGTGACCTATTCACTAACACAACACTATACAATATAGATATCACAACTAAAAGTGATCAAATAACATATGACACATAACGTTTGATTAGCAGCCTTTCTGCACAAAAGTATCAAAATAACTTGTAAATTGATACTGTTAATAGCTTAATGAAAGATTAGTTCAATCTTATCAAACAATAAATCAAGTTCGCGTATATTTAATAATTTTTAACATGGTTGAAAGGCTTTTTCAAAAACAAAAAAAAACGTGGTTGAAAGGCGTACCAAACAATTAAACATTCAGAATATGTGATAAAATAAATAAATGAAATAAAAAGGTTTTTTTTTTTTAATTTTTTTTATTTTTAGGAAATATTTGGCCCAATCCAGACTCCACTCCTCGGCTTTTCAGAGCCGCCGATTTTGTGTTCGTTAATAGCGACAAATTGTTCTTGGCCAAAGAAGAAAGACGGGAATGGACATCTTATTTACATAAATAAGCCAAAACAATGTTTAGATATTAATCAACTGAATAATTGCAGGGAATTAGAAATAATCCTAAAAACTCACGTACATGCCGAATAACATGAATAATGGGTCGGCTCCGCGTTACAACATGTAATGATAGATTCAAAGTACCTGAATAGCGGAATAAATTATTAAGATCGTTTCCTACATCTATTGTTACTTGACTGCGTCTCCGATTTGCCATGATGTACGTTGTTTCCGTCTTGATGAAGATTCTGATATCTCTCTTATTGCCTACAACCGTTATGTGTTGGTTTCTTTCAAATGTTTTATGATGGAATAAAGCACTGCCGTCTTGATGAGGATTCCGATATCTCTCTCATTGCCTACTGTCAATTTTGTGACTTGATCTCTAAAACTGGTGTAACTAATCTGAAATTTTGTTTTGTGAAGTGAAACTGAGTTTTGGTGGAAACTGAGTTTGCTGAGTTCTACATCTGAGTTAGTTGATTACAATGGAAAGTGAGTTTCTGGAAAAGTGAGTTTTCATCTGGTGGAGTCAGTTTGAGCTGGGATCCACATCTGGGGCATTTATGACAATCCGACAGAAATCCTATGGTGGCTAGGGTTTAGGGATTTGTGTACCATCCGTTGTAATCAATGTTGTGTGTGTTTTTCAAGAGTGTGAAAAGGCTTGTAACTTCAGTGCATAATACAATGTCTCATTTTCTGCCCGTGGATTAGTCGGCACAATGCCGGATACCACGTTAAATCACAGTGTTCTCTTTGTTTTGTCAATTTCCGCCTTTCTTTTGTGTTAGATTGCATCTGTTTAATCTTTCTTAAACTACAAGTTTCTCGTCTGTGTTTCAAAAAACTGGTATCAGAGCGTAAGGTTCAAGATTCAGAGTGATTTGCAGGTTGAACGGAGTTGATCTTCACCAAGACCAGTGACCGGTGCTAGGATTTTGTGATCAAAGGTCTCTTCTTTTACAAGAAAGATGTCAGCAATTAACGTAAAGATTGATAAATTTAAAGGGAGGAACAGTTTCAGTCTGTGGCAAATCAAGATGCGGGCCTTGTTTAAACAACAAGGGATGTGGACTCCTTTATCCGGTAAAAGAGATGCCAGTGCATCAGATTACGCCATTCTGGAGAAGAAAGCACATTCTACCATCATGTTGTGCTTGTCTGATCATGTTATCACAGAATTTGCTGAGGAAGACACCGCTGCTAAGTTATGGTCAAAGCTTGAAACACTATATATGACTAAGTCATTGACCAACAAGTTGCTGCTAAAGTAGAGGCTGTTTAGCCTAAGGATGCATGAGGGGGCTCAGCCGAGAGATCATCTTGATCTGTTGAACACAATATTACTTGATCTCAGAAATATTGATGTGAAGATTGAAGATGAAGATGCAGCTCTGATTTTGTTGGTATCACTACCAGCTTCTTATGAGAACTTTGTGCAATTCTTCATATTTGGGAAGGATACAGTTGCATTGAAAGATGTAAGGTCAGTTTTACATGCCAGGGAGCTAAGACATAAGGTAGTTGGGGCGGCATAAGTCAGATGTTGACCCGCGCAAGTGCCAGTAGTGTGAAAAGAACGTGGACAGTCTAGGAAGAAGAAATCCAAGAAGACAGGGTTCAAATGTCTTAAATCCATAGATGTTTGCAATTACTGTAAGGAGCAGGGACATTGGAAGTCCAACTGTCCAAAGAAAAAGAAGCAAAGCGGGAGAATAGTTGGAACAAATTTCTGTTTGCGGCTTAGTTTGATTCAGAGGAAGACATGGTTCTAATAGCTGGAGAATCAGCACATCATGCTGATGTGTGGTTTCTGGACTCTGGAGCATCTTATCATATTTGTCCACACAGAGAGTGGTTCTCAAGTTATCAACAGATAGATGGTGGTCATATAGCTATGGCAAACAGCAAGGTCTGCAAGATAGTTGGGATTGGCTCAGTTCAGTTGAGGACAGAGGATGGTAAATTCTGTACGTTGAGTGAAGTTAGACATGTTCCACAGATGACCAAGAACTTGGTATCTCTCAGTCTTTTAGACAGCAAGGGATTCAGTTTTAAGGGTGAAGGTGGAAAACTGAGTGTCTACAAAAACTCAGTTTCAGTTCTCAGGGGAGTCAAAAGGAACCTTGTATATTTTGCAAGGATCAGTTGTATGCAGGTCTGCTTCTTTGTAGCATCTATGAAATTCATCAATCACAGCTTACAAAATTGTGGCATATGAGACTGGGTCACATGGGTGAAAAAGGCATGCAGATTCTTTCTCAGAATAATCTTCTTGGAGGATGTAAGGTCAAGAATCTAGAATTTTATAAGCATTGTGTGTTTGGGAAGTTTCACAGAGGCAAGTTCTCAATAGGAATACACAACACAAAGTCAACACTTGATTATATTCATTCTGATTGTTTGGGGCCTTTAAAGGTGGAGTCATTGGGTGGTCACAGATATTTTGTGTCATTCATAGATGACTATTCAAGGATGACTTGGGTGGTGCTGATGAAACACAAAAGTGAAGCATTTAATAACTTCAAGTTGTGGAAAGCTCTAGTTGAAAATCAGTTGGGAAAGAAGATCAAGAGGCTTCGTACAGACAGTGGCGGATCTACGTGTTTCATAGGGGGTCCATGGACCCCCCTGAACGGATAAAAACTCTACATTTTACCTATAGAAAAATATTTCAGACACCGTAAAAATATTTACGGACCCCCCTAAAAAAATTACGGACCCCCCTAAAAAACATTTCTGGATCCGCCACTACGTACAGATAATGGTCTGGAATTCTGCTGGATTGAGTTTGATACATTTTGCAAAACTGAGGGTATTGTCAGTCATCACACTGTAAGGAATACACCTCAGCAAAATGGTGTAGCTGAGAGAATGAATCAAACTCTTCTAGAGAGGTCAAGATGTATACTCTCTAATGCTTTGGTTTGTCGTGAAGATTTTGGGCGTAGGCATAAGCACAACTTGTTGTTACTTAATCAACATGAGTCCTCATATAGGATCGCCCAAGACACCAGCTGAAATGTGGTCGAAAGCTCACGCCGATTACTCGATTCTAAGGGTATTTGGAGCACAGTTTACTATCATGTCAATGAAGGGAAACTGGAACCAAGGGCCAAGAAAGGAGTGTTTGTGGGGTATGGTGATGGAGTGAAAGGTTATAGAATCTTATCATCAGCAGAGAACATAGTTATTCTCAGCAGAGATGTTGTTTTCGCTGAGAATTCTATGATCAGCTCATCAGTGGGGAGGATAACTGAAACTGAAACCAGTGCTGAAACTAAGAAAACTGACAGTAAGGTGGAGCTTCAGGAGGAGTCAGCTGAGATGCAACACTCAATTGAACAAAGTCAGTTTTCATCTGATCAAGCTACTGAACTAGAATCGAATCAAGCCGACCACCAAGCAGGGTCACCGAAAGCGTCAAACTGATATTGGTCAGCAAAGTATAGCTGTATGAGAGCTAGAAGATCCAATGTTGGGATACCTCCAAGAAGGTATGGGTTTGAAGATTTGCCTGGATATGCACTTCATGTTGCAGAAGAGGTGGATGGTTTTGAACCTTCTACTTACAGGGAGGCAGTGACATGTTCTGAGTCCTCTCAATGGCTTGCTGCCATGGGAGATGAAATGGAGTCATTACTGAAGAATCAGACTTGGGATCTTGTTAAACATCCAGCTGATATGAGAGTTGTTACATGGAAATGGATCTTCAGGAAAAAGGAAGGAATGACTGAGGCCGAAAGAGTCAAGTATAAGGCACGTTTGGTTGCTAGAGGGTTCAGTCAGAAAGAAGGGGTGGACTTTGATGAGATATTCTCACCAGTAGTCAGACATACTTCAATCAGAGTGTTACTAGCAATGGTGGCACATCAAGATCTTGAACTTGAGCGGTTAGATGTGAAGACAGCTTTTCTACATGGTGAGGTAGACAAAGAGATATACATGACTCAGCCAGAGGGATTTCAAGTTCCTGGTAAAGAAACATTTGTTTGTAAGTTGAAAAAGTCCCTGTATGGATTGAAGCAGGCTCCTAAACAGTGGTATAAAAGGTTTGACAGTTAAATGATCCAGCTGGGTTATAGCAGAAATCCTTATGATTGTTGTGTCTACAATAGTTAGCTGAAAGATGGATCATACATCTATCTTATTCTGTATGTGGATGATATGCTGATAGCTGCAAGAAAGAAGTATGATATTCAGAATCTGAAAGACCTTCTTAGTGCTGAATTTGAAATGAAAGATTTGGGTGCAACCAAGAAAATCTTGGGGATGGAGATCTGGAGAGATAGAAGTCAGAAGAAACTGTTTTTATCTCAGCAGGGCTATATACAAGAAGATTTTGGCCAAGTATGGTATGTCAGCTGAAAATCCAATAGATACTCCCTTAGCATCAAATGTTCATTTGTCAGTTTATGCTTCACAGTCACCGAGGAGAAGGAATATATGTCAAGAGTTCCCTATGCTAGTCAGTCTGATGTATGCCATGGTTTGCACTAGGCCTGATCTGGCTCAGGCAGTCAGTATTGTCAGCAGGTTTATGGCTCAACATGGAAAGGAACATTGGAACGCTGTGAAAATAATGTTCATGTACCTTAGGGGTACATCTGATGTTGGTCTCATTTATAGAGGTGATACTCAGAGTTTGGTCACAGGATACTGTGATGCTGATTATGCAGGTGATGTAGACAGTACAAAATCAATGACTGGTTATGTTTTCACATTGGGGAATTCAGTTGTCAGCTGGAAAGCAAATTTGCAAGCAACATTAGCTTTATCAACTCATCGAGGCGAGTATATGGCTCTACTTTGAAGCGACCAAGGAAGCAATCTGGTTGAAGGGTCTAGTCAGTGATTTGGGGCTACATTAAGATCAAGCTGAGATTTATTGTGACAGTTTAAGTTCAATTTGTCTAGCTAATGATCAAGTTCATCATGAGAGAACCAAGCATATTGATGTGAGATATCATTTTCTAAAGGATGAGAAAATGGTTGTAGTGAAGAAGATCAACACCAAAGAAAATCCTGCTGATATGCTTACTGAACCAGTCCAACAAAGCAAGTTTCAGTTGTGTCTGGACTTGTTTGACATTCAAAGCTTATAATCTGTTTTCTGGAAAATCAGTTGAGGGCAGGTCAGCTGAGTGGATTCTGTGGAGAAGTCTGGTACAAGTACATCCTGGCATTGACGAATGCATCTGGGACAAGTACATCTGAATTATGCAATCTGGTGACGTTGAATGAGAGTTCAAGTCAAGGTGGAGATTTTTCAGTTTTGTGGTTTGATCTCTAAAACTGGTGGAACTAATCTGAAATTCAGTTTTGTGAAGTGAAACTGAGTTTTGGAGAAAATTGAGTTTTGGTGAAAACTAAGTTTTGGTGGAAACTGAGTTTGCTGAGTTCTACATCTGAGTTGGTTGATTACAAGGGAAAGTGAGTTTTCTTGAAAGTGAGTTTCTGGAAAAGTGAGTTTTCATCTGGTGGAGTCAGTTTGAGCTGGGATCCACACCTGGGGCATTTATGACAATCCGACAGAGATCCTATGGCGGCTAGGGTTTAGGGATTTGTGTCTATAAATACCATCTGTTGTAATCAATGTTGTGTGTGTTTTTCAAGAGTGTGAAAAGCCTTGTAACTTCAGCGCATAATAAAATATCTCCTTTTCTGCCCGTGGATTAGTCGGCACAACGCGGGATACCACGTTAAATAACCGTGTTCTCTTGTTTCCGTATTTTGTCAATTTCCGCCTTTCTTTTGTATCAGATTGCATCTGTTTTATTTTTCTTAAACTGCAAGTTTCTCGTCTGTGTTTCAACACCTACAACCGTTATGTGTTGGTTTCTTTCAAATGCTTTATGATGGAATAAAGCATTGCTTTTATAGGTGGAGAGAGGACCGAAATCCGAATGACCTAAGGGTTAGCTTTAATCTCGGAAGTCTGTAAAAGCCGAGTTTTAATCGGATTAAAACTCCTTTTAAATAACTAATAAATACTAAATAGCATATTTACTATGGAAAACAAATTTCCTATAAGACCACTATTACAGGAAAGGAAATTAAACGGGCTCAAGTAATAGGCCGACATAATTTTCTTACATGGGTTTCACGGCGCTGTTTTCACCTGTTATCGTGGCCGGCGGTTGAGAAATTTTGCCGGTGATGAATCCTTTTACACCCCGTCCCCGTAAGTAGGGAAGGAGCTGAGCCCACCAGAGATGGTAGTTTTTTTTTTTGAATGAGAGATGGTAGTTTGATCGAGTCAGTTTTATTATGTGAATGAAGAAGAGGTGTTGAAGGAAGGAACAGAAGAAGCCGACGATTCGCCGGAGTCGCTGGTAACGTCTGGCATAGCAGTGAGGAAGACGGCGGCTGAAGTTTTGTTTTGTTTTGTTTTTTTTTTTGAGAAAAAGAAAAGAATTAGGGTTTCAAGAGAGGGATTAGCGTAATGTATTGCGGATTATAATATATTTAAAATAATAATGACTTTAATAGGAGGAGGGCATAGTTGGTATTTTTTGTTTTTAGGGTATCATCCTATGATGTATAAATACTTGATGTTTTGATGAATGAAATCAGAAAATTATGACGGTTTAACAAATTTATCATGGTAGCAGAGAGGCAGTTTACTAAAAAGGGCCCGAAGAACATGTTTCGTTCTTCATCAAAGAAAAGCAACTCCAAAAGTGCAAAAATTTGTTATTGAGTAAAGTGCAACTGCTCTTATTTACTATTTGTTTTTGGTGAATTCCTCCTTAATATAACAGGTGGATCATCTTGGAAGGTGATTGGTCTATTTGCTTGGAAGCGACCATATAATTACGATTTTGGTTCAACAAGAGGAGAAAGAAAAAATTACAATTTTGGTCCGGTCAAATTTTTCAGCGTTTAAATTACTAAAAAAAAGAGGAAAAATCAGAACAAGCCATCATAAGGAGGATCGTGAATCGATGAAGGCGTTCATAGTACAGATGATGCTAGGATTGTAATTAAAGGTCGAAAATTCTGAAAATTATTGCGACCATTGTTGCGAGGATTGAGGTTGGAATGAGCGAGTCGGGTCGAGCCTGGCTCGATTCAAGGCATAAAGGGCAACAAAGGATTCGAACGTCACAATTCCGGTGAACAACGGCAATATAGACGGCCGAACAGCCGGTCTCTCGAATTTGTCTCCGACACAAAGGGGCAAGGAATACTTGACCTTTTAAATTTGGACAAGCCCAAAGATCGCTTAACCGTGAATACTCATGGATAATTGATACAGAGCTACCCACCACGTGACGGGGACATTGAATAATCTCGTGAAAGTACGGTTAATTGAGAAGTGTCCGTTGGGCTTCCGGATGGTAGGACCTCCCATGCCACGCATGAGGAATTGTTACATTGCCGGGAGGATTAAAACTTAAAAATGTTCTTTATGTGCCTAGTTTGACATGCAATCATTGTCCGTGACACAATTATTGGATGAATTAAATTGTCACATTCATATCACTTCTACATTGTGTGTTATGCAGACCGAATGACGAGGAGGGCTGATTGGAGTTGGTGAGCGCAAGATGGACTTTTCTTTTCCGGGAGTTCCACACGTGAAGGTTATGGCGATCAGTGGGGCCAGAATCAATGGATCTATGGCACAAGCGGTTTGGGACATCCTCGAAAAAGTGTTGAAACAACTTCCTAATGTAAGTGCATCTAGTTTTACGAATAAAGATGGGTGTGAAGCTTGTTTCGGGCTAAACAACCAAGGAAAGTTTCCCGAATAGTGATAGTAGGGCTAGTCGAGCTTTTGAATTAGTGCATTGTGACTTGTGGGGACCGTGATGCGACACTTTCTACATGCGGGGCTTCGTATTTTTGACAATTGTGGATGATTATTCTCGTTCTGTTTGGGTCTATTTGTTATATAATAAATGGGAAGTTGAGACAATTTTTTTGAATTTTATGGCACTGATTGAACGGCAGTTTAGTGCAAAAATTCAACGGGTTAGGAGTGACAATGGAACAGAATTTAAACGTTTGCTTCCGCATTTTCAAAAGGAAGGGATCATTTTTGAAACGTCATGTGTGGGCACACCTCAACAAAATGGTAGGGTAGAGAGAAAACATCAACATATCTTGAACGTAGCTAGGGCTTTACGTTTTGAGGGACACCTTCCACTAAAATTTTGGGGGGAGTGTGTTATGGCTGCCTGCCATTTAATTAATCGAACTCCCTCACGTGTTTTGGGTTATAAGACGCCTTATGAATGTTTATTTGGTAAAACCCCTAGTCTTGATGCCCTACGGGTTTTTGGATGCTTGTGTTACGCACACAATTTACGACATAAGGGGGATAAATTTGAAAGTCGGAGTCGCAAATGTGTGTTTTTAGGATACCCTTTTGGGAAGAAAGGCTGGACCCTTTTTGATTTAGAAACGGAAGAAATATTTGTTTCGAGGGATGTTAAATTTTTTGAACATGTTTTTCCTATGAAAGAGCTGGTTTCTCCTCCCTCTGTCCCGATTGAGTTTCTGGAAATGGATAACGGGGGTGTTTATGCGGATGTTAGTGATCAGATTGTGGGGCCGACCCCACCTAGTGATGTTGTCATCGAAACTGACACAGGGGGGGTTGAGGACACCGACGTGGTAGTGGCAGAGTTGCCGACAGATTCGACGAAGACACATAGTGGAGTTGGGAAGAGGGAAACGTACAAAGATTCCTAATTCCCGTTATCAAGATTTTGTGACACATATGGCAGTGGATAAGAAAAGTCCTTCGGCGCGCTCCTCCGGTCCATCCACCTCCTCGGGTAGTTTATATCCGCTTACACATTATGTTAATTATGCTTGTTTCTCTGACGCACATAGACGCTTTCTAGCAAATGTCAGTGCAGGTAACCCTCCAAAATCATTTAAGGAGGCAGTAAAAATTGAAGGATGGCAAAGCGTATATGGTCAAGAAATAAGTGCCTCGAGGAACAAGGCACTTGGGTCCTGCAAGAATTGCCTCCGGGAAAGAAGGCACTCGGAAGCAAATGGGTTTATACCGAAAAATATGATGAATTAGTAGAAGCCGCAGCGTTAAAGGCTCGCTTGGTTGCGTTCGTAATCACCGTGTCGAGGGATTGACTATCATGAGACTTTTGCTCCTGTGGCGAAGATGGTCACAAGACGGGTTTTTCTTCTTTCGCCGCTTAAGAAAAACGGAACTTCACCAAATGGACGTACACAATGCCTTCCTCCATGGCGACTGGATGAGGAAATATATATGCGTGTTCCACCTGGTTTGAGCATTCCAACCGTAATATGGTTTGTCGGATGCGAAAATCCTTATATGGCTTAAAGCAGCACCTCGGTGCCGGGTTTGCTAAACTCGCATCGGCTCAAAAGCAGATGGATTTCGTCAATCTTACTCGATTACTCACTATTTACTCTTGTTCGTGGGGATGTTCAAATTGAATGTGTTGGTTTACGCCGACGATATGATACTTGCCGCAATAATGCTACGGCGGCGCAGTGTTCAAGAATTATTTGAGTAGTTGCTTTAAAAATGAAGGATTTGGGACGATTGAAGTATTTCCTTGGGTTGGAGGTTGCCGAAATTCACAGGGGCATCTTTCTCCCAACGGAAGACGCTTTGGACATTATTGAAGAGACCGGTCTATTGGGTGCCCGACCGGTTTGAGAAGTTCCAATAGAGCAAAATCACCGCTTGGCGATTGATGAGAGTGACTTGTTGGTTGATCCGAGTCAATACCGCGATTGGTTGGCCGTCTGATTTATCTTGGCGTTACGCGCCCGGATCTGGCATATGCGGTTCATGTTCTTTCTCAGTTTATGCAAGGGCCACGGCTTGCACATTGGGAGGCCGCGTTAAGGGTGGTCCGTTATTTGAAGAAGAACCCCGGACAGGGGATATTATTGCGTGCTGATAGTCCGTTGTCCCCTGGAGGGATGGTGTGATTCCGATTGGGCAAGTTGTCCTATTACTCGTCGTTCATTGAGTGGGTGGTTTGTGGTGCTTGGTACTTCACCGGTGTCGTGGAAGACCAAGAAACAACCGACGGTGTCGCGGTCTTCGGCTGAGGCGGAGTATCGGTCAATGGCTGCTATTACTTGTGAATTGAAGTGGCTCAAACAACTGCTAGTGACTTGGGTGTTCAAATACCGCCTGGCATTCATCTTCATTCACGATAGTCGCGCGGCACTCCATATCGCGCAGAATCCAAGATTCCATGAGAGGACTAAGCATATTGAGGCGGATTGTCATTTTGTTCGAGACGCGACATCGAGGTTTATCGCTCCTCGATTGCGTGTCTACTCATGCTCACCGGGTCGATATTTTCACCAAGGCGTTGGGCAAACAAAGATTTCGAGTTCTTGCTTAGCAAGTTGGGCGTCGCGTGACCTTCACGCCCCAACTTGAGGGGGTATTATGGATTATAATATATTTAAAATAATAATGACTTTAATAGGAGGAGGGCATAGTTGGTATTTTATGTTTTTAGGGTATCACCCTATGATGTATAAATACTTGATGTTTTGATGAATGAAATCAGAAAATTATGACGGTTTAACAAATTTTTTGATGAATGAAATCAGAAAATTATGACGGTTTAACAAATTTATCATAATGAGAGAGAGAAAATTGATATCGCTCCGATACTATAACATAATTAACATAATTGTGTTTCATTGATTCAATGGTGTAGTAGTGGTACAAATATATAGGTCTTAATCAACTTGGCCAACAAGACATACAATAAATAAATACACAAATACTATTATTTTAGATAAGTCCTAAATTATCCTCGACATGAATCACACTCATTCTACTTGAACATCACACCTATTCCTCATAATCAACTTTTAGAAAGTCGGTTTTGAGCCTTAAAACCGACTTTTAGAAGGTTGGTTTTCATAAAACATCTACGAAAAGTCGGTTTTTTATCACAGAATCGATTATTAAATTGTCAATTCTTTTGTGGTGCGTAGATAGTGTAGTGCCTAGTGCGATGCAAATAAATGGGAAAAAAAAAAACAAACAAACAAACATAGAAGACGCACCTTGATGCATTGGATGGAGATAAAATTTGCGGAAATCGATTGAGAAAGAAGCAGAAGAGAGAGGAGAATGACTATACAAGTAAAAGGTGCACGTCGTTCCATCACAGTTTCTTGCTACTATTTGAATCTTTAATAGGGAGGAGAATGACTAAGTGCAAAGAAAATATATAGAAGGAAACAATGGTAATATACATAAATAAACTTGAGAGAAGAGCAATAAATAAATCGCCGAAAACTAAGAATTACATTGACGTTCTAGAAGACTAAGAATAAAGCTTGAAATACGCGTTGACATGCCTAGTGGAGAGAAATTATATAGTATTACGCGTTAAATTCATGTAATTCTCCAATCGACCTTGTTTGTACAGTTGTGCACAATTTTTTGGGATATTTTCCGCTTTCCACCACTTTCCTGAACAAATCATGGTAATACCACCCAAAAAAAATACCAATTTTGATTCGCGATTTTCTCCCGCTTTTTTTTACTTTCACAAGACGATCTTGGGACACCCTTCCCTATCGGGTTCTTCCCACCATTGTGTTTAATTTGGTTCAAAAACACCTAAAACGCGAAAATGGGAGTGGTATTTCGACAAGAGAGCCAGTAGTCGCATGAATGGCCTCGGCAAAGTAGTGGTAGATCGGCAGAAAGCTCCCCCATTTTTTACAGTTTCACTTAAATAAAAATTTCGGTTTGGACCAAAGGAAAAAAAAAATTATATAGTAATACTACTAATAATACTAGTCAAAGAGGTTGTTTGGAGGAGAAATACTTGTGTGGTGTCTCCATACGTATGAAGACACCGTGTGGTTCAATATGAATCACACAGTTTCATTAATTATTTACACTGTGTGGTTTTAATAGTTTCTTTCGTCACTTCACTCAAAATCTTCTCTCCACACTAGGAGGAGCTGCATTTAATTTTAACATAAATAATTCACCATTGTTTATTATGCAATGCTATCTAGAAGATGAAACACCACTATTACACATTTCTTTAGCAAGAACACCTGTATTCTATTAAAAAAACACCTGTAAAATAAAATAAATTTATAAAATAGAAATTTAAATTATTCGTATCACCGTTTACAACACAGATCGAGGACTTTCCCTGACCTGAAGGTTTAAAGGTACCTAAGCTTGAACCGTATGATGGGTTCAAGGACCCACAAGATCATCTACATCAGTACTTGACCCATATGAACCAATATTGTGCATCGGATAAGATGAGGTGCAAAGCTTTTCCTGCACTCCGTACGGGTAGGGCCCGCGAATGGTTCAGAAAGATTCCTTCCTGTTCGATCTCAAACTTTTGAACTCTAGGCAGGATGTCCGTACATGGAATCGGCTTGGGTTTGAACAAGGATCAGCCGAAATAGGGTTAGAACAAATGAGGGGGTCGGGTAGATTGTAAATAGTTTATCTAGGTATTAGAGTATTTGTTTGGGTGATGTCGGGTAGCTTAAAATGGGTTTTGGACTGATGTTAAAGATGGCCCAAACCAAAATTAAATAAGGCTGGCAGATTAATATATCAGCTAATTGCGTTGGCCCAAACACTTAATTAAGTTATAATGCCATAATGCAAAAACTATTGTGTATAACACACAACATATATTTTCCTAAAAAAAACAAAAAAAAAACATATATTGTATATATTGCAATAAAACGCCATTATACACAATACATCATAGTATCGTAAAGTGACATTACATTAAATAAGTTTTTTGCACAATACAATTAATTATATGTACCTGCAAAACACTTAAACACAATTTTCCATAAGATGTAAGTTTTAGAAGCTTCATGGCTTGTTAGTGATGGATATAACATATAATATCACATAAATGAGGCCCATTATTCAACAGTTTTGACGAGATTTGATGCTCTTATGGCCTCATGTGCCAAAGTCGCATCTACTTTGTGCACATCAACTTCTTCTTGAGTTTCGAGAGTTGTTGCAGCGTTATTATCCTCTGAAGGATTGTCAACGTTTTCTTTCCTTCTTGGTTGTTCTTGGCATTTTTGTCTGTCTTACTGGTTTTGCTTCGAGTCATGATTAAATCCGATGTTGTCAACCACAAGAAATTCATTAGTGCCCTCATTTTAGTGTCAATTGACGATACCGGATTATCGCGGAGTAATATTTAATCGGGTAATCAGATTCTTTTAGGATAATTCTGATGTTGGGTCAAGTAAAATAAAATACTCGATACCTAAATAACACACTAGCAAGAGAACTAGGTTCAATCGTAGTATAGTTAGATAGAGTCGAGGTCGATCCCACAGAGACTCGGCTTAAACGAAATACGACTTATTAAACTAAAAAGCAAATTAAAGGCGGTCTACGACCAACAAATAACGCAGAAAATAAAATTGACACAATAGAAACACAAAACCAACAAAAGACACAACGACGCTAAGACACTTGTTTTTGTAGGTTTTATAAATGATTAACAAACGGTATTGATAACGCTAGTAGTAATTACTCCCCCATGCTATGTAGATTGATGACGAGACAAAACAAGACATTTAAGATTAATTATTCTCGACTACGGAGTCATCCCCAAGATAGATCTAGCTCGGTTAGGCCATCTAGATCATCGTGTCTCCATTACGTGACTTCACATTTTTAGTCTCCATCTCATATAACTTCCGACACAATTACGAAACTAGGGATGCCGGTATAAATCAGTAACCTCATCTAAGCAACATTCCTATGATTAGGCGTATTTCTCGGACACACCGATTCAATCTCATTCTAAATAACAATCACTTTTTGGGTCTCATGTTAAATTACGATGACAAATAATTAAGTTGATCAAGTTTAATTACTCGCTTGAATTACAAAGTAGAGAACCTGACGTAGTCGGCTTCTTCACAGACAAATCAAGGACATCACGGATCTTGCTACCAACGAGACATAGGCTCACCGCCAACAAGCTCGGATCTCGAACCAGATTTGCTCGTGAAACGCCTTTTACGCCTCGTGATCTACATAAACATGGGTTCGTAAATTAACTACATCACGAAATCAATACACAAAAAGACTACTCCATAACGAAATAAATTAGATCTACGAATAAAGATTGCATAATAGAGTAGACATTACCATCGAAGACGAGCGTGACTCCCACTCCTCGACACGATCTCTAACCGAGATTCTAACGACTCCGTAATGAACTAACATAAAATAAAATAAAGAAAACGACGAACTATATTGATAAAAGTATTGAAAATAATGTATTTCTAAGGTGTGTATATGGCATGTGGTATATGCCTCTATTTATAGGTGTTCAAGCTAATTAAGAGATATACTTCAAAATGTCAAACAAATAAGAGATAACTCCCGCCGATCTCAAAATAATAAAAATGCGCCCCTAACTGGGCGTGTGGAAGTTGGCGCCATCATTTGATTGGTTTGCCGGCTTTTGTCATGCTTTACTCTCTTCTTCTTGTGCTTATCCGATATTTATCTTCAATGCATCTTGAATTTATCTTGAGATTAAATTCTTCTATTTATATTTTTCCTCCATAATTATCCAAATTCTGCAAAATAGATATTTATCCCAAAATAAATTGATGATGGTCAAATTATACCCGTAAAAGTCATCAACGTTGACCTTAAATCGGGATTAATAATATATATTTTATGATAAATCACCTGTTTATATGGATTATTTAATGATATGTGATTTATATTATATAATTTGGTATTTATCCATTTATAAGGCATAATTTAGTATTTATCCGTTTATATTGTATATTTTGGTATTTATCCATTTTTATTTAAATATGATTTATTTTGGGATAAATATCTATTTTGCAAGATTTGGATAATTATGGAGGATAAATACAAATGGAAGAATTAAATCTCAAGATAAATCAAAGGAAATTCAAGATAAATATCGGATTAGCACGAAAAGATCGGATAAGCATGGCAAACCAACCAAGATTGGCGCCAACATGAGGATACATTCTAGGGGGCGCATTTTATCTTTTAATTGGAGATCGGCCGAGAGTTATCTCTTATTTGTTTTGACATTTTAAAGTATATCTCTTAATTAGCTTGAACCCCTATAAATAAAGGCATGTTATACACGCCATACACACTTCTTTACACAATACATTTTTACACTTCTCAATTCATAATTAAATCTTCAGTTTTTCTTAGAGCAGTTTTTATGCAAGATCTGCAGTAATGTAAGTTCTTGTATTTATTTGTTCTTAGTTCTTTGTAATTAAGTCCCCAATTATTGTTTATCGTTTGAGGTTGTTCGTTCTTCACCGAACGATGTAGATCTAAGGATACGATATGGGGCAGTGGGGATTACTTGTCTATAAGGATCCACACACCCAAATCTGTTATCCGGTGACCTATAGATGACTTTGGTATGATCAACAACCGTGTTTTTAGTAGATCTATATAATTTCTTTATGAGTCTCTATTTTATCCGTTACGTATGTAGAAACGCTAAGATTTAGGTTTTCACCGCGTCAATCTAGCCACGTCTTTATGGTGTGATTGTCCACTAGAATTTCTTATCTTAGTAGGTATGGCTACGGCTACGTTGATCGTCTGTTTTAATTAGCGTATTATTAGGAAATACCAATATAGGGCTCTGGAGTCGGCTCATGAATTGATCTTCCGGGACTTTCAAATGAGATCTAGATCTCGTTACGTATTTGGGAATTGTCGACACCTAGTTATACGTAAATCGTAGATTAACATGAGACCGTCCAGGTGATTGTTAATGGGACAGAGACTGATGCGATCGCTTAGGAAGTACGCCTGAAAAAAGGAATGTTGCCTAGGTGAGGAATACGGTTAATATCGGCATCCCTCGTTTTGTAAGCGTGCGAGTCATATGAGATGGAGGCTGAAAAAGCGAAGTCACGTGATGTAGCATAGTGATCTAGATGGCCTAATCGGAGCTAGATCTAGTTTAGGGGATGACTCCCGTATCCACTATAAAAGGAATACGAATCGGATTAAAAGTTGTCGAGTCTAGCAATAACTTAATAATTGGGGAGGTTAATTACGTTATGTGTTGTGTCGAGTCGTGTCCTTTACCTTTCTTGTCTTTTGTTGGTCATAGACCGCTTTGTGTCCTTGACGTGAATGATTAGTTGTTTGTATATAAATGATCCACAATTTGGTTCCCTGTGGGATCGACCTTGATTCGCTATAACTATACTACGATGGACCTAGTCCTCTTGCTAGTATCAGTTTTGGTGGTCAAGTATTTTAATTTCACTTGATCTACGTCATCATAAATCATATTCAAATAAAAATGGATAAATACCAAGATATACAATATTATAAATGGATAAATACCAAATTATATAATATAAATCACATAACATTAAATAATCCATATAAACAGGTGATTTATCATAAAATATATATTATTAATCCCGATTTAAGGATAATGTTGATGACTTTTACGGGTATAATTTGACCGTCATCAACTACTCCACTTAGACTTTGATCGTCCCAACAAAGCATCAATAAGTCATTCCCAAGACACATTTTCTCGTTGTCAAATCATACTTATACAAGAAACTCGAGTCAATTCATACCACTTATGCTCATAAGGTACCCATTATTTACTACTTATCATGAATCGAAGTGACGTGTGCATGTGCATTTAGTTTTATCTATTCGTGGCAAGATTAAAGTTTATGCTAACTTCGTAGTCTCAACCTACCAACATCAGCATTCCTACTTCTTAAGCCTCGCAATGGGTAAAGACATGGTGCAATAAGCAAGAGCGTCATCCATAAGGTTTTTGGACTTGGAGACCGAGAAAATTACTCGAAGCCTCTTAAAAATTTGAATTTCTTTTCGCATTTCCGTAGTTTCAAGCTTTACACCTCTCTCACGGATTAGTGGAAGCATTGAATATTACCACAAGCCCAGTGTCTAACATTTCGTTAAAACACAGATAATTCTCAAGCTTATTACTCCGCTTTGATGGCTAGAAGATAAGAATACATCAGCAGATAAATATCGACTCTAGGTCTGCATAACCAATCATCTACGCAATGTACACATAATTCTTCTTAGTTATTATAATTTGTGTGGAATTCGTCGATTCAAATTGAGTAAGCAAATAATAAATAACTACTTGCAATAGTTGGCATGAATATCCTTAAATTTACATTCACATAAGTATAAAGTGATCACGTAATAATGCAACTTGGTTCACTTCCCTGTCAATCCTATGTATAAGGACTCACAATTCTAAGGGTACGAGATAATAAATTTGGCATTTGTTCAAAATTTTCACATTTTTCACCGTTTCATTCAAAATTTTCAATTATAACACATCATGGCTAAGTCTCCTACCCCCCACTTAAACTTGGCATTGTCCCCAATGACAATGAAAAAGGAGAATTTAAGAAAAAGACTTAGCTCTGGAAACGGCTCTCAAGCAGATGCAGAATGTAGTTGTAGACCAAGCACGTCGTGGAGAAACAATCGAAAACCTGTTTAAGCAAACCAAACAGAAACTCCACGAAACCGTTAATAACGTGTCAACGGAAGTTATAAAATAATATGGCAGTAATTAGATATAGAATATCCAAAAACAATTTAAGCCATTTTATTTCATACAACCAATGACACGGAAAACCAAAGAGTTAAAACTTCAAAACTCACATGTCGGCTATAAAGGAAAAAACCTCGTTTATTCCGAACTTAGAATCGGAACATGGCGAGATGAAAAAAAAAACCTTAACAGTCGCATGCTACTTTATTCAAACAAAACAAAAACAAAAGAAAGTTTTTAAGAAATAGTTACGAGTTTATATTCGCCACATTTTCGACTCAACTCAACGATGGTTTAAGTATAGGTGGGATCTTCAAGAGTGAAGACTTCCTCCTCCTTACCTTGACCAAGACCCATGTAATGTTTCACACGGTGTCCATTGACCACAAAAGTGGATTGGTCTTTAAGGTTCAACAATTCAACAACTCGAAGGAAAACCTTACTTACTCTATAAGGGCCATACCATCGTGATTTTAACTTGCCAGGAAAAAGAGTCTCAAGCGCGAATTGTAAAGAAGAACCAGATCGCCTCCTTAAAAAGTGCGGTCCAATATCTTCTTATCATGAAATCTCTTTGTGCGCCTCCTTAAATATTTTAGCATTCTCATAAGCTTCAGCATCGAAACTCCTCTAGGCGAGTCAACTCTAACAACCTTCTTTCCAAATAAACTCTCATCAAAATTCAACATACGCGTGGCCCACATGGCACGGTGTTCAAGTTCAACCGGTAGATGACATGCTTTACCAAAAACAATCTTATAAGGGGACATACCAATAGTCGCCTTGTAAGCAAATCCTATAAGCCCATAAAGCATCATCTAATCGCAACGACCAATCCTTCCTAGTCGTATTCACGCTTTTCTCCAAAATGCGCTTTATTTCTCGATTTGTAACCTCAACTTGTCCGCTTGTTTGAGGGTGATAAGCAGTAGCTAACTTGTGTCTTACCCGTACTTAATCATCAGCTTTTCAAACGGCCTATTACAGAAATGGCTTTCATTATCACTAATAATGGCACGAGGGGTTCCAAACCGTGTAAAGATATTTTCTTTAAGAACTTCAAGACAACCTTCGCATCGTTAGTAGGTGAAGCAATGGCCTCCACCCATTTGGATACGTAGTCGATCGCCACTAAGATATAGCGGTTGGACAAAGACGGCAAAAAGGTGCCACAAAATCAATACCCCAAACATCAAAGAGTTCCACCTCTAGGATATTCTTCAGTGGCATTTCATTTCTTCTCGAGATATTTCCCGTCATTTGGCAAGAATGACAAGATCTAGCATATTGATGCGCATATTTGAACAAGGTCGTCCAGTAAAAACCACATTGGAGAACTTTCGCAGCGGTCTTGTCTCCTCCATAATGTCCTCCGGCCTCATAAGCATGGCAATGCCTAAGGATATCATACATCTCTTCTTCCGGCACACACCTCCTAAAGACATTGTCGGATCCTAGCTTAAAAAGATAGGGCTCTTCCCAATAATAGTGCCAGATCCTTAAAGAATTTCTTTCTTTCTTGTGGGTTGAGATTTGGTGGCAAGTATTTCATGGATAGATAATTCACAAAGTCTTTAAACCATGGCTGTTTATTCTCCTTCACAACCTCAACACGCTGAAGATATCGCAAATGCAATCATCCTTTCCATGTACGGCCGTGATGGAGAATAATTGTTCATCAGAAATGTTTCTCCAATCTCGGTCATTGGCTCATTATCCTCTATTTGGAGACGGGAAAGATGATCTGCAACCAAATTCTCGATCCTTTCTTATCATGGATTTATACATCAAATTCTTGCAATAGTAGAATCCATCTCAACAACCTTGGTTTGGAATCTTGTTTGGCTAAAAGATACTTCAAGGCCGCATGGTCACTCCAAACAGTGACTTTAGATCCTACTAGATAAGATCGAAATTTGTCGAAAGCAAAGATAACAACTAAGCTCTTTCTCGAGAGTCGCATAATTCCTTTGAGCAAAGATTTAAAGTTCGACTAGCATAGTAGATGGGCCTAAAGATCTTGTCTTTCCTTTGTCCTAAGGCAAAGACTCTACAATTTGTATCGCTTGCATCGCACATCAACTCAAAGGGTAGATTCCAATCAAAGCAAATCGAACGGGTGCGATAATAAGCATGCTCTTTAACTTATTGAAAGCTTTCACTCACTACTAGTAAACACACACGGCACATCCTTGGCTAATAATTCGGTAAGAGGTCGAGAGATTAAGGAAAAGTCCTTCACAAACCGGCGATAGAATCCTGCGTGGCCAAGAAAACCTCGCAATGTCTTAAGATTGGTTGGTGGAGGCAGTTTTTCAATCACCTCAACTTTTGCTCTATCCACCTCTATACCGTTCTTTGAAATACGGTGGCCAAGTACTATATCTTCAGTAACCCATAAGATGACATTTCTCCCAGTTAAGCACCAGATTCGTCTCCTCGCATCTCTTCAACACTCTTGCCGGGATCGTGAGACATGAATCGAAATCATCTCCAAATACGGAGAAATCGTCCATAAAGATCTCTAGGAAATCTTCAACCATATCGAGAAACAGAGAAATCATGCATCTTTGAACGCTCTTTGGTGCGTTGCACAAACCAAAGGGCATTCTATTATAAGCAAAGGTTCCATATGGACATGTAAAAGTGGTCTTCTCACGATCCTCGGGTGAGATATGAATTTGATAATATCCTGAGTAACCGTCAAGGAAACAATAAAACGCATGTCCGCTCAGTCTCTCGAGCATTTGATCAATGAAGGGAAGAGGGAAGTGATCCTTACGAGTTGCATCATTCAGTTTCCTAAAGTCAATGCACACTCTATGGCCAGTAATGAGCCTAACAGGAATCAACTCATTTAACTCATTGGCTTGTACAATCAAACCTCCCTTCTTCGGAACCACGTGGATCGGGCTAACCCATTCACTATCAGAAATAGGGAAGATGATTCCCATTTCTAACATCTTAATGATTTCATCCCTTACCACATCCTTTAATTGTGAAGTCAACCTTCTTTGGGGTTGTACAACCGCTTTCTTCGCAGGATCGACGGAGATTTTATGCATGCAAACACTAGGGCTAATGCCTTTGATGTCAGCTATAGTCCATCCAAATGCTCCGCGATACTCTCTCAACACTCTCATAAGCTTTTCCTCTAGTATTTCAGTCAAGGCAGAAGAGATGATAAGCGGCAAGGTCTCATCTTGAAGAAATACATACTTCAAATGTGCAGGCAGAGGCTTCAGTGTTAGATTGGTAGGTGGTTCTTCTAACGAGGTCTTTAACTTTTGTCCGGTCAGTTTAAGTTCAAAGAACTTATGCCAAGTCGGTCTATGGTAGTACTTTTCAACCTCGGTAGACTTCATCTCCTCGATATGTCTAGGGGTCCTCTCTACTACATCCAGGCCATATCACTTTTTCTTCCTCGCTCTTTTCATATGGCACTTCATCCTCTAACTCAAGGGTAGCCTCGAGGAAATATTTAATATCCTCATATTGTTGGAAGTCATTGACAAGCTTGTCAATAGAATCCAACATGAAACATGCATCCTCTTCATCATCAGGTGTCTTCATAGTGTCAAGCACGTTGAATGCTATTTCATCCCCATTAACTCTTAACACTAACTCTCCTTTGTAAACATCGATAAGCGTCCTACTAGTGGCCATAAAAGGTCTTCCTAAGATTAGGGGCACTTCATAGTTAGCTTCCATATCCAGCACAACAAAGTCGACAGGGAACACAAATTTCTCAACTCTTACTAGCACATCTTCAACCACTCCACAGGGTTCCTTAACTGAACGATCAGCTAATTGCAAAGTAATTGAAGTCTTTTTAAGGTCTTTCATACCTAGCTTTTGAAAAATGGATAGAGGCATCAGATTTACGCTCGCTCCTAGATCACACAAAGCTTTGTTCAAACATACGTTACCTATGGTGCAGGGAATGAGAAAACTTCCCGGATCCTTGCATTTAGCAGTAACTTATGTTGAAGGATGGTGAGCACTCCTCATTTAGACAAATGGTTTCTAAATCTAAGAGTTTCCTCTTAGTAGAGACAAACTCTTTTAAGAACTTGGTGTACTCAGGCATCTCGGCAAAAGTGCTTCAACTAGAGGTATATTGATGTGTAACTTTCTAAAGATATCAATGAACTTCTTATACCTCTTGTCATCAACCTTAGGCTTAGGTTTGCGTGGAGGATAAGGTAAGGTTGAAGGATCGACATCAAGGTGAAAATAGGGTACTTATTGTTATAAAGCTCAACTCTAGGGCCATCAGTTCCTTATAGGTTTCTTGCTCGAGCAAGGTCCCGTATACTTGCTTCCTTGCTTGGCTCACCATCCTTGCTTTCTACGGATTTCTCTTTCTCTTTCAAAGATGGTGGAGTTACTTCTTTTCCACTTCTAGTTATGATCGCATTCAAATCCTTAGGATTCTTATCAGTGGTGCTTGGCAATCCTCCAGGAGGTCTAGTCGAGACTTGCTCAGCTAAATGTCCTATTTGGTGAGTGAGATTCTGGACTATGGCTTCTTGATTGGTCACTTTAGCATCGGTCTTCTGATAATATTGGCTAAAGTTAGTGGCTAAATCAGCCATTGATTTTGAAAGTTGTCCCATATTGTCAATAACGACATTACTCAGTTTTTCTATGGCAGCTTCCCAACCAAAAGTTTTAGTTTGCTGTGGTACATAAGTGGTAGGAGGTTTAGGCCTTTCTCCTGCATTAGGGTCACTATATCGGAATCCAGGATGGTTATGATTAGGCTTATACCCTCCCCCAATATAATTGGCTTCTTCAGTACCAGCATTCTCACTTTGAGGTATCACTTCGATTCCAGTCCCTTTCTCTACTCTTGTCATCCTCTCTTACATTCCATCTACCTTATTGTTGATAACAGACAGTTGTTCTAAGATTTTGGTAGATGCACTATCCTCAAATATGTCAGTAGCCATCTTCACAAAAGCTATGTCATTGCCTCCCCATTGACTATTCATCGCTATTTGCCCCATTTTTCCTTGTGCCTCCTCATGAGATAAAAGAACAAACGCTCCATTGCTAGAGGTGTCTACTCTAATTTTCTCAGTCTCTCTCAATCCATGGTAAAAAGTTTGCATTAAAAGCCAAAGAGAGATATCATGATGAGGACACTTCCTCATAGCTTCCTTAAAACGCTCCCCAAGCTTGATAAAACTCTCCCCAGGTTGTTGCTTAAATCCTAAGATGTCTTGGCGTAACTTAAAGGTTTTTCCTAAGGAAAATACTTATTCATGAACTTTGCAACAATTGTTCCCAAGTAGTGATAGATCCAAATTTCTGTGAGAGAGAAGCCATTGCTTAGCTTTATCTTTCAAAGTGAAAGGGAAAAGCTTAAGATTTAATGTTCCTCCGGGATTAATTCAGTTTCACAAAGTGCTAACGATTTCCAGAAATTTGTCACATGAACACCAGGATCCTCATTTTGGACTCCATGAAAAGTGGAATAGTTGGTCACCATTTGAATTACATTAGGCCTAGGGTGATAGACTTCCGCAAAGATCTTGCGGTGCTACGATAGCGGGAATGAATTGCTCAATAGTAGTAAGCGTTGCATAACTTTGCAAAGTGCGCCTCAGACTTGGTTTCCATTATTAGCATTAAGATTGTTCGCATTATTAACATTATTGGCATTATTAATAACTTCAGGATTAATTACCTGGTTCGATTGACCGGAATGCCTTCCATTTCGCTTGATTTCGTAATGTTCGAAATGATCGGTTGTATGTCCTTTTTCTGATTTGTGCTCGCTTTCCTCAAGATTTGGATCCTCTTCTCCCTGCTCAGCTAGCTCTCTAGCTAACTTTCTATTTCACCTTGCAAATTTCTCTATTTCAGGATTATATGGCTCAAGCGGTTCCTTCGATTTCCGAGTAGCGTACTGTAAAATAACAAAAAAACAATAAAACAATTAAAAACTCTAAAGGCTAGGCCTTTAACTAGACTAAATAATAAAAACGAAACTAAAACAGACTCTATTCACAATATTTACGAATTTACTTTTAATAAAATAAGTTATACTTAATTTAATGACACGAGTCCCCGGCAACGGCGCCAAAAACTTGATGTCGGGTCAAGTAAAATAAAATACTCGATACCTAAATAACACACTAGCAAGAGAACTAGGTTCAATCGTAGTATAGTTAGATAGAGTCGAGGTCGATCCCACAGAGACTCGGCTTAAACGAAATACGACTTATTAAACTAAAAAGCAAATTAAAGGTGGTCTACGACCAACAAATAACGCAGAAAATAAAATTGACACAATAGAAACACAAAACCAACAAAAGACACAACGACGCTAAGACACTTGTTTTTGTAGGTTTTATAAATGATTAACAAACGGTATTGATAACGCTAGTAGTAATTACTCCCCCATGCTATGTAGATTGATGACGAGACAAAACAAGACATTTAAGATTAATTATTCTGACTACGGGAGTCATCCCCTAAGATAGATCTAGCTCCGGTTAGGCCATCTAGATCATCGTGTCTCCAATCACGTGACTTCACATTTTTTAGTCTCCATCTCATATAACCCGACACAATTACGAAACTAGGGATGCCGGTATAAACCGTAACCTCATCTAAGCAACATTCCTATGATTAGGCGTACTTTCTGCATACACCGATTCAATCTCTCATCCCAAATAACAATCACTTTTTGGGTCTCATGTTAAATTACGATGACAAATAATTAAGTTGATCAAGTTTAATTACTCGTTTGAATTACAAAGTAGAGAACCTGACGTAGTCGAAGCCCTTCACAGACAAATCAAGAACATCACAGATCTTGCTACCAACGAGACATAGGCTCACCGCCAACAAGCTCGGTCTCAACCAGTTTGCTCGTGAAACGCCTTTTACGCCTCGGATCTACATAAACATGGGTTCGTAAATTAACTACATCACGAAATCAATACACAAAAGACTACTCCATAACGAAATAAATTAGATCTACGAATAAAGATTGCATAATAGAGTAGACATTACCCTCGAAGACGAGCGTGACTCCCACTCCTCGATACGATCTCTAACCGGAGATTCTAACGACTCCGTAATGAACGAACATAAAATAAAATAAAGAAAACGATGAACTATATTGATAAAAGTATTGAAAATAATGTATTTCTAAGGTGTGTATATGGCGTGTGGTATATGCCTCTATTTATAGGTGTTCAAGCTAATTAAGAGATATACTTCAAAATGTCAAACAAATAAGAGATAACTCCCGGCCGATCTCAAAAATAATAAAATGCGCCCCCCCTAAATGGCGTGTGGAAGTTGGCGCCATCATTTGATTGGTTTGCCGGCTTTTGTCATGCTTTACTCCTCTTCTTGTGCTTATCCGATATTTATCTTCAAGACAAATTTTATAATACAACCGTTGTAGCAAGGTTGTACCAAGTGGCATATATTACAACCATTCATTTTTAACCTCTCACACACGATAAAAGTGTATTATGTGAAAGAGAGTAAAAATGAGAGGCTCTAATGTATGCCACTTGGTACAACCTTCTTACAACCGTTGCACCATAAAGTCTCTCTATCTTCAATGCATCTTGAATTTATCTTGAAATTAAATTCTTCTATTTATATTTATCCTCCATAATTATCCAAATTCTGCAAAATAGATATTTATCCCAAAATAAATCATATTCAAATAAAAATGGATAAATACCAAAATATACAATATAAACGGATAAATACTAAATTATGTCTTATAAATGGATAAATATCAAATTATATAATATAAATCACATAACATTAAATAATCCATATAAACAGGTGATTTATCATAAAATATATATTATTAATCCCGATTTAAGGATAATGTTGATGACTTTTACGGGTATAATTTGACCGTCATCAAATTCCAACTACAGGAACTGAAGATTTAGGTGGTGAATTGTGGTTGTCTTAGAGACTGTCAACGCACCCAGTATGTATGAGATCAATCCAATAACGTAGTTCTATATTATGATGAGGATGACCATTTTATAGGGCTCCCTCATTGGTAGTTAATGTAAAGATCCCTGATTCGTACGATCTGTGATTGAGGCCAAAATGATGTTAGTTGTGGGGTAATCATGGTTCAAGTAGGATAAAATCATGGATGTAATCAATAATGGATTATGATATGCCAAACCCGCTTACGGTCCTACGGACCCGGGATCTGCCCGAGTAGAGGTCACATCACAACATCTGAACGGCTACAACTCGCTTGCTGCCAAGCCGGATACAAGCTACCAGTTGTTGAACCTATCCTTACTTTCACAAGGACCAAGGTCGAGATCGAATCTTGACAGCCCGGGAGCCCACCTCGCGCAATGCCTCCTAACAGATCAAGACATACCGGACTCAATTCTTACACGGCTAAGAATCAGCTTGCTTGACGAGTTAAGACAACAAGTGGACCCGCATCAAACATAAACCGGTTCCGGGATTAACTACCGCACACGGGCCCGAGACTGTGTTATCTATGTTTAATTGTACTTATTTAGGTCTTGTCAAGATTATCTTAATCGTGCTTAGTCCGATGTCTATAAATAGGAGTAACGTGTAATCCATAAAGCATCTCATTATTAATATAAGCAGGCCAAGCTCTGCCAAATTGTCAACTTCTTGTCCGCATTCATTCCCCTATGAGCCCATCGCCGGAATCTTCATATTTCTCATAAACACCACCGTAAACTCAGCCACTATCACTGGAGAAATCATACATCAATAGCCAGATATCCACACGTTTCAACAGTTACCACCACTGTGATATTTCCCACAATATCAGTTGACTCCGTTACCGGGAAATCATAAAGAAATAGCCTTCTCAGGCAGCCATCTCCGCCGCGAAACCTGTTTCCACGACGTTTCCGGCAAGTCCGCCGCCCGTTCTCAAGTTCTATTTTCAGCAAAAACTTTGATTTTTGGGTTGTACGGCCTAAGAATCAATGTTCTTTATCATTCCTAAACACAAAATCCGCAGTTGGATCACCAACAAGAGGGAGTGTCATCATCATGATCTTCAAGGTTCACGTCAAGAATCTCATCCCTTTTCCAGGATGGTTAGGATTTTCGGTAAATTTGGTTCATATAAAGCATAAGGCGATTGAGATATTGGGTTTGTTAGTATTTCCATACTTGAATCCTTGTCGGATTCTAGGTTTCAAAATAGCTCCGATCGGCACCGCCTAAAGCTTGCTTTTTCAACAAGTTTCCTTTCAAATCATGGTTGGATGGAAGCCATCAGAGCCTGTCACACCGGCCAGGGGGGTCAATCAGGACACAACACGTGGCAACAACCCCCCACATGGCACTTCAGCGTCACATCACAGTGGACGCAGTCGGGGGTCGCATTCCGCTCATGGTAACGATGAACAATCTCTTGACCCCGATATGCGAAATGTGTTAATGAAAAGACTAAGACTCGAGAATTAGAGGAGGCGGCCATAAGGAAGGGCTGCGGTAAAACATGCTGGAAAAACATCACGCCAAAACTTTGAACAACGGACAAATTTGGATCCGGGGCTAGTCGCGAACCCAAACACTCACGCGATAGCACTGAGAGCTCACATGGAATACCTGGAAGACATGCGACAGCATAATCTACAACTTATAGCCGAGGATTTCCACTATTACGGTTAGTAAGTTTGTCGACCAATACCACCAATCGAGGTGCAACCTACTATGAATCCGCCAAAGTCTACAAGGTCGCACCATGAAGACCAAGAGGGAAGCAGTCATGTGACCTCCCGGACCTCCCAGCCACATAAGGGTAGAAAGTCAACATTAGATCTCCTAGGGCCCATGGATTACGTCTGCGGTGCAGCCCCAGAATGGGGTAACGTAGACAGAAATAGACTGGTCCGGACCCGGAGAGAGGAGCAGGGAGAATCACAGCTGGAGCAAAGTATCGCTCGGCTCCCCATCATCCCGGAAAGGACATATGAGTTAAGAATAATAAAGAAGCAAATCGAAGAGCTGAAAATGAGCAGAACTATTAGGGAGACTAAGTCCACCTGGGGCACTAGTGTCTTACATCCGGGCATTCTTGCAGCGGCTCCCCGAGGAGGTACAAACTATCCAAATTTCATTAATTACCACGGTACTACAGATCCTTTTGACTGCCTATCAGCTTTTCAAAGCAGGATAAGCCTATGCACGCCAAGCAACGAGGCGGGGTGCATTGCTTTCGTAGGGGCCATGCAAGACAGAACGGCCTAATGGATCTGCGGCTTAACCTCCGCTTCGATCTTATCTTGAGACGATCTTGTGAATAAGTTCACAGCCGAGTTTAAGTTAGTGGGAGGACCTAAAAAGACTCATATCGATCTTCATGAGGTTCGACAGGGGGAAAATGAATCTATCCGCAGCTATTATGAGAGATTTTACAAGGTCTACGAGCAAACCAAGGGTCTGGCAGACAACGTGGTGATTAATAGCTTCGAAATAGGTTTAAGTCCGGGTTATCTCAAATCCTACTTTGCACTCAACCCGCCACCTAACCTCCAAGAAATGTTAAGCTTAGCAAGAAAATATATTACGACGGCGGGGAATGAGGGATCTTCATCCTCACACAGGGGGCAAGCAGGTCGAGCGCAGGCCACCATCCTGGAAGACATGCAGAAACAGGGATCGGGACAACAGGAAGCCCGAGAAATTCAAAGAAGAAAACTAGACACCTATCAAAGTCTCATACACAGAGATGATGCATGAGGTAAGAGATGAGTTATCTTATCCTCTCCCTATGAAACCGGACAGGCGACGCGATCAGTCCAAATATTGTGCTTTCCATGAGGGCAGGGGCCATGATATAGAGGATTGCGTCCAATTAAAAAGAGAGTTCGAGAAGTTGTTAGATCAGGGTCGTCACAACCATTACAAAAGAGATGTCGGGGGAGCAAATAGAACTGACCGACAGGCCGTCAGTACGACAAAGAATCTGAAGTATTACAGAGGGTCCCTCTAGCAACAACCAGATAAAGCAGAGAATCGGTTCCATCAACAAGCATGTTGAAAAGCCCACAGCCCTACGTGGAAACGAGCGACCACTCTTCTTTACTTGCAGTTAGCTCGTAACGTTGACGAATGTAAAGCATTCGTGCCTAAGCTTTTTGGTTGTAACGAACCGAGTCTGTGTTAATAGAGTGATGATCGACACTGGAGCATGTAGAGATATTATGTACTACAATTGCTTTAAGGAGCTGGGATTCGGCGACTCCAGTCTGAAGCCGCACAGCGGCACCATTAAGGGCTTTACGAATCATAGGATTCAGGTCAAGGGGGCCATTGATTTGGATGTGCAAATGGGAGATTACGTACCTTTTCGGACTGAAAAGGTAAATTTTTTTGTGGTAGATCTCCAATATAATTATAACATGATCTTAGGGGCACCAGCATTGAGACAATTTCAAATGGTTGTTTCCATCCCGCATCAACGAGCAAAGTTTTATATGGAAGACAAGATTGGGGTATCGATCAGCGAGCCCGCAGTGGTCCTTACATACATCCGTGATTCAAGGGTACAAAGTAAAAGGGCCCGCATCGAACAGTCAGATACCGCGGCAGGTACGAGCCTACTAAACATGGTAAGAGAATTGATCCCTCTTCAAGTTGAATGTGAGACCTTACAGGTCAGAGACGAGCCCGACTTCACCGTGGACGGTGAGCTAGTTGAGGTAGTCATCTACGATGCCTACCCCGACCAATAAGTCAAAATCGGGGCTCACCTACCTACGGTAGAGAAAGAAGCACTAATTGCCCGGCTTAAAGCAAACGTGGATGCATTCGCATGGGTAGTGACAGATATGAGAGGTGTTGAGCCTGAGGTCGCATTGCACCGTCTAAATGTCGACCCCACCTTTAAGCCCATAAAGCAGAGGGCCCGACAATTTACTCCAGAAATAGAAAAAGCAATAAAAGTTGAGGTCGAGAAACTTCTCCAAGCTGGAATAATCAAAGAATTAGCCTATCCAATTTGGCTAGCAAATGTAGTGATGGTAAAGAAACACAAAGGCAAGTGGAGAATGTGCGTAGATTTCACGGACATCAACAAGGCTTGTCCGAAAGATCCATATCAACTTCCCAGGATCGATCGGCTAGTGGACTCTATTGCCGGCTTCGATACACTCACCTTTTTAGACGCATATTCGTGGTATCATCAGTCAAAATGGCTGAATCGATAATGAAAACGGCCTTCAGAGCGGTTGGTGGTCTGTATTATTACGAAATGATGCCCCTCGGCCTGAAATTCACAGGCTCAACTTATCTGAGGATGGTGAACAAAGTCTTTAGCTCATAAATCGGGAAAAATATGGAGGCATACATAGACGACATGGTCGTAAGATCCCTAATTGGCGGCCACGCCGCCGACCTCAAGGAAACATTCGAGAACGTTCGAAGACATTCAATGAAACTCAATCCATCAAAATGCACGTTTGGTGTCGGAGTGGGCAAATTCTTGGTGTTCATGGTTAGTCCTCGTGGAATAGAGGCCAACCCCGAGAAAATTCAGGTACTGCTCAACATGCAGGAGCCGACCACGATTAAGGAGGTTCTAAGGCTCAATGGCAGAATCATAGCTTCGGGTCGACTTATTTCCAAGTCAGCAGAGAAATGCCTGTCTTTCTTTAAGATTCTCAAAGGCAGCAAGACGTTCACATGGAATGAGGAGTGCTCCAAGGATTTTCAAGCACTCAAGGAGTATCTCAAAAAACCGCCCCTCCTAGTTAGTCCCGCACCCGGGGATACTTTATTTATGTACTTGGCAGCCTCAGATCAGGCTATAGCCGCCGTTCTTATAAAAGAGATCGAAACTCTCCAAAATCCCGTCTTTTATGTTAGCAAGGCTCTAAGTCCAATAGAGAGTTGCTATTTTAATGTGGAAAAATTGGCCTACTCACTTGTGATTTCTACCCGTAAGCTCAGAGGCTACTTCACTTCACACAGAATAGTCATCTTGACCAATGGCCCCATGTGTCAAATATTACACAAGCCTGACCTATCAGATCGTTTGCATCGTTGGGCTATTGAAATTATGGAATCAAACATCCAGTATAAACCAAGGAAGGCAATCAAGGCCCAAGCCTTGGCAAACTTTATAGTTGAAACAAGCTTCAGCTCAGGAGCAGTCGGAGATGCCCACACCAACTGAGCCCGCACCAACTACCCCAAGGCCAGCGTCCTGTTGGCAGTTATACGTTCACGGGGCTTCTAATCAGATCGGAAGCGGGGCCGGAATTATCTTGTTTGAGCTGGGCACCACGGAAGAAATAGAGAAAGACCGTAGATTTGAGTTAAGCCCACAAATAATCAGGCAGAATATGAAGCCTTAATAGCTGGACTTGATCTAGCAAGAGAGATGAAGGTACAAAGTGTCGAAGTCTATTATGATTCCCAGCTCATCATTGAACAAATCTCAGAGGGATACGAAACACGGTGTGGCATCCTAGAGAAGTATCGTGAGATGGTCCAACATATGAGGAGAAATTTCGACTACTGCGGGCCGATTACCTATCTAGACTATCCTTGGAGGAAGAGATCGCTGACCCATCAATAATGGTGGAATATCTATCCGTCCCCGCAATTGAAAAATCAGAGGTTATGTACATTGACGCACCAATACCGGTTCCATGTTGGATAGATGAAATACAAGCATATATTGAATCAGGCCCCCTGCCCCCGAGTCGAGACAAGGCTCATGCTCTTAAAAAGCAAGCGGCTAGATATATCATAGACAATAGGGTACTCTACGGAAGGTCTTTCTCTAAGCCGTAGCTCAAATGTGTCCGCAAAGAGGAAAGCAAAAAAATTATGGCGGAGCTACATCAAGGGGTGTGTGGAGGCCATCCCGCGAGCCGCTCTTTGGCTCAGAAAGTTATAGCCGCAGGTTACTATTGGCCATCCATCACATGGGATTCTGAAAAACTTGTTAGCGAATGTCCTGAGTGTCAGATTCATGCGGATATACCAAGGTTACCATCAATCAAGCAGAGTATCGTCATCTCGGCATGGCCTTTCGATATGTGGGGACTCGATCTAATTGGCCCATTCCCAACAGGAATAGGGAATTGCAAGCTGGTCATTGTAGCTGTGGATTACTTTACCAAGTGGATTGAGGCAAAACCTATGGCAACTATAGGAGTGAAAAATGTGGTGTACTTCTTGCACGATCAACTATGGTCGAGATTTGGAATTCCGCGGGCAGTGGTGTTGGACCACGGACCTCAGTTCAGAGATGAATTTTCGGCCTTCTGCAAGGAACACAATGTCAAACATTGGCAATCTTCAGTAGCATACCCGCAGGTAAATGGACAAGCCGTGGCCGGGAACAAGCAAATCATTAAAATGTTAAAGAAGAGCATACGTGAAAAGGCCGGCGGATGGGTTGACAAGTTACCCGCTATTCTCTGGGCTCTCCATACGACAATCAAGACCCCCACTGGAGACATAGGCAGATCCACGCTATACATAAGGGGGTCCGCAGACCCCGTTAAAAATAAGAAAACACTGCATTTTACCTATAGAAAAATATTTTGGACTCCATGAAAAAAAAATATTTACCTTAAAAAGATTTACGGACCGTGCTGAACTTAATTTCTGGATCCGCCACTGACTGGAGAGACGCCATTTTCTTTGACGTATGGATCAGAGGCAATGACACCTATCGAAATGGCTTTCTCGAGCATTAGAGTCGCTAAGTACAGCTTAACTGATAACCTCGCTAACAGAAAAGTTGAACTTGACCTAGCTGAGGAAAAGAGGATAACAACCTATCCGAGGTTAGTCAATTATAAATTAACAAATTGCAAAGTGACATCATGACCTGTGAATCCGGGAACACTCGTTCAAGGTCGGAGATTTTGTTCTCCGGAACAGGAAAGCCGCAGGGCTATAGCCAACAAAGGCAAGCTAACAGCAAATTGGGAAGGCCCATATCAGATAGCGAGAGAGATCAAGAAATGAACTTATATCCTTAAAGATCATAACGGGTTTGAGCTTAACCGACCTTGGCATGCGGATAATCTCAAAAGATATTATATGTAATAATTGGTTTTTGGGTCATGACGCCGCTCCTGTTTACGACAGAAGCTCGCTTTCTTTCTTTTGGGTCATGACCATCCTCTCATTTATGACTTGAGTGCTTAGGCTTTCTTCTTATAAAACACGATTTTACGTTTTATCTTTTATAAGGGTTATTTTATTATTACAACTAGCTCAAAATGGATCAAACCCCGCGAAACATGCAAGTAAGCAGACCTAAAACAAAATATGCTTTCGAAAAGTCTACATCTATCAAATGCAAGTCTTGTCCAAAGCAAGGGGCCAGATACCCCACCCACAGAATCAAATTGAAGTATAAAACATTATTTTCGAACAAAAGAGTGAACAGTGGACGAGCCTAACATTTGATAAAAACAAGCTAAAACAAACCAGAGGTTTTTCAAACACTTAGACAAATTCAAGAAATTTAAGCATTTATACAAGTAGTGGCAGCGGCTTCAACATATAGCCGGCAAGATAAAGATGCAAAAAAGGAAAACTACTAAAATGTTTTTCAAACTAAGCAAGACAATAAATATTTTTAGACTAATAAAGCTAAGGCTGAACGGGAGGATTTGTGGTGACCTGCGGACCCGAGGTCTCCCCCAACAAATTCTCATACATCTCGCGGGTGTCCGCAAAAGTAGCAGGCTCAATTTCTAGAGTGGACTCGTCTTCTCGAGCAACTTCATCAATCAAATCCCGTAAATTTACAGGAGCCTAGGGTGGTGGATTCCACTCTCCTAATCCTCCGGCCCGCTGTTCCACGTTGAAGCCTTTCACTTCTTCAACAGAAAAGAGAAATTCAGGATGCAAGGCGTGAAGGGTCGAAGTGAAGGGCTCGGTGGCAATCCAATCTTAAAACACCTCTAGACTCGGGGCTGCCTCTTTTTGAGTAATACAACGAGCGATATGATAGAAACCACAATCAGAGGACAAATGGCTCTCATCACTGATAGCTTTCTTGTATTCATCAGAGTTTTTAAAATCAGCGACGGCTTGCAACCTTATGGTTTCCAGTTTAGCGACTTCACCAGCCTTAAGCTCATCAAGATCTTTCTTCCATGCAGCAGTCTTCTCTTGCTCCTCTTTCCATGCTAGTTTGGCCCTGGTGATTTTGTCTTGAAAGTCATTGGCCATCAACCTCGCCTCGGCCTCATCTTGCTCACAGAGAGTCCTCAACTCGGCCAACTCTATTTCGGCGGCGGATTTTCTTCAGCTATCCTTTTCTCTTGCTCAATGAGACGACTATTCACGGTTCCAAGCTCTATGACAACATTATCAAGGCTTGTCACTAGTTTCTTCGCTTCGCCAACCGCTTGACTCTCACCGAGCCTCCTCCTTATACATCCGTCCGGCTTGCTTAACGACATGAGCTAACCAAATCGAGACAAAATTAAAAAGTAGAAGAAAATACTAAGGCAAAACAAAAACAAGCAAAACTTACCACGAAGAGGGGCCTCTCCGGCAATCCCGGTAGATCATCAATTGATTCCATAAGACCGGTCGTGGATCCACTTGATCGACCATATAAATCCTATCCACAATACCGCGCCAATCTCTTTCCTTACCTCATCAGTCGAAAGCGGTGGAATATTTTGAAGCCTTGAACGGAGGCAATAGCATTGCCAAGAAGCATGGCATCGGCATTGTTGGTCGGCCTCCGAAATCGGGAGAAGACCAGATTGAAGTACCTCTTTTCGACGGAGATGGGTTTCAACCGTAGCAAGTTGAGGGGCGCAAATGGAAGGAGTCACGTCTTTACTTTTCTCAGGTTCATATCTCGACCGGAGGATCGTTGGAGCCGCTCAAGCCCAAAGTGCGAGAATTGTGGTCTGATCGAGCTAGGATCAAAGGATTTTGAGGTTTGACTCTCTTTGAGCCTAGATTTCTTTGAGGAGGAGGTTCCGTGGTTTTATCGATCTTTCGAGGTCGTCTAAAATAATGGGCCCCGGGCGGTGGTGGCTTCACCAGTCTTTTTCTTCAAAGATCGCCAGGGTAGCATTGCGAACACGTTTCTCTGTGGCGAGATGCTCCAATCACTATCCCTTTTATGGGTCCGGGAATCGATGGTTGAACTTGTGATTCTCGAGCCCGCACTTCCCGGCGTCGATTTCTTTGTCTATTGTCGGCGAACCATCTTCCGGATGGCCTTAAGCTCTTTTTCTCTAGCCGCAACATCAGCCCTTTTTTCTAGCAATGACGTCATTCCTTTGCTTGGTGGGATTAATCAAAGCTGCAAAAACCAAAGCCGATCAGTCCGAAAGAGCATTATACGTGTATAAATAAGAAAGGAAAAATAATATAGCAAAAATGAAGTAAAGAACACAAGAATTTTACTGGGAGGTCTAAGATCGGGATCCCCCTACAAACTCCGCATACAGAGGGAAGACATCTTCCTATATGGCGATCCCCGATCCAAGCCGGATCACAATCAACGGGAATCACGTTAACCAAGGGATTCCCTATATCCGTCCCGGCTATCCCAGCAGCCCGGTAGTATGTCTCGGTGACCTCGAGAAGAAGCCTCTAGTTAAAGGTCCGCTTCTGAGTGCCGCGTTTAGCATCATATGAAGCTCCTCAATAAACTTCACTTCGTCGTCATCGGGCTTACCCACCTTCAGATCCTCGAAACTTTTGGTTGTGTTGGCAGCATAGTGAGGAAAGGGTCAACCCACTGACGACTCCACCCGCATACACCTTTCATTCCACAAGTTCACCCGGTCGGGTAGATCAAAGAGCAAATGGCACTTGATTTTTCGAGGAGAGAGCTGACCGTCGACCCCAAGCTTTGAGAAGGAATAAAAGCTTAGTAGTACTGGCATGGAGGGCTCTTTACCCAGCAATCTACATATCACGATAAATACCATAACGACTCTCACTGTCCCTAAAGTGAGATCGCAGGGCAAGGCGTGATACTACCAAATAAATTCTACAAAGAACGGGTCAAATGGGGGCCAAAGGCCGGCAACAAGATGGTCATAATGTAGCCACATAAAATCCTTAGGATCACGACCACAAATTTTAGTAGTGTTCCGATCCTCGTCTTTCTCGAACCGGGTAAATCTATAGTTGGGCGATATGTCATAAGCCATCAGCGAGTCTGTATACTCCCGGTTATCTTTGAAGCCCTTCCATAGACGCTCAACCTCCTTATCAAAGGCTTTTTGATCCGCGAGCTCACGTAGGGCAGCTTCCGAACGGGCTCTAGAATGAGCTTTCTCCTTTTCCTTTTATTTTCCTTTCCCTTTGGCTGCAGCGGTGGGTTTCTTAACTGCTGGATATACAGAAACCCGAATCCGGATCCGATCCATAATTGGATCGTCAGACTGATTCACATCACCGATCGAGACACTCGATCTTGCACAACGGAATCTACTAATTAGATTCGTTTACGATTTTACCACGATATGATTCGCATAATAAATTAATCTACAAGAAGGTTAGTAGATTTACCCCAACCGGAGAGAAATAGGCAATCGACCAAAGGGAGAAGCCGTGATCTTCTGGATTGCATCTCCAAGCGACGACTGGTGGACGTCGATCCTCGCCGTAGAACATCCTCGAATATGCACAAGAAAAACCATAGTTTTTCTCCTCTTAATGACTAGAACAAGAAACTAATTTTTCTCTTCTATTTTGGTGATAAGTGGCGCAATTAATGTGTATTTTTGTGCTAGGAGGAACTCTCATTATATAGGAAAATAACTAGTCAAGAGAGTTATCATTTTCACACCACAATTACCTATTCCCACAAGGAAAAGATATTTGCCAAAAGATAAGAGATAATTCCCAAAAAATCAATCTCATATTTTCCATTAATTATCCAACAAATAGATAATTAATTAATTACACATGTGACATAATCTAAGAAAATTTCTTTTCCTAATTTATCACATAATGGGGCGCCTCTTTTATCTAAAATGGCGTTGGATTGTTAACTATTTTGTGTTGGGAGAAACTCTTTTTATATATGATAATAACTAATAATTTAAGAGTTTATCTTTTACAAACAAATTTATCTTCCCTTTTAGGAAAATAAAACATTTATCCAATAGGAAAACAAATTTCCTATTTATCCAATAAGAAAACTAATTTCTTATTTATAATTATTTAACATATAAATAATTACATTATCCACATTATAATTAATTAGGAGAAAATTTCTTTTCCCAAAACCAAATAATATGGCGCCATTCTTATCCCATTTGGGATAATAGAAAATGTATTTTCTATTTTACACATTATTTACCAAATAAATAATATCCGCATAGTCATTAAATAGACCAACTATTTATTCTTGAGGTTCCATAAAACGAGAAAACACTCGCGTGTTAGGAGCCAACCCGGGGACCATGGACCTATAACCAGTAGCTACAATAAATTGAATAAAATATTCATCGAACAGAATATTTCTACTCAACTTATTAATTCCGGAATTATGCCATCATAAATCCGAAACTGAACTCTATCGATTATAGATATAACTTATTCTTAAAACGTCGAGTCGATAAGTGTCCATTGATATAATCATTATATACATACTAACCCTCCATAGACTATCCGTAATGAAGCGGGATTATTTCCGTAAACCTTCTTCAATACATCTTATCCTTATTTACCATTAACCCACTAGTGATCAATTAGTTCATAACCAATACGAACTCCACAGATCGATCAGTTTCTAGGATTAACAAATAAGAGGATTGCCTTTCTACCTCCCGCAGGAAGGAATGGATTCCATATCTGTGAAATACACACTTCTCACTCGTTCCAGAATAGTGCCAACGTGAAAGTGATTCAGACCGCGCCTCTTAGCGATCCTTAACGAACACATCAAACCCTATCCTGAAACAAGTAGGAGTATGCAATCACTTCAGGATTAAGGTTAACCCATATATGATCATCTTGTGATTTAATAAGATTTCTCAATCACGGAATTATATGAGAAACGCAGATTAAATCGGTCCAGTCCTATATGACTCTCATCATATATAAATGCCCCATTTAGACAACCAATGTCGACGGTCCGGATAAGACGGTCACACCATAAAGTGTTCTGGGCGCATTAAAGGTGGTTTAATCAATAGACCCCATACTTTGATTAACTTCACCACGGACTAACATTTCAAGTGTATCACCATAAACTTAATCCTCATGTGTGACACATACTAAGTTATATGGCTACATATGATACGACTTGGGGTTTTCAGCAATGTATTACTTATAAGCACGTAGCAAATAATAAGATGAGAATAAATCTGTCATTTATTAATTATAAAAACAATTACAGAAATTGTCTTTCGGGTGCTACTTCCAACACTAACAACGACTCCACCATGATTTCTTACCTTCACCCTTTGAGCCGGTTGACCTGAGTTTGATGAGTTCTCGCCGGCCTCACCTCCAGATCCATAGCCACGCACCACGACATCACTTTCGGTAGCCGATTCCGAAGACATCCTAAAAACATAAGGGCGAGGTGGATTAGTTATCGCCTAGACTAAGAAGCCAGGCCAAGACCAACGGACGCGTTCAATCTCGGCACCTCTCCCTCCTTTGTCCTCGCTAAAAATGAAAAACAATCTAGAGGCTACAGAACGCATGTCAAAAGAATCTAAAGATGCCAGAGTTTAGAACAAGACCAAAGTTTTGAAAAAGAAACGCCTAGTTCTTACGGATTAACAGAAAAAGCACATATGGTAGCCATGATTACAATTTTATAAGCAACAGTGAAAGGAAGAGGAAATTTGAGGATTACCTAAAGATTGGAAGAAAATACAAGTTTAGCTTGTGAGAACGGGCGGAAACTTCAAAGCCACCAGAAATCACTCAGAAGTTGCAGTATAAACCGCCGTTGCTCCCTAACTCCTCATTGGAAAATGAAAAATAGACGCCAGAAACCTACTAGTCTTTGCCTGAATTGTTTGCTAAAGAAGAAACGGTTTTCGCAAAAGTATGAAAATAAGAATAGAGACCTCTATATATAGGCAGGAGATAGGGCGGGAAAGCGAACCGTCACGTTTGAAATTTTCAAAATTCAAAGGTCATTATGAAGCGCGTGGTAAACGAAGCGTCACCAACCAATCAGAAACTGTTGCCCATCATGTCAACCGTCACATCCTGTGCAGACTCGAGGTAAAACCTCCCAACGCTGCGTCGCTTCCACAGTCAATACGGCTGATCTCGGCCACAAGCATGTTCGCTCCATAGTACAACACTTCATACCGAATCTAACAGAGTCGATCGTAAGCCCGGCGATACCTAAGGTCGGCAGCAAACTCCTATTGTAAAAACTATCGGGTCCTATCATCCTCACGATGCCAACAAACTCTACTCCTTGTCTCACACTCCATCGGAAGAGGTCGGCAAAACACGGAGTACGGGGCCATTAATATGTCGAACCCGCTTACGGTTCTACGGACCTGGGATCCGCCCCGAGTAGAGGTCACATCACAACTTCTGAACGGCTACACCTTCAACCCGCTTGCTGCTAAGCCAGATACAAGCTACCAGTTGTTGAACCTATTCTTACTTTCATAAGGACCAAGGTCGAGATCGAATCTTGACAGGCCGGGGGCCCACCTGCGCAATGCCTCCTAACAGATCAAGACATACCGGACTCAATTCTTACACGAGTAAGAATCAGCTCGCTTGACGAGTTAAGACCGCAAGTGGACCCGCATCAAACATAAAACCGGTTCCGGGATTAACTACTGCACACGGACCGAGACTGTGTTATCTATGTTTAATTGCACTTAATTAGGTCTTGTCAAGATTTGCTTAATCGTGCTTAGTCCGACGTCTATAAATAGGAGCAACGTGTAATCCATAAAGCATATAATTATTAATATAAGCTGGCCAAGCTCTGCCAATTTGTCGACTCCGTGTCCGCCATTCCTCTATGAGCCCGTCGTCGGAATCTCCATATTTCTCATAAACACCACCGTAAACTCAGACACTCTTAGCGGAGAAATCATACATCAATAGCCATATATCCACACATTTCAACCATTACCGCCACCGTGATATTCCCCACAATATCAGATTATCGCAGTTTATAGAGATAAATCGTGAGATAATATCCTAGTTCGATCCTGGGGGAATTTCTATGGGTTTGCCTTGGTATCGTGTATCCTTGACTAATGCAGCTTGAGATGCTATTAATGCGATATAGCCGCCTTTGGAGGTCTAGGACGACCTATTCTCTTCGGAAGTGATCTGAATACTGAGTCGGCAAATTAATGCAGAGCGGAGGTCGGTAGAATGCTGAGAACGACCTAAGTGAGGTCGGCTTGTTCCTTACTAGTTTATTTTTTGGACTTTTGGTCAACCGTCACTACAAGATAAACACAATTTCGTTACACTAGCTTTTGCCACAAAATAAAATGTGGCAAATATATGCATAGTTCGACTTATTTTCCACGCTACTATGTCTAAAGTAAGTGCAAAAACTAGTGTAACAAAATAGTCTTTTTCTTATAGTGCGTGGAGTTATCTTGAACTGGTTTATTGACCATTTAGACCCGTTTGAGACACAATTTGGACGATATATATATAATTTCCAGATTATATCCATATCATTAATACTTTATGTAAAAATACATATAGAGATTTAATATAATAATACTCCCTCCGTTTCTAATTATATGTTGCGTTTGAGAAAAACACACAGATTAAGAAAATAAGTATTCCATAAAAATTTGAAAAGTGCAGTGATGTAATAAATATTATAGGTTTTTGCCGATAAGGACAGAATAATTTGATTATTAGGATCCAAGGAAACTGAATATTAGAAAGGACAAAACATGTGTAAACTTACCAATATACCCTTTTTCCTATATAGATTAACATGCTCTGATTTTCAAATAACTTATGTTTAAAGCGCATCACAGCATTAACATCCGATTAGGGTTGGGGGCGGCGGCTGCTGCAAATTCCGGCGGAAAGGACAACGATGGGGCCGGAGCTGCAATTTCCGGCGGGAGCTGCAAACCTGTGGAGTGACAACGATGAATCCATGTGAGGCAATATGTCGAATTACTGATTTGATTCTCTGTTAATATCACATTTATTAAAACGATTTGACTATGAAATCTGCCCATGATTTCGTTTGCTACGTTTAGGGAAGGTTTTAATGGCACCGGTTGGAAAGATACACAGCCATCTTGAATCTGGACGGCATGGTCTTTCTGTAATGCTAAATCGAAGCTCTGAATTTCAGATTTTCAGGGAAGTTTCTGCCATGGAAGGATTGGGGCGAATTAGCCATGGCCGGCCAAGAAGGGGATTTACAAATTTGTACTTTTTTGTTGTTGATGCTTCTCCAATTTGATTGAGGATTGAACAAGGAAGGCGAAAATCAAAACAAGTCCAATTTGATTGGGGATTATTTGGGGAGGAGGAGGAGAGGTGACGACTGTGCCGCCTGAAGTTGCAGATTTCCGGCGGAGAAGGAGCGGTGACGGCGCACCAGTATCATAGGTTGTATTTTTTTTTTTTGAAAAAGTTTAGGGTTTAGGGTTGTTATTATTAATTTTGTAACGTTACTACTTTTTTTTGATGTCTTTATCTATTTTATGAGTTGTTACTCGTTTATTGGACTTTCTGACATTTTACGGGTTATTCTTCTTACTTTTTTTAGATCACTTACTTGTTTATTGGACGTTACTGACATTTTAATGTTACGGGTTGTTATTTCCGTACGATATTTTACTTTACTGTTATTACTTATTTTTTTAACAAATAACGGTTATTACTACTTGTTTTTAGGCAAGCATTACTTTTTTTACATTGGATGTTACTGACATTTTACAATACATTCTTCTACTTGTTTCTTGATCATTCTTATTTGTAGAAGGGTAAAAAGTAACAAGGGGTATTTTTGTCCAAATATTTTGTTTTTGTCATTTATAACATCCCGAAAAAAGAAAAATGTCCTTCACTCCATTTATGTTTTTTTCTTATAATCCTTCCCTAAATATTAAAAGATTGATAGGTTAAATGAATTTAAAATTTTAAAAAGTAATATTAAAAAATAAAAATAATATTAAAATATATATTAAAAATATAACTACAATATATAAAAAGAAAATTTTAATTTTATCAACCGCAACTTACCGTAGAGAGTATTATAAAGGATAAATAAATAATGAAAGTGGGTGATTAAACACACCAGACTGACCAGACACCTAACAACTAAAAGTATATTGTCAACGTTAAATTATTAAATGAAAAAAAAAGTCAATTCTCAAAAACTCTTTAAGATAGCGGGCTTTTCACCATATTTGCCGACTTGTGTATAACACAAATATAATCACAGTCATAACACATCGTGAAAGCCGGCGTCTTGGTTGCAACAAACTGATGCAAAGCATATGGCTGTTCTTCATCTTTGTCCATTAATGGATGTTGCTTCAACTTAAACATACATATTCCATCCGCTCTTCTCGTTTTCAACATGAGAAGCAACACTTATCAGTATCACCTTTTCACCATCTGCCTTCTTTTCATCCATTCATCTTGGTTACTCGCCGGATTGTCGCCGACCGGCCAAGAGCTGTTGAGAGGCTTTACAGCCACTCCAAATCCAACAATCTCATCTTTTCAAGCGTTTTTATCCGATTCCACTGGTAACTACTCACTGGGTTTCCTCCGAGTCAACAAAAGTCATCTTGCACTCGCCGTCGTCCATGTCGCTTCCTCCGAAACATTATGGCAAGCAAACATGACCAAGTTAGCATGGTGGTCCAGCCATACTCAGCTCATATTCAATGGCAGTCTCGTAATATCCGATTCTCACACCGGCATATTTTGGTCAACGTACACGGATGGCGACAGAGTATTTTTGTCCAATACTTCGAATCTTCAAATCACGACGACGTCCAGCGATGGAAGACCCTCGTTATGGCAGAGTTTTGATTTCCCGACAGACACTCTCGTCGAAAATCAGAACTTTACGAGTAATATGTCTCTCATATCTTCAAATGGGCTTTATTCATTACGATTAGGGTCGGATTTCATGGCCTTGTATGGCAAGTTCATGTCCGGATCTAATTTGGATCAAATGTATTGGAAGCACAAGGCATTACAAGCAAAGATTGATATCGACACGGGTAAACCCATTTACGCTGTTGTCAAGTCCGATGGGTTTCTTGGTATATATCAGAACAGTTCTATTCCGGCAGATGTGCAGTCTTTCAACAGTTATCAACAACCAGTGTCGGGTGTAAGACGGGTCCGAGTAGAACCCGATGGGAATCTAAAAGGGTATTTCTGGACCGGGTCAAGTTGGGCATTAGATTACACAGCAATAACCGATGAATGCGAACTACCAAGCGCATGTGGAGCATATGGATTATGCACTCCCGGTAAGGGATGCTCATGTTTGGGCAACCAAACGGACCACAACTCCGGCGGGTGTGTCTCGCCGGATAATCAAGACTCCGGCGGCGACTTCTGCAATGCATATCACAACAATTTCAAACCCATGGAAGTTAGCGGCGTGGAATTAGCGTACAAAGACCTAATAAACTATGACAAATTACAGTCCTTTAATCAATGCCAAAGTGCCTGTGAAGAAAGTTGTACATGTTGGGGTGCAGTGTATAGTAACTCCTCTGGATTTTGCTACATTCTAGAATATCCAATTCAAACACTAGTGAGTGTTGAAGATAGGTCAAAGATGGGATATATTAAGATAAGGGAGGGTGTAAGGAAACACAAGATGAATGTGGGCCTAAAGGTTGGAGTGGGTGTTTTGTGTGTGTTCATATTTGTGATCATGATGATAGTGGTAGGAATCGGATGGTGTAGATTAAATGGAAAAAGAAAAGGAGTGCACCAAAAAGCTGATGGGGAGATTGGAGTTGGGCCATACAAGAATTTGGAAGCTGCTAGTTTTAGGTCAATTGAGCTACCCGCCAATAATGTGATGTAAGGGGTGATGATTTTGGCAAGTTTTGTAGGTAATAATATTTTATTTTCTTAAAAAAAGATTAAAAATAATATGCTATACTTTGTTGTTTAATAATGGATAAAATTTGTGATGGATCCACATGATGCAACCATTGTTTTTTTTTTTTTTTTTTTTTTTACTCCGTATAAGGATTTAAAATGAGTGAAATTGACCTCATCCAAGTGGGCAGCATTACCTATACTTAATGGAAGTTGGGGTACATGCATGCAAAAGTCCAATAAGGGAAAAGTGGGCTTGAGAAGGTTGACTTTTTTGGTTTGGGGCCTTACTGTCGGGGGCACGTGAGAAAGTTGAGTTTTAATGATTTCTCAACTGCACGATGGGCATCGGGCGTTTTAGGGGGAAAATTCTCTGACAGAGAGTTTCTATTAGACTCGACAATTAGATATATGTTATGTATATATAAAAACTAAGTTGTTTTGTTTTTTTGTCCACGTGGCGTAAATCTAACGGTCGGGGTAAAAGAAACTCTCTACGTCAGAATTACTCGGGATTTTTTTTTACAATTGGTAGACTCCATCTGTGTAGACTTACGATGTTTTTAATCTAAACCACACAGTTTTAATATATAGTGAAATTGTATGGTTTAACTGACCCCCGTGATAACTTCACATGGGTGGAGGCAAGACAAAAAAATCATGTTTTAGAGAGGACAAAATATGTCGACTATAGAAGGAGAGAAATTATAATACCTCAGTGGTTTGGATGTGATGTTATATATTCATCCGGTTCATAAAATAAATGTGTTTATGTGTGGGTTGAATGTATCCCCACAATCCACAATGTATAACTTCTTAATAACTACTACGTCATATATATATATATATATATATATATATATATATATATAGAGAGAGAGAGAGAGAGAGAGAGAGTGTGTGTGTGTGTGTGTGGACATAGACCAGTTAAATAAGCAACCGTGTCGGCTCATACAAATTTTAAAATACACAATAGATAGGGCTTAACGCTGATCAAAACACATCAAACTATCATCATAGCATTCCAAGTAGGTCATCAAAAGCAAAACATGTTATGGGCATCACCTAAAATCCTCCTCATATTAATAAGAAAGGAAAGAGATTGTTGACGAGTTCGATTAAAACAGATATGCGTTCCTGCTCTTCATATTTTTCCACATTCCTGCTACATATTTCGACCTACCCATAAAATCGACCCATGGTGAAGCGATATGTTAGGATAATAAAACCCTACTATCTATACTTAACCTTTTGAATAAAATTTCCTAGCAGGAGTTGACGTTGGTAGAAATCGTTGAGTATAAAATTGAGTAACAATGCTGGCAATTGGACCTTTTGACTGTTGATCCAGGTGACAATTTTTATGTCTTTTTATGACTATGCCTACAAAATGAACAATATATTGAATGGGCTTGGAGTTGTGCTCCGGATGGCCCTCCGATGCTGAATTCGGTTCTTACTGCTACTTATATCTGATTAATAGGATGCCATCAAGGATCCTCCAATTCAAAACACCTATTAACGTGTTTAAGGAATTGTAAGAATTCAAACATAAATTGAAAATAATTTCAATAATAAAATTCACTTAAAGATGCATATAGCATTGGTATACATATATAAAGAAAGCCCAACGGCTATAAACGAGAAAATACAATTGGAACCAACAAGTTACTGTTGGCTAAGATAGCTAACGATAACATAATTACAAATAGACAGACACAAAAGATCATACATGATCAATCTAGAGGTGATGAGCAACATATCAAATGTGGTCAATCCAAACGTGAATAGCAGTGTTAGCAGAGAAGAACTACGGAGCGGATAAGACTTGAAGAGAACACAATCAATTTGTAACACTCCCCCCCACGCCGAGCCGATGAGTGGATATCATACATTCCAAGCTTGTCAGATATGTCCTTTAAGGTTGTTCAAGAAAGACCCTTTGTAAGAACATCTGCATCTTGATCATGAGTGGAAACAAATATAGTGCAAATTGGGACACTCTCAATCTTTTCCTTGATGAAATGCTTGTTAACCTCAATATGCTTGGTCCAATCATGCTGAACAGGATTGTGAGCAATGTTGATGGCAGATTTATCGTCACAATACAACTTTAGAGGATGAGTCCATTTGATCTTAAGATCATGAAAGATGAATTTGACCTATAAGAGCTCACGGACCCCAGAGCCATAGATCTAAACTCGGCTCTAGCACTGGATTTGGCCATTACACTATGCTTTTCGCTTCTCTAGATGACGAGGTTTCCTCCCATATAAACACAATCCAGACGTGGATCTTCCATCGTTAATAGCTCCAGCATAATCTGCATATGTGTAGGCTCCACTTGAACAATTCCTCCTCGTCTGAACAAGATTCCCTTTCCCAGGACACCATTTAAGAAAGTGTAGAATCCTGTAAGCACCAGTATGGTGGATCTTTTTAGGATTGTGCATGAACATACTCACCATATTAACATCAAATGCAACTAATACCAGTGAAGGATTTTCATTGGGATGAACATAAAGTTGGCTAGATGGACTCAAGTCTATGGATGTCAAGAACTGTATCTATCAACAAAAATTTCCCGAAAACTGGGAGAAAACAATCAAGAATTGATCAAGAACTGGATTCTAAGTCATGTTTAAAGAAGGAAATCACAAAAAACTCTCAAGTATCTATGATAACAATAGAAATCTCGAAGAATACTCTCAAGTTTCTTTTGCTAAACTTCAGAGTTAGCACAAACTGATCATGATACTCTCTGATACCATGTTGAAATTGATGAAATTGAGAACACAAGAGAAAATAAAAATGTGGAATCTTCATTAATCAAAGAAGTGAACAAGTTGAATTACAATGTGGCTGATGATATAGTATTTATATATGATACTCCTCATGAGTCAGATACACGAATTTAGAAGTAGTTATAACAGAAAATTGCCTAAGTTCAGCTTCACGTTCTTTGGCTGGAGTATGCTCTTCTGAAGTCTGTCTCCTCGGCTGAACTCTTCACTCAGTTGAGCACAGCAACACAACTGAATCATATCAGCTGACTAATCAAGATTCTGAGAGTGTACACATCATCTTGCATCCAAAACTTTCTTTATCCATATATTGTAACTATATAGGGTCTTTGGTAAGAGCTTGATGACAATCAGTGTATCAAGTTAAAAGAAAATGAGGATACACTAATTGTAAAAAGAATCTTTCAAAAGGATAGGATTTACTCATTTCTTGCTGGATTAAACCCATAATTAATTTGATGATGTTAGTATTCAAATTCTAAGAAAAGTGGACCTTTTCTCTTTGAATGAGACAATCTTCATGGTCAGAGTTGAAGAAAGCAGGCATTGAGTGATGCTGGAAAGCTTTGCTGATGATAGTTCAACCTTGATCTCAAAGGCTTTTAAAAACAGGGGACCAAAGGATATTGATAATAAGGGGTCTCAAAGGAACCAGTCTAGAGCTCATTAGAAAGCAGCTGACAGAGAATCTCTCACCTGCAATTACTGTAAATGGAAAAGGCATACTATGGATAAATGCTGGAAGCTTAATAGGAATCCAAGAATTGGGAAAACAGAGTTTGTTACTGTCCATCTTGGCAACAAGGAGAATGAGAATCCAAACTCTCGGGAAGTTGGACTTGGAGTGTCAGGATTTGAAAGGCTGAAAAAGTTCTTGGCCAGCATTGTACAATCCAATGCTCCATAGCCTTTACAGGTACATCTTTCAATCACCAAAACTATAAAAATATTGCAGAGTGGATGATTGATTCAGGTGGTACTGATCATATGACATTTGACATGTCCGGATTTAATACATTTGTTCCAAGTCCGAATAATAATAAAATTAGGTGGGTTCTATCGGCACACCTCAAATTACTATTGGCACCCATTTTTTGATTATTTTTTCGGATGAAAAAGTGTCACTCACACTGGTGTTCCTAACGTTGGTGGGCAACAAGGAACACCAGTGGAAAGTCGTGGACTGACGTTTCTAAGTTTGAACACTTTTTATAAAAGGAACGTCGATCACTGGTGGTGTTCTTGTTGAACACCAACGCCAAGAAACAGCGATGTTGGTGTTCAACAAGAACACCACCGATGATCGACATCCCTTTTATAAAAAATCACCGGGTGCCAAAGTAATTTTTTGTGGTGCTGGGAGTAATAGGGTGCCAGTAGTGAATTGGGGTGTGCCAATAGAACCCCCCTAAAATTAATGCAGCTGAAGGATCTGTTATCACTTTTGCAGGTATTGGGAATATTTTTTTGACACCTGAGATTACTCTAAAAAAATGTCTTACATGTTTCCAAAATTACTTCTAACTTGATTTCCATTCACAAAATTACTATTGATTCAAATTATAATGTTATTTTTCTCTCTTGACTCTTGTTCGATCTGAAAGAAAGAAATGAGAATGTAGATTGGAGTCTACTTAGAGTAAAGAACGTGCTTTATTTTTTGGATGAACAAGAGGCTAAATCCTCTCATTTATCTTATTCTAGATGTCATGCGATAAGATTCGGTTGTATCATATAAGATTAGGACATCCTGCATTTAGATATATGCAAAACTTGGACCCTGATATTTTTAAAGGAATAAAAATTGAATCTTCGTGTTTACATGAATGTGGGTTAGCTAAGCATAAAAGAAACCTTTTACAAACATCGGTGACAGATGTAAAACACCCTTTAAATCTTACACAGTGAAATATGGGGTCCATCTAGGTTAACAAATATCATTGGTGATAAGTGGTTTGTATCCTTCATTGATGATTGTACTAGGACCACTTGGGTTTATTTTCTCAAAAACAAATATGATGTTGCAAATGTCGTTCATCATTTTTTCAACATGGTGAAAACTCAGTTTGATACAAGGATTAAGAGGCTAAGAAATGACAATGCCAGAGATTATTTTAATCAATTCCTCGACCTTTTCTCCAAAAAAAAGGGGGCATAATAACCGAGTCTTCTCGTATTCACACGCCATGAAAAATAGAGTAGTTGAACACAAGAACAGACATCTGATGGCGCTAACTAGGGCTCTGATCTACCAGATGAATGTTCCTGAGTTTTATTAGGGAGAAGTAGTTCTAACTGCAACTCAGCTAATTAACAGAATGCCTTCTAATTATATGGGAAATTAGGCTCATAGACAACTCTTATCTTATATGTATCCAACTTTACCAAGTGGTGACAAATTGGTTCTAAAAATCTTTGGTTGTGTTTTCTATGTTCACATTCATGCTCATAGTAAAGGGAAACTAGACCCTAGAGCTGTCCAATGTATTTTTACAGGTTACTCAAATACCCAGAAGGGGTATAAGTGTTATTATCCCCCCACGAAATATTTCTTTGTCTCCAGAGATGTAACTTTTAATGAAGTTAACTCCTACTATGGAGTTGTTCATGTCCAAACTCAGGGGGAGATTCCCATGTATAGATCAATTTCTCTTGGATCTAGAGACGTGGAGACAAAGATTAGATTCAAACTCAGTGGGAGCATCCAGATGTGACAAATTCAGATCTAGATCATGAGGAAATTATTTCAGAACTGGACACCTTATAAGATAAGATCACGTCCGAAATTCCTCAACTTACTTTTATCGAAGCTGAACATACAACTTATAATACCCTACTCCCGACCCCTAGGTTCACTGGGGTCATTCTAGGAGGGGCTACGAAGCTCTCGCCGCGACTTCAATAACTAGACTATCTTTTCCAAAATAATCCAATAAATCTATAATTAAATTTACAATATTCACTAAGTGTTTCAATTATAAAATTACCACAAGTGAAATACTACAATTGTCATTAACATAATTTGCATAGCATGTTCCAAAATCCAAGTCCATGTCATCGCTTTCATCCTCATTACATCTCATTCGAACGATTACCTGATTTTATTTATAGAAGAAAAACAAAACAAAACAAAACAAAAACACAAAGAAAACGAGTCGTCAGCAAAAACGTTGGTATGAGCATGTGCGAGAGTGTTATATATTTTTAAAAAATGTTGTAACAATATATACAGTCTCTAGAAATCTTGTTCGAGTATTTATGCAATAATATACTTGTTTAAAATTATGTATCAAGTTCAAGTCGAGCATGCTCATTCGAGATCCGTCAATTCATCAAGTTCCATTACTAGACATCGATATAGCTGATACGATTGTCTCTACCTTATGACTCCCATTTCACCACCTTATATCCACAACAAGTAATTTTTATAGTGAAGTTCGTCCTTCCGACACCCAATCTCCTAGGGCTTCCGGAGGGTCCACTTGCCTCGGACCCCACAACCGCGGTCACAGGCCCAATGCACAGCTAACCCGACTGTGAAATCCTCAGCGGTCCCATCGAGCGAGTACGAGAACGAGAACGGGAACCATGCCGCCGAAGCGGGAATAGCTATGCCGCCGAAGCGGGAAAAGTAGTACAATATACCATGCCGCACAAAGCGGGAAGTACGGTACCATGCCACCGAGGTGGGCAGGTCCGGCCCTCGCATTAATTGGGCTTAAGACCAAGTTCCAGAATTGGGCCTTTTAGTTGAAGTTTTTTTTTAAACATACTTATTGCGTTTTTAACATCTGTAAATACAAAGCTCAATTTATCGATAGCCTCAAAACATGCCTACAAAGTAGTATTTTCTAGCATATTTATAAACAAAAACCAAATTCATACGTATACACAAAACATACTTTTTATTTTTCTTTGTAAGCTTTTTTTTTATATAGATATATAATAATAATAATAATATAAAATATCGTTAGATATTTTTTCATAAAGTAAATATTTTATAATCGTTTACATACGAGTTGCCGTACAAATTAATGTTATCGCAACGAAACGGGGTTCGACCTGCCCGGTCAGGTCGCGGTGGGTCGAGGGGGCAGCGCCAACTTGTGGGGGTTCGGGGGCAACGCCCCCGAAACTTAAACCAATACATGCATCAGTTAATGAAGGGATATGCATTTTCGGATTTTCAGATACATGCATTTTCGAACTGATATGTACTTACCCTTTCGTGTAAGGGTTGCATGCTTTCATCCGGTGAACAGTGACAACCCTACCCTTCCATGCAAGGAGTACCTCCATTCATTTATGGGGTACTTGCAGCCTATAAAAGGCACAAGTATGCAAACGAAAATTCATAACTTTGACAGCATCATCAGAAAAACTGAGTGTCCTCGGGTTTGATTCAAACAAGTCATTGTTTGAATCAAACACCTCCATTGTATCTTGAGAGAGATTTTCGTTTGATCCCTTAGTGACAAATCGTGTGGGACGAATTATCTCTTAAAAGACAATGTTATTGACGTGCGTTGGAGTTTTTACTTTTCTGTCAAATCCTAAGTACTACATTTTTCTCAACAAATAATATATTCTTTTTAATTTCTATAGTTTTTCAAACAAAAAATTAATTATATAATATAGATATATAATTATATAAAATAATATATTCTTTTTAATTTCTATAGTTTCCAAACAAAAAATTAATAAAACTTGTTTGTATATCTTTTTTTTTTTGGCCAAGTAAAATTTTTTATTGTGACCTTTATCGATTGGAGTAAAAAAACATTTGGGCCTTTATCAAAAAAGAAAACTAACATATTATATTAGGTTGGATCGGATTAAATCTACTCGAATTTTTTTCTTTTAGCGAAACATGTACCGTTGGGCCCTCCGACACCGTTGGGCTTAAGACCCGGGTCTCGAAGGCCTAAGTAGAGGGCCGGCCATGGAGGTGGGACATGCAATGTCATTTGTACAAGATTTGTTTCATCACGTTATTATCATTAAGTCGAGAAAGTTAATAAATCATTTTTAACAAGATACATATTATTTATCTATCAATAATATATTAAATTAAAATACTTTGAAAAAACTTTTAAAAAACACACTTGACTTTTATAGAAAATTTAAGTCCGAGTTAGTTATTTAATCAACACTCTCGGCAATAATCCTCGGGTGTTTGATATCACATCTTAATCCAAGCACCACAAATTGAAATTGTACGCTCCGATTTATGTTCATCACCGTATATTATTATTTTTACTAAGTAGGAACTTCTGATGCGATCTGCGAGAAAGCGTTATATTTAAAAAGTCAATCCGTGTATGTAGAAATTTATAGATATTGTAGTAATGCACAGGACAACGTTGAACTTAAAATTTGAGTATGTATTGAATATAAGTGTTTCTTAAAAAAATGTTCAAATTTGAAAAAATCATTCAAAAAATAGACAAAGTTTGATTAAAAGAATATAAAAGAAAAAAGCATAAGGTGCGGATGCATACCCTGAATTATCATGCAGGTTTTAAATTCATCTAGTAAATACCCTCAAAGAAAAATCATCATCTAGTAAAAGTAAATGCTGTACAAGATTGAAACATGCATTTACGTGGGTAAAATAAGTAAAGAAACATATCAAAATCATGGTCAACAGATGACCTTATATGTTAAAGTTTTCACCCATCATATTAATATATGAACTTCTCTAAACTCATAACATAGGTTTTGGTTGAGACCCATCATCTTATATGAACACAACCCCTTCTCTTATATAAGTTTGGGCTTACATTTTGAACGTTATTAGAGAACACAAACTAAAAATCAATGGGAAATTAGGGATAATGACACAATCTGGAATATTTTTGAGTAACAGGACAGCTACATATTTTTTATAGGAAGAAGGACAACTGCATAATTTTTATAGCGAGAAGGACAAACAGTGAATCTTGAAAATCAAGAATCTCCTCAGTTGAATCCTCAATCAGTGAATTTCGACGATGAATTCAAACAATGAATTTTGAAAATTAGTGAATTTAATTTAAAGTTGAATTTTGGCGATGAATTTAAACAAGAAATTTTCGAATTGAAGTGAATTTCGACGAAATAATAAATAGTTTTGTCTTTTATGCAAAAGTTTCAAAAGATCATCATTCTACTTTCAATTGATGAAATATTTCTGTTATTCTCCATCATTCCCCCAAAAATCAATAGGAAATGGGTGAAGGAAAAGAAGAAAACATTCACTCGGTTACGCACTTGTGTTTTTCATTTACATACTGAAGATGGTAAAAAAAATATTTATGACATGATTATCATTTGAAAAATCCTTTCTGCAGAACAAAGGCGCAAAATAAGAAACTGCGAATAATCATAGATTCATTTAGTGATTAAAATCAATCACACAATAGCCTAAGGAGATATGGACTTGTACATGTAGGACCATTATAGTGTACTCTTTATATAAGAAATAGTTGAATGCTAAGACGGTACTTAAAAATGAAGGCTAAATTAAAATTTTGGTCTTCTAACTTGACACATTTTCGATTTTGGTTCTGGTTTTTCTCCGGCGACAATTTTAGTCCTGTAAGTGGTCTTTCCGGCATTTAGGACTATTTTTGCAAAAAAAAGACCACTTACAGGACTAAAATTATCGCGGATAAAACCAGCGAGACCAAAATCAAAACGCTGTTCTGGTTAGAGTGACCAAAATCAGAATTTAAATTTAAAAAGATGAAACATTTGATAATTAAAAATGTAAGAAGAGGCCAGTGCATCATTTAAATGGAAATACCTGTTGATAACTTTCGAATTCCGATATGGTATTTCTTCCACTCAACAGCAGCTCAATCTGTCTTGCCCGTGGGGTCACCAAAGGTGATCGAGGTGTCAAACGCCCACATGACTAAGCTGCCTTAAATTTATCAGGTATCAGAAGTTTGTCTACTATGTCACAGCTCTCCAAAATACATTCCTTATCATGGTCTCCACCAAAATCTACCATGTCACCCTCAAACCTGCAAGACATCCTACATGATGTACTTGGCAGCCGGTGATCCAAGTCACCCAGTGTACCTAATGGAGACGCCCTTAATACATCAGAGCTTCCGATTCCTGTGTATGTGCTTTTAGGCATCCAAGAATCAAGAATTCTTTCAAGGGTTTTAAAAATTCTTTCACGTCTTTCGTTCATGGTTAGACCTTTTAGATCACACCTATCAACAATTGTACATACTCTTGAATGCAGCTCTACATGAACATTTGGTATTTCAACCTCGCATATTCCGCAAATGAAAGAGTCCTCAGAGACATTTTGATGATCCCAAGCTCCCAAAGTTATATGAAAAAAATGCATACCCTAATTCAAGAACGGAGCCAGGATTTTAAATCGGGGTGTGCTAATGGACTATATCGAGTTCGTCGGGTGGGCTAGATTAAAATATTTTATTGATCCGACTAGACTATACATTTTTTTAGTAATATTTTTTTCCTGGATGAGCTTAGCCCCCTAAATTTATACACACCTCCGTCCTTGCCCTAATTATTCCGGGGCCTTGAAAAAGAACATCTTGAGAAAAAATTTCTCTTCAACCGTACACAATCTTTTCCAACATATACACCTGCAATATGTATGTTGCCGTACTGAATATCAAGAATGTTATAGCACCAGATTCAAAACAAAGAGTAAACACAAAGGCTGCCAGAATTGATAAATTACTGATAAGGAAGAAAGGTCAACACAAATGTAAGCTAAGGAAAGCTTGTATTCTGATTAGTACACGTATAGAGGGGAAAAGTGGAATATAAACTGCAAACCAACAAATAATAATTTAATAAACTTATAAACGATCACCCCAAAACGGATTCAGATGTTGCCATTACATTCACGGATTATGAATATGGCTCACTGTAAATACATGATTCAATAATACATTTTTTCTGATTAGTATTATCGAATAATACAAAAGGAAAGAAGCGAGAATTAAGAAAAAAAACATACATTTGGAGCAGCCCGTTCATGTGTACCGTGATCGCCCAAACATTGTGGAATACGAAAAGCAAGAGAGAAAACAAAAACTCAGCAAACAAAATAGTTCGGCACCATAAATATAGAAAGCAAAGCATAGAAGAATTGGCAGCAGAACCCCTTTGTCCACCACTCGTCATTACAACGCAGCTGTGAATTCAAAAAGATGATTAATAGCTCTTGAAAGCACAAATAAAAAAGCTCGTGAATAGAGGCACGCATATATCCGAGGTATAAACTGTTTGTTCAACTTGCCTTTGGCTCCAACATACGGGTGATGGAACAATGTCCTGAAATATTCATTCTATATAAAAGGAATATAAGCTGTAAACGTAAATGAACAAATTAACCACGAACATAGAAGGAAAAAAAAAAACTTCAATCAAAGATCACCCATGAAGGTACGTAAGGATGCTATTTAGATGAAAACTTTAGGTTTAAGGCTTGAATAGAAAAATTGTAAACAAAACATCAGTCTTGATTTTCCGTAACCAATCTTCTTGAGGGAATCCAGGTAGATGATATTTCTGCCAGCCCCTATGTCCAAAAGAACTCGGTTTACCCTAAAATTATTTATACCCACTTGTATCACGATGGGCACTTCCATCGCCCCTGCGGGCCCGCTTATTCGCTTCAAGTGAAAGTAATGGCCTGTTTGGGGCAAAATTAGGATTTTAGTCCTCTAACTTGGCCTATTTTGGATTTTAGTCCTGTTCCTTCTCCGGTGAGGAAAATGGTCCTCTAAGTTGGTTTTTTTTTTGGATTTTAGTCCTATCCGCGGAAATAGTGATTGGACACCGGAATCTTTAAAAACGCTTACGTGGCGTACTAGTTAGAGGACTATTTTTAAAAATTCCGTGCCCAATCATCATTTATTTCGGATAGACTAAAATCCAAAAAAAAAAGCAAACTTAGAGGACCATTTTCCTCACCGGAGCAGGACTAAAATCCAAAATAGGCCAAGTTAGAGGACTAAAATCCTAATTTTGCCGCCTGTTTGGAGTCACCCAAAATGATCGGCTTTTTGAAATCTCTAACATTTATGGAATTAATCTGGCTCTTGAGCTGGTTGTTACTTGGGAATTCCTCCAAGATGACTTGGATTTCCTTTTGGTACCTGTGGGGTTGTAGATTATCTCTGTTATCGTATCTACCCTTTTTTTGCCTGCCCGCCGTTTTTCTTGAACCTATCCAGGGATCTGTCTTTGATCATCCTCTCAATTATTCTTCTCAATGTGATGCATTCATCGGTTTTATGGCCGTGATCTTCATGATAGACTGATAGTCGCAATACTTCGACTCATCGTGATTCTTGGGATCGGCTTTCATAGGCCTCGGTGTCAGCACTCGATCATTGATCTCACACATAATCTGAGTCGGCTTGGTGTTAAGCAGAGTGAAATCATTTTCATTGAATTTTACGGGCTTTCTCACTTCCCGGTCCTGATTTTGACTCTTTGGGGTCGACTTTTGCTTTACCCTTTCCAGGGGGTAAGGGCGCCACTTCAGTTAGCCCATGCTTTCGTGCCCTGTCTAACAAATCTCGTAAGCCCTCCGGGAGCGCAAAGCAAAATGTGCCTTCATGGGACCTTTGGCTATCCCGGTGAGGAAGCACGTGATGACGTCGCTGTCCGGAATATTCCTTGTCTGATCATACACTTTCATGAATCTTTCATAGTAATTTCGGCTCGACTCACCCTCTCATTGGCGGACATCATTCAAATCCTCAATCGTCGTTATCGGTCTGTCCGCCGATTCGACCTCAGCTAAAAAATTGCTCATCAAATCTTCCAAACTCTGAATCGACCCCTGAGCGAGTTTGTGGACCCATGATGCCGTCCGGTCCTGCATTCTACCTATAAGGGCTATGCACCAGGAAGATATTTGACGTCGCTAGTATGATGCGACTCTAGAAGGATGTGAGCCATTCATACGGGCAAGTTGTCCCCTGATAGTAGTTGTGTGAGGGATAGTGGACGTTTCCCTCTGGTACTGACTTCAGAATCTCATCGGATAGAACATTGATTCCTAGGTGGGCTTGGCTTTCTCTGTTGGCCTCGTTCTTTTCAGGTTTTCAATTTCTTTCTGCATTTGCTCTATATTATCTTCCACAGCAGGGTTGGCGGCACGCCTGGATACATGCTCGGAGTCCGTATGATTGTGAGACTTCTCCTGATATTCACTCTGCCTATCCCTGGTGTTGTGATGAACGATTTGCTCATTTCTTCCCTCTCTTCTCGGGGCAACATTTCTTTCTGGAAGGTTAGGACCCAAACAATGTAGAGCTGATCTTTTCTCATTGTTTCCCAATCGATGTAGGGCTGACTTCCTTTCATCATTTCTTTCAGGACCTCTCTTGAGGGCCTGATTTCCCGAGGATTGAATACTTTCCTCTCTCAATGTGTTTAGATTGGCCCCGCTGGCTCCGCTGTGGATCATCAACGTTTTCTCCGAAACTTACAATGGGTGGATCTAGGATTGGTTTTGGTGGTTTTCCTTTAACCATGATAAGAGCATTGGCCACATACATTTTTTAGACGTGGTCAACGTAGATCTTAGCGGCTATTTTCTCTGGATCTTCCTGAAATCCCGGTATCTTTTATGGGGTCTCCGCGCGACTCTGTTGTGGATTTGATGTTCCTGAGATTGCCTTTCTGTGACGTTGGCCCGTAGCCTCTGTGGGGATCTCCTTGACCTCGTCTTATGAATAATGATCTCACGGGCATCAACGCCCCGGGGTGGATCTTCTTGTAGGGATCGGTCCTATCTAGCCTTTTGGATTTTCAAGTGTTTCTTCCACGTGCTCACCACGTGGATGATTTTGTGTGGTCCCCTTAGCAGGAGTGTGTGGTATCAACTGCCTATCCTTGCTACATGCCATCGTACTATCTCAACTCGCTGTTCACGCTAAAAGAGGAAAAGTACTCTAACAACCAAGCAACCAACTATCTCCTGACACACAACAACCTTGTACTATCTGATATTGTCGGTGGCGGGCCAGGGGATTTTGTCGATAAGGACGTTTCCGGAGAGTTGATAGCGGTTCCGGTTTACACAATATCGGAAATTCAAGGACAACTGTGATTAATCAAACAGGAAGTCCAAGAATATACCTCTACTCCCTAATGATTTTGATGCACTATGTTCTCAGATCAACAAACCCAGGGTATAAAAAGCAAACACGCCAGTGAGACTAAAACGAAGAACACCTCGACAAAAGCTTTTGATGAAGAGCTGACCAAGAATCTACAAAGAGTGATGATTAGTCAAGTGCAAACTTAGCAGATTTTGTGTTTTTACTCACGTATACAAATGCAATCTCAAGAGAGAGAAAAATATTTGGTAATAAGTGATGTTTCTCACCAGAAAAGTTGACCAATGAACTCTGACTAAACTTTGAACGAAAAGCTCAATGAGAATGACGATGAATCAAACGGAAACTCAAGGATTTTTGAACAAAGCTTGTGAGGTGTTGTTACTTACTTGATGTTATGACGGATTCTAAGAGCTTTTGGTGAAGAAAACCGGAAGAACTTGGTGAAGACGATGAAGATCTTCCCAATGCCTCCGTAAAAGATGTGTCTGCGGCGATGCCGTACACCCTAAAGGACTAAAAGCTTGCTGTTTCCCGGTAACGGAGCAAACTGATAATGTCGAAATTATCACAGTGAGTTTTAATGGTGCATATATGGCTATAAAAGTGAGTAACAGCCGGTGGTGCACGGCGGATAAGTGAAAAATACGGTGGCTTAATAGTTGTAAAAGTGGTGGTGCTTTGCTAGAGAGAAAATGGTAGAGTTTGCCTACTCTTTATAATATTGTGCATATCTAAAATGTCACATTAAGCCTCTATTTATAGGCAAGATACTAATTAGGGTTTAACTAATGATAATAAGACATAATTAAGTACAAGGCGGTCCTAATTAAGGTGCGGGCTGTCTGGCAGACCGATACGGAGCTGTCCCAATACTTAGCCTTTCTTTGTCTTTGCCTTGTCTCCCTTGGGTTGTAGCTTTCTCTTCTTTATACTGTGACTCTGCTCGTTGGCGGACCTTATTTCCTGAGGGATTAGTGGTCCGGCCCCCTGCTTTTTTCACGTCGCGGAAGACGTTTAGAAGGTTTAGAGCGGGGCCGTTGGACCGTGGGCCCAATATGGCTTGTATGTATACGGACTATGGTGGCCAACGACCTTTTCCATCGTTTAAGCTGTCGGACAGACCTGAATGAGGATCCGCGAGGCTATTTTACAGTTCAGGCATATCAAATTACACTGTAGCCGATGATGGAGTATTTATATATGATACTCCGCATGAGTCAGTTACATGAAGTTAGAAATAGTTATAACAGAAATTTGCCTAAGTTCAGCTTCACGTTCTTTGGCTAGAGTATGTTCTGCTGAAGTCTATCTCCTCAATTGAACTTTTCACCCAGCTAAGCACATCAGCACAACCGAATCACATCAGCTGACTATTCTGGATTCTGAGTGTGTACACATCATCTTGCATCCCAAAATTTCTTTATCCATATATTGCAACTGTAGAGGGTCTTTTTCAAGAGCTTGATCATAATTAGTGTATCACGTAAAAAGAAAATGAGGATACTGTTGTGAAATGGTTGATTTATTTTCACATTTGATTAAATCTTTTAAGTATCACTCATTTGTCTATGTGCTACATTTCATCTTAATATATTTAATGTGTCAATTCACTATACATTAATATATTAAGCTTCTCATATGATAAATGATAGATTAAATAATAGCACTATAACTACATTGTCTCACACAATATGCTATAAATCTTAATACTATGATGCTCGTTCTAATCTCAAGCTTAAAGCATCAAGATATCTATTTCTAATGATATGTGATCTTTTGGTTACTTTAAGACATAATATATGTCACTAATAAAGTGTTATGTTGATGTGTTACTTCTGTACACCTAATTTTATATAACTACACTAAACTATAATTATATACATTATTTTGTTACTATATATATATATATATATATATATATATATATATATCTTTGATTACAAATAATATATTAATTAACCATATGCTGTAATATACTTATTATATGGTCTAATACTTGTGTTATGCAGAAATGAAAGCCTTGTAAATTGCGTTAATAGTATCAGCCCAACCCAGCCTTATACCCAAAACATTTACTTGGACTTATTATTCCTATGTATATATCTAAAACTTTAACATTACCCTAATTCTATTACTAACTGCCTCCTCCTACTTGAAAAGCCGATCCCCACTTTCCACCTTCTCTCAAAAAACACTCCATCCATTAATTCCCTCCGTAACCGTTCCATTTTCTCACATTGAAACCTCCACACCTCTTCATTTCAGCCAACTCCTCCATTACACCAAGTCAAACCGTGTCTTCTACTTGAAACTTGCTTAAGGGCTTTGAACACTTTGTTTCTTATCTCTATCTACCGTAAACGTCTCTGTTCAAATTTTCAATTGATTAATACAGAGAAGACTTTCAATCTTCTATGTAATTTTCGATACAAAGCCTTGACCTTTTCAGTCAAAATCTTTAACCCATTACTGAGAAGTCTCCCCATCTTCGATGAAGCCATTCAATACAACCTTTAACTAATTTATGCTTCGAAATCTACATCTGATTGAATGATTATCTCGAATCTGCTCAAAGGCTTGACCTTTTTACCTTGAATCTCATTTCTATGTTATCAAATGATGTTTTCGATGAGCTCAGGTTTCAACCGGTGACGCAGCCACTCCAGATGACGAGGTGATGCCTTGAATCTGATGCATGTTGCTGATGATGAACAATTCATCGTAGTTCGAGATTTGATCTGTCATAAAAGCATTAAATTTGAGGCCTTTTATGGCGTTTGGTGCTTCAATGTTAGAAAGAGCTCGTCTTTCTCTTGTCTCTCTTGATATTATCAACGTTGACCCAACTCACTTGTTTTGACCCGATTATTGAAAGGTAAAACATGTTTGATTTATTTTTAATCCCCAAGTCATGTCTCGAATAGGTGATGAAATCGAAATCCATAAATTCGATTAATGACTCGGTTATTCATTGCATTTGTTTGATGAAATCATCTCATCTTTGTTTTATGATTCAAATTAGTTGTTATTTTCGATTTAGTTAATGTTAAATTACATTAATGAAAATGACGAAAATAACTCACCGATTTGATAAAAACATTAGTATGATATGATTAATCAATCAATCGAGTCTGCATGTGCCATCGGAGAGTGTGATATAGATCTACCTCTGTATGTCATATCATACTCGAACAAAACTATACCTACCACTTTGGGATTATACTGACTCACTTCACTTATATATATATATATATATATATATATATATATATATATATATATATATATATATTATATAATTGATAAAATGTTGATGATTAAATATATAAAAATATCAAGGCTAAAATTTTCATATCTCGTATTTAAGCCTCAGTATATACATAAAAATCAATTTTCATGATTAAGTCATTTAAATCAAATTAAATAAATAAAATGATGACTATGAAACTGAACCTAGGCTCTCTTCCATTCTTCAAATATGCAATAAATGAGCCTAGAATATATTCAACAGTCTTCTAGGAAACTGAACAATTAAATATCTTGAAATGTATAAAGTTTCTCTAAGGAAAGAGTGTCAGCTAATTATCATTCTATATAGTGTTTAGATTAAATGCATATACAACTTACGATGTATGTCACTTAGTATTCCAAGACATGTCATTTAATACACAACCATTGCACTCTCACTGCATGTCTATATAATCCCGAGACAACAAAAATGATCAAGTAACTAAGTCGATCAAACATTTTCTCAATACTAAAAATATCCTTGTATTTTGTAAATTGTTTGCCGTTGATTGTGGGATTGCTTCGAACTGGATAGGACTTGGATTGTTCCTTGGTTCGCTTCAGGTGATGCTTGCACTGCCCTCTCACAATCAAATGTGTGATTCATTGTCGATAAGTTCACGTTTTTTATTTATTGCTTTCAAAGTACTAATTTCAAACCGTGTCTTTTGTTTTTAGTATTTGATTGAATAAATACCGAGGTTGTATTTTATTCTGTTGTGTTAAACTTTAGAAAAAGAACTGTGATTGAAACTTACCGTGTGTCACAGCTTGTGATTAAGTTTCAATCACTACAAGTGTGATCTAAAGGATTAACAAGTCGAATTTGTTTAATCCCTTGTATCGTTATTTTCAGCTCTGAATATCGAATATATCATTATAATTGAAAGTATAGTGAAAAATCTAAGTGTGTGTGGTGGTTTATGTGATACACCTAGGATTGTATAATCTAGGTAAATCCAAGATAAAATCTATCTGTGTGTTTGAAACTTAATTAGAACATCACCAAATAAAGTATTTGATTCTGCATTGCAGAATTAATATTTTAGGCTGCTGCTTTACAACCATTTAATTAGTTGGTATAAACCAATATAGTGTAGATTTGTTACAGCATATTAAAGCCTAAATTTTAAGTGAATCAATATTTTTTATGGAGTCTGCAATATCAACATTGCTGTTAAACAACTTAATTAACTAAGTCATTGATATACCTGCATTGTGAGTGGTATCAGCTAATCACTTATTGGTTCATAATACAATTTGCTTTAAGTTGGTACAACTTGATAATACACCTTGCTGCATATCAAATCTGAATACTGCTGAGAAAAACAGATTGGCTGTTGTATTAAACTCCTTGAATCAATTGATAGAAGCTGCTGTGGTTTGTCTGCATATTTGTATCGTACTGAGCTATCATCATCGGCAACAAATAGACTAAGCTTTTAGATTGATTAAAGTCATAAAGACCTTACTGCACCACTGTATTTGCTATATTAAAATTTGATCCTTAAGCAAATAAATTATTTGATTGATATAAACTATTATAATTTAGAAGGTTAATTAACTATACCTACGTGAATTGTAGTGTGGTATAGTTGGCTGTGGATGCAACTTGAGCATTAACTTGATCTGCATGTGCAATTGTATTTCACCTAATAATCGTATTGAACATTGTTTTAATTGATTATCTGTGCATCTACCTCATTTGTCAGTATCATCTAAGTCAATAATTAGCTAAAAGAACAACCTGCTAATTAACCTGTTTTGATAACTTAAAGTAATATAAAACTCGATCACCTAGTACCTTAGGAACAACACGTTAACCGGTTAGCTCTTCCGCCTAATTTGGTCTAACAGTCTCCTAAGTAGTTGGAACTCCGTGTGTAATTAAAAAGCCTTAATAAAGCTTGAAAAACTATTAAGTAAAATTTAAAAAGGGTATATATCCTATTCACCCCCCCTCTAGGATATATTAGTGCGCATATACGATCCAACAAGTGGTATCGGAGCTTGGTTACTAGTTGATCTAGTTCGTTATTACTTTAATTGTTGATCATAACTTGCTTATTTGATTAAATCTTTGAATCTCTTCCGAATCAAAAGTTCTAAAATCTGAGTTCTTAACTGGTTTGCTTGCTCAACATAATCTGTGATATTTTCTGCAAAGATTTGTGCTTAAAACTGCCTCATTATATAATCTTGTTTGTTTAAAATTTCTTTGATATATCTCACTTGGTTTTGTGAGTGATTGGTATTTTTGCAGCATTTCGCATCCAATACTGCCGCTGTACTCTGACTTGATAACCCCTATCCAGCATTTATACTAAACTTAGGATTCTGAAATAATTCCCCCGAAACAGTCCTTTTTGGTTTAATAGTCCTGTTTTAAACCTTTTTTTTTTAAATCGTCCTACAAACTGGTTATTTCATAGATGGATTCTACATCTCATATCGAAAATCAAAGTTTGGGTTTACCCTTTGATGCTCTTCCTTACTTTGATGGACATAATTATGATTTGTGGAAGAATCATATGAAAATACATCTTGAAGCTACAGACATTCGTCTGTGGTATATTATTGAAGATGGATCATCCTTTCCAAAAAATAAACCAGTGTCAAAGTCCGATGTTGAAAAATCTCTTTCATACAATTCAAAAGCTCTAGACATTTTAATTAGTGCATTAAGTCCTTCTATAGCTTGTCTTGTATCTTCTTGTTCAACTGCCAAAGAGGCATGGTTGAAATTAGAAACAAAATTTGAAGATATAAATCAAGATATAGAAAGCATAGATCATGATCAACCTTGGAATATACTGTCTATTCAATCCAGAAATAATGATAATTCTGAAAACATGAAAGAGCCTGGTCTTTGTGGAAATGGACTTGTAAATACTGCGACTATATCAGACTCATCTGACGGTGGTGAATGCTTTGATCATGAAGTTTTGATTGTTCAAAACAAAGCAAGTCATGGCTCAAAAAATGATGCAAATTTCAATTCTGAAATGGATGCAAACTCTAGCTTTAAATCTGATGAAAATTGCGACCCCGAATCAGATTCAAATTCAGATGCTGAACTAGTTCCGAAATCTGATGCTAAATCAAATATGGATTCCGAAGCTGAATCAGATCGAAATTCTAATGCTGAAACAAATTCGAATTCTGAAGTTGAATCCAATGAAAAATCCAGCTTTGATTCTAATGCGAACTCCGACTCCGAATCTGAGGTAAACCAAGATATCTATTACTTTTGTAATAAATTTAAATATAGATGTGATGCCTTAAAAGCTGAAAATGAGAAATTAAAAGATAATCTAATTGAGAAAAATGATTGTGTTATCTCATTAATGAATACTAATAATCAGCTTGAATCTACTATCAATGCCTTAAAAGCTGAGTTAGAAGTGCTTAAGAGTGAGCGGGTTGATAGTCCACAAGCTATTCCAAAGCTTGATGTGTTATCAAATGATGTGGATACATCTCACTCATCTCTAAATGATCATTTGTTTCACACTGATCTCAATTCAGATTTTCCATCGGAAGTATCTCGGATTGAGACTGTAGTCACTGAATCAAATCATCAAGCAAGTCATTTTATTCCCCGACCTGTTGCGTTTGAACGAATTAAATCACCCAAGTATGCTTCATCTACACGATCACACACATCACAACATGCTTCGAATTCAAGAAAAAATTTCTATAAGAAAAATCATGCTTTTTTGTATAATAAAAAAAGTTCTAGGAAATTCTTTCCAAAGAACAACTTTTATCACAATGACCATGCCATACCTAGAAATCATGATTTTAGGATTCATACGCCGTTGAATTATCACACCAATGCTTACACCCCACGAGTTACTCACAATCACCATTGGCAACCACACTATCACCGTCCAAGTAATTATCGATCACATTTTGTACCGCATACTTATCGATCTTATGGTCACACTGAACAACATTTTAGGACCTATGATACTAATTGGAATGTTCACAAACCTAAGGTCAAACAAGTATGGGTTCCAAAAATAAGAAAGGTTTGGGTTCCAAAGTCCTCTTCGACTAACACTTTTGGACCCAATATATAAAGGGGACCATATGCTATCTGTTGTGCAGTTATACAAATGGAATCATCTCACGGTGTATCAAAACTCTCTTGGTATTGGCTCATTGATGTTTCTCCCACGAAGAGCAAACCGATAGCCTGACCATTGACTCTGCCTCTCAACCTGTTGGCATGGTATTCAGGCAAAATCAATGAACCATATCCTTGATCCTGCTCCATCAATGATGTTGCTGCTCCTTTAATTATTGAATGATCAAGTGGAGTTCTCTTTCGACAGTCTGCAAAAAATTCGATAAGGGAAGTTTCCTTTAACTTATCTTTATTCTAGATTCATTAATGCAAGATTCTTTCAAAAAAAAGTAACTTAAGTGAACAAAGTGTAGTTTTCTTAATCAATATACAAACTATGATCTTGCATATAGATTATTCAAAATAATCAGCTCGGCCATATTGATAAAATAAGTACATCAGTGAACCAAATTCCTTTGATATCAACTATATCAGTGCCTAGCATCAATACCAGATGCAATTTTTTTTTGGCCACTTAATGATATGGAATTTTTTTTGGTATGTTTGATTAATTTTCAAAATTAAGGGGGAGAAGAGGTATAAAGCTTTTTAGCTTTTAGCAAGGGGGAGCAATCATTTTCATATATACACTAAAACACTTAAGCTCATATTAAGGGGGAGCTTATATTAAGGGGGAGCTTAGTTTTAGGTAGAGCACTATTATCGATTCTTAAAAGCTTTAATATGAGTAATTGTGAAAATGAATCAAAGGGGGAGAATTGTTGTGAAATGGTTGATTTATTTTCACATTTGATTAAATCTTTTAAGTATCACTCATTTGTCTATGTGCTACATTTCATCTTAATATATTTAATGTGTCAATTCACTATACATTAATATATTAAGCTTCTCATATGATAAATGATAGATTAAATAATAGCACTATAACTACATTGTCTCACACAATATGCTATAAATCTTAATACTATGATGCTCGTTCTAATCTCAAGCTTAAAGCATCAAGATATCTATTTCTAATGATATGTGATCTTTTGGTTACTTTAAGACATAATATATGTCACTAATAAAGTGTTATGTTGATGTGTTACTTCATACACCTAATTTTATATAACTACACTAAACTATAATTATATACATTATTTTGTTACTATATATATATATATATATATATATATATATATATATATATCTTTGATTACAAATAATATATTAATTAACCATATGTTTGTAATATACTTATTATATGGTCTAATACTTGTGTTATGCAGAAATGAAAGCCTTGTAAATTATGTTAATAGTATCATTAACTTGACCTTATACCCAAAACATTTACTTGGACTTATTATTCCTATGTATATATCTAAAACTTTAACATTACCCTAATTCTATTACTAACTGCCTCCTCCTACTTGAAAAAGCCGATCCCCACTTTCCACCTTCTCTGCAAAACACTCCATCCATTAATTCCCTCCGTAACCGTTCCATTTTCTCACATTGAAACCTCCACACCTCTTCAATTCCAGCCAACTCCTCCATTACACCAAGTCAAACCGTGTCTTCTACTTGAAACTTGCTTAAGGGCTTTGAACACTTTGTTTCTTATCTCTATCTACCGTAAACGTCTCTGTTCAAATTTTCAATTGATTAATACAGAGAAGACTTTCAATCTTCTATGTAATTTTCGATACAAAGCCTTGACCTTTTCAGTCAAAATCTTTAACCCATTACTGAGAAGTCTCCCCATCTTCGATGAAGCCATTCAATACAACCTTTAACTAATTTATGCTTCGAAATCTACATCTGATTGAATGATTATCTCGAATCTGCTCAAAGGCTTGACCTTTTTACCTTGAATCTCATTTCTATGTTATCAAATGATGTTTTCGATGAGCTCAGGTTTCAACCGGTGACGCAGCCACTCCAGATGACGAGGTGATGCCTTGAATCTGATGCATGTTGCTGATGATGAACAATTCACTGTAGTTCGAGATTTGATCTGTCATAAAAGCATTAAATTTGAGGCCTTTTATGGCGTTTGGTGCTTCAATGTTAGAAAGAGCTCGTCTTTCTCTTGTCTCTGCTGATATTATCAACGTTGACCCAACTCACTGTTTTGACCCGATTATTGAAAGGTAAAACATGTTTGATTTATTTTTAATCCCCAAGTCATGTCTGAATAGGTGATGAAATCGAAATCCATAAATTCGATTAATGACTCGGTTATTCATTGCATTTGTTTGATGAAATCATCTCATCTTTGTTTTATGATTCAAATTAGCTGTTATTTTCAGATTTAGTTAATGTTAAATTACATTAATGAAAATGACGAAAATAACTCACTGATTTGATAAAAACATTAGTATGATATGATTAATCAATCAATCGAGTCTGCATGTGCCATCGGAGAGTGTGATATAGATCTACCTCTATGTCTATATCATACTCGAACAAAACTATACCTACCACTTTGGGATTATACTGACTCACTTCACTTAGATGCATTCATGTATATATATATATATATATATATATATATATATATATATATATATATATATTATATAATTGATAAAATGTTGATGATTAAATATATAAAAAATATCAAGGCTAAAATTTTCATATCTCGTATTTAAGCCTGTATATACATAAAAATCAATTTTCATGATTAAGTCATTTAAATCTGAATTAAATAAATAAAATGATGACTATGAAACTGAACCTAGGCTCTCTTCCATTCTTCGAAATATGCAATAAATGAGCCTAGAATATATTCAACAGTCTTCTAGGAAACTGAACAATTAAATATCTTGAAATGTATAAAGTTTCTCTAAGGAAAGAGTGTCAGCTAATTATCATTCTATATAGCTGTTTAGATTAAATGCATATACAACTTACGATGTATGTCACTTAGTATTCCAAGACATGTCATTTAATACACAACCATTGCACTCTCACTGCATGTCTATATAATCCCAGAGACAACAAACTGATCAAGTAACTAAGCTGATCAAACATTTTCTCAATACTAAAAATATCCTTGTATTTTGTAAATTGTTTGCCGTTGATTGTGGGATTGCTTCTGGAACTGGATAGGACTTGGATTGTTCCTTGGTTCGTTTCCAGGTGACAGTTGCACCGTTCCTCTCACAATCTGAATCTGTGTGATTCATTGTCAGTAAGTTCACGTTTTTTATTTATTGCTTTCAAAGTACTAATTTCAAACCGTGTCTTTTGTTTTTAGTATTTGATTGAATAAATACCGAGGTTGTATTTTATTCTGTTGTGTTAAACTTTAGAAAAAGAACTGTGATTGAAACTTACCGTGTGTCACAGTTGTGATTAAGTTTCAATCACTACAGTGTGATCTAAAGGATTAACAAGTCAGAATTTGTTTAATCCCTTGTATCGTTATTTTCAGCTCTGAATATCGAATATATCATTATAATTGAAAGTATAGTGAAAAATCTAAGTGTGTGTGGTGGTTTATGTGATACACCTAGGATTGTATAATCTAGGTAAATCCAAGATAAAATCTATCTGTGTGTTTGAAACTTAATTAGAACATCACCAAATAAAGTATTTGATTCTGCATTGCAGAATTAATATTTTAGGCTGCTGCTTTACAACCATTTAATTAGTTGGTATAAACCAATATAGTGTAGATTTGTTACAGCATATTAAAGCCTAAATTTTAAGTGAATCAATATTTTTTATGGAGTCTGCAATATCAACATTGCTGTTAAACAACTTAATTAACTAAGTCATTGATATACCTGCATTGTGAGTGGTATCAGCTAATCACTTATTGGTTCATAATACAATTTGCTTTAAGTTGGTACAACTTGATAATACACCTTGCTGCATATCAAATCTGAATACTGCTGAGAAAAACAGATTGGCTGTTGTATTAAACTCCTTGAATCAATTGATAGAAGCTGCTGTGGTTTGTCTGCATATTTGTATCGTACTGAGCTATCATCATCGGCAACAAATAGACTAAGCTTTTAGATTGATTAAAGTCATAAAGACCTTACTGCACCACTGTATTTGCTATATTAAAATTTGATCCTTAAGCAAATAAATTATTTGATTGATATAAACTATTATAATTTAGAAGGTTAATTAACTATACCTACGTGAATTGTAGTGTGGTATAGTTGGCTGTGGATGCAACTTGAGCATTAACTTGATCTGCATGTGCAATTGTATTTCACCTAATAATCGTATTGAACATTGTTTTAATTGATTATCTGTGCATCTACCTCATTTGTCAGTATCATCTAAGTCAATAATTAGCTAAAAGAACAACCTGCTAATTAACCTGTTTTGATAACTTAAAGTAATATAAAACTCGATCACCTAGTACCTTAGGAACAACACGTTAACCGGTTAGCTCTTCCGCCTAATTTGGTCTAACAGTCTCCTAAGTAGTTGGAACTCCGTGTGTAATTAAAAAGCCTTAATAAAGCTTGAAAAACTATTAAGTAAAATTTAAAAAGGGTATATATCCTATTCACCCCCCCTCTAGGATATATTAGTGCGCATATACGATCCAACAGATACTCTAATTGTAAAAAGAATCTTTGGAAAGGATAGGATCTACTCCTTTCCTGCTGGATTAAACCCATAATTTGATGATGTTAGTATTCAAATTCTAAGAAGAGTGGACCTTTTCTCTTTGAATGAGACAATCTTCATGGTTAGAGCTGAAGAAAGCAGACATGGAGTGATACTGGAAAGCTTTGTTGATGATAGTGCAACCTTGATCTCAAAGCCTGTTAAAAATAGGGGACCAAAGGATATTGATAATAAGGGGCTTCAAAGGAACCAGTCTAGAGCTCATCAGAAATTAGCTGACAGAGAATCTCTCACCTGCAATTACTGTAAAAAAAGAAAGGGCACACTATGAATAAATGTTGGATGCTTAATGGGAATCCAGAACTGGGAAAACAGAGTTTGTTACTGTCCATCTTGCCAACAAGGAGAATGAGAATCCAAACTCTCAGGAAGTTGGACTTGGAGTGTCTAGATTTGAAAGGCTGAAAACATTCTTGGCCAGCCTTGTACAATCCAACTGCTCCATAGCCTTACATGTACATCTTTGAATCACCAAAACTTCAAAAATAATGCAGAGTAGGTGATTGATTCGGGTGGTACTGATCATAATGCAAAAATATGTATTATATCCAGATTTAATACATATGTTCCAAGTCCGAATAATAATAAAATTAATGCGGATGAAGGATCTATAATCACTTTTGCAGGTATTGAAATATTGTTTTGACACCTGAGATTACTCTAAAAAATGTCTTACATGTTTCCAAACTTACTTTTACTTGATTTCCCTTCAGAAAATTACTATTGATTCAAATTGTAATGCTATTTTCAGTACTGACTCTTGTTTGATATAGAAGAAAGAAATGTGAAGATTGGAGCTGCTAGATTAAAGAATGGGCTCTATTTTTTGGATGAACTAGAGGATAAATCCTCTCATTTCTCTTATTCTAGATCTCATAGTGGTAAGACTTGGTTGTATCATATAAGATTAGGACATCCTGCATTTAGATATAGGCAAAAATTGTACCCTGATCTTTTTAAAGGTATAAAAATTGAATCTTTGTGTTTACATGAATGTGGGTTAGCTAAGCATAAGAGAAACCTTTTACAAACTTCGGTGAAAGATGTAAAACACCCTTTTAATCTTATTCATAGTGAAATTTGGGGGTCCATCTAGGTTATCAAATATCATTGGTGATAAGTGGTTTGTATCCTTCATTGATGATTGTACTAGGACCACTCGGGTTTATTTTCTCAAAAACAAATTTGATGTTGCTAATGTCTTTCAACATTTTTTTCAACATGGTGAAAACTTAGTTTTGATACAAGGATTAAGAAGCTAAGAAATGATATTGCCAGAGATTATTTTAATCAATTCCTTAGACCGTTTCTCCAAAAAAGGGGGATAATACCTGAGTCTTCTCGTATTCACACTCCACAACAAAATGGAGTAGTTGAACGTTAGAAACAGACATATGATGGAGGTGACAAAGACTCTGATCTTCCAGATGAAGGTTCCTGAGTTTTATTAGGGAGAAGTTGTAACGCCCCGATTTTCGGAATAGGTGTACTTGAGATTTTACAAAAATATCGATTGATTAATAGCTTTATTATTATCGAAATTAAACTCTATTTTCTTAAGTACGTCAATAAGTATTATTTGTCAATAACTAAGTTATTTTAATAAGATTTGTTTATTTTCTACCCTAAAATTTATAGTAAGCTATAGTGGATAATAATAATAGTAACATCAACATGCAATTATTATTGATCTGAATTTATTTACCTAATAATTACGTGGGTAGTATAAGGCCATGTCTATACGTGTTTTTTTAAAATCAATTATTCTCTTTGTGTGTACGATAACAATTTTTGAGGAGAAATTGGTTGTAATTGAAAATAGTAATAATAAATATATTAAAAATAAATATGCACACCTGGACAAACAAGTGCCTATCATCTACTAACCTCTTTAACGTAAAAAGATTAATTCTGAAGCCATTATTGATCCAAAAAGGTTTACGTTTTCGTCCGTTTTAAGTTACTCGAATGCATTATTCAAGTCTATCAGTATGGTAGTGGAACTCAATATAAATAGCCATATGAAAGAGGTAAAGCATTCTTACAGGCTTACAGCTAACAGGAAAAAATAAATAAATATAAACCATTGGTGTAGCCGTTCATGCTAATATATACAAGCCGATGTCGTTGTCCTTAGCAAATGAATAGCGTTCCATTCTCCATATCCACATTTTATAGATAGCCAACAACCTTAAAGACCATTGCAGCCGTTCTTCATCATTTTCTGTTTGTCAACCTCCTTCAATTTTCGTTTCTTTTGTTATGTGGCTATTGGTATGTTTCGTGGCTATTGGCAAACTTAGATGAGCGTATGAGGTGCTGAAACGAAAATTATGCTCGATACTATATTCGACATGTGAGTTCAATTTTATTTTTTATAAAAGTCAAAGTGTGTTTTTATCAAACTATTTTAATTGAATATATTGTTGTTATAGATATATAATATGTATCTTGTTAAAAATGATTCGTGAATTATCTCACTTTATGGATAATCACTTAATGAAACAATAATTGTACAAATGACATTGCATGTCCTATCTTGATGGCATGGTACCGTACTACCCGCTATGCGCGGTAAGGTATATCGTACTTGTACCTTTCCCGCTTCGGCGGCATGGCTAGTTCCCGCTTCCGCGGCATGGTTCTCGTTCTCGTTGTCGTACTCACTCGATGGGCCCGCTAAGGATTTCACAGTCGGGTTAGCTGTGCATTGGGCCTGTGACCACGGTTGTGGGGTCCGAGGCAAGTGGACCCTCCGGAAGCCCCTGGAGATTGGGTGTCGGAAGGACGGACTTCACTATAAAAATTACTTGTTGTGGATATAAGGTGGTGAAATGAGAGTCATAAGGTAGAGACAATCGTATCAGCTGTATCGATGTCTAGTAAGGAAACTTGATGAATTGACAGATTTCAAATGAGCTTGCTCGACTTGAACTTGATACATAAATTTTAAACAAGTATATTATTGCATAAATACTCGAACAAGATTTCTAAAAAATGTATATATATTTACAACAATTATTTTTAACACTTTCACACACGGCTCATACCAGCGTTTTTGCTGACGACTCGTTTTTTTTTGTTTCTTTGTTTCTTTGTTTTGTTTTGTTTTGTTTTGTTTTGTTTTTCTATAAATAAAATCAAGTAAACGGTCGAGGGAGATGTAACGAGGATGAAAGTGATGACATGGACCTCGATTTAGAACATGTTGCGCAAATTTTAATTAGTGACAATTGTAATATTTTATCTGTGGTAATTTTGTAATGAAATTAATTAATGAATTATTTGAAAATCATTTGTAAATAGTAAATTATTTTAAAATTTCTAGTCTTGTTATTGAAGTCGCGGCGAGAGCTTCGCAGCCCCTCCTAAAATGACCCCAGTGGGGAGTATGGTATTACAGAAGTAGTTCTGACTGCAACTCAGCTAATTAACATAAAGTCTTCTAAGTATTTTGGAAATCAGGAAATCAGGCTCATAGACAACTCTTATCTCATATGTATCCATCTTTTCCAAGTGGTGACAAATTGGCTCTAAAAATCTTTGTTTGTGTTTCCTATGTTCACATTCATGCTCATAGTAGAGGGAAATTAGACCCTAGAGTTGTCCAATGTATTTTTACAGGTTACTCACATACCCAGAAGGGTATAAGTGTTATTACCCCCCTACGAAACATTTCTTTGTCTCCAGGGATGTAACTTTTAATGTAGTTAAATCCTACTATGGAGTTGTTCATGTCCAAACTCATAGGGAGATTCCAATGTCTGGATCAGAGAATGATCAATTTCTCTTGGATCTAGAGACATGGAGACAAAGATTAGATTCAAACTCAGTGGAGCATCCAAATGTGATAAATTCAGATCCAAATAATGAGGAAAATATTTCACAACTGGACACCTAAGAAGATAAGATCACATCCGAAAATCCTCAGCTTACTTTTATCGAAGCTGAACATACATCTGCAAATTCACAACCGTCTCAACAAGTAGAGGATGTCTCAGCTAAAAATTCACATATGACTTAACCAGAAGAAAGTATCACACCTGAAGTTCCTCAACTGAATTTACCAGGAGGGAAATTCAGAGCAGAGCTGCCTATTGCGATAAAGAATAGATCTAGAGTTTGTACCAAGCCCAAGGAAGAACTTCCTATATCCAAATGGTTGCAACCAAGGAAGTGCACCCAACACCCATAAAAATGTTCATCTCTTATCAAAATATTTGTTCTCAACACAAGGTTCTGACTTCAAAACCGTAGTAAGAAAAAGTACCTAACAACGTACATGATGCCATATTGATCATGAATGGATTATAACTATGAAGGAAGAAATCTCTTCTCTTGAGAAAAACAAGACCTAGGATCCTGTTCAAGCACCAGAGGGAATCAAACATGTTGGATGTAGATGGGCGTACACACTTAAGTAATAATCAGATGGTACCATTAAGAGGTGCAAGCCCGGATTAGTTGCCAAAGGGTTCACTCGGACCCAAGGCATTGACTATTTTGACACATTTGCTTATATAGCCAAAATGAATACTGTTAGGATCCTGCTATCCCTTGCTGTTATGTTTAGCTAGGATCTACAACAGTATGATGTGAAAAATGATTTCTTGCAATGAGATTTGAAGGAAGACATTTATATGCAACCTCATCTAGGTTTTTCAGCAGAGAAATGGAAAATCTGCAAGCTGGATAAGGCTTTGTATTGTCTTAAGAAATCACCTAAATCTTGGTTTGGAAAATTTGCAAACAATATGAAGAAGCTTGCATACTGTCAGAGTCAAGATGATCACACCATGTTCATTAAAAACTCATCTAGCAACATTGTTTTTATTCTTCTGGTATATGTGGATGATATCATTGTACCGGCAAAAATATTGAAGAGATTCAGAGGTTGCAGAAAAGTCTGTTTAAGGAATTAGGCATCAAGTCTCTTGGGAGACTCAAGTATTTCTTTGGAATTGAGGTGACACGCTCAAAGAAAGGAATTGTTATTACTCAGAAGAAATATGTTCTAGATCTTTTGGAGGCAACAGAGAAACTGGGGTGCAAACCATTGGCTAGTCCTACTGACTTTAATCATGGGATTTCTTATGCTCCGGAATACGAACAGGTTGACAAGACCTCTTACAGAATATTAGTTGGAAGGCTAATATACCTCACTCACACCAGACCTAATATAGCCTTTGTTGTTAAGATATTGAGTAGGTTCATGCTGAATCCTGAGAAAAATTCATCTTGCAGCTGCTCACAAGATTTTACATTTCCATAAAGAGTGCCATGGGAAAGATATTCTTCCAGACGGGGAGGAAGTGCTCAAGTTGAAGCCTATACATATGCGGATTAAGCTTGGGTCTACTGAAGACCAAAAATCTACTTCTGAATATTTTGTCTTTCTTGGTTCTAATCTGGTCATATGGAGAAGCAAAAAAAAAGTGTGGTGGCCAGATCCATTGATGAATCTGAGTTCAGATCTATGGCTCTGGGTGTTTGTGAGCTCTTGTGGTTCATGATTACTCTAAATGACCTTGAGATCAAGTGGTCTCCTAATCTGAAACTGTATTGTGACAATAATTCAGCTATCAATATTGCTCACAATCTAGTTCAACAAGATCAGACAAAGCACATTGATGATGACGGGCATTTCATCAAAGAGAATATCGAGAGTGGGTTTATCGCACTCCGTTTTTCTCCACCCATGACCATTGTTGATGTCCTCACCAAGGGTATTTATGGAACAACTTTGAGTGATATCTATGCCAAGCTGAGAAAGTATGATATTCATTCTTCAGCTTTATGGGGAGTGTTAGAACTCATCTTTGATTCGTTGTACATTCAGATCTAATTGTTCCTCTCAGCTAATTGGTTAAGTATTCAGCTTCAAAGCTGAACCATCAGATCTGATTAGCTTCCGCATCTTAGCTGAATTCTTTCGCATTTGATTCTACGTGTAATATTGTTACCGTTAGCTATCTTAGCCAATGATAACAGGTATATTCCTTTTTATAGCCGTTGGTCTTTCTTTATAAATAGTTTCCGATAATCTTTGTAATTGTTAAGTGAATTTTTATTAATAAAATTATTTTCATTTTAATTCTGTTTGAGTTCTTACACTAAACTCAAAACTTCTCTCGCATTTGAGATTAAGAACTTGGGAAACTTTAAATCTATGTTGGGAATGGAAATTTCTATATCTAAAAAATGAATTCACTTATCCCAAAGAAGATACATATTGGATCTCCCAGAAGAAACTGGGATGACTTACTGCAAACCACCCTTATCACATATGGACCCCAGCTTAAAGTTGGAAATGAGGGCACCTTAAATCTAGTAGATATTGGGAGATACAGAAGACTAGTATGGAATCTGATTTATATATCCTATACCAGACTTGACATATGTTTTGTTGTCAGTCTAGTGAGTCAGTTCATGCTCAAACCTTGTCAAGAGCATCAACAAGTTGTGATTAGAACACAAAAAAAGACATCATATCAAGGCCTTCTATTTCAGAAGAAAGACAATATAGACCTACAAATTTACAAAAATGCTGATTGGCCAAGCTGTATTGTGGATAGAAGATCTACCACTGGAAACTGCTCATTTTTTTTAGGGAAATCTTTCCAATTGGAGAAGTAAGAAACAACCATTGGTGACCAGAAGCACTTCATAATCTGAACGGAGAGCTCTCTCCTTTGGAGTTTGAGAAAGCATGTGGTTGAAGAAAATCCTTGATAAAATATAGATCCCTGTACAACAACCTATTTATTTTATTTGTGACAATATGTCTGCCATAAGCATGTCAGAGAATCCATCATGGCGGTCTAAAGAAATCGACATTGATAGACATTTTATCAGGGAAAAGGCTGAGAATAAGGAAATTGTGGTATCTTCTCCATCTCAAGACCAACTGGTTGACCTCTTTGCAAAAGGACCTCCTATCGCTCAATTCAAGCACGTGACAAGAAAGCTTGTTTGTTTCCCTGTCCGTAACCAACCTGAGGAGGGATGTTGAACTGTGCCTTAACTACTGCCGTAATTGTCCTACCTTTTGTCTTCATTTACTCCCTTAATTTAATGTAATTCTTCTAAGTATTCTAGTGGGAGATAATCTGCTTTTATTGTACAGTGTCCATTAGGAACATTGTACATGAGCCGCTGGGCCTAATTCTGCCTTTTGGCTTTTTTTCCTCTTGGAAAACCTTTGTCCTATTAATACCTTTTGTAACCATGATTTTTACTAAGCGCTTTGGAACATAAGAAACTTTATTTCCTACTTTATATTCTTACACTGATTCCGCCCTTACTTTTAATTCCTTGACAGGAACAAAGCTTGAAAGTAAAAATCTTGAACCTAGGAACAAAGCCGAAAAGATATTATGTCCAAAAAAAGAGATACTCTAGAGACATGAATCTTATGTATAAGCTGGTGGTCTGGTATGAGGATGTGGGATTTTACATTATCCCCCATATAAGTGTGAGATATAAATGTCTTGTCAATTCGGGTTCGCCCTTTTAGACCAAACGAGGACGGCGGGGTTAGCCCTTTTAGACCAAGCGAGGACGGCGGTCTAAGCAGTTGACCGGACCATTTATGACTCATTTAACGCTACTGCACTTGAGGTGCAGGGCGTTACGAAATGGTATTGAGCCGACTATCATCACGGAAACTAAGTGCCACACCGTTAGAGCGGTGGGCACCTCTAAAATCATATGGTAGGACGAACCCAGGACAAGTCCACCTGGGACAAATCTTGACGCGTCCCGCGAGACACCACCACCTTATAGGGGGAGAGGAGAGAATGTAAAATCCCACATCGGTAAAGTAAAGTCCTTCTCACCCCTATATAAATTTGAGACATAAATGTCTTGTCAACTCAGGTTAGCCCTTTTAGACCAAGCGAGGACCGGACATTTATGACTATGACGTTTATGACTCAAGCTTTGGCTACTGCGTAGATGTGAGGCGTTACATAAAGAAAGACATCATTCATGATGACGACGATGTTGACGAATGCTTCACAAAAGTTCTCCCTGAAAACACTTATCTTGCAATGCAATTTGGAGCAAAAGTGTACAATTTTTTCATTTTGTGTTGCATCAAAATTCACCAAAAAGTAATTGAAGTCTATCAGAACCGCACAATTTAAATACAGAATAAAACTGTGTACACTATAATGTTAACTAAATATTGTTTCTTTTTCTGGTCCAATTATTAAACTAAATAGAAACCTTTTCTCTGCTGTCAATCCACCATCATAGGCCACCTTTCAATTATCGGAAGCAGCTTTTGCTGATGCCTCTCCAACTAGTTCTTCATTTATACCTTTAGGCCTAATTCTGTTTGTTTAAGATATCTATTAGTTCCATTTTGAGACCAGAAATATGGTCTTTGGTTCAGGATACCTTCCCGGAGAATCTAAGCCTAAACTGGTATTGAGAATGTAATCAATTTACATATTCACACTTGTATTTCAAGTCAACAATGCAGCCGGCCATCGCCATTAACACGGATTTGTAAGGTAGAAGGTTCAATCCTCTTTGTTTAAAACTTGGTGTCAAGTTTCATCACAAATAAAGAGTTGAAATTCTAAAAAACACCATCCATGCCTGAGTCCTTTACGGGGCTCTAGAAAGAAAATTATAGGAGAAAAAACCCATCTCAGAAATTGTTTCCTGCATTCATAACGCCAAACACGGTCTCAAATGGAAAGAAAATTACAAAAAAAAACAAACAAAGAGAACACTAATCTCACATCTCTCTATCTCTGAGCAGCTCCCTCAAGAGCTTATTCTTTTTTAGTCAGTCGACATCAACTTAAAAACAAAAACAAAAAAAAAAAAGATGACTAAAACTGGCAGAAATTCTCAATTAACCCAACGAGAAAGAAGTTTCAAAAAACAATGCAGGAAACAATGCGAGATATCACAGCTCAATACTTATAGTCCTTGACATGGAGGCTCTCAGAAGCACCCTCAGCCAATGCAGCACCGCCCTCGTACTTTCCAAGGGTCGCCTCGGAGTTGCCCTTGCATCTAGCCAAAAACACATCCTGAGCCTTCTTAACATTTTCTTCTTTTCCTGACCATGTCTTCAAGGTACTCTGCTGTAGAGCACGTCCGAAGGAGAACGAAAGGGCCCATGGCTTCTTTGTCGCTAGTTTGTTCATGGCATTCAGGTTGCGGGTAGCCTCTTCCTCACTCTGTCCACCAGAAAGGAAGACCACAGCAGGAACTGCAGCAGGCATGGTACGCTGCAAGGCACGAACAGTGTGCTCGGCAATGACCTCGGGTGCAACCTTGGCAGATTCAGACCCTGGGGTAACCATGTTGGGCTTCAAGAGAGTACCTTCAAGAAGAACGTGGTGGTCGTTTAGTGCCTTGTACACTGCAGCGAGGACACGCTCTGTTACATCAGCACACTTTGCAATGTCATGGGCTCCATCAACAAGGATCTCAGGCTCGACAATCGGAACAAGACCATTCTGCTGACAGATGATAGCATAACGAGCTAAGCCATTGGCATTATCAGTAATAGCTAGCTGAGATGGCTCATTGGCACCAATCTTGAGGACAGCACGCCATTTTGCAAACCTAGCACCGGCTTCATAATATTTTTGGCACCGCTCAGCAAGACCATCAAGACCCTGAGTGGTAGTCTCACCATCTGTTCCAGGAAGCTCCACAGTACCCTTATCAACCTTAATTCCAGGCAACACTCCACCCTCCTTCATAACATCAACGAATGGCTTGCCTGCAAAGGCACCACAAGTGCATGATGAAAAACCAAAAGACTGCAATAAGCAAATAAGTAAATACAAGTAACAACAAAGTGTTACCTGCAGCAGTCTTCTGATATAGAGTTTCCTCAAAAAGAATGACTCCACTGAGGTATTGAAGGGCTCCAGGAGTGGTGAACAAAAGCTCACGGAGAGCCCTCCTGTTTGTCTCAACATTTTCAACATTTATGCTTGAAAGGCGTTTTCCAATTGTACCAGTAGACTCATCTGCAGCAAGGATACCCTTACCAGGGGAACCAATGTATGCAGCATTAGCAATGAGCTCATCTGCAAAATTCAAGAAGGTCAGAATGCTTGGTCATAGGCAGCCTATATTGATAGGAAGAGATCCTCATACCAAAACATAATGATAAACACATCAGGTCTCAGATCATACCATACAAGACATATACACATTGCATATGAGCAGATCTACATGCATAAGAAATGAAGCACTGGCTAAACTACAAACACTTCAAAAATATATATCCATTGCACCATGATTTATTTACTTATAATTGAGGTGTAAGAGAGGAAAAACAAGTTGCCACGCAGGAGCCAAAACACTATGCATACCCGTCCACTACAAACAAGAATCAATGATGCAAGTTCAATGACCATTTAAAGATCTAAAGAGTAAACGGGGTAAAAAAAAAGAACATAGAGGTCCTTTGGCCTGGCAATCGGACAATTCTGTGGCGATAACTCCTACCTACGTGAAACTTAAGAGTCTAGAAGGTACATGTTCAGTGACAGAATTTCACCCTAAAATAAACAACCGATCAGGAAAAGAATCGGATGGAATAAACACATAAGAATACGTAGAAGATTCAGCAATCTTACTATTATTGAAACGGATCTATCAAAAGAACGCATGCTCTCAACAGATTAAATCATCAAAATCAAAGATCTCAGATACAGTACACATGAACACTAACATAACAAATTAAATCGTAGGAATATAAATCCAATAGAGTGAATATGCCGAATCTAACTCCAACAACTCAAAAGAAGGTTCAAAACCAGTAAAAGTTACAGATCTAACAATGAATTCGGTCAAGATTATACACCAGAAAACATCGAAAACATTTGATTCAAAAAGACAAATTGAATCGAAATCACGTATCTAAAATCGAACAGTATGAAGAAAGTAGATGGGAAATTACCGGCGTACTTTCCGCGGTAGGCCGACATCGTAGAAAAACAGAGGATTGAGAGTAGGTTAAATTTCTTGTAGAGAGGGGAAAAGTAAGGGAGTGATATGAAAAGTGGCGATGTAAAGGATGTATTATATGTAGGTGGGGAAAGCAGTAGGTTTTGGGATCATCGATATTGTCGCTCAATCTGGACCCCTCTTTTCTTGCAAGAAACGATGAGTAAGGCGGTTTCACCTCTTGACCATTTTACCCTTTTCGTTTGTCTCGCCCAATAACCTCGATTGACCCGACCCGAGCATATGTTTCTTGGAGGGGAGGTCACGCCTTCTTTAACATGGCCTTTTTTTTTTTTTTCTTTTCCTTTTTTTCTTTTTTCCCCCTTTCGAAATGCTTTTTTATTTTCAATCTTACTAATCTACCTATACACGCCAATAAGGTATCAGAGAGAATAATATGTGCGTATATTTCGTATCGATAAAAAAATCTACCTATACACTAATCCACCGTGAGTGCCCTATTAAACACATCAAACTTGTCAACAAGAAATTGATCCAGCGGTAAGTGTTCGAGTCTTTAATTCGAAGGTTTCGGTTTCGAGTCCATTTGGAACAAAAAGTATCCGTGTGTATCTTTCGTAAATGTTGCAAAAAAAAAAAAAAAAAACCAACTTACACGGGTATTAGTATTACACTAAAAAAATGAATATTTTTTTAAACTTTTGATGACATAGCAACAATGATTACGCTTAGTTTTATTAATAAACCATGTTTTAATAATATATCAACACCAAACTTTCAATATTTCAAAAAGTCGCTAAATGTCAATAAGGCATTGGTCCATTAGTAATTACTGTAGATCTTAACCCGGAGTTTCCGGGTTTAGGTTCGAATCTGTAAAAAAAAATGTTGCTAAATTTATAAACATTAAACACATACCACAACCTAACTATACATCATACATTTCCCTCCAGTTTTTTTCATCTTCTTTTCTCTCTCTCTCTCTCTCTCTCATATTTTCATCTTTTTCACCATCTCTCAATTTTCTTCATCTTCCATTTTATGAAAAATAGTCATCATCATAAATAAACTCATCTTAATCTTAAGCTTTATCGTCTTCGCCCTCATCTCCATCTTTATCTTTTCCATATATATCACCAAACTCATTTTCGCATTTTCTTCGTATATCTTCCTATTTTGAAATTTCAAATAGTCTTAAAATCAACATTAGATTGAACATTTTGGATTTGAAAGTGGATTGATGAAATACAAATCACGATTTTATATCGCCCAAACACATTCATTTTTTAAAGTCGATTGTCCTACAATTGTATGATAGGATCAATAAAGGTTTAAAATGAACCAGAGAGAGGTGAATGGTTTTTTTTACCAAACACTTAAGATTAAAATATTCCCTCAAACAATATTCAAATGCAGATGTTGTAATCCTCAAGAATGAGAAACATAATCAACCTAATTAGTTCAAGATTGCAGAGTATGATAGTTTGATCAGGTTGCAAGATTGTTAAGTTCTAATGAACTCTTGGATGTAATGGAACTTTCATATGCTTTGTTCATACAAGGTATAAACAGATCAATAATCAAAAAATTCAGATAATGCATGTAAATTTCATAAAGTAGAGAATTTAGATATTTAAATACTCCATCCGTCCCAATTTATTTGGAACTTATTCCATTTATAATTGTCCCAAAATAAGTCTCATAACTCTAATTAGACTCAATGTTTTTTGCTTTGATTGCCCCAATGTATTTCATAAAGAGAAAATGGTGCTACATATAAAAAGCACAAAAAGGTAAATTAGTCAAGTTTTAAATGACCAGACAACCTATTAATTAATGTCGATCTCCTTAAATATTGTGAGTTCCAAAATGTCTCAAACAAATTGGGACAGAGGGAGTAGTTTTCAACATGCAGGTATAAAACAACCCCACTCTAGCTTTCAATCTTGTACCTGACTGTGAGGCCAAGATTTTTAAATCTCACTTTAATTGGGATTCTAGCCAAGATGTTACACAAGATTATCCACAATGCAATCACAAACAAACCGCCTTAATCACTAACACAACACCTTCTCATAACACTCTCACAGATTGTTTATATGGAAATCGAGCCAAACTTTCTAACTCTAGCACTTTTTTGTGGTGATATAAGAAGAATAACCCTTCTAAGTAATTAGGTTTGCTTGTAATCAACAACAAAGCACTCAAGACAAACTAACCTGCTATCAAATCAAAGGCAGTCAACAAAACAAATTATGTGTTAAAATGTCTCAATAGAACTCTGAAGATGTAAATGTTCAAGCTCGAATGGAGTTCGCGGAGAATGAAGAAAGCAAAATCTTTGGAAAAGTTAATATTAGTCTCTCCAAATGCAATAGAACTCTTTTTATAGGCAATTTCAGCAGCATCAACTATCTGTCCAATATAGCCGTTGGATTTGAAATTCAATGTCCAAGATATCAGGCTTAGTGAAGCTAGAAAGGTTCCTTCCCCTATAAATCAAGATAAATATAAGCCGAATAGAACTTAGATCAGACTTGTATCCGTTGCTCTAGATAAAAACAAGTAGATGAAAAATGTTGAATGGACTTTGTACTTGCAGTGGACTTTTATATCATCTTTTCACCCTTGGATCATAAAGTATATCATTGGCTCCCATGTCCTCTTGCTATATGCTTTAATCATGGATTAATGTAATAAACTTTTAGTGTAGTGCCCTAAACCCATTCGGGTTGGACTGGATCCGACCAGGTCGAATCATTTTTACTACATTTTGTAGGTTTATACATATAATAAATGACATTTATGTTATTATATATTGTTTGTTTAACGAACCAATATAATATTGCATAAAATAAAATCCCTATAATTAAACCGCGGTGGTGGAATCATAATGTTGATTATGGTTGTTAAGATCTCGACTCATAGTAAATTATTTAATTCTGAAATAGTCGTTTGTATTATTAAACGTGACATTATTAGTACGGTTAGACTATCACGTATTGGGTGTGCTATATCTTGTGAAGGTGATGATTGATCACTTCTATCGAAGTGTAGGGACATTTGACTGTACGTGGGCGTTTGTTGGAGAATATGTACGTTAGATTGACCCAATTACTTTATTAAGTGTCACATGTATGTGGCGGTCGTGTAGTTATCCTTAAACTGAAGTCTTCATAATATCACGGAGTGGATTGTCATGCTTTGACGCTATTAAAATTTTCTCAAGCCATGGGGCGATTGTGCGGTAGTGATTGGGAGAGATATTGAAAATGCATAAGATTTATTTCGCTCGTCCGGAATTCGCGTTTTCTAATGTTAGGAATGTATATCCGAAAAGTCCTTCTTATAATGAATTTTTTATTCTCGAAATTCTTTTCAAAACGGAATTAAAGTGTTATTTCAAGAGAATATAATATTACGATTATAAGATACGGTCGTTGATGTTACGACACTCAAGTAACGACTGTACGGAATTGCGTATGCGAAATGATTTTATTAACATGGTAACTATTTCACATGAATGGTTGTAATCACAGCACTTGACATTTTCCGATGATTGAAGGTCGTGATGCATTGCAAGATGCCAATCACAATCGTTAAGTTTGAAGGGTATTTTCGTAAATACACTTTACACTCATGGCGAACATATTTGGAAGTCTATCAGATCACACACACATGGATAACTAGTCGGAATTAAATTGTGGTAATGGTGATTATCGAATAAGGATTTATTTATGCCTATTATAAAGAGTTATAGTGGAAATTAATGTAAGGAAATCAAAGCGAGTCGCGCATCGAAAATTCAAAATTTTGATTTTCTAGACCCGATGACCGACTTTGAATAACAAAGAAAATAAATAAAAGGAAGATAAAACAACTACCCGGATGATCCAAAGGATCGACACTTTATCTTAGGATATTGATCCAAGCACCGAGTTATCCATGTGTCCGGCCTCTTGCGTCAATCTACACGAACGACCACTGGAATCCTTCAAGGACTGTTATTGGAAAAGTTCGACTGCTAGGTAGACTTTTCTCATCCCCCAACTCCCTCAAAGAAATGTTTAATAAAGAACTAGAGCTTTCTCTTTTTGTTACCTCTCTTGGTTGTTATGATTTGGTGCAATGGGAAGTTTGGCTCTCTTTCGTACTTATACTAAGAAGTGGAGCCTCACCTCTCCTCCACATCCGATGTGAGGTTTTTTGCTTCTTTAATATTTAGAGTAGAAAAATAAGAAAACTCATTTTCCAATAAAATAATGATTTAAGAAAAATAAATAAATCAGTTAAATTGATATATCCCATTAAATTAATATCTTTTAAATAAAAATAAATAAATCAGTTAAATATTGATATATATATATATAAATTAATATATATATATTAAATAATTCATTTAATTAATTATATATATATATATATATATATATATATATATATATATATATATATACACATATATACATATATATATACACACACACACACACCACACACATATAAACATATACGTATATGTATATTTATCAATTAATAACATATTTAATATCTTGTATTATATATTTATAATAAATAAATACCACATTATTAATTACTGTTATAACACTTTCTAGTCGGGATGAATAAATTCTCATTCGGTTATCACTATAACCACAATTTAATTCCGGCCAGTTGTCCATATGTGTGTGACCCGATAACTTCTAAATATGTTGTCCGTAAGTATAAAGTATATTTAAAAAACTACCCTTCACATTTAACGATCGTGATTCGCGTATAGCAACACATCATGACCCACAATCATCGGAAAGAGTCAAGTGATATGACTACAACCTATCATGTGAAACAAGTACCGTGTAAAAAGAATCCTTTCACATGCGCAATATCCATATAGTCGTTTGTCGAGTGTCATACATCAACGACTATTTTTTATATCACGAAATATAATATTCCCTCGGAATGAACACTTTCATTCCCACTTTGAAAAGATTCCGAGAATAAAACATTCCTTTATAAGATGGCCATTTTGGATATTCATCCTACCATTAGGAAATGTGAATTCCGGACGAGCGACATTAATCCTACGCGTGCTTCAACATCACACCCAATCACTACCGTACGATCTCCCCGTGTCTAAGGAAACCTCAATAGAGTCAAAGCGTGATAATCCGCACCGTGATGTTATGAAGACTCCGGTCTGAGGATAATTACACAACCACTACATAGTGCAAAAATTAATAAAGTAAGCGGGTCAATCTAACGTACGCATTCTTTAATACACGTCCACACATAGTCCAAGTGTCTCCACACTTTGACAGATGAGATAGGTCACTGTCTTTACAAGATAGAAGACATCTAATACGTATCATACTATTAGTCTCCTATTTAATAACATGTATGACTAGAAATATTTAAATATAAAATCTGCTAGGAACATTTTTTTATAGTTTTGATGATGGCCTAACTAGCCGTTATAGATGCCTAAAATGAGTATAGACTTAATATGATGTATAGGCTTTTTAGAAGTCTGGCCTTGTACAGGTTTGTCAGACTAAGCACTCTAACTGAAGTCTGGTAGGTTAGCTCAGTGAAGTGAAGTCAAATCAAGAGCAATGAGTACAAAACTGAGGATCCATACTCAGTGAAGAAGACCTATGGACTGGTTTACAACCATGGAAGTCTATGACGGCCTTGGGTAAACATAAGTATATCCAGCTAAGTCATGAACCTACATTCTCTATAAATTGTGTACTCTGACCACTCCCAAAATAAGGGTCAGAGATAAGTAATACAAATCGGCCAAGTCAAATCAGCTAAGATGAACCAGCTAAGAAGCATTCAACAAAGAAGATAGCCAGCGTAGTAAATTGAAGTAAGCTGACTATACAACTGAACAAGTCTGATGAGAAGCAAAATTCTGAATTCAGCATGTGATAAAATCAAGGATTACAATGGAATTAAATTCAGAGGAAATCATGGACATATATCAAGGAAGAACTTCCGAAAATAAATTAAGAAACAAGAATCACACAAATCATGGGAGCCAACTCAGGAAGGATTAAAGAATTAAATTCCTTCAAATTAAATAGCCAACGGATGGAAATTAGAAATTCAAGGGATTGAAGGCTATAAATAGAAGACCTGATCAGAAGGAACAAATATACGAGAATAACGAGAACACAAGAAATCTAAGTGCTGAAACTCTGATCATACACCTTCTTACACTTTGAAATTCAAAGCTCTATCTAGAAAATCCAAGTATCAAAAATCTACGGACTTAATAGAATTCATCAAGTCTGAACTTGGAATCATGAATCGTTGATTCACTTCTTGATAATCTCTTTCTGGATTTACCCAATCAGTGAAGAAGCATTCCGCTTTTGAAGGACTGAGGCAATTGAGGCATAGCAAATCTGTCAAGGAATTTCAAGGGGTTGTGATGGATGTTGAAGGGTCAACCGAAGGAACAATGATGGAGTGGAATTGCTCAAGAAATTGAGCATTGCTAGGGAGTAGTCACTCGGAGATAGTGAAGCAACTTGTGTTGTGAAGGATCGTTGTTTTATTGTAACCGGTGTGAAACTACAATAGTGAATTACTCCGATCATCAAAGGAGAAGAGAGGATTAGAGGATTACACCACCATTATAATCTGTGTTCTTTACTTTACGCATTTACTTCTTGTATTTATATTCAGTACCTTGATTTCTGTTTGTGTGTGAATAATAATCTTTGAAAAAGAAATTTTAGAAAGGCTTATTCCCCTGCACAACTATTTTAGGATAATTTAAAGTTTGTGAACAAGGCCATTCACCCACCTCTGACCATTGTTCTGCCTTTCTCTCGGACCCACACAAACTCATTTAAAATGAATCGAGATCTCATCAACCAGAATCATTATTATGATTTCTCTATTGCAGTTTGACACTAAGGACGTTATTATATATACAATATCATAATTGGTTCGTTAAAAGAACAAATATATAATAACAGGAAATCCATTTGTTATATCTATAAACATAAAAGCATAGTAGAAATGATCAGACCCGGTTGGATCCAGTCCAGCTCAAATGGGTTTAAAGCACTATACTAACAATCTCCTAGAAGAATATGAATTTTTGGGTGCTAAACCTACTAAGACACCCATGGATTCTAAGCAGACTTTGCAACATAGTGATTCACCACTTTTGGAAGATAATACTGCATACAAATCACTAGTGGTTAAACTAATCTACCTCACTTTTACCAGACCAGATATAAATTTTGCAGTTCAGCAGCTGAGTCAATTTCTGGACACTCCTATTGAAAACCACATGAAGGCAACACATAGACTGCTGAGATATTTGAAGGCCAATCCAGGCCAAAGAATCTTATTTCCAGCAGAGAATAGCCTTGTCTTGAAAGGTCTTGCACATAGTGATTGGGCAGGATGCCCTGAGACAAGAAAATCAGTATCAGGATACATGATGTTTTTAGGAGATGCTCCAATTTCATGAAAGACAAAGAAACAAACCACAATAGCAAGAAGTTCATCAGAGGCTGAGTACAGTGCTATGGCAAATGGAGTTTGTGAACTCCAGTGGTCGACTTACATCCTATAAGATTTGCAGATTCATGTTCAAATGTCTGCTGTGTTATTTTGTGACAATGCAAGTGCCATGCACATTGCATATAACCCTATTTTCATGAAAGAACAAAGCACATTGAGATTGACTATCATATTGTGTGAGACAAAGTCAAATATGGACTTATCAAACTTTTTCCAATCAACACCAAAGAACAAATAGTTGACATTCTCACCAAGGTCTTAGATGCACCCATCTTTACCTATCTGGTAGACGTTGGGCATTTCAAAGATATTTCAGAGTTCCAGTAGCTGAAGGGAATGCTGAGTGCAAGCTGTTCATGAATCACTCTCAGCTTGATGGGGGTTTTACATTATAAGGGTTGAAGGAAATGTTGAGTGCAGTCTACTGATGAACTTAGCAGACCACATGAAGAGTTAGCAGGCTGCTGAGTAGTTTAGTGCACGAAACGGTTATTCAGTTATAGTTTGTTGTAACCATTTGTAACTTACTTTTAACTGATTCATGAAGTGTATGAAGCTATAAATACCCCATGATAAGCATCATTGTAGCTTAACTTGTTGATTTTAGTTCAATAATATTGATTCCGCATTTTATTACTATATGTTTGTAATTTTACAAACTTCGACAGATCTGTCACTATCTTTACAAGATAGAAGAATCTAATACGTGCTAGTCTAACCGTGCTATTAATGTCCTATTTAATAATACGTACGACAAGAGATATTTAGGTAACATACCAATTAAAATGAATTGGGATCTTATTAACCATAATCAGGGGCGTCCCTGTCCAAATTTAGGCTCGGGGCCAAAAAGAATTTGGGGAATGAGGAGAAGAACAGAAAATATTTCATCAATTGAGTAGTAGGGCGACGTTTTGAAACTTTTGCATAAAGGACAAAACTATTTATTCATCGTCGAAATTCACTTGTGTTCAAATTCACTGCTTAAATTCATGACAAAATTCATTTGCCGAAATTCACTAATTTTCAAAATTCATCGTCGAAATTCACTAATTTTCGGATTCACTGTCGAAATTCACCGTCAAAATTCATTGATTTCGGGATTCACCTGAGAGATTCACCGATTTTAGGGATTCATTGTTTGTCATTCTCGCTTATAAAATTATGCAGATTGTCCTTCTCCCTATAAAAATATGTAATTTGTCTCATTACTTAAAAATATTTCAGATTGTGTCCTTATCCCTAATTTTCCAAAAGAATTTTAGGCCCTCGCCTCCGAAAAAAAACATCAACCAAAATATATATAACAAAAATAAAACAAAAAAACTGCGTGAGATAGTCATGGGTTTGGAAGGAAAAAAAACCTACTTATTTGACTCCTAGTCCTAGTTTAAAAAAATAAAAATTATTGTAGCTAGCAAGATTCAAAACCGTGTCTCATGTCTAGTATACTAGAGTGCTAACCATTAAGGTAATACATTCATTGTTTAAATAAATATAATATATATATATATATAGGTCGAAATTTTATGCGGCCCTTAAATTCATTGATTTTTGGGAGGGCTCCGGGCCATGGCCCCTTGACCATAATCACTATTATGATTTCTCTATCACAGTTCGACACTAAGGACGCTATTTTATATACAATATTATAATTGGTTCGTTAAACGAACAAATATGCAATAATAGGAAATCCATTTGTTATATGTATGAATATAAAAGAATAGTAGAAATGATCTGACCCGATCGGATCCGGTCCAACTCGATTGGGTTTAAGACACTACACTACCAATTAATATTATAGTATTTATTTATTACCAATTAATATTATAGTATTTATTTATTATTAACAAATAATATTCGATATTAATGATAATATTATATATATATATACATATTAATATTATATGTTAATATTACATCTTTGATATCTTTTATATTGGATATTTAATATATAGCTTAAATAAGATTATGAATATTAATTAATTAGATAATCAATCAAATATCCAATTGATATCTTATATCCTTATTTTATTTATTGGAGAAATACTTTCTTATTCTCTACTCCAAGTCAAGAAGCAATTAAAAGCATTCTTACATGCTTGGGGCGCCACTTACATCTTATAAAAGGGAAGTTGTGTCAACTCTTTTGTATCACAATAGAGAAAAAAATAGAGAGCTTCTTGTGAGAGAGTTTTGGGAAGAAGAAAATGCAGGCTAGCAATTGAATTTTCCTGGTAGCAGTCCTTTGAGGATTCCAGTGGTTGTTTGTGTGTATTACCACTAGAGGCCGAACACTACTAGACTACCAGCGGCTCCGTGCAAGGAGTATCATCCGTAGATAAATAGACGATCCATTTGGGTCATACTGGTATGTATATTTGTCTACTTCTTAATGTCTTAATTGTTTATACAATGTCTCTTCACGGACTAAAAAGAAATCAAATTTTTTTTTTTTCGCTGTATAACCCTAGTTGATTTTCTTACACAAACAACTTCCACAATGCATCAAATCAAAGCTTGATCATATGGAATGTTGAACAGTCAAATCATAACTTGATAATACCTTTAACACTAGTGAATGTTGAGCAGTGTTCGTGATCTAATCTTGATCAGATTCTTCAATTCAGCCTTGGATTTGTGTTTGATCTCTGGTTATAACTTGTTATAATGACCTTTAACACTTGTATAAAACATGCATACAATCAATTAAATTTTGTGCCATATCATGTAGCTGTGTTCTAAAATCGCCTGGCGATCGCTTCAGCGCCCGCTTAGGCCCTGGACGATCCAGGGCGTCCTCGACTTGGCTTCTGGCGATTTTAGGCGCCCAGCAAGTGTGTATTGGCGATTGCATCGATCACCGTCGCTTCTCACTGGACCGCCTAGGCTCTCACCAAAGCCCCTCCAGGCGCCCCCAGGCCCTTCTAGGCTATTAGGGTTCCATCTGGGCAAACATCAGTTTCCCAGTGTTTAGACAAGAAAGAGGCATAAAACCCTAAAACCTCCCTTAAAACCCTAAACCCTCGTAAAACCCTAAACCCCCATAAAACCCTAAAACACCTGTAAAACCTAAATCCCCTTAAAACCCTTAAAACTCCCTTAAAACCTAAAATCGCCTTCGGCGCCGCCTAGCGCTTTACTAGGCCCTAGGCGCCCCTATAGCATACCGAGGTTGCCTAGCGAGTTTTAGAACATTGACTGTAAGTGATACAATTCAGTTGATATTAGTACTGATTTATACAAACTAATGCAACATCAATGAGGGGGTTTTATGATCCGGCGGTTATATTCTTACTTTTAATGAGGGGAACACACAAATAGTGACAAGATGTGGTTTACCTCATTTGGATAAATCCCTAGGCACTTTGGTTCAATCATAATTTATTCCATAGGCCATATAACCCTCATTTAGATGATGTGTTATCATTAAAACAATTTGATTCAAATCAACGTTAAGGGTAATTACGGTTCATTACTCCACAATCTCTCCTTTTTGATTGTTTTTAAAATAACACACATATGTTTCAAACATTTCTCCCCTTAATCATAGCTCCCGTTAACATATGCATACTAGATATAAAGAAAGCATGTAAGCATGCAGTCACATATAAGATCAAGGCTGAAATAGAAAGTTTGAAACAACGGAATACTTCTCCCTCTTATTATGAAAAAAAAAAAAAAAAAAAAAAAAAAAAAAAAAAAAACCTTGAATCCAGTATTTTGCAGACTAATTGCTCATCTAAATATCTTTGAATGCAAAATTTGATGAGTCTCACCACAGCAGTTGTCGGCCAATCTTAATACAGAAATAAATATAATGGAAACAAAGTATTGTAAATATTGATGTTGACCTAAATGACTATTATCCCACTTTGAAGCTTCACAGAAAATCCGCCATATAACAACAAAAATTCCCGTGGGCGGCTCAAAAGTGGTCAGTTGTGCGTGATTCAAATTACTATGCGCGCATAATTCACTTTTTAAATCAAAGACACCTTTTACATCCCTTTAGAAATTATTAATATATTCGGCCAAAAAGAAATTATTAATATTACCCCTCAAAAAATATATTAATATCATCCCTTCAATTTTTATTTTATTATTATAATATGGGAAGAAAGCTAAAAATCAACGAAACTTAAAAAATAATACAAAAACAAAATTATTATAAAATTAAATAAAACAATAGAACAAGAGAAAACACCAAGTATGAAGGAGAAGGAAATATATGTGTATTATTTCACTGATACAAGAGGTATTAATAGTAGAGATTACATTGTAGATAATTTGAGTTAATCCAATATCTACTTAAATAAATTTGAATAATAGATAATTCACAAAGTTTGTCTTTTACATAGTGTTTAAAGGAAATGGATTTTTCTTTAACTTGTCCATAAGACAAACATATCACAAATCATGTTCACGGTATTTTACATCGGTGGACTTAGAACTAATAACTTGTAATGTTTTATCTGGAAGATGCCAGTCTATAATGCCATAAAAGATAATCATCTAATCTATCAGACAAAGTGTTATTTGGTACAAAATTAGAAACAACATTTACATCAGATCTTCTGACAGGCTGTTGTAACAAAACATATAATCCTCTTTTCAGCTCAGCTGAACTAATCACGTTCTTCTTGTTGTCCTGCAAAACACACTTGTTAGCAATAAAAATAACTGCACATTTGGAGTCATTAATCAAAGATGGTAAAGAAACCAAATTATACTTAAACCAGGAATATATAACATGTCATGCAGGATTAGCTGAGGATTAATCATCGCTTGTCCTATATGTGTTACAGAAGGAGTATTGCCATTAGGTAATCCTACTTGTACATTAGTTACAAGTTTGAGATTCACTTAATAGGTCTAAAGAACCCACAATGTAATATGTGGCACCTGAGTCCAAGATCAATTGGATAGTTTTATCAAACTTAAGTCACCTCTTGAACATGTAAGAAATGATTAATTGTTCACTGTATTGATCTGGTGAACTGCAAATCCAGTGGAATCTGAACTCAACAGAGTCATCAACTTGTCTAGCTATTGTGCAGTAAGATTTAAGAACCCCAAACTAGTAGTCCAGCTGTGGAATTGATCTTCTTTTGCTTACTGATCCATGAATGTCTGATATACCATATTAGCCTTTCTTGACTTAAATCCAGGTGGATAGCCATGCTTTCTGTAGCATTCTTCTTCTGTGTGACCATTGAATCCACATAAAGTACATTGAACTTTCTTGGAATTCATGGCCTTTGAACTTTGTGCAGGCACAGATGCTTGTGTGCTGACTGCCTGATCTTGACCCTGTCCATTCTTCCGATTCATCAAAATCATTGAATTTTGATTCATGGCCTTATTTGCCACATACAACTTTTGCCTTTCGAATTTGATAGCCATTGCAAAGGCATCATGAATCTCCGAGAATGGTACCATCAGCATTGCTTGGGAAATCATATGCTCTAATTCATCCCTCAAACCTTTCAGGAATTTCATCACATGTTCTATTTCAATAAGATCCACCAGAGTATAAATGCATTACAATGGCACTATGGATCACAATAAACTGGCATTGGCCTAATTGTCTTGATTTCCTCCCAAAGAACCATTAATTTTGTGAATTACTAATTTACAGAGTCGGCACCCTATTTCAGCACAAGCATCTACTAAAAAAGATCAGAAAGTCTTAATGCATCAACATTAGAAGATCTATCAGCAAGGTTTTTCCAAACTTCATGGGCACTCTGGAAGTACATTAAACTTTGTGCAAGGGTGTTTTCAATAGAATTCAAATCCAAGATCTCAACATAGTATCACACTGCCTTCAAGCGTGAAAATCTGCTGAATCTGCTTCTGGCCTTTTTATTGTGCCGTCTACGAAGCCAAACTTGTTGTTGTTGATTAACACCATCTCCATGGACATCTTCCAAGGATTGTAATTGTTGGCATTCATCAGTCACTACACTAGCACCAAGGAAGGATTCTCATTTGGATGAACATAGTGAAAGTAAAAGATTTTCCCTTGTGTTTTTCATTGATTCAAAGGTAAAATATACAAGTGTTTTACAGTTACAAATGCCTTGATTGTAGGCAATAGAATAGGAGAGTAAATGCTAAATCTTTGACTACTAAATGTGGTATATTTGGAGATAACTGCTAAATAAATACTAAATATGTACAGTATATTCTAACACACCCCCGCAGTCGAAGCCGGAGGTCCACGAATGCTGAGACTGGCTCGAAAATCATCAAATAAGACACGCGGGAGCCCTTTGGTGAATATATCGGCAATCTGATAATGAGACGGAACATGGTGTACCCGAACCTCACCCCAAGCGACTTTTTCACGAACAAAGTGAATATCCATTTCAATATGTTTGGTGCGTTGATGTTGTACGGGATTGGTGGATAAGTAGATGGCGCTAACATTATCACAATAAACCAAGGTAGCTTTGGAGATCGGGCAATGGAGTTCTAGGAGAAGGTTGCATAGCCAACACGACTCAGACACGACATTGGCAACGCCACGGTATTCAGCCTCCGCACTGGAGCGGGACAAGGTGGGTTGGCGTTTGGACGACCAAGAGATAAGGTTATCACCAAGAAAAGTGTAGTAACCAGAGGTTGAACGGCGTGTGGTAGGGCACCCCTCCAGTCAGCGTCAGTGTAGCTGAGAAGGGAGAAGAGTGATGACTTATGAAGATGGAGGCCGAACTCTAGTGTGCCCTTGAGATACCGCAATATCCGCTTGAGGGCATGTATATGGACGTCCTTGGGGTCGAGCATGTGTAAACATATTTGTTGCACTGCATAGGAGATATCGGGGCGAGTAAATGTAAGGTACTGTAGAGCCCCTGCTGGACTACGATAAAAAGTAGGATCCTCATACGGTGTTCCTGTTTCAGCAAGTTTGGATGGAGAATCAACATATGTTGAAACCGGTTTGCAGGAGGACATTCCTGCACGCTCAATTATATCTTCGGCATACTTGCGTTGATGAAGGAATAAACTATTCGGGTGTTGGGTAACCGAGATTCCCAAAAAGTAGTGAAGCGGACCAAGGTCTTTCATGTCGAATTCAGAACCCAGGAGAGACATGATAGAGTTCCGAAGAGTATCAGAGGAGGCGGTGAGGATGATATCATCCACATATAAAAGTATATAAGCTAGATCTGCCCCTCTGTGATAAACAAAAAGCGAGTGATCCGAAGTGCTATGAGAGAATCCAATACGCGAGACATAATCAGCAAAGCGCTGGTACTAGGCACGAGGGGCCTGTTTGAGCCCATATAGTGACTTTTTCAGGCGGCACACATGATCAGGGTAATAAGGATCCCGAAACCCCATAGGTTGGTGCATATAGACAGTTTCATGAAGATGACTGTGGAGAAAGGCGTTCTTGACATCGAGCTGATGAATAGACCATGATCGAGAAAGTGCAATACTGAGGACAGCCCGTATGGTTGCTGGTTTGACCCCGGGACTGAATGTCCCATCACAATCCATGCCAACCTGCTGAGACCTGCCATCACCAACAAGGCGGGCTTTGAACCGCTCAAAAGAACTGTCAGATTTAGTTTTGATGCGAAAAATCCACATAGAATGAATTATATTAGTATGAGCCAGGCAAGGCACGAGGTCCCACGTCTCATTTTTAATAAGGGCATTAAATTCATCGGTCATGGCAGATTTCCAATTAGGGTCGGATAAGGAGTTGGGTGTGCGAGGAAGGGGTGAGGGCAAAGCTATGAAAGATAGATTATAAGTCTGTTTGGGCATGAAGATTCCATGCATGGCCCTAGTGGTAATGGTGCGAGTTGGAGGAGGGGAAGTTGGGCCGGGTGGGCTGGAAGAGGTGAGGGACGCACTGGACGGGCTGAATGGAGGGGATGGGCTGGACAGTGTTTGGGCTGAAGTATGGTCCGCTAGAGGAGATGGAGGCGGCGGTGAATTAGGCTTTGTGGCTGGAGGTTGGGCTGAAAATTGGTCCAGAAGGATGGGGTGAAGGGGAGGTGTAAGAAAATCATATTGGGTCGAAGGGATAGAGTTCAGCTCGCAGAAAGGGAATTTTGACTCATCAAAAATCACATGGCGAGAAATAATAATTTTGCGGGTCTTTAAGTCAAAGCATTTGTACCCTCTATGGTTGGGTGGGTATCCTAGAAAGACGCAGGGAGTGGACTGAGCGTGGAGTTTATGAATATTGGTGGACGGAGTTAATGGAAAACAGAGGCAACCGAAAACTCGGAGATGGGAGTATGAGGGAGTGCGTTGATATAAGAGTTGTGTAGGACACTGGAGATGTAGGGATTTTTGAGGAAGAATGTTGAGGAGGTAGGTAGCCATTTTGAGGGCGTGGTGCCAAAAAGAGGGTGGAACAGAGGCGTGGTGGCGAAGGCCACGCACCAGGTTATTAATGGTGCGAAGTTTACGTTCAGCTTTCCCATTCTGGGGGGAAGTGTGGGGACAAGAGAATCGGAATAGTAGACCATTGTTTTGACAGAAGGACTTAAATAGGTCATTATCAAATTCTTTACCATTGTCACATTGAAAAGTTTTTATAGGAAGGCCGAATTGTGTTTTAACCAACGTACTAAATTGAGAAAAAATGGGAAAGACCTGTGACGTTTTAGTTAGAGGAAATGTCAACAAAAATCCGGTAAAATCATCAAGAAATATAGCATAGTACCGATGTCCAACAGAACTCAAAATAGGAGAAGACCATAAATCGTTATGAATAATATCAAATGGTAGTAATGTCGTATTGGACGATGCAGTAAAAGGTAACTTAATATGCTTGCCAAAAACACAAGATTGACACACAACTGAAGGAGGTAGTTGAGTACAATCAATATTTTTATTTTATGTAAAGAGCGTAAAATAGAGGTGCCGGGGTGACCCAAGCGGTTGTGCCATAAGGAAGGAGATAAAGCTGCAAATGTGGAGGGGGACGTGGTGGTGGTGAGGGGATACAGATCCCTGGTGCTATTACATCTCATGATCGGCGCCCCTGTCAGCAGATCCTTCACAGAAAAACCAAACGGATCAAATTCAACAGAAACATGATTATCGGTAGTAAAGCGACGAACAGAAACTAAGTTTTTAATGAGTTTCGGGGCATGGAGCATGTTATTTAAATTTAAAGGTGGATGGGGTGGGGAGAGAGTTGAGTGTCCATACCCGTGTATCGGAATTGCCTGACCACTACCAACAATGATAGTACGATTTAAATGACCCAAATTAAAATAGGGCGAAAGTATACGAAGTGCCGGACATGTGTGAGGTTGCACCCGTGTCTAAGTACCGATTAAATGACGAGGAACATTTAATGTCATCGTGTGAAGAGCCGCATTAATATCGGTGGGCATATACATATATCCATCATCCTGAGTATGAAAAGATTGTCTTTGTGGAGAGGAGGGGGTCGACCCTAAATCCCTGTTCTTTGTGCGGTGGTGAAGGAGCCCTGTTCCAAGAGGTTATGGGGTATGGGCAAGGTGGTGGTACCCATGCCGGTTGCCCCCAGGGATTTCATGGCCAGTAAGGTGGTGGGCGCTGAAATCCGGGCTGGTATGGGGGACGGGCCGGAGTTTGAGAGCTGGGGTTGGGATGCTGTTGGTTGTGCCGGCCGCCTCCGCCTTGATTGTTGCTACCTCCACGAGTTCCACTACCCCTATTTGAATTTCTGCCCCGAGAATTGCTGCGGCTGTCACGACCGCGACTGGTGTTGTTGTTGGACCGAGAATTAGACTCGGTTTGGTGATTTTTGGAGCCGGAATCAGTGGCTAGAAGGGCTGAATTTCCACCGGCGGCCGAGGTGCGTTTCTCTTGTCTGGTTTCTTCCAGAATTAGTCTCGATCGGGCTTCATAAAACTTAGGCAATGGGTTGGATTGTTGCGATAAAGTGGCAATCTTTGTCATAGCTCTCGCTTAATCCCGCAATAAGCTGCAAGACAAGACGTTGATTTGAAACTGGAGCATCAACGTTAGCCAATTGGTCTGCAAGTATTTTCAGCTCTTGGCAATAAGCGAGAGATATTGGGGGTAATCTTCTTGCTTCACAGAGACAAATTTATTTTCAAGGTAAAGAGCTCGTTGAGTTTTGTTGTCACGAAATATGCTTTCTAATCTTTCCCGAGGCTTGACGAGCGGTGGCCCCGGTTTGAGAATGGTCTACGAGAGATCGCCGGAGATGGTTCCGTAGATCCATTGGAGCACAACGGCATCAAGCGTGCCTATAAAGCATCGATGGTGGAGCCTTTTCTGCAGATTTTTCAGATGTCTTTTGAGGAATAATGTGGTCAATGACATCGTATACACGATGATGAATTTGGAAACGATTCGACTAAGAATCATATTGAACTCGTTCCATTTCAAGTATGATTTGAATACAATTTTTTATGTTGTTTACTGCAAGGGCTGGGTGGAATTTGGTATTGTCAGCCATTGATGGAAGAATGCAGATGAAGGAGGTAAGGAGGGGCGCAGAGGAGAAGAAAACAGGTCAAAGAGGAGATGGCTCCGATACCATGAAAGTAAAAGACTTCCCTTGTGTTTTTCATTGATTCAAAGGTAAAATATACAAGTGTTTTACAGTTACAAATGCCTTGATTGTAGGCAATAGAATAGGAGAGTAAATGCTAAATCTTTGACTACTAAATGTGGTATATTTGGAGATAACTGCTAAATAAATACTAAATATGTACAGTATATTCTAACACATAGAATGGATTGGAAGGGTTGATCTCTTGTTTATTTGCTGCCACGATTGTCAAGAACATGAATCCACACCAGATTATACCCAAAATGACCAGAAAATTATCAAGAACTCAGAACAAACATAGATTTCTCTCAAGAAACTGTGAAGAATGTTAGGAATCTATGCGGAACGCATCGGAATTCAAAATTTTGATATCCTTTTACCCAAGATCGACTTCGTTTAAGCAATAAACAAATAAGCTAAAGACGGTGGTTATCTTGCTTGATCTAAAAGATCGACGCTTTGACTTTCTAAGGAGAGTAGTTCTGCATAGAGCCGCCCAAGTGTTCGGCCTCTACCAGTGATCCACACGAACAGCCCGCCGGAATCCCATCATGGATTGCAACCAGAAAAATTCGGCTCCTAGACCAACTTTTTCTCTCTCTCAAAACACTCTCTAAGAAGCTCACTATTTTTCACAAAAACTATTAGCTTTTGGAGTTGTGTTGTACAAAAGAGCTTGACACCCACACTATATTTATAGTGCATGTGGTGCCATCTAGTAGAGTGGAGAGGAAAAAAATATTTTACTAGTAAAATAAGGAAAATATATTTGATTGATTTATCTCATTAATATTCAATATCTTATATTAAATATTTCCAATATATTGTCAATATCTTATATTGACTATATTTATCTTGTTACCATAAATCTATTTTTCAAAATCAATTAATATCTAATATTAATATTATGGTAATCTTATTAATTAAATTGCACAATCCAAGTGTATCTTATACACATTGAAAGTGGCGCCCCTTTCACCAACAAATTGGCTTCCGGAATATTCTTTAATTAATATAATACTATGATTAATTAATTTACAAAATACATGTGTATCAATATACACAATAATTTCGACACACATACATTATGTGTATATTTAATTAATCAACATAATTAATATCTTATATTATATTTATTCATAATAAATAAATATCACCATATTAATTTACCACTATAACCTTTATAGTCTCGAGATAAACTTTCCTTATTTGGTTATCAACTATAACCGCCTTTTAATCCGGCTAGATGTTCTTATGTGTGTGACCCGATAGGCTTCCGAATATGTTGGCCGCAGACACAAAGTGCAAATTACGAAAATGCCCTTCATGCCTAACGATCACGGGATAGCGTCTAGCAACACACCGTGACCCCTAATCATCAGAAGAGTCAAATGCAATGACTACTACCTTTCATGTGAAATAGTTACCGTGTAAATTACAATCCTATCGTTGTAATAATATCCATACGGTCGTACGTCAAGTGTCAAACATTAACGACCGTATCTTATACTCGAAGTAACTTATTTACTTCCACTTTGCAAAGATTCATGATAGTGAGACATTCCTTATAAGAAGGCCCTTTCGGACATTCACCCCTACTGATAGGGTACGCGATTCCCAGACGACCAAACATGTATAATCCGCATGCTTCAGTATCACACCCAATCACTACCGCATGATTGCCCCATGGCTAGGGGAAACCTCAATAGTGTCAAAGCATGACAATCCACACCGTGATGACATGAAGACCTTAAGGATAATTACACAATCGCCACATAGTGTGACACTTAACCGTGTATGTGGGTCAGTCTAACGTACACATTCTCTAATACACGTCCACGTACAGTCCAAGTGTCTCTACACTCTGATAGATGAGATCTATCCCTGCCCTTAAAGACAGAAGACATCTAATACGTGCTAGTCTGTTTGTACTAGCAATGTCCTGTTTAATAGTACATCAGCCTAGAGACATTTAAGTATCAAACTTATTAAAGTGATTAGAGATCTCATCAACCATAATCGCCTATCATGGTTTCTCTATCACAGTTTAATACTAAGGACGTTATCATATAACAATTCATAATTGGTTCTTTAAAAGAACATATATATGACAACATAAAATCCATTTAATATATGTATAAACATAAAGAAATAGTAGAAATGATCCGACCCGTTCGGATCCGGTCCAACCCAATTGGGTTTAGGACACTATTCCAACAATCTCCCACTTGGCCTAAGACCAATCACTCGTACACACGAGACCAAGTTAAACCACAAGAATCTCATGCAATACTCGCAACCAGCCCTAGCCATAAACGGATCTCTTTCCGTGGGGACTCAGACTATCTTCATACCATGCTCCAAATGACCAAGTCAAAAGGAACCGCCTCAACACACACACGAATCTCTGACGAGACCCTAGTCCTTGCTTCAAGCAATAAATCCACTTACTATATCAGATATATAGAAAAGGTGGAAGAACCGTACAAGGTTCAGGAATGAACCTTCTAGATCCATGTAATGCTCCTGCAGGCCTCCAAGGCACTACTGTGTATTGGCTAAGTTTTAGAGTTTACAGTGACCCATAGGCTAGAACATTTCCAGCTCACTGTATCACTTAACTAAAGTGACTGCAAACCCAGACTGTAGCTCCCACTCGCCTTCATAAGACTCAGGATATACGTCTGTGTAACTCTATTTATTCGCTTCCAAGTTTCAATAAGCTAGGAAACCATCCTTAACTTATTTAAGGATATCCTCGACATTCACCAGACTTACTTTCATACTTGCTCATGACGGTTCATGGACTATGAACATCTGGCATTACTTTTATGATGGTTCCAATCGCTGTAGCAAAGGAAACCTCCATAAGCATCATCCTTCACCTTATCTTTAAGACTAACGTCCTAACGTAGATAGATCCTGAGATCACCGGCATGCAGTATCCCTTGTCACGACCTATGCTAAACTCTTTTAGCATCACATCTATATAGGTAAACTATAATCTAACAGCAGTTAAATCTATCGCTATAGATTCTTATTTCTAAAATAAGAATTGTCAATCCAAGTGCTTTCGTAAAGACCATGAACTACCAAACATTAATTGACAGTGACATAGGGTGATAATTCTCGAGGGAGATATCCAATACCTTACTCAAAAAACGTAACACACTCCCACTATCCATCTTGCACATGGGCATATCCTTCTTTTGACTAAGTCAAACTCCTTTGATTGTCAAACAAAGAAATCTTCTAGATAAACTTGTTTGAGTCCATAAATGGATCTCGTGGCACTACTACAAAAAAGCATAAAGATCACGGTTTTTAAGTGTGATGTATTTACATTAGTCACGGCTTCCAAAGTGTGGCATATTGAGGTGTGACATAAAGTACTTTAACTCAATCACAGTTACAAATTGTGATCTATTATAATAATTATCACACTTAAAACCCGTGATCGAGCTTTCTGCCCAACGTCTATGAACATCGAGCTTTCTGCCCAACGTCTTCAACACTATCATATAGTCATGATACGAAGTTATAACAAGGATAGTCTGAATAGAACTGAGCTTAGCCTTACAAGGACATTCCCTCTAGGTAAGACAGACTAGGTTCACAACCTGGTTGTCACTGATGGAATCTAATTCAGATATTATGGCTCCTGGCCATATTTCTCAAACTTTCCTTTCAAAAATTCTTTTATAAGTCGTGAGATATTCATTCTTCTAGATGAACATACCAGCAGCCTTTTCAGGCTTGAGGTTATCCACAGACTTACATAACTTTTGTGTGCACTGAGCAGTGTTCTACACCTCATCGCTATGCGGTGTCTGCTCATGTTCCAATGGTTGAATATCTCCTTGTGGTTCTCAAACTATCTTTGAGATCTAAATCTACTCCCACTGTTTCTTTTGGAAGAAACACTTCCTCTAGAAGACAGCATGTTTGGAGACAAACATTTTGCTCTGCGGACAAGTAAATATTATCTAGCGTACTTGCTAAGAAAATCCACAAAGTTGCATATGTCGTACTAGGCTCTAAGCCTTTCTGACTTTGCCTATGACAACTTCAAATCATCGGTTAAGATAGATTCGACATTATCCCCTTCCATATCTAATATGAAATTTATTCAACCTTTATTCTTTAGAACTCGGTTAAGTATAAGGGCACTATCCCAAAATGGGTAAGGGATACTTCGCATGGATTGCTTCACACCTTTATCATATAAAGTGTTGTTTTTGGGAACACAATCTAATTGCGTATCCAAAGATGGTATCCTTCAAGGGACGAATCTTATTCCCTTTCAGACGACTTCTGAAACACCCTACAGATATTAATTGCTTCAATCCAATTGATGATTAATTCCTAAGCAGCTCATCAATCTCATATTCGTACTAGTTCGAACTTTTCGGGCTTTCCGAATTATGCACTTCACTGAGTACATTCAACTATTTCTAAAAATAGTCATAGAGATTAACAAATATTCATTTGTGGCATTGATTGTCATAACCCAACAAACATCGGTATGTTTAGGCTTTAGACAATTTTTACCTTTTCATAAAAGGGTATTTTAGTCATCTTTAGATAAGATACGTATCACCCACATGATTCATAATCACATGGTGCAGACATCATCTGAATGACATTTGTTATACGTTTCTCTTCCAGAGAGTCGACATCTAGAACAACTACAAATATCAAGGATAACAGCCATACAAATATTTAGTTGAGATTTCATCACACATATCAACAATATAGTGACATTGATCTAGTATGTTAGATTCAGTGATTTTCCAACTTTATCGGAATAACATTTATTCTTTACAATTGAATATGTCTACTAAATCCTAACAAATAACTGAAAGTATGTTCTTCATAAGAACCGGAACATAATAACATTTATTTAGTTCCCTTATCAGTTTACTAGATTCAGAAGATGGTACGTGTTGCAACGTTTGCTTCACCTTCCAATTTTGTATTTAATCTTTCTAATTTAATCACACTCGTAGGATATCATATATCTGAGAGTTGACTTGAACTTAGATAGATTCATCTCAACATACTTGCCTAGAATAGAGACTTCGATAAGTCCTCAATTTAAGCACTTGCCCTAACCTTCCCTTTTAATCCTTTAAGCACCTGTAAAAATTTCTTAGTGTAGTCTTCATAAGACTTAAAAAAGATCACAAAAGCTATGTCTTTAATTTCCTTTCATGAAGAAAATCTAAACTTTATTTAATAGTTTATTTAACCTTTTGAATCGTATTCAAAACATTGACTATTTAATTAACCTTTAAGCAATGATTAAAGAAATAAGTCGATACTTAAATCTTACAATTTTGAAAACAACATTTCCAAAATTCGATGTGGTCATTCTTATTCAACGTTTGAATTAATTGTCTTCGTATGACAGAATGATCATCTTGGATCGTATCCAATATATGATTAATTCATTGAAACTTATTTTAAATAATTTAATCATATCATGAGCTTCCGCTTTCACTAATAATTAAAGCCTTGGAGTACTCCATCAAATATATAGTCTCATTGTCTCTAACTACTATAACGGGATTGCTCGTGTCATTGCTTATTTTAAAAGGATTAAAATTACTTAACCACACTTGAGAACATTTCTCAAAAGGTAACAGTCATAATTTGGTTTTACTAATCGAGAATAAAATATAAATATAAAGTTTGCTAAAACAACAACATAAAAATAAAAATATAAGAGTATTGTTGTTTATACACGCAAAATCAAAAATGATCTTTTGGTTTATGATTTTGCTCCCACTAGTCAACTACTTCCAATTAACTTTCAAGAATTATTAATTTCTTTAGTGGACAAGATCCCACTAAACTACCGCGACCCATGCTTTGGCTGGTGGGCCGAAAATAGCCTAATAGGTAGACAACTCTTTGTCAATCGTATCTTATACGACTCTTGTTGTTTGACTAGTCAATTCTTTGACAATTTTTCATCTTATGAAATAGTCAAACCCTTGCCTCTAAAATCCAAACGACCCCGCTTTGGCTGGTGGCCGAGAGAATTCTTAGTCAAGTCATAACCCCAATATTCTTGAGATCTCATACGATCATATCTCGATAATGACGATATACCCGAGGTAGGTCAACCCCCTGCTTTGGCTGATGAGTTGGATCCGAACAAGGGCTCTTCACCGTCATTGTAATATGGGGAGGCAATTTCAACTTGATTCTTTTGAGGTGGAAGTATTTATGTAAGTTAATTCACTTAATTAATTTTAATTATGGTCTCATCAAGTATATCTATCTCTATAGACATATCTTACACAATCATCTAGATCGTGTCTAGTCCTGTATCTATCGTATCATATAAAATAAATATAAGCACAAAATAAATAAATGCATAAAGTAACCAGTATGATCATGGACTTTTCCTAGGTGTGGTTTCGAATACAAACTGACGAAACAGCGGGTCACAGTCTTGTTGGAATAGTGTCCTAAACCCAATCGGGTTGGACCGGGTCCGACCGGGTCGGATCATTTCTACTATTTCTTTATGTTTATACATATATTAAATGGCTTTTCTGTTGTCATATTTATGTTCTTTTAAAGAACCAATTATGAATTGTTATATGATAACGTCCTCGATGATTAAATCGTGATAGAGAAACCATGATAGGCGATTATGGTTGATGAGATCTCTAATCACTTTAATGAGTTTGATACTTAAATGTCTCTAGTGACGTACTATCAAACAGGGCATTGATAGTATAAAAGACTAGCACGTATTAGATGTCTTCTGCATCTTTAAGGCGTGGATAGATCTCGTCTATCGAAGTGTAGAGACACTTGGGTATGCGTGGGCGTGTATTAGTGAATGCGTGACGTTAGGATCGACCCACTTACACACGATAAGTGTCACACTATGTGGCGGTTGTGTAATTATCCTTAGGACCGGAGTCTTCATGGCATCACGGTGTGGATTGTCATGCTTTGACACTATTGAGGTTTCCCACAGCCATGGGGCGATCATGCGGTAGTGATTGGGTGTGATCTTTGAAGCATCGCGGAGTATACATGATTGGTCGTCCGGGAATCGTGTACCCTATCAATAGGGTAAATATCCGAAAGGGCCTTCTTATAAGGAATGTCTCGTTCTCGTGAATCTTTGCAAAGTGGGAGTAAACGTGTTACTTGAGAGAGCTTGATATCCAGTTATAAGATACGGTCGTTGATGTTTTGACACTTTCGACTAACGACCGTATGGATATTATTACAAATGATAGGATTGTAAGTTACACGGTAATCGCTTTTCACATGAAAGGTAGTAGTCATTGCATTTGACTCTTCCGATGATTGGGGGTCACGGTGTGTTGCTGAGACGCTATCCCGTGATCGTTAGGCATGAAGGGCATTTTAAGTAATTTGCACTTTATGTCTACGGCCAACATATTCGAAGCCTATCGGGTCACACACATATGAACATCCAGCCGGATTAAAATGTGGTTATAGATGATAACCAAATAAGGAAAGTTTATCTCGAGACTATAAAGGTTATAGTGGTAAATTAATATGGTGGTATTTATTTATTATGAATAAATATAATACAAGATATTAATTATGATGATTAATTAAATATGTATATTGATACATATGTAATTTAAAATTATGTATATATGATATACATGTATTTTGCAAATTAATTAATCATAGCATTATATTAATTAAAGAATTTTCCATAAATCAATTTTATGGTAAGTTGGGGCGCCACATTCAAGTTGTGATTCATACTTGGATTGTGCAATTTAATTAATATGATTATCATATATTAATATTAGATATTAATGACTATAGATTTGCACACATGTGTAAATTGATTTATGGTAATAAAATAAAGATAGTCAATATTAGATATTGACAATATCTTGGAAATATTTAATATAAGATATTAAATTAAATGAGATAAATCAATCACATTAATTATGTTTCCTTATTTTTATTGGAAAGAGGTTTTCTTCTCCTCCTCTCAAGCTAGAATTTGCGCCTCCCCCCATATAGAGAGATTGATTGCAAGCTCTTATGTACACCATAATTCCAAGAGCAATTGTTCTTGTGAAAATTGCAAGAACTCATAGTTCTTGTGTAAGAAAGAGGGCTTCCTATAGTGAGAGTTTGTGAGGAGAGAAAAAGTCCGGTCTAAGAACCGGGGTTTTCAATAGCAATCCATGGTGGGATTCCGTAAGGGCTGTTCGTGTGGACTAGCGGTAGAGGCCGAACACTTGGGCGGCTCCATGCTGAACTACTCTCCTTAGACGGTCAAAGCGTCGATCTTTTAGATCAACCAAGGTAACCGCCGTCTTTAGTTTATTCGTTTATTGCTTAAACGAAGTCGATCTTGGGAAAAAGGAAATCAAATTTTTGAATTCCGCTGCGTTCCCGCGTTGATTTCCTAACAAGTCTAAAGGTAGCTGCAACCGCTAATAAGATCTTTAATGCTCCATTCTCCAATGAGATCTTTATTTTCTTCTTTCTTTGGTCTTTATCTTCCGCTCCAATCTTGTTACATTTTATCCTATCTAATAAAATAAATACGCCCGCCGCATACGGGGGGAGCTAACAGGAATGGGATAAATGTAGAAATAACTAGGTCACGTTCTTCATAACGGCCTAAGACAAATTTTAAACAAACAGAAAAATTAAATCATTCACATCTATCCTATCGGTCGAGTCCATGATCAATCGGGGTCCATATAATCATATTATATCTACTATATCAAATCCATACAATAACATCTTATGAAAAAGATAAAATTAAAATTTAACTACTTGCGTCTTAATTAATCAATTAACGTTTAATCTATTAAATAATTTTATCCAATCAATTAACTAATTAACATTTAATTAATTAAATGATTTTAATCGAAATAAAATTAACAATTAATTTTAAACCGATTTCAATTTTAATTTTAATTAATTAGAACTATTCCAAAAATAAATCAAAATTAAAATTAGGTCTCTTTTGTTTCTTTCCTTTTGATTCATAATAAAAAAGGATGCATTTGGTTTCCTAAACCAAAAGGCATCTCCCTTGGCTCTTTCCAAAATCAAAATATTGAAAAGGGCCTGGGCCTAGGCCTAGGCCTTTTTTAAAATCAAATATTTTTGAAAAATGCCTAAGCCTTCCAAACAAAATTTGGAAAGACCAATATTTTGGTTAATATGCCTGGCCACTTTCCAAAATCAAAATTTTGGAAGTGGCCTAGGCCTAGGTTTTTTCCCAAATCAAATATTTAGAAATGACCTAGGCCTATTTCAAACAAAGTTTGGAAAGACCATTATTATTTTAATGTCATGTGGCATCCCAATGGACCAAACTATTTGAACCATTGGTTAGCCATATAACTCAACTAAACAAATGAGATATTATTAATCACAACTATGAACCATATAGAAACACAAAAGACACAAAACAAAAGAGAGACCCGCTAGCGGCCGCACGCCACCACCAATCGCCACGCGGAGGTGGTGGTGCCGCCTCCAGTCACCCGAGCACCACCCGATCTTCTTTTTTTCTTCTTCTTTTCATGCATCGTTTTGCGATTCTAAAAATCTTTCATCTTTTAATTACGTGATTTAAACGATAAAATTAACTACACAGATTAACATGCTTATTGCTTAAGCTCGAAGCTCTCTCTGATACCACTGTTAGGAAATCTACGCGGGAGCGCAGCGGAATTCAAAATTTTGATTTCCTTTTACCCAAGATCGACTTCGTTTAAGAAATAAACAAATAAGTTAAAGATGGTGGTTACCTTGCTTGATCTAAAAGATCGACGCTTTGACCGTCTAAGGAGAGTAGTTCTGCATAGAGCCGCCCAAGTGTTCGGCATCTACCGGTGATCCCCACGAACAGCCCGCCGGAATCCCAACATGGATTGTTACCAGAAAAATTCAGCTGCTAGACCGACTTTTTCTCTCTCTCAAAACCCTCTCTAAGAAGCTCTCTATTTTTTACAAAAACTATTAGCTCTTGGAGTTGTGTTGTACAAAAGAGCTTGGCACCCACACTATCTTCTAGTGCATGTGGTGCCATCTAATAGAGGGGAGAGGAAGAAAACATTTTACCAGTAAAATAAGGAAAATATATTTGATTGATTTATCACATTAATATTCAATATCTTATATTAAATATTTCCAATATATTGTCAATATCTTATATTGACTATATTTATCTTGTTACCATAAATCTATTTTTCAAAATCAATTAATATCTAATATTAATATTATGGTAATCTTATTAATTAAATTTCACAATCCAAGTGTATCTTATACACATTGAAAGTGGTGCCCCTTTGACCAACAAATTAGCTTCCGGAATATTCTTTAATTAATATAATACTATGATTAATTAATTTACAAAATACCTGTGTATCAATATACACAATAATTTCGACACATATACATTATGTGTATATTTAATTAATCAACATAATTAATATCTTATATTATATTTATTCATAATAAATAAATATAACTATTTTAATTTACCACTATAACCTTTATAGTCTCGAGATAAACATTCCTTATTTGGTTATCAACTATAACCGCATTTTAATCCGGCTAGATGTTCTTATGTGTGTGACCCGATAGGCTTCCGAATATGTTGGCCGCAGACACAAAGTGCAAATTACAAAAATGCCCTTCATGCCTAACGATCACGGGATAGCGTCTAGCAACACACCGTGACCCTCAATCATCGGAAGAGTCAAATGCAATGACTACTACCTTTCATGTGAAATAGTTACCGTGTAAATTACAATCCTATCGTTCTAATAATATCCATACAGTCGTACGTCGAGAGTCAAACATTAATGACCGTATCTTATAATCTGGATATCATGCTCTCTCGAAGTAACTCATTTACTTCCACTTTGCAAAGATTCACGAGAGTGAGACATTCCTTATAAGAAGGCCCTTTCGGATATTCACCCCTACTGATAGGTGCACGCGATTCCCATTTACCAAACATGTATACTCCGCATGCTTCAGTATCACACCCAATCACTACCGCATGATTTCCCCGTGGCTAGGGGAAACCTCAATAGTGTCAAAGCATGACAATCCACACCATGATGCCATGTAGACTCTGGTTCTAAGGATAATTTCACAACCGCCACATAGTGTGACAGTTAACCTTGTAAGTGGGTCAGTTTAACGTATGCATTCTCTAATACACGTCCACGTACAGTCCAAGTGTCACTACACTTTGATAGACGAGATCTATCCATGCCCTTAAAGACAGAAGACGTCTAATACGTGCTAGTCTGTTTGTACTATCAATATCCTGTTTAATAGTACATCAGCCTAGAGACATTTAAGTATCAAACCTATTAAAGTGATTAGAGATCTCATCAACCATAATCGCCTATCATGGTTTCTCTATCACAGTTTAATACTAAGGACGTTATCATATAACAATTCATAATTGTTTCTTTAAAAGAACATATATATGACAACATAAAAGCCATTTAATATATGTATAAACATAAAGAATAGTAGAAATGATCCGATTTGGTCGGATCCGGTCCAACCCGATTGGGTTTAGGACACTATTCCAACAAAGAAGACAATAAAAATGAAGAAAATTCCCAAGTTTCCCTAGAAATCAGAGTAGAAACACCGAAAGCAACCGAAACTCTCAAGTTTCATTCTCTGATACCATGTTGAAGTTGTGAAACTCAAAAACATAACAAAACAAAATGCATAAGTATTATTAATCAAGAATAATCAAAGAGTGGAGTTACAATGATGCTGATCATTGGGTATTTATAGTATCATACACCACATTAATCAGTTAATAGAGGTCACATGGCAGTCATAATAGAATAACCGTTCTAACTACAAACTATATGAACACATCCTCCTGCATCCTGCTGGATCCTCAGCACTCTGCTGAGTCTGTGTTGAACAACTGATGATACTTAGCTATCTGTCTATGCTAAGTTGCTCAGCTTGCACTTAGCACTCCATATATTGTAACAGATCCAATATCCAGAAACAAGATGTTACATTATGTATGTTATGGGGTTTTACATAAGCTGTCTTGTAAGAAGCTTGAAATATGAATACATATATGATTAATTATTCATTGGAGAGATATTTTTTCATTCTTTCTTTCTATTAACTAGAATTGGAACATATGAGTGACGATGCCTAAAATTGTACTCACCCACGTAGCACTCCTTTTAGTATACGAAGACATAGAAGGACTATCTAAGAGGCAGGACTCCCAGTAACCGAGCTAGGGTAGCTCGACCCCTCTCCCCCAAACTCTTTAGGTCGACCAATGCTTGGTGCCGGCCCCCCGAACGACATAGGTACAAATGCTATCCCGACCCCTGTAGGTCGGCCAATACTTGTGTTCGAACTTACTTACGTCCAACCTATAAGGCCGGTACAGGTTCCCCCTTAGACTAAGCCATTGACGCACGCTCTGAACCAGATAATTATGGAAGGAGTCCCGGGCCATAAAGGCTCCAATCTTTATCATTTAATACGATTGTTTGAATATCACAATTATCTCCTAAAGTCCAGGAGATCAATCAATCATAATCCTTTTCCTTAGGGAACAAGCCAATCAGTGCCCACCATGGACACGCCACACGCTATCTCTAGGGCACAAGCCCCTCTATATACACGATCCCTAAGGAACTACGGAGACTTGATTTCAATTCACACATTGTATACATAGGCAGCTTGATCACCATCAAGTGTAGTCTAAAACACCTCAAAATCTCCCCATCTTTCCATAGTTTTCCGCGTTCTAGGAGCTTCACTAGGTTATTAGTAAGAGTCAAAATACCCAGGATCCGTATAGACGATTTCTGGAATCGTCAATTGGTGCTAGAAGGAGGGTCTCTTTATTTGATAATCTCGGGAAAAGCTCCAAAATTTACTTGGTGACCACACGACAACAAGCCGCCAATGACAGCAACGCCAACAATACGACAAAATTAGATGCTAACAACCAAAACCAGCAACACAAATAAGTCTCTCTCAACACAACCCTCCAGGCGTTGGTAGATCAACTCACGGCTCTAGGTGACGCAACAAAACAGGCTATTCTCAATGCCGTCTTGGCAGAGGAGGACGAGGAAGATGAAGACCTAGAAGGTCTAGAGGAAGAGCATCCCCTTGAGGAAAATTCACAGGATCCGGATCTGTAGGAGGGAGATCCATCAGGAGAGAATTCTTAGGAACAAGATTTGGAGGAAGATGGCCCTAATGATGGGACCTGGCAGCAAAAGGGATGATCTGTCGACCTCATCAAATTTGAGAAAACAACTGGTCATCCCCCAGGCGATGGAGGCAGCCCACGCCGAGTTAGACGCCATAGCCAGAAAGATAACGGCACTGTTGGTTCTTGAGTCTCCTTTCTCTGAACAAATTGACAACTATCCCCGACCAACGAGGTTCAAGATCCCAAAATTAGAGCCCTACGATGGAACCAAAGACCCTCAGTATCACTTGTTCCAGTATCTTACGTATATGAATCTCGATTGTGCCCTAGAAGAGATGAAGTGCAAGGCATTTCCAGCTCTGCTCACCGGCCGAGCTCAAGAATGGTTCAAGAAAATACCAGCCATGACGATCTACAATTTTGATACTCAAAGAAATGTGTTTCTCAACGCCTTTATCACGATGAAGCCATTTCAAAAGAATGCTACGCACTTGTTTTCTCTCAAACAGAAGCGAGACGAAACCGCGCTGCAGTACCTTAAGTGGTTCAGCGAAGAGTCACTCCAAGTGTAAGACGCCAATGACCACATTCAGATCACGTCCTTAGTGGCGGGACTACGCGAAAGGAGGGTATATGCTAAGCTGAGCAGCAAGCTCCCCGTATCTATGGAAGAGTGCATAGAAAACACGTTCAAGCACTGCCAAGGAAAAGAAGCCAACTGACTGAAGCGAGTTGGAAAAATCGGAGTCCAAGAAAGAGAAGGCCAAAGATACTTCCGAGAAGAGAAGGAAGGCGTCTGGAGATCGTACGTTCTGATCAACTATGGGCCGATTCGAAGAGAAAAGTGCCTTACAACCGCGAGACTTCCCGATGTTAAACAGGCCTCGCGAACAAGTTCTCGCGATCATGGAAAGAAAGGTTTAGCATGAACTCCTACGCCGCTGTGAAGCCCCTTGGACAGAAGTGACTAGAGCAAGTTTTGCATATATCACCAAGACACTGATCATGATCTGGACAATTGCAGAGATTTCCAAAGAGACGTGGACGCAGTAATTGCCGAAGAGAGGATGGATGAGTTCATGGAGTGACCTCAGTATGGTGAACGATGGGGTCGGTGAGATTACCCGCCGAGAAACTACAATCGAGATCACAATCGGCAAGGCGAGCCTCAGCGAAGAAGAGATTGGTCTCCAGAGAGGGATCAACAGATGGACAACCGCCCGGTTAATACCATCAACACTATTATGGGTGGCCACGGTCATGCATTCAGAGACAATAGCAGCGTTAACGCCCGACCTGGGGGCGTACAAATGAACAAAGGAAAATAGATTCCTTTTCAGGAGGTAAGTTACGGGCCTAGGGACCCACTGGTCCCGAACAACGAAGAGGCGGTTATTGAAGTCGTGGTGAATAAAAATTTGGTGAAGAGGGTTTGCGTTGACACTGGCAGCGCCGTCAACGTCCTCTACTTTGCGGCTTTTGGGAAAGAGTCAGCGGGAAGGACTTTAATGGTCAACTACATCGTGGTCAACTCATCGTCAGCATACAACATCATCTTAGGAAGGCCTGCTCTGATTGATCTTCGGACCGTGATTTCCCTAGCTCACATCAGTTTAAAGTTTCCGACCACCCGTGGCTCGGTTGAAATCAAAGAAGATTTAGAGGTCGCCCGAAGTTGCTATGCGGCCACCATCAAAGACAAAAGAGTTATCTTGGCTTGATCTGATCGGCAAGTCTTTATCATTTATTTCTTTCCGTAGTCTACTTTCCATCTCCGCACTTTTATTATGCTTTTCCTTTTTCAAGTCTTGGACATTTCTACTTAGTTGAATAAATTTTGCTCAGGAAGCTTTTAATTTTCGTCATTGCCTTGTTTTGTAAGTCCATAATGACCACCTAACCAATACACTCCACGTACAAACTTCACGCAAGAATTCAGTCCGAATTGGTCCTGCTCGCCGTGCTTTTAAACGTGAAGTCAACGTTAGCCTAGCCTTGCTCGTCTATAAACTTCACGCGAGAAGTCAGTCCGACCTGGCCCTGCTCACCGTGCTTTTAAACGAGAAGTCAACGCTAGCCTGGCCCTACTCATCCTCAAACATCACACGAGAAGTCAGTCCGACCCGGCCCTGCTCTCCATGCTTTTAAATGAGAAGTCAGCACTAGCCTAGCCCTGCTCGTCCTTAAACTTCATGCAAGAAGTCAGTCCGACCTGGCCCTGCTTGCCGTGCTTTTAAACGAGAAGTCAGTGCTATCCTGGCCCTGCTCGTCCTTAAACTTCACACGAAAAGTCAGTCCGACCTGGCCCCGCTCGCTGTGCTGTAAAACTAAGGCCAGTCTAACCCGGCCCGGACCACTTAAAACTTTATAACAAGCCATTTAAAAGAGTCAAATTAACTTGTCCAATATATTCTAGCTACAAACGCCCGAGCCCATGCGTCGGGCCTGGCCTTACTAGATACAAGTATGCCATCCAAAAAACTGAGAATAATGAATGGCATACTGTGGGGCACACCCGAACAATAAAAACAAATAAAAGATAACTCAAATACTCAAAAACCAGAAGTACATTAATGGAACTACTCCCTTTGTTATTAAACAAAATCATAGTACAAAAAAAATTAAAAAAATTAAAACAACCCTAAACTTTAGGAGTCATGAGTAGAACTTTTCTGAGGCTTGGACGAAGGGGCCGAGTTGGAAGCAGCAGCAGGATGGGCCGCATACTTGGACACAATGTCCACCCCCACCTTAAAGTCCTTTACGCGCTCGGTATAGGCCGCGCCCATTCCTTGCTTATAGTAGACCCTCTTAGGAAGGTCGTCCAGTACAAGGGAAGGATACTGAATCCTCGCCTCGTCTACTCCCTGAGTATACCCATGGTTTAGGACAGGGATCAATAGCACCTTCAAGGCCTCAGCAAAATCCGCCTAAGCCTTGTACTCTTGAACAACATCGGCACACCGAGCTGGGATCGTGGCTTTCAGCTCGGCCACCCTTGCTTGGAGGTCGGAAACCTCATTTTCTCCTCTGTATTCTCACTTGCCAAAGACTTCAGCTCACCCTCTTGAGCTAGGAGTTGAGCCTACAGAGCCTTCATCACTACATCATTGAGCTGGGCGGCTGCCTGAGCTCCTTCCGTGTTCACCTCAGCTCGGAAATCTTGCTCTTCTAGGCAGTTGAGTCGGCGGAGGCTTTTCCCAGCCTCCTGAAAACCTCTTGGCCGATCGTGCCACCATGAACAATTAGATAGAGAGAGTTAAAACTATCACAAGGTCAACTTTAATACAAAAAAGAATAAGGACAAATCCCTTACCAGTTCCACAGTCATACAACCTATAATAGCCAACTCCTCGTCGGACATGCTGGCGACCCGCTGCTGCTCGGAAGTAGCTTCCTCCTGAGCTCCCTCAGAATCTTTGGACTTGCCTTTCTTTGAGGGACGAATCTTATGTGAGATCAGCCTCGGCCGCCCCTTCTTCCCGAGAGGCAGGATTTTCTACGTCGCCTTCTCGGCATTTTCCAGATCGACCTGCTCTTGAGGAGGAACGGACGAAGAAGTACCGCTTCATCCATGATTGGATCCTTCACGGGTGTACTTCGGACGGACGGTGTCGGCTCGGGCTGATGAACCGCCACTTCTCCCTCTGCTCCAGCTAGTAGGTCGGCGAAATCGGCCACTACAAGTATGAACAAAACATTAGTCGGACAAAAGCATAGGTATTACAACAATGCTAAAATACAAGGAATAGGTCCTACAGGACTTCCACTCGGTCTTAGTGAATTTCACATAGGGTTCAGGCCCCGCATCCTCTAACCGAGCTACTGTAATCAGCCCATCGTACAAGTTTTACCACTCGATGGAATACCCGGACAAATGGATCTTTTCCACCAGCTTCTCCGGAAACTCTGGGTGGTCATCCTTGTCCAGATCGGCCATGTTCCACTCACTCAACTCGGGATGATTCTCGCATGCAGAAGAATCGTTCCTTCCCCCGCTTAAAAGAATCCTTACCTTTTAGGAGTATGGGAACGTCATCCAACCGACCCTGCCTCCTAGAAAAGTAGTATCAGTATGGGTGGTCTTTTACCCCTACCCGGTGGTAGAAATACCTGAATTTCTTCACTGAACCTCAGGTAAAGCTGGCGGCACCAGATTGCAAACCTGATAATGGCTCGGACGCCATTTGGGGGCTACTTGCGACAACCCTAGCCCATAATGCCGGAGTACAGCAAGAAGAGCCGGGCAAAAGGGCAACCTTAGGCCCACGTCGAAGTACTCTTTATAGACGGTGCATAACCCTTCGGCGGGTTGGGGGCAAAGAGGTAAGGGTCCGAAGGTAACATAGGAGCGAATCTTTCCCTATCCACCCCGTACAATTCACATATCTCGTCCAGGTCTTCTTGACCCAGGATGGATTCAACGTCTCTGCTATCCGCAATAGCCATCTCTATAAAATCAAACCTAGGGCTTTGGTGAAGTTGGGCTTATATTTAAAAGATAATAAAAGCCACCAACCTAAATGGCGAGAAGAGGAACAATTACTTGCAAAAATAAGTTTGAAGATTGAGAGACGAAGAACGGCAATCGGCAGTAGACCCTCTGATTTAATAGCCAACGTTATTGTGAAACGATTGATACGACGGGGTTATAACCCCCTACTTACCTCAAAAAATGACCTTAATTAGTGTCAGTGGGCAGCGACACTTCAATTCCCGGCACATCTATAACTGCATCATAGCTAGCTTTGCCACCTAGCAATTTGAATTCAAAACCTATAAGTTAGATGACCAAGCCGAGCTGCCACTTAGGCAGATCCGAGCCGACCAACCAAGGCTCGGCTGGATCTGGGGGGCTTATGATGATGCCTAAAATTGTACTCACCCACGTGGCACTCCCTTTAGTATACAAAAACATAGAAGGACTGTCTAAGGAGGCGGGACTCCCAGTAACCATGCTGGGGTAGCTCGAACCACCTTCCTCAAACTCGTTAGGTCGACCAATGCTTGGTGCCGACCCCCGAACGACATAGGTACAAATGCTATCCCGACCCCTGCAGTTCGGCCAATACTTGTGGTCGAACTTACTTGCGTCCGACCTATAAGGCCGGTATAGGTTCCCCCTCGGACCAAGCCCTTTGCACACGCTCTGAACCAGATAATTATGGAAGGAGTCCCGAGCCATAAAGGCTCCAATCTTTATCATTTAATATGAATGTTTGAATATCACAATTATCTCCTAAAGTCCAGGAGATCAATCAATCATAATTCTTTTCCTTAGGGAGCACGCCAATTAGTGCCCACCATGGACACGCCAATCAGTACCCACCATGGACACGCCACACGCTATATCTAGGGCACAAGCCCCTCTATATACACGATCCCTAAGGAACTACGGAGACTTGATTCCAATTCACATATTGGATACGTAGGCAGTTTGATCACCATCAAGTGCAGTCTAAAACACCTCAAAATTCCCCCTCTTTCCATCGTTTTCTGCGTTCTAAGAGCTTCACTAGGTTATCAGTAAGAGTCAAAATACCCAGAATCCGTATAAACGATTTTTGGATTCGTCAATGAATGGCCGCCCAAAGCATCTAATGACACTTATTAGTCGTCAAACTCCACGCTAAGAAAACCCCATTTTTTTATTATTTCTTTATCTAGAAGACCTTACTAACCAATCCATTTTCCAAGTCGTGCCCACATGTATATGACTGTATAATTGAATCGATATATAATATAAAACCCACTTGAATAATCCTTATATTGTGTTTTTCACATGGATAAGGAATATTATCTACTTCCAAAAAAAAAAAGGAATATTATCATGTTCTCGCTTTCCTTTTGTACAATCTCCTTTCATATCACTCTTTCCCTTCCAGTTTCCGGTATTGTAGGCTCCTGAAATTTTTTTTCCTTTTTTTTTTTAATAAAGCTCTCCTGAAAATACTTTTAATTCATGATATTTAATTCATTGGATCGGTCAAAAATGAAGACCTAATGAGTGTTTTCTTTTCGAGTAGTGATGGTATCATCACAAAATAATCACAACAAAACACATCACACATTTTTGCATCAAGATCAAATGTGTAAAAGTGTAATGTGTTAAAAGTAATATGAAACGAGAATTTACAGAGGCAAGAACACAAGAAAGCTAAATGAAGAAGATGAAGATCATCTTCTTAATTCAAAATAGTAAAAGAGCGGGAAATCGGTTTATTGATGAAATTGCTAAGTTGATCTTTCCTAACTACAATTAACACTTCTAATCTTGCAAGGGGGCAGCTAACTGGTATTTATACCGAGCCACATGAGCCAATTCGGTTGTAACCGTCTCAACCATCTTGTGTAGTCAAGTGTTCGACGAAATGCGTGTATGAGCAAAAAACCATCCTGCACTTGCCACATTAGTCTTAACACCCCCCCTAAATCTGGAAAGGGCTGAAAGCCATGAACAGCTTGCAAAAAAACCATCCTGCACTTGCCACATTAGCCCGCAAATAGGTTCTTTAGGGGATATGCTTGTAATAAAGTGGTGAGAATCTGCTTGTTGACCGGTTTTGTCAGAATATCAACTGGTTGTTGATCTGTCTGTATAAGGAATGGTTTTAGGACCTTGGCTAAGTACTTATCTTTGACAAAATGACAATCAATGTCTATATGCTTGGTTCTTTTATGAAAAACCGGGTTTCCACATTATGCAATGCACTTGAGCTATCACAATATAGAGGAACATGAGCAGTGTAGTTAATTTGAAAATCCTTAAGTAAATATAGCAGCCACTGTACTTCACAGGCAGTATTGTCCATGGCTCTATATTCTGCTTCGCTAGAACTTCTTAAAACTGTAGCTTGCTTCTTATATTTCCAGGAGCTCTACCTAGATAAACTAAAAGGCATGTGACTGATTTTCTGGTCTTGGTACTGGCAGCCCAATCTGAATCACTGAAATATTTTAGGCTAATGGAACTGTCACTTGGGAAGAGTAACCCTTTGCCAGGTTCTGCTTTTAAAAATCTAAGTAATATGTGGGTAGCTTTTAGATGTGCTTCATTTGGCTTGTCCAGAAACTGACTTAACTGTTGTGTAGCAAATGCAATGTCAGGCCTAGTGTTACCTAGGAATAGTAACTTGCCAACAAGACTCCTATATTCAGTGTTTGAGGATAATAGTGGTGCATGGACTTCTGTCAGATTCTGAGTAGCATCCATTGGTGTAAAAGCATGCTTACACTCTAGAAAACCATACCGTCTTACTAAATCCAGGCAATATTTTCTTTGGTTTATCACAATCCCAGACTTTGTCCTTGTTACCTCACGTAGCTAGATCTTCAGTGAGGCGTTTGACCATCATGTAGTAGTCAGCCGTAGTGAGTGCCCTTTTCTTGGTAGTGGCTAGTTGATTGCGAAGGTTAACCAATTTTGCACGAGATTGTGATGCAAAACTGTGTGTAATACGGACCATATTTCAGCCGATGTGGTGGAAAGGTAAATTTGATCAAGAGCATTATCGGTGAGGCTAGATGTTATTGTGCTGAGGATGAGGTTGTCGTTTTTAGCCATGTATCACAAGAAGGGTTGGATTTATTTTCACCGGAGGAGGTGGTGATGGTGGGGGTGGCGGATTGAAGAAGCCATCAACATATCCATAAAGGGGAGAATCTAGGCTTTCTATAGTGGCAAATTTTGATGATTCAGTTTGGTGATGTTAATGGTAGAAGAGGGAGTGAAAAGGGGATATTGAGAGGTTGCGGTGGTGGTTTCTGCCATTGTTTCGGTTTGTTCGGACATGAAGAAGAAGGGGGAAGGAAGGAGAGAGATAGGGAGATGGAAGTCACTATTTATCCATGATACCATATAGGAAATTAGAACAAATCACTTATTCATTCTAAATTGATTTACATTGTTGATACTATGCTTATTAAAGAGTACAATGACTATAATCTTTTTTGAGCAAAAAATGACTATAATCAAAGGATTGTGTAATAATGAGGATTATTCTAGAATAATATACAATATGGTGAATCATCTCTATATATTTATGGTAATGTCTTCAATATTGGTGCAGTCTATTAATCAAAAGTGCACTTGAGCCTACTTAATTTTATTCCTAGCTGGCCTTTTGTTTTTTGGTTATCTATTTAGAAGAATCATTTTACAACTTAATTAGGCATTTATGACACTTAAAAAATCATTGGTTATAAGTATAAAAAAAACACTAATATGAAAAAATTACCTCCCTTACTTTAAACTAATTTATTCTCGCTGAACCCTTTCGGAATTGTTTCAAACCCTCATGTCGCCGGAAATGTCAATTGTTCTCTCTCCAGCCATGGCAATGACCAAGAGAGAGGCAAAATACATGGGCCGCTCAGCCACCGCACCACCACGTTTTTTTATCTATACCAGATTCATCATCGGAAACCACCGAATTGTCAGTGCAATTAGAGGAACCGTTGATTTCTTAGACTTATTGGAAGACTTTTTTTTTTTTTTCATTTTTAGGTGTTGATGAACGAAAAAGGCAGGATCGATTTCAAGCCGGAATCTACAAGTCCTTTCACAACAACCAATGAATTTTTTAAGCAAAGCCTTCGCCGATAGAGCTATTTTCAGGACTGCTTAACCATTGCGTTGCTTTTATGCAATTTATCACTTTTCTCACAGACACCATTTGAACGGTGCAATTCCTTTTTTAGTTTGGAGTAGTGATATATCCACTACTTTTTCTACCACAACATCTTACACAACACAATCAACACCACATATTTTGTTGGGACCCATCACAATTAATAATTTATCACTTTAATCAATGATACACAGCATGTTGTGGTTTGTGCACTACACAAATGTGTAGTGCACATATCATTTTCCTTTAGTTTGAGAGAAATTCCTTGATTAGCTTTTATAATTGAAAAGTTTTCAATCTTCTGAAATCATTGCAGATTTGAAAATGAAATTTTTTTCTCTCTAAAAAGATTGAAATGAATCAATTGGGCCCTTTAGAGGAGTTATTATTAGCATAAAGTAGTAGTAGTAGTGGAGGAGGATATCCATGGACAATTTTTCATGGCGGATTAATGTGTGATGAAGAAAGTGCAGTACCACAAAACTTCATCACTTTTGATGATCAAGATTTGAACTCAAACTCATTATTTTTTGGACTTATTTCTTTAACAATAGAATCGAGCATTACAAACCCTTTTAGCGAAAAAACTCTTCTTCAACCATGTCCAGAATCTTGTTGCTTATCACTTTTCTTATTTACTCCATTTGCAATGGTGAACTAAGACCGGTGTTGAAACCTAGTGAAGATTTTTGGTAAAAAAAGATTTTGAAGCATATGACTTTTGACGATGCCCATAATTTAACATACCCACATGTCACCTCTTTTGTAGCCCAACATTAAGTATAGACAAAGAAAGACTGTCTAAGGGGTTGGAACTGCCTTCAGCCGAGTTGGGGTAGCTCGGCCACTCTCCCCCAAACTCTCTAGGTCGGCCAAGGCTCAAGGTCGACCTCCGAGCGATATAGGCACAGATACTATCCCGACCCCTACAGGTCGGCCAATACTTGTGTTCAAACTTACTCACATCCGATCTATAAGGTCGGCCTAGGTCCCCCTCGGACCAAACTCTTTGCACACGTTCTGAATCAGATAATTGTGGAAGGAATCCCGGGCCATAAAGGCTCCAATCTTTATCGTTTAATACTAATATTTGAACATCACAATTATCTCCTAAAATCAAGGAGATCAATTAATCCATATCTTTTCCTTAGGGGCCAAGGCAGTCAGAGTCCGTCTCATTCACGCCACATGCTAACTCTAGGGCACAAGCCCCTCTATTTAAACAATCCCTAAGAAACTATGAAGACTTGATTCCAATTCACGAATTGGATATGTAGGCAGCTTGATCACTATCAAGTGCAGTCTAAAACGCGTCCAATCACCCCCCCTCTTTTCATCGTTAATTTAGTGTTCTTAGAGCATCAACAAGTTGTCAAAAGGAGTAAAAATCCCGGAATTCATATAGACGATTTTCAGCATCGTCAATATTGAAGTGGTTAAGGCCATTTTTCAACAAGGTGATAAACTAAAGGACTGAGAAATTGCTAAGAAGTGTTATTGAGATGATTAAATTTCAAATTGGTTGTATATTATGGAGTGGATAAGGTTTTTTTTGGGGGTTCATCATACAATTGAAGAACATGAACCACTGCTCATGTCTTTGGAGAAAAAAAAGTGATATCTCATGAAAATTATCAAATGGATGTTGAAATGGAAGACATATTTGAAAAGTCTATATTGTACATTGATACTTGTGATGTTAAGAATCCACTTGCAGCCACTGAATATTTGAAGCCACCGCATAAAGTGTCACTACATAAATCACTACAATAAGATGTCACTGCATAAATCGCTGTTAACGTGCAAAAAAATTCGGGTTTCCTGAATTGTCACTACAACATGTGGAATTTCATTACATATTCACTTTTCTTTGTAAATGAATGTTTAGATGTATTGCAATTCAAGTGTCATTGCATCGTCAACAGTTTTTCCATCGCGGTGTCACTTCATCACGGTTTCAGTGCATCGCGGTGTCGTTGCATTGCAATGTCTCTGCATCATGGTGTCACTACATCGCGTCATTGGGTGTGACTACATAAGGATTAACTACATAAATGTTGGTTTCATTGAGTGTCACTGCATAAAATGTTGTTGTCAATGGGTGTACTGCATAAGGTGTCACTTCATAAAATTTTCGTGTCATTTTGTATCACTGCATAAGGTGTCACTTTTATTATGTTGGTGTCATTGGGTGTCATCGCATAAGGTGCCACTTCATAAAATGTTGTTATTGGGTGTCATTGCATAGGGTATCACTTCATAAATTGTTGTTGTCATTGGGTGTCATTTCATACAATGTTGGTGTCATTGGTGTCACTGCATCAGCATCGTTGTATCCATTATATGTCATTACATCCGCTATCAATTATTGGAAAAAAAGTGTGAATTTCAAAATATTGTCGAAAAATATCGAATTATATATCAAAATAGAGAGGACGAAAAATATAAATATGATGAAAAATTATGATACTCTCTCTGCATATTCTATCTTCATATGCTCTTCATTTTTGCATACATCTTCAAATTTATTTTCCCTTTGATTATTTTCCCTCTCCGAAAATCTGGAAATCGTATGTCATTGCAATACATGACAAAACCAACTCTTTCCGTAAATAAAACAAACACTTGGGTTTCAATAGTTCAATTCAGGTTAAGAAATGGATTCTGAAGGTTATGGCTTCGACACGGTTAAATATGAGAAGATGAAAGCTATGACAAAATATAATATAGGTTCAAGAAGGTTAAGACAGTTTTGATGGTATTTGAAGTGTTGATTGCTCTAACCATGATTTCATGGTCATCGACTTATTTTCCGCAGGCTTTGAAGTCTCCAGAGATTTTTTTCATCCAACCTGCTGATTATCATTTTAAGCCTCATGTCGTTTATCTCATCGGCAATGCCATTGTTGTCGCTCTCGTTGTCCATTGTCGAGAGAACGACGCTGGTCACAGTCACAGCTCTGACTCCGGTGATATCTACGATGAGTATGTTCATCTAAGTCAGGATCAACAACTGAGAAAATCCGTTTCAGTCCTCGAGACTGATTAAAGTTCATTTACCTCACCGGCTACGTAGAACGTGATTTCCGCTGCCGTTAATGTCCCCGAGGAGAAACAGATAGTCTGTGTGGCGCCGGTGGAGGATAAGTTGAAGGATGTGAATCAGGATACGAAAACAATTACCTCCAAGGAGGGTAATCTTGTCACTCTACTAATTTTATGTCCTTATAAACAATGTGCTGGAGAAAATGTCCATTAATGACTTAGTGGGGTAGTGGCCACTTAGTGGTTATAAGTGATAGTAGTGGCCATTATTGAGAGTTCATGGCCTTAGTAGTGGGAGTAGTTTTTCCACTTACAAAACCCCTTTTGGTGAGACCATGAGACATAAGAATTATCACCAAGTATTATAAAACTACATTTTCATCTCATATAGTGATGAAGTAGGCATTTTTGTCAAAGAGAATGTTGGGACACTGGAAAAGTTTGTCGTCTGTTCAAAGTTTGAAGTGCCACTACATCGAATACGTAATCCGTTGTATCCTGGAAGACAATTGCTAGCACCGTGGGGACTATACCGGAGCAGAGCACTCATCTCGGTTTGAATCTTTTCCATTATTTCGATTTTTTTTGCATCGTTGTACTTGCAATATCCGATGGATTAAATGAATAAATTTGTTGTTTGATTTGTTCATTTATTGTGGTTTATTTAAACACATTTTGTACTGTAATGGTGACTTAAACTATGCTACTGAGGTTTGGTCAGCTGAGTATGATACTCTGCTGAGTCTGGGGAAATTGTGGTCTGGTCAGCAGTGCATGAAGCATCTATTGAGGTTGGTGTTCTGCTGAATGAAGTCAGCAGACTGATCATCTGCTAAGCATGGTCTACTGAGTTGGTTCTCGGCAATCCTTAGGGAACACATCTGCATGGTTTTCAGGTTCGGATAAGGTAACTTCTGAGGTATTTCAGTCATTGTCTGGTTTGGCTGTTTAGTCGGTTAGGGTTAGATTCCCAAGGCTATAAATACCATCTGTAATACATGTAACTTGTAACTTTCTCGTGATAATAAAATATCCCCGTTTGTCCGTGGAGTACTTAGTCGGCACATTTTCAGAAACCACGTTAAATCCGTGTTCTTCTTGTTTCTGTGTTTGTTTACTTGTTAATTGCTTATCTTTACTCACAATCACCATCACTTCTTGATCTATCCGTCATAACAAACTGGTATCGGAACGTCCAGGTTCATCATGAAGTCTGTTTATCTGTTTTAAGCAAGGTAGATTGGCACCAAGGTCATAATTGACGCTAGGATTTGGGATCTACACAAGATTTTATGGTGAGAAAGATGTCTGCTTTAAACGTCAAGATTGACAAGTTTACAGGAAGAAACAATTTTAGTCTGTGGCAGATCAAGATGCATGCTTTGTTGAAGCAATAGGGATTATGAGCCTTTGTCTAAATCAACAGAAGGAAGTTGTGCTGAGAGAGCTAGTCTAGAGGAGAAAGCACATTCAACAATTATGTTGTGCTTGTCAGATGATATTATCACACAGGTTGCTGAAAAGGACACAATAGAGAAGTTGTGGTCCAAGCTTGAGAGTCTTTACATAACAAAGTCTCTAACCAACAAATTGTTATTGAAACAACATATGTTCATCCTAAGTATGCATGAGGGCACTCAGCTAAAGGATCATTTAGATCAGCTGAACACAATATTGCTTGACTTATGGAATATTGATGTGAAGATTAGAGATGAGGATGCATCATTGATCTTACTTGTGTCATTGCCTGCATCATGTGAGAACCTTGTGCAGTCCTTTATTGTTGGAAAGGACTCAGTGTCATTGGAGGATGTGAGATCATCACTCTATGCTCGAGAGCTATGCCATAAGGCATCTAGTTCTGGGACAGACAGTCAGTCTGCTGGATTGGTGGCCAATGGAATCAGTAGAGGCCAGGAAATTCTGGAAAGAAGAAATCCAAGAGAACTTCCAAGGGACCTAAGCTAAGGATGTCTGTAATTACTGCAAAGAGCAGGGACATTGGAAAAATGAATGTCCAAAAAGGAAGAAGCAGCAGGGTACTCAGCAAGGTACTGTTCCTTTGGTAGAACAAGACACCAACTCTGAAGAAGATCTGGCCTTAGCATTTTCAGAGTCAGCAGGGCACAGAGATGTGTGGATTCTGGAAACTGGAGCATCTTATCATGTGTGTCCAAATAGGGAGTGGTTTTCAACTTATCAGCAGGTGGATGAAGGCCATATTGCTATGGCTAACAGCAAGGTCTGTGAAATAGTTGGGATTGGATCTGTTCAGTTGAGGACACATGATGGTAAATTTTGCACACTGAATGAGGTTATTCATGTTCCACAGATGACCAAGAATTTGATATCACTTAGTCTACTAGACAGCAAAGGGTTCAAGTTCAAGGGTGAAGGTGGAGTGGAGAATGTCTATAAGGGTTTAGTTGTGATTCTGAAAGGTACCATACAGGGGAAATTATACATCTTACAAGGGTATATTGTATCAGGTTCTTCTGCTGTAGCATCATCAGAGGTTCACCAGTCACAACTGACTAAGTTGGAATTATGTGGGTCCGAGTTTGATGAATTTTGTAGGAATGAAGGCATTTCTAGGCACCATACAGTCAGAGATACTCCATATCAGAATGGTGTTGCAGAAAGAATGAATCATACTCTTCTGGAGAGGGCGGGGTGCATGCTCTCTAATTTTGGCCTGGCAAGAAGATTTTGGGCAGAGGCTGTTTACACAACATCCTACTTAATCAATAGGGGGCATCACACTCGGATCAAGCTCAAAACACCACTTGAGGTTTGGTCAAGAAAGTCAGCAGACTACTCTGGCCTAAGGGCTTTTGGAAGCACAGTCCACTATCATGTCAGTGAAGGTAAACTGGAACCTAAAGCCATGAAAGGAGTGATTGTTGGACATGGAGATGGAGTAAAAGGGTATAGAATCTGGTTGTCAGCTGAAAAAGGGTTATACTCTGTAGGAGTGTATTCATTGATGAAAATTCTATGCTTAACTCATCTGTGAGAGATACATCTGAATCTTAAATTGGATCTGAAATTGAGAAGGTTGACAAACAGGTGGAGTTTCAAGCAGAGTCTGCTGAATTAAAAGACTCCGCAAGGGATAGTCAACAATCAGCAGATCCAGAACTGGATCCAAGCCAGTCTGCTGAACAAGGGTCAGCAGATACTCAAACAGATGATGTTGGTCAGCAGGGTATAGCTCTCACCAGAGCTAGGAGGACCAATATCAGTCCCCCAAGAAGAGGGTTTGAGTAGGACTTGGTTGGATATGCTCTATAGGTAGCTGAAGAAATGGATGGTTTTGAACTTAACACTTATAGGGAAGCTGTGACATGTTCTGAGGCATCTCATTGGCTTGTTAACATGAGAGAAGAAATGGGGTCACTTCAGAAGAATGAGACTTGGAATTTGGTCAAACAACCACATGATAGAAGGGTGGTCAGCTGCAAATGGATCTTCAAGAAAAAGGAAGGACTATCATCTGCTGAGGCATCAGATATAAGGCACGTTTGGTTTCTAGAGGGTTCAGTCAGAAAGAGGGGTTAGACTATGAAGAGATATTTTCTCCAGTAGTCAGGCACACTTCCATCAGGGTGCTGTTAGCAATAGTGGCACATCAGAATCTTGAACTTGAGCAACTGGATGTGATGGCAGCCTTTCTAAATAGAGATGTAGATAAGGAAATTTATATGACTTAGCCAGAGGGTTTCCAAATTCCTGGCAAGGAAGGGTATGTTTGCAAGTTGAAGAAGTCCTTATATGGACTTAAGAAGGCCCCAAGACAGTGGTATAAAAAGTTTGACAATTATATGGTTCAACAAGGTTATAGCAGGAGTCCATATGATTGTTGTGTTTATCACAACAAGTTGAAGGATGGTTCAATCATCTATCTGGTTTTGTATGTGGATGAGATGCTGATAGGTGCTGTGAACAAGTCTGATATTCAAGATCTAAGGAATCTGCTCAAGGCTGAATTTAAGATGAAAGATTTAGGGAATGCAAAGAAAATTCTGGGGATAGGGATCCATAGAGATAGGAAGCAGGGGAAGTTGTTCTTGTTTCAGCAGAGGTATATTGAAAAGATATTATCCAAGTTTGGTATGTCAACAACCAAACCTATAGATACTCATATGGCACCAAATCTACATCTATCTGTTGTGTTTGCTCCACAGTCAGCTGAAGAGGAAGAATACATGTCAAAGGTTCCATATGCTAGTGCAGTGGGCAGTTTAATGTATGCCATGGTCTGTACTAAACCTGATTTAGCTCAGACAGTCAGTGTTGTCAGCAGGTTTATGGCTCACCAGGAAAGAAACACTGGAAGGCAGTGAAAATGGGTATTTAGGTACCTTAGGGGTACATCTAATATTGGACTCATTTAAGGAGGTGGTACTCAATGTTTTGTCACAGGGTACTGTGATTCTGATTATGCAGCTGATGTGGACAGCAAGAGATCTATGACTGAGTATATGTTTACTTTGGGTGGTTCTGTAATAAGTTGGAAGGCAACTTTACAGGGTACAGTGACATTATCTACTACTGAAGCAGAATAAATGGCACTGACAGAAGTAGCAAAGGAAGAAATCTGGTTAAAAGGGCTAGTCAATGATCTGAGTCTGCATTAAGATCAAGCCAGGGTGTATTGTGACAGTTTTAGAGCAATATGTTTGGCTAAGGATCAAGTTCATCATGAGAGAACCAAGCACATTGATGTTAGGTACCATTTTCTGATGAATGAGAGGAGGGTCAAAGTGGAGAAGATCAGCACTGATGTTAATCCTGCTGATATGTTCACTAAACCAGTTCAAAGGGGCAAGTTTCAGTTGTTTCCGGACTTGCTGAATATCCAAAACTGTTAATCTGAATCTGGGAATACTCAGCTGAAGGTCGTCTTCTGAGGTATTCAAATCTGAAGACAAAGAGGATTTTTGGAACTTGGTTGTGTATCTGGTCAGTTTGCATGAAGTTGAAGTCAATGTGGAGATTTGTAATGGTGACTTAAACTATGCTACTGAGGTTTGGTCAGCTGAGTATGATACTCTGCCGAGTCTGGGAAAACTGTGGTCTGGTCAGCAGTGCATGAAGCATCTGCTGAGGTTGGTGTTCTACTGAATGAAGTCAACAGACTGATCATCTGCTGAGCATGGTCTGCTGAGTTGGTTCTCAGCAATCCTCGGGGAACACGTCTGCATGGTTTTCCGGTTTGGATAAGGTTACTTCTAGGGTATTTCAGTCATTGTCTGGTTTGACTGTTTAGTCGGTTAGGGTTGGATTCCCAAGGCTATAAATACCATTTGTAATACATGTAACTTGTAACTTTCTCGTGATAATAAAATATCCTCGTTTGTCCGTGGAGTAGTCGGCACATTGCCGGAAACCACGTTAAATCTGTGTTTTTCTTGTTTCTGTGTTTGTTTACTTGTTAATTGCTTATCTTTACTCACAATCACCATCACTTTTTAATCGATCCGTCATAACACGTACCACGGACCTAACAATCTTATGACAATTTTTTTAGATGTTTGTTTTCTGATGCATGCCCAGATCTTATATTCATCGCATGAATCTGAAAACGATGTTAAAGTGGTTCTTCTCAGATTACTTGATCGAGTCACTTAGTTAGTCTAAAGTTTGCTAATTATTTTGTTCAGACTCTGAACCTATTGAATCTACTTAGCTTGTCATTCTGATTTTGTGAACATCTGTGAAACTGATTGTTAGTGAACATACTTGTCTGACATGGTGTCTGCGTGATTGTCGACATTGAAACTGCAAGTTGATCTTTGAGGCTTTTGCCAATTTATTGGAAAGTTGCTTTTACATAGAATCTGTGCGTGTCAGCTAGTCTTTGCTACAGGGGCGGATCCACGGGGTCACGTGACCCCACTGGATTTTAAAAAATAAATAAATAAATAAAATTTTAGTATTATAACTATGTAGTTTTGTTGTTAAAAAATGTCGTTTTGTCGATAAAAATTGATGTTTTAGACTCCGGTGACTCCACTGGAATTTTTTTTTTGGATAAAAAATATAGTTTTAGATTCCGGTGACACCACTGGAATAAATTCCTGGATCCGCCACTGCTTTGCTATTAGAAAATTAGTTGACTTGATATCTTGAGTAATCACATAGACTTTTAGAAGTTAGTTCAATATCTATATTGTTTATGCATGTTTAACAACTGCATTCAAACTGAATTTTGGATATCTCGTTATGTACTAATTAGTGATTGATGCAAATTTGTATGTTCTGATAATCTGATTCTATGACTATGACATAGATAGTGATTCATGTTATGTTTATGAATGATCAATACCATTTGATTTGCATACTTTTAATTTTCCAAACGATTCCTTAAATGTTTTCAAGTTAGTTTGCATATTCATCAGTATTGCGATATTAGGATATAAAATATGTAGATTATTTGTATAAATCATTCAGGGCAGTTTAAGAAGTATATGGGGCATATGGCATACTATGTAAACTATAAATACCGGTACTATTTTGATAATAAAACAGAAAAAAAATTTGGCTCCACAAATTTTATCATATCATGGTATTAGAGCCATAACCGAAAAAAAATCCCTGGTTTATTTTGTGTTTAGCGGAAACATTCCGGCAACGATAGGATATTGAAACAGACTCCGATCCTGATGACATTTTAAACGATTGTTCGTATCTCTTTCTTCTACAATCTGAAAGGTGTAATTTTCGTTTGGACAGTTCAATTTCTCTGAACAATCCCGCGACCGAACTGCTGTGTTTTGATTCAATAGAACCTTTCCGGCGACAAATCAGATATCGAAACGCACTGCGATAGTGACGAAATTTGGAGCGGTTATACATATCTCTCTCTTCTACAATATGAATGGTGGAATTGTTGTTTTGATGGTTCAATTTCGTTGCATCATCCCACGACCAAACTGCCGCGTTGTGGTATTATTTTTGTGAAATTGACGGCTAGGGTTTCTGCATTGGCAAATAGATATCGGTCTGGAACGTAAAAATCGATGCATCGGAGCAATAGGGGTTGTCCAATATCACCCCGCCACAATAACAGGGTATTTTGAACCTTTTAAATTTACTTAAAACAGGAGATCGCACCAGATTTTTGACATCGGGGCCACTTATCATGTTACGGGCACTTTGAAATTGCTGACTGATGCCATGAATTACTACAACAAAATAGGCCTTTGGCGACACATTATTTACGGCATTTTGATAAGTGTTGTAAATTTTCCGGCATAAGTCATTAATTGCCATGAATGTATGGCATTTTTGCGACATATTATTTTATGTCGCTAATTGCCGACAATTAACTGGCAAATATTGTTTATGTCATAAATCCGTGGCATTATTTGTGACAGATTTGTATTATGTCGTATAGAATACGTCACTCTTCTGACACTCCATTAATATGCCGGAAATTTTGTGGCAATATTCTGGCATATCTCAAATTTCCGGTTTTTTTTGTGCATGGAATAAACGACACAATGTTGTTGTTTCACTAAAACATGTTGTTTCACAATAAAACATAAAGCGTTTTATATATATATATATATATATATATATATATATATATATATATATATATAGGACTAGAAGCTTGACGGTTACACGTGTCCATTGTAGTAATTCCATCATGCGTTAGTTTCTTTTGGTTTTCGTTTGTATCTAATGCTCGTCTCGTTAACACATTTTAAAAAGTCCATCATTCGTTAGCTATCTACTTAACTTAACCGACTGATCTCGAGTTTTTTCAAAATATATTAATCAAGTAGCTTACGAGTTAATACATTATATCATTTGATTATTTAATTAATTATTGTTTGATAGAGCAAATATTGTTTAATTATTACTTAATAGAGCAAATATTGTTTCTGATCATGTTGGGTTTTTATTTCTGAAAATGCTGAATAGAGGATAAACATTCGCTTATTTTAAATACAAAAATTGTTTGAATTGTATTACTAGTAAAAAAGAAAAAAGAAAAAAAAAGATAAGAAAAACAAAATGCGTGGCATACTTGAAGCAGCGTGGGATTATTTGGCGCTTAATTTTTTCCCACCAAGATTTCAGGATTTATCAAAATGTTAAACACAATAACCATGGGAATTTAAACTCCTTAAATATAATTAAAAAACCAACTCCTTAAAGATACCCCTAAAAAAAACCTCCTTAAAGATAAACACAATTCTTTGCTCTGTTTTTTCGAAGGGAAACACAATTCTTTCAAAAAAAAATAATGAAAATAATAAAGATAAACACAAATAGAAGAGATAACATTTAAGTTATGCGATTAAAAAAAACTCCCCGATTATCTTATGAAAATCCACATTCTTACATCGTTGTTTTTCTCTTATCTTCATAAAATAAACTATTTTTCAAGTGTGGAAAAAAACTTTTTCAAAAAAAAAGTGTGGGAAAAACTAAAATATTGATTGATCAATGACATGAACCATGATAAAAAAAAATGCAGCAAATCGTGAGTCACCGACCTGAACCATCAAAATGAACGTCGGCCCATTAACCAGCTATTCAAGAACCGGTTGGTCACCAACCCAAACCGTCAAAGTAGCGGTTCAGTCGATTTTTCAATATATTTTACGTTTTTATCATTAAAATTTACCGAATCACAATAAATCAATTACCCCTTATCCCTTTTTTGACCCCTTATAATCCATATTTATTATAATCTGATGACAAACTACCAATGATATTGCGATTCGTTTACAAACACCAAATTGATATTAATTTAAGTTCAATTCGGTTAAATATTATAAAATAAACCATTTTTGAAGTGTGGAAAAAGATATTAGTTGACCAATTACCTGAAACATCATATAGATTGTATTGAACCGTGACTGAACCGTTTGTTAATGAACCGGCTCTTCATGAACCGGTGGGTGACCAAGCATAACCGTGAATGTGGCAGTGAAGTCGATTTTTTTTAGTATAATTGATATTGATATTTATATCATTGAAATACATATATGAGGTTACTAGTGAATCATTTCCCCATTTATCCCCCGTATAATCCGTACCCAAAATATTTTGATGTCCAAATACAACTTGATGATAATTGAAGTTTAATTTTCCATCAAACAAAATTTGAAGTTTAATTACAGTATTAACACCAAATTTGTATTATTATTAGTTCGATTTGATTAATTATTTATAATATAAACAATTTGTTAAATGTCTAAAAAAAATTAATATTAATTGACAAATGACATGAACCGTAGAAAACCATGACCGGAGCATTGGTCATGAACCAACAATTCATGAACGGGTGGGTCATCGATTAAACCATCAAACCGGCGGTCCAAATAATTTTTAGTATAGTTGATGTTTATACTATTAAAATCATATGTGTGATTAGTGATTACAATAAATCATTTACTCTAATATACTATTTAACCCCATAAAATCCATATATTTAATATAATTCGATGATCAAATACCAACTTGATGTTAATTGAAGCTGTGATATCCCATATTGGAAGTGGGGGAAGCACATCACCCATATAAGTCTGAGACATAAAAGTCTTGTCAACTCGGGTTAGACCTTTTAGACCAAGTGAGGACGGCGGTCTAAGCAGTTGACTGGACCATTTATGACTCATTTAACGCAACCAGACCCGGAGTATGGGGGCGTTACAGAATGATATTAAAACCGATTATCAGACGGAACCATGCACTGCACCGTACAAGAAGCCGGTGTAAGGATGGCCTCTAGTTACCTCTGGTAGGGACGATCCATGAGCAGTCTTGGCCGTCCTGGCGAGAACGCCAGTCCCTTATAAGGGGGGAGAATGTGATATCCCATGTTGGAATTGGGGGAAGCGCATCACCACCATATAAGTGTGAGATATAAACGTCCTGTCAACAAGGGTTAGCCTTTTAGACCAAGCGAGTACAGTGGTCTAAGCAGTTGACCGGACTATTTATGTCTCATCTAGCGCCACCAGGCCCGGGGTCTGAAGGTGTTACAAAATGGTATTCAAAGCCGACTATTAGACGGATCTAAGTGCCACAGGCCACCTCTAGACGAACCTAAGTGCCAAAGGCCACCTCTAGATTCCTCTGGTAGGGACGAAGCAGGAACAAGTCCACAGGGACAAGTTTTGGCCGTCTTGGCGAGGACGCCAGGCCCTTATAAGGGGGAGAATGTGATATCCCACATTGGAAGTGGGGAAGCACATCACTACCATATAAGTGTGAGACATAAATGTCTTGTTAACTCGGGTTAGTCTTTTAGACCAAGCTAAGATAACAGTCTAAGCAGTTGACCGGACCATTTATGACACATTTAATGCAACCTGGCCCGGGGTCTAGGGGCATTACAGACGCTCAATTCAATTACAAATATCAAATGGACATTATATTAAGTCAATTTGATTAATTAATTGTAAAACAAACTATTTTTAACAAACTTGATGTTAATTGAAGTTCAATCCGTTTAGAAATGCCAAATGCACATGAATGTTTTAGTCGATTCAATTAATTATTTATAAAACAAAATATTTTTAATTGAGTTGAAATAAGAATATTAATTGACAAATGACCTAAACGTGATCTATACGTATTGACCGAACCGTGTGTTCATGAATCGTAGTTCGATTTGATTAATTATTTATGAAATGAACTATTTTTTTAGGTGTGTGAGAAAAATAGAATATTAATTGATCGATGACTTGAACCTTGATCTGAGCTATAGAGAATCATGATCGAACCATTGGCTCAAAAACCTGCTATTATTGAACCGGTGGGTCCCCGACAAACTGGCGGTTTAGTCGATTTTCGAGTATAGTTTATATTTATATCATTAAATTACCGATATGATATACAATAAGTCCTCTAACCCCTAAGCAATTTTTAACCACTATAGTTCATACTTACTATAATTTGATGACCAAATACCAATTTGATGTTAATTGAAGTTCGATTGGATTACACACACCAAATTGATTTTATTTTAAGTTCGATTCGATTAATTACTTATGTGTGAAAGTATTTTGAAAGTGTGCAGGAAAAAAAGAATATTAGTTGACGAATAACCTGAACCGTGATCAGAACTGCAACGAACCATCAAATCGCCGGTTAATGAACCAGCTATTTACGAACCGATGTGTTACGTACCCAAACCGTCAAACTTGTAGTGTAGTTAATTATTGATCCAAGACCGAAGGTTTGAATCGTGGTAAGATGCACAAGGATTATTGTTCGGATTTATTATAGGGTGTGCAGGGGTCATACACACACCTATATATATATATATATATATATATATATATATACACTTAACAAGTTATAATCGTTATTGCCAATATATGTGTAACAATTTTATAAACGACAACAACATTAATGTTATCAAATATTTAACAGTGACAATATTTTTTAAGTATAAATTAATGTGACACGAGGATTGTGAAGCTATACAATATTTTTAAAGTATCAGTCTGGTGGTTAACACTATGGTCATAACTCTATAATTATTGGGTTCGAGTCCCATTTGGGACGAAAAAAATAGTGCGTGTATCTTTCGTTTCCGTAAAAAAAATGAAAATTAGCACATTTTTTCCCACCAAAATTTTGAGATTTTTTAAAACCTAAAAAAGAAGTTCCAATGTGTAATTAAACTCTTTAAAGATCATAAATATAAAAAAATCCCTTAAACAATTTTTCTTGATGTTACTCCCATTTTTACCCGTCAGACAACCATATTTTTTAAGGAAAATTAGGGATAAATATCTGGAATATTTTTAAGAATAAGACATTCCCATTTTTATAACAGGATTTTCGTATAATTTTATAGCGAGAAGAATGACAAACATGTGAATCCTTCAAAATCGGTGAATCTCCCATGAATTTTGACCCGAATTTAGACGATGAATCTTGAAAATTAGTGAATTCGATAATGAATTTTGAAAATTAGTAATTTTAACCGCATAGATTAAATAGTGGCATTATCACCTGATCGTTTTCTCAATCCTTTCATTCTTATATTTTTTATCCCCATTTATATTAACCGCATAGATTACTGGCATTCCTCCTTTCAAAAAAAAAAAGATTCTACAACTATTGGCATATCAACCCTTTCTTATCATCTCACCTTCTAATTAAAATGATTCAAATCGTTTACGGTAGTTGTTGTTTCTAAAATATCTGAGATTTAATCTATTGAAACCCAACCTCGTTTTTCTACTCTTAGCAACCAGAATTCCAAAAAATCAACGGTTTGGTGCTTGAAGATGCATGGAGTCATTTCGTCAGATTTCTAGGAAGGCTAAGTCAGATCTGAGGCTAATGATGCCGTTTTGAAGTCGATGAAATCATCATCCAATAATCTGGAAAGGATTAAAAGCTGCCTCGGTTCAAATATTTGGGTGATTGTTTGTGCTGAATCTTGAAGAATCCATAGAGATTTTTCAGGGAATTTCTGATAACCTTTTTTATTTATTTCTCTTAATTTATATAAAATTGATCTAGTGCGGAAAGGCTCCCTTTCTGCAATCTTCATTTACGGCATATTTACTTTTTATTTTTGGGATTTTATTAAAAAGTAATAGTAATTGTATGCATTCTATTTTATAGTCCTTGTTTAATTTTTTTTACCCTAAAAAAAATAATATAAATTGAATGCGTCAATTGAAATAATGCTAATTATTTTGATCTAATTTATTTTGCTACTTATGAATACTTGTAATTTGGATATAGAAGTGGTTTGATAAATTTTAAATAAAACATTGTTGCAACTGACTATGAAAGTTTTATATTGAAAATAATCTTGTAGTATAAGGTTTGCCTTAACCATGTCTTAACATTCGAGTTTTTGATCTCTGTATGTGTTCTTGTAGGCAAACATCCTTTTTTAGCCTAAGTTTCTTTTATTAGTTTATATATGCTTTGAATATTGTGTGATATACTTCGGTTTTAGTCCAAATGTGATGAAAATTTTGATTTAGTTTATGGCATTTCAAATGTTATGCAGAAAAGTTTTATTTAAATAAAAAGTATAAAAGATTGTATTGTTACATTTCTGTTGAAATAAAATAAATGCTTGTCACTTTATTTTTAATAGTACGACATATTCGTATTTTCGAAACTAGTAGTTTGTTTTGATATATCATGTGACTAATTTTTTTAATGACTTTTCAGGATTTAATGTATCTAGACACTTGTTAACTGCAAATTTTTTAATACAAAATGACGAGTCCTGAACGAGTTGAAGCCTATTTCTATGGATTCGAGTCAAAGTTGATTTAGCACTGAAATTTCAAGGTACAAATTGCATAAATTTGTTGTACTGAGGCATTTTGAGTTTGGGAAGTTTAAAAAGTTTGTTGCAGTTAAACAAATTGCGTTGTGATTATATTTCCCTTTGTTTTTATTATTTCTTGTTTTAGTGCTTGAATACTTGTAGTTTTTTTGAATATTTATAAAATTACTTGTTTTTATTTTTGTAGGTATTTTACAAGATTACTTTTTGTCGATACAAGAAAAAATTTGTATATGAATATTTGTTGTCCTAAACAATTGTTTATTTTTCTCTCCGTGATTGCAGGACAGAGCATCAAAGAGAAAAAACAAACATAAGGGTTATTGAGATTGGAAGTTTGCCCTTTTCTAGAGGAATATCGTTGCGTTTTTTAAGTATTGAACGCATTAAATAAGAGCATTCAAACATCGTGTTGTTTTTCTAGATAAGTATAACTTATTGTTGGATTGAATGTTTGGATAACAATTGTTCTTTGGTGTTTAGTCTTTTTTTTAAAGTCTCGATGGTGTATAGTTTTTACTTCCTTCAACTTAAACCTCAACCTATATGTTCAATAGTTTAAATAATTTTGTTTCTTTCTATTCTTTGTTAATATGTTGATTACTAACAGATTTGAATGTCGGTAAGAATTCTAGTACTTCAGTCGTATATTGATAAACTGTGACACGAACATATTCAACAATTAAATTACTCCATGAAAGTGCGTAAAAATACGCTTACACAAACATATCACGCATCATAAAATCACAATTAAAACAAAAAAAAATTAATGCGTGTCGTACAATTGTCATCAGATTCACAGCAATAAAAATAAGTATCGGTAAATCACCATTTAAACAACTGTGACAAATAGAACAAATGTCAGTATAATGCATCGAACATGTGTCCCTCTCAATGAAATGTGTCGGCAATTTTGTCACAACGTGTGGCAATCAAAATGCGTGTCGTTAAATTGCCACGAAGTTTTGTCCGGCACATTAATCAGGTGTCGGAAAACCGTCATAAAAAATAACCGACACATAAGCAAAGTGTCAGCAAAGTGCCATAAATAAAGCACGCGTCACTTAGACTATGTGCCATATAATCGCCGCAAAAGCTTTCCGACGGAATAACAAACTGCCGCAAAACATTGCCGACACCAGTATTGACGACACTTAAATAACCGCCGTTTTATGTGCCGTAAATTCTTTTTACGGCGCTTATTTATTATATCCCGACATTTATTTTGTGCCGCAAATAGCCAAAAATGTTGTAGTCGAAAATTAATCATTGCTCTATTGCGTTACCATATTTTCGCACCTCAATAGCTACACATGAGGGGATCGTCGTTTTATTTGAAAATTTACGTCTTAATAACGTGTTGTTTGTTCCCAATTTAAATTGCAATTTATTGTCGGTTATACAATTGATGGATGAAATAATTGTATGGTGCAATTGACAAATTATTTACGTGCAATACATGACCGAGTGACGAGGACGCCGATTGGAGTGGGTGAATGGAATGATGAACTATTCTTTTTCCGGGGAGTTTCACAAGTGAAGGCTTTAGCAATTAATAGTGACACTTCAATGGAGTTATGACACAAACGAATGGGACACCTGTCGAAAAAGGTTCTTAGGCCATTTCCAAATATTATTTTTTCTATTGATTTAAATAAAAATGGTTGTGATGCTTGCTTTAGGCTGAAACAGTCTCGAGATAGTTTCCCTATTAGTACAAGTAGAGCTAGTAGAATTTTTGAATCGATTCATTGCGATTTACAGGTCCCTTATTAAACTCCCTCAACTTGTGGGCTGAAGTATTTTTTTAACTATTATTGATGATTTTTCTCGGTCCCTGTGGGTGTATTCATTATATAATAAAGTCGAAGCGGAAACTATATTTTGGGAATTTGTTGCTCTACTTGATAGCCGGTTTAGTCAAAAACTAGCCCGGGTGGGTAGTGACAATGGGACAAAGTTGAAGCAGTTATTGCCTTATTTTAAGATGCAAGGTACTATTTTTGAAACATATTGTGTTGGGACGTCTCAACAGAACGAACGCGTAGAACGTAAATATCAACATATTTTGAACGCTGCTAGGTCACTTCGGTTTGAGGGACATTTACCTATTTGTTTTTGGGGACAATGTGTTTCAAAGGCATGAACTTTTATTTGGGAATCCTCCTAACCTAGATGCCATTCAAGTTTTGAGATGTTTGTGTTATTCTCATAATCAACATCATAAAGGCAATAAGTTCGCCAGTCATAGTCGGAAGTGCATTTTTATTGGGTATCCTTTTGCTAAAAAGGGTTGGACGTTATTTGGTTTGGAAACTCATGATATTTTTGTCTCGCGTGATGTAAAATTTGTTGAGCATGTTTTCCCATTGTCTTTTACGGATTTGAATGCTTCGAGTAACCCTCCGGATCTGGGTCACTCCATGAATGCGAGTGATGATGATATTAAAAATGGTGTGGGTACTACGATTGAGAAGGGGGTATATGGTAGTGGAGGATCCGGCTCCTTCGATGGAAGTGGAGTATCCGGCTCCTGGATGCGTTAATCCGGTGGTGGATATAGCAGGAGGGGCCAAATTGGTGGAAGAACAAGTTGTGGTAGTACCAGAGGAGATAGTTGAATTAGGACGCGGGAAACATGAAAAGATCCCTAATTCCAAGTATCGCGACATTGTCACTCATTTGATTATAGAAAAGAATAGTTCGTCTTCTCATTCATCCAATTCATCAGCTGACTCGGGTACTCCCTATCCTGTTTCACATTTTGTCAATTATGAGAGGTTTTCTAACATGTATATAAAGTATATAGCAGCTATCTTTGCAGGAACTACACCGTTTTTTTTAATATTTAAAATCTATGAAGACTGAGGGTTGGAGAAATGAATGGCTGCAGAAATTCAAGCCTTGGAAGAAGAAGGAACATGGGAACTTCAGCCGTTGCCACCGGGAAGAAGGCCCTCAGTAGTAAGTGGGTTTATGCCGAAAAGTATTATGAGCACGATGTCTTGCAGCGATTAAAAGCTAGACTGCTTGTTCTTGGAAATCATCAAGTAGAAGGTATAGATTATAATGAGACTTTTTCCCCCGTGAAAAGTATGGTCACAGTCCATACTTTTTCAGCCATCACAGCTATTAAGCAATGGGAGATCCATCATATGGACGTGCGGAATGCTTTTCTCCATTGTGACTTAACTGAAGAAATTTACATGAAGATACCACCGAGGTTCGAGAAAAATAATTTCCACCTTGTTTGCATAATTATGAAGTTCTTGTACGGGATAAAGCAGGCTCCTCGTTGCTGGTTTGCTAAGTAGTCTACTACTTTGAAAAATTACGAATATCGTCAGTTTATTTCAATTACTCTTTATTTACATTGCAGAAACGGAAGATTCAGCTTAGTGTTCTGGTGTATGTGGATGATATGATCATTGATGAGAATGATCGGGTCACGTTGGATATTTTTAACCAATATGAAGAATTTGGGAGCTCTGAAAAAATTCATGTCTTGGAAGTGGCTCTTAGTGGTCAATGTATTCTGCTTTGAAAAATTATGAATATCGTCAGTCTTATTTCGATTACTCTTTATTTACGTTGCGGAAGCGGAAGATTCATCTTAGTGTTCTGGTGTATGTGGATGATATGATCATTGATGAGAATGATCGGGTCACATTGGATATTTTTAAGCAATATCTCGAGGAATGCTTCAAGATTAAGGATTTGGGAGCTCTGAAATATTTCATGGCTTGGAAGTGGCTCTTAGTGGTCAATGTATTTTTATCACAACATAAATATTCTTTATATATTATCGTGGATTCTGGTCTCCTTGGTAGTGAACCTGCTGACTTTCCTATGGATCAAAATCATCGACTGACTCTTGCCACGGGCCCCTTCCTTGATGACCCAGACAAGTATCGGCGCTTGGTGGGTCACATTATCTATCTTGGTGTGACTCAGCCTAAATTAGCCTATTCGGTGCACATTGTTTCTCAGTTTAGGTAGCAGCCTCGCCAGGAATATTGGGAGGCTGCCATCTATGAGGTTGGTTTTTTGAAACTTAATGCAGGTCAAGGAATTTTTTTGCGAGTTAATAGCGATTTAAAGTTGAAGGGTGGTGTGATTCTAACTAGGCTAGTTGCCCTTTGACCTGTCGTACCTTGATTGGTTGGTTTGTACTGTTGGGTCTTTCTACAATTTCTTGGAAGATAAAGAAGCATCAGACTATGTTTTGTTCTTTGGCTGAGGCAGAACATCGGTCCAGGGTGGCAGTTACATGTGAGCTTAAGTGGTTGAGGCAATTGCTGGGTGAGCTCGGCATTTGTCTATCTCGTGGTATGCGTTTACAATACGATAGTCAGTCGGCATTATATATTGCATAGAACCTGGTGTTTCATGAACGGTCCAAGCACAATGAAGCGGATTGTCATTTTGTGTGTGATGCCATTACTGACGGTTTGATTTAAGATATAAAGATAACTACTTACAACTTTCTTAGCCTCAAATGTTTGTGTTTCGTTACAGCTTCTTTTGTTGTATCCCGGTTGTTTACATGCACTACATAATCCTCCTAAACCAGCCCTCCTCAACTTTTGAATGTTTGTATTTCGTTTTAAAATCAGACTTTCTCCCACTGACTTTTTTCTTTTCGGTTTGGGTCTTCTAGTTTGCCTTCTCTCAAGCAGAGGCAATGGACCCAAACGTGCAGATTATCTACAATCATCAATTCCAGCCATTGGTTGAATGACATGTTCATAAACTTTCGGATATGTGTCAACTGTATAACACTCATCGACATAGTCAACCGGGTCTTTTATAACAAGAACACTTAATGCAGAACAAGCATGGGGACATGATATTCCATTTAGCTCCCACCTCCTACAAGTACAACTTTTCTTAGTCAAACTTACACTGCAAATCCTTCCATCATATTGCTCGCATTCATACACATCATCAGAAGCTTTATAAGCAATAGAATTCGTAGACTCCTCTATGTTTTTACTAACTCTCTGAAGGATTTTGGGGCAAATCCTCTTGTTATTCCATTTTTGTCTTGCAACATCCTGTTTTTATTGAAACCTCACCACCTAGTACTACCTTAACCATTCAAAAATTTGTAGAATTGGCATTTGCCTTGCATCCATAATGTTTGCATTATAGCTTTAACACACATTGTTCACAATCATATCACACCTTGGGTGAGTATTAAAATGAGTTCTAGTCCAACTTGTGGGGTCCTTTTTTTCAAGCCACCCAACCGCATCTTTATTAATGGTACATATATTTTTCATTTCTTTATCAAACCTCTGGATTGTTGTAGCTTTTGTTGCCTCATGGCAAGTGTCCTTCAATCGTTTTCCCTTGTAACATGCTAAAGCAAAGTGTGCATACAAATAACACAAAATCTATGCTTAACACTAGGAATAACCGTTTCACAAGCCACAATGAACCCTTTCTGTTTATCAGACACAGTTGTCCATTCATGTTCATTTTATATTTTCAGATCTACACTTAGTAATTCTAGAAATCAAATCCAAGACGCCTTTACTTCAACCTCTACAAGAGCATACACAGCGGGGAATAAATTATTGTTTGGATCAGGACCAACAGTAGTTAGAAGCATTACACAATATTCACTTTTCAAATGACATCCATCAACACCAAATATGGGTCTACACCCGGCAATGAAACCCGTATTCGTTGAAGAAAAAACAACAATACATTCTATTGAACCTAGGCCGATTTGTAGGCCTGACAATTGTTTCGTGTGTGATTGGATCAATCAATACATCAGCATTCTCAGTGTCATATACATTCATGATTAGAGTTGCCTCGGGGTCACTCCTCTTTAGTTCCTTAAGGTAATCCCGAAGCTTCCCATATTGAGCTGCTTCCTTAGCCCTATATGCTTGCCACGTAGAGAAATGACACCTAACATCTTTCATGATTTTCTTCCGGAAAATTTTGATGTTTGAATAATGATCTAATTCGAACTCATTCAGATATTTCTCAGCTACCCAAGTTGAGCTAACGGATGAATTTCTATAGTTGAAGTTGCACTTGTGTTTAGAATCAAAAACCCTAACTTCCACTCTTCCACTGTGGTTCATCAACTTAGCACATATTTCCCAATCACAAGAGATAATTGGATGATTGGATAAAATCATACTGATATAGTGATGATAAAACAAACTCAATTAAATGCTCAGCATGCTTCTTTCATATATACTCAATCCAACATGATGAAAAAACATGTAACTCTTCAACCATTTATTCATCATGATATTAAGCAATATGATAAAAGAGTCCGGATCCCCTACAGTGATTATAAGCCTTAGCCTTTAGTATTCCTCCAGTGTAATGAAAATCGTAGAAATTTTCTACGGAACCGTACCGTAGATTATTTCTACAGAACCGCAGTCATTACTCATCTTTCTATGACTTTCAAATTTTTGATGATGTTCAAGATATCGAGGGCACGGCGCCATAGAAGATATATGAGACGGCGAAGAAAATTTCTATGGTACCGTCAATTTTCATTTCACTAGAGCAATCAGTGAAAGCTTATCACTGTAGGGGATCCGGACTCATAAGATAAACTTGCATTGATTTAAATTCGTAATAGACTTGTTGATCAAGCTATTACGACAGTCAATTTTAACCTGACTCTTACAAAGACTCCCTTATTTAAAATTAGATGTCCCAGCCACTGTTAAACTTCATGCTGCTGCTTAGTTGAGCAAAAGCACTATACTTCTTATACACCCATTGCATGGAGATATTAAAAGTAGAAAGAGAAATTGGGAGAATTTGAAGACACATACTCTGCACTTGCGAATGAATGAGTAGTTCACCATAAAATAAATTCAGATCTAACAACTTCAATTTCTATTGCACCGAATGGCACAATGTTTTCACTAAATCAACATCAATTATTAGGAGAAGACACTAGGTTACTGTTGAAGTTTGTAGAAAGCAAACGAAAGAAAGAAAAAATGAAGAAGTGTATTTTCAAAGAATAATCAACAAATTAAGTTATAATGCTACTGATCATGGAGTATTTATAACCCCATATACCTCATGAATCAGTTAAAAAAAGTTACAAACGATTATAACATAATCTAACTAAATAACCGTTTTCTGCCTATATCCGATTTATTGATTATCTCAGTAGGATGGTGAGCCTTCATGTGGTCTGTTAAATTCTTCAATACTAAGATGTTTTGCACTCAGCAAACCCTTCAGCATATATACTGTAACACCCCCCTCAAGCTGAGAATGGTACATGAACAGCTTGCACTCAACATTCCCTTCAGCTACTGGAACTTTGAAATATCTTTGAAATTCCCAACTTGTCCAGCAGATATGAAAAGATGGGTGCATCTAAGGCTTTGGGGGGATGTCAGCAACATGTTCTTTGGTGTTGACTGGAAGCAGTTTGATAGGTCTGGTCTTGACTTTGTCTCTGACAACATGACAATCAAATTCAATGTGCTTTGTTCTTTCATGAAACACATGATTATAAGCAATATGCCTTGCATTATCACAAACGATTAGGGCATGAAACTGAATATGAACTCTCAAATCTTGTAAAATATGGACCAACCACTGAAGTTCACAAACTGCATTGGCAATGGCTCTATATTCAGCTTGTGAAGAACTCCTGGCTATAGTTTTTTTTTTTTTATCTTTCCAAGAAATATGAGCATCTCCTAGGAACATCATGTAGCATGACACAGACTTTCTTGTTTCAGGACATCCAGCCCAATCACTGTCAGTAAATACTTCCAAAGAAAGTTATTATGTGCTGGAAAAAATATGCCTTGCCTTGATTGGCCTTCAAATACCCCAGCAATCTGTTTGCAGCTTTCATATGATTTCCAGTTGGATAATCTAAGAATTGACTCAGATGCTGAACTGCAAAAGCTATGTCTATTCTGGTGAAGGTAAGATAAATCAGCTTACCCACCAGTGATTTGTATGCAATATTATCATCCAATAGTGGTGAATCTCCATGTTGTAAAGTCGGTTTGGACTTCATAGGTGTCTTGATAGGTTTAGCCCCTCAAAAATCAAATTCTTCTAGAAGGTTGAGTGTGTACTTTCTTTGAGAAATAGAAATGCCTTCAGGGGATCTGGCAGCCTTAACACCCAAGAAATATCTCAATTTTCCTAGGTCTTTGATGGTAAACTGATGATACAAGGCATCTTTAACATGCTGAATCAATTGGGCATCCGGACTTGCTACTATGATGTCATCTACATAAACTAGCAAAGCAATAAAATATTTTCTTGACCCTTTGATGAATAAACTATGATCATGCTTTGACTAAACAAACCCTTATGCCTCCAAAGATTCAGTCAACTTACATTTCCACTGCCTGCTGGCTTGTTTCAGACCATACAAAGATTTTGTTAGTCTACAAACCTGATTTGGCTTGTCTGTAGAAAAACCTGAGGGTAGCTGTAGCTTACACTTTCTTCATGTAGATCTCCATGCAAGAAGGCTGTATTGACATCCATCTGATGAAGATGCCTGTTATTAGCTACTCCTGCTGCTTGTAAGGTTCTAACTGTTGTAATTTTGACTTCAGGAGAAAAGGTCTTTTGATAATCAATACCATATGTCTGGGTGTACCCTTTTGCCACTAATATGGCTTTTTATCTCTCACTGAGCCATCAGGATTATACATGATTTTGTACACCCATTTGCACCCAATAGGCTTATTTCCTGCAGGGAGATCAACCACTTCCCAAGTATGAGTGGTCTATAATGCTTCAATCTCTCTTTGCATAGCTGATTTCCACTCATCATGTTTGATGTCTTGGTTGTAAGTCTTAGGTTCTTTAATAGCATCAATTGCATTAATGTATCTGTCATACTCTGTTGAAAGTTTCTCCAGATTCATCACTTCACTCAGCAGATGCGGTGTCTGCTAAACTGCATGAGTAGCACCTTGGAATAATATTGGTGTTTTCTTGTCCATGCTGTTCTCCTCAACTGAACATGTGCCGGTGCAGGTTCTTGTTTGACAGAAACATTTCCTGCATTTGAAACCTCAGATGCAATTGATCTTGTGTCTGGTTGGTCTGCTGACTCATTCAGCAGATCATCAAAGGTGTCCATGATTGGTATTGGGACATGCAAGTTAGAAAGATATCTAGCCTTCTTTATTTCTAGCAACAAAGATGTATTTGTTGGTGTTATCCAAGAGTATAGCACCCTTGGAAGTGTTTGAGTTTACAAGATACACACAAGTTTTGCATCTAGAACAAACTTTGTCATGTACTTGCTGAAGTGTGCAAAAGAAAACTAAGCAACCAAAAACTTTGAACACAAAATAATCTGATTTGGTGCCATAAAGCACCACATGAGAAGTGTTTTCCTTCAGCAGTGGTGTGGGTATTGCTTTAATTAAATTCTCAGCATCGTGTAAAAGAGAGAAACCCCAATACTCAATAGGTAAGTTACTCTGAAATCTTAAACCCCTGACAACATTCAGCAGATGCTGATGTTTCCTTTCAACAACACCATTCTGCTCAGGTGTGCTGACACAAGATGTCTGGTGTATAATGTCATGCTGATTATAAGATTCTGTTAGTTGAAATTCAGCTCCATTGTCAGACCTAATTACTTTAATAATCTTATTAAACTAAGTAGAAGCAAACTTAACAAAAGATTTAACTAGACCAGAAGCTTCAGATTTGTGTCTAATAAGAAAAACCCAAGTAAATCTAGAAAAATCATCTACAATGGTCAAAAAATATTGTTGTCCATTCACAGTATGGTGCCTTAAAGGACCCCAAATATCAATATGAAAAATATAAAAAATAGCATTCACATTTGTAGTACTTAAAGAAAAAAAGGGTTTTCTTTAACTTTGCCATGGGACAAACATAACAAAGATCATGCTCACAAAATTTGATATCAGCAGATTGAGAACTGATAAATTGAAGTCTCTTATGTAGCAGATGTCCTACTCTATAATGCATAAAAGATCATCATCAAGCCTATTAGACAAAGTATTATTTTCTACAACATTAATAGCAGAAATCTTGATAGGTTGATTTAAGACATTGTGTCCTCTCTGTAGCTCAGTTGAACCAATCACTTTCTTATTCTTGTCCTGCAAAACACACATGTTAGCAGAAAAACAGCTGCACATTTCGAATGGTTAATCAATGAATGTAAAGACAACAAATTATATATATTTTTTATCCAACAACTAATTATATTTAAAACCAGGAATGCAAAAAACATCATGCAAGACTAGCTGAGAATTTACTCTCACTTGACCTATGTGTAATTGAAACATTATTCAGGTAATCCCTATTTTATACCATTTCAAGGTTTAGGATTACTTAACAGTTTTAAAGAACTTACAATGTGATCTGTGGCACCTGAGTCCAAGATCCATTGAATATGTCTCACTAAATTCAAGTCACTTGTCCGTATAGCATGTGAAAAATACTGCTGACTGCATTAGGTTGCCTAGCAGAAAACCCTTCATGCCTAGGAGGATCAAAACTCAACAGAGTCATCAACTTCTCAAGTTGCAGTGCAGTAAGATTATGAAACCCTAGTCCAACAGACCTATTCTGGGGCTGATCTTTTTTTGATGACTGTTCCTCTTTTACTAAGTTAGCTGATGTAAGTCAAATAGATGATACATTTCAAGATGTTTTATCCCTATTTCTCATGCGTTTATTGATGTTTTCGTATCAATTCGATTCATTCTTTGCTTAGTTTCATCCAAATATGTAGATAGTAATTATTATATAAATATCATGTTTTGATAGGTTTTGTACCGGTTATAGTAACCGGAGCCTCATTCGGGTTTACGCTTGGTATTTTGGTGATTTATTGTAGGATTATAGGTTGAACAAGACCCCGATTGACGACACGTGTTGAGTATAAACACGTCTTTTGAGGGCTAGAAGAGTATGCCGGAAGCTATCAGATTCAAACGGATCATTTGTCTTTTGTGTTTCTACCGTAGTACATCTTCAATGGACATTTGATTCCACTTCGAGCCATTTTATGGAGAATACTCCTTCATGAGAGTTGTATATCAAGAAACGAGCTTTCCAACGCATCTTGAATCGCATCAATCAGATCTCACAACTCAAGTTATGACGATTTTACTGAACTGATGTGAACAGTGGGCGCACGCCACTTATCCGTCACTGTAGCTATACAGAGAGTTTTTCTTCATAATTGGCGTGAACCAATCTGTAATGCCGTGCGCCAAATGTCGCATAAAGCAGATTTTCAGCATTTAAACCCCTTTTTAGATCTATTATTGAACTACTTCATCTTCTCCACTCTCACTCATCCTTGAAGGCACCCCAACCTCCAAGGCTTTTCTAGCCGAATATTAGCATAAAATTAGCTTTTAATTGCAAGTGTAAACATTAAGAATTCTTAGCTTGATTTCTATACTACTTTGGTTGGAGCAAGATTAACACTTTGTGTATCAAACTTCATTGAAGGCTTTTGAAGTTGAATGAAAGTATCCATTTTCGAGTTCATAGCTTGTGATTGGTAAAATTCTTAGCCTTTACCTTGATTTAATTGTTCTCATAATTATGAATACTAACCTTGACATGTTGGTGTTTATAATCATGAGTGGCTAGTTCTATACTAGCCAAGATGCTGTGGTAGAGATAGTATAATCTCTTGTGTTGATTGGGAATGGTTGTTTGTGTTGCTAGTTTTATTTGTTGTGAATCTTTTCCTACTTGCATTGTATGGTTTGCTTGTGTTGGAGTAATTAACTAGTGCTTGCATACACACACTTAGTGGAGACCGAAAGGAGATATTATGTGTGGGAAAAAGGGTAGGAGAACCGGAAGGTAAACTCAAGCTTAAATGGAACTTGATTTCTTATCCGGGGATTATTGTTGTTCATTGCATTCAAGTTCGTATCATGTCGAATCATTAGGCCTAAGACACCTAGACCAAGAAGGAGGCATAGAGTAGTTTCATACACTCATATGAGGGGGAACTATTTGCTTAGGAATGCACCGGTTCACACTTTTGAACACCGTTGGTAGGTTGGAAGGAACCCACTCCCATGATACTAATAGAGGTTTGCTTAATCTACACATTGTCTTGGTTAGGTTTCTTTTTTTTTTTCATTTATCACCCTTATTACTACTCGAATCATTTAGTCATTTACTTTATTGTATTATTGATTCCTAGATCGAGATAACAATAGCTTTTCTGTGTTTGACCTCACAAATCCTCGTGGGATACGACCTTGACCACTAGACTAGACTACAATTGACCTGGTACACCGCCGGTTAGATTGGACACCTAGAAAAGTCGCATCATTAGCCTTTTTGGATTTGAAACCAGGAGGATAGCCGTGCTTCGTGTAGCAAGTCTCTTCAGTATGGCCATTGAATCCACAAAAACTGCACTACAACTTCTTAGGATTCTTAGGTCTAGTGCTTGCATCAGGTACAAACCCTGGTCTGTCCATTCTTTTAAGACAAGAGAATCATAAAATCTTGATTCTTAGCCTTATTTACCATATATAACTTCTGTCTCTCAAATTTAATGGAAAATCAAAGGCCTCATGGATCTTTGGGAATGGCACCATCAACTTTGCCTGGGAAACCATAGGCTCATATTCATCTCTCAACCCCTTAAGAAACTTCATGATATGTTCAGCTTCTGTATGATCCACCAAAGTATTGATGGCACTGCATTGACATTGAGGATCACATGAACACACATGCATGAGCCTAATAGTCTTGATTTTTTCCCAAAGAACCATCAATCTTGTAAAATACTGATTGACAGAGTTTGTGCCTTGTTTCAGCATATGCATTTCTTCGAGAAGATATGAGAGTCTCAATGCATCTGCATGGAAAATCTAATAGCAAGATTCTTCCAAACTGCATGAGCACTCTTGAAGTACATCAAACTTTGTGCAATAGTGTTCTCTACGGAATTCAAAATCCAAGACCTCGTCATTGTATCACATTGCCTCAATGCATAAAACTCTGCAGAATCCTCTTCTGGCCTTTTGATTGTGCCATCTACAAAACCAATTTTATTCTTGGTGATCAGCTCCATCTCGATGGACAATTTACATTGATTATAATTGTTGTCATTCATCAATGGTTGAACAAGCACCAATGAAGGATTCTCATTAGGATTGACATAGAACGGACTGGAGGGACTCAACTCTTGTTTCTTAGTTGCCATGGCTATCAAGAACTCAAGGAAAATATCAGTTTATAGAAATAGATATGAAAAATGATCAAGAATTGAAAAGACACAAAGAATAACCGCGGTTTCTCTCAAGAAAACTGTGGGAAAACTCAGCAAGATGAAGAATACTCTCAAGAATCTCCAAAATCAGAAATAATCGCAGAAAAACATCCGAAACTCTCAAATTTCTACTCTGATACCATGTTGAAGTTTATAGAAAACAAATGAAAGAAAGAAAAAATGCGGAAGTATATTATTCAAAGAATAATCAACAAGTTAACTTACATTGCTGCTTATCATGGGGTATTTATAGCTTCATACACCTCATTAATCAATTAAAAGTAAGTTACAAACGGTTATAACAGATTCTAACTAAATAGCTGTTTTCAGACTATAGCTAATCTTTTGATTATCTCAATAGCCTGCTGAGACTTCATGTGGTCTACAAAATCCTTCAGCACTCAGCTGTCTTGTACTCAGCATTCCCTTCAGCATATATACCGCAATATTTACAGCCATACCATCAATAATTCAATTCCAAGATGACGATGCCACAAACTGACCTTACCCACGTGTCACCTCCACATCAGCACAATAATAAATAAAGATATGGAAAAGCCTTCATCAAGGGCAGAACCCCCAGTACCCGAGCCGCATGAGCTCGGTTACCATCCTCCGACCCCTCCAGGTCGGCGGGTACTTGTGATCAAACCTACCCCTGCCCGACCCTATAAGTGGGCATAAGTCCATCTCGGACCAAACCTCTTATGCACACAAGAATCCGAGCTGATCCCAGCTCGGCTATCTCCCCCGACCTCCGTAGGTCGGCCCAAACACAGAAAGGCCCAGCCGCTTTAGTTCGGCCCAGTTAGGTCGGCCAGTGTTAATCCTCAATCGTATTCCCCACGTGTGTGATAAACAGATAAATATGGGAAGAATCCCTCATATTTAATACTCTAATCCTGACATTCAAATATACACGCAATTATCTCCTACAATTAAGGAGATTAAATCGTAGTTATCTTTTCCTTAGGGAACACGGCAATCCCAGCCCAACAAGGACAAGGCCCACGCCGCCTTATAGGGCGTAACTCCTCTCTATATAAACCATCCCTAAGAAACTACGGAGACTTAATTCCAATACACGCATTGGATACGCAGGCAGCTTGATAAATAACATCTCAAGTCCAGTCTAAACCACCACCAAAACACCCCCCTTCTTTTCATCGTTTTAATAGTGTTCTTGAAGCTTGTGCAGGTTGTTTTTAGGAGAACGACCCTGAATTTATCATCGACGATTTTTGGTTCGTCACAACACATGTGAACTCTCGAACAAGATGAAGGACCTATAGGTCCCATAGCTGCAGCATGCAACTCTCATTCCATTACATTTTGTGTCTGTTCATTTCGTCCAAATCTTACTCGCAAAACAATTTAGGGATTCCTTCAACTTTGCTATAGAGATCAATCAAATGATATAACCACTATATTAAATGTCTATATAGCAAGAGGAAACAACGAAAACAATGAAAGCAATATTTTAAATGTATAAAATAAGTGTATATTTATAACAAAAATGTATATATTTTAAATCGTATAAGCTTGTTATAGGGCCATAATACTTTATTAAGTATACTTGTGGCTATGTATTTGGTGCACACACGAGTCGGTGGAGGACCTTAGAGGAAATGGTTTTGGTAGGGACCTCTTCCAGAACATATTTAGTCACCCAATAATTATTTGGTGAACATGGTCTCTGAATAAGACGGGTGTATAATAAGAGACCAAATAAACTCCTAGTGATGTAAATTTAATTAAAATGGGGGAAAGACGAATACTACCCCACGAGGTCAGAAAACAGTAAAAGCAGACAAGTTAAAATTGCCAATAGAGAAAGCAATTTAGCAAATCATTAACGATCAAAAGCTTATTACAAGTCCTAATTATTACCAAGGGCAAGGGGATATTACGAAGGACGGTACTCATTGTGCCGTGCAAAGAGCTGTGCATGTTCTCAACCACAAATTTATTTCCTTGTTATTTTTTTTTTTTTTTTTTTTTTATTTTTTTTTTTTTTTTTTTATTGAGGTAAGTTTATCATTTTTTTATTATTATTCTCACCCGGGAGTTGCTTTTTTATTTTTTATTTTTTCCCCTTATCTTGTCGTAAAACTTTTCTCCAGAAAAAATTGAAATTCGAAAATAAAAATTTTGTGTTCATGTGTTGACATCGTGTCGTAGTACACTACAACACATTTCATTTTTTGGCACGACTAATGCAAAATCGTCCCAAAAAATATTTAAAGGGACAACAATTATTTGTTGTAGTGGTATCATATATAAAAAATATTGATTAGTATAATTATTTAAGTAAACCAACACTTGTCAAAGCGTGTCGTGTCAAAAAAAATGTTGGACACTGCGTATGACACTCAAATTAAAGTCTCGGTGCTTCCTAAATCAAAACTAAACAACGTCGATCGGCATCATATATAATATAAATTATAATGGTAATTTCTACGATTTTTTTAGTTGGATTTTTTTCAAATCTTGAAAAAATAAAAATTGCTAACCCCGTTGAATTTGATCATGTTTGTTAACAATACTTATCACTTAATCTGAATATAGGAAGTCATATTTACACTAAAATATTAATGTTAAGAATAGTAAGTGTGTCTGAATTTTCTTAACAATTTTTTTTTTCAGAAACTAAAGGGTAACACAACATACACACGCCCCAAAATGTTGAACTGGACTCAATTTTAGTCGGGTTAAACACTAGTGGATTACCACTAGGGTATGTACCCGAGTACTTAACAAAACTTAAATGATGCGAATATGACTTAATGAGTATTTTTCTTTTTCTTTTTTTATTTTTTTTATGTTTCTTATATATTTTATTTACAAAATGGTTATACATACATATATATATATATGGTTATACATACATATATATATATATATATATATATATATATATATATATATATATATATATATATATATATATATATATATATATATATATATATATATATAAGTAAATAAAACAGCTGACATTTAAGTAAATAAAACATCTAATTATCAATATTTCTTTGAATTTCATGTATACCAGATAGCATTAGTTTATATTAGATGTATGATTTATTTTATTTTTGATTTTTTATTATATATCTATACATGGAAATCGGTATCGCATGACCGACCAACCGGTATCACCTGACTAACCAACTGGTCCTTCCTGATCGACCAACCGACAAAAAGCATATCCAATTGATTCGCTTTAAGCCCTCTTTGGTATGGATGACAATGGGCACGGGTGGGTACGGGTTTGGCAGTATCCATACCCTACCCATCATAAAATTTTCATATCCATATCCTACCCACTACCCGTGCGGGTAGACATTTTTAAATCCATACCCTATCCATGCGGACACCACGGGTTTATGGATATCCATGGATATTTGATTTCATTCATAAAAATGATATGGACTCTATTGGCGCCATAAAAATGCTTCTTACGACACTTTTAATCTATTTTTTACTACATACATTACGAAATTACTTTCAACACACTTATACATGAGTGTGTTTTTGTTCAGTCTATTTTTTTTTATTAAAGTTGATTCAGAAACCACTTCACTTAGATTTTTTTCATTGATGAGTTCAATCATCATCTAATAATCAACAGAGAATTGTTTGCTTCTCTAAGATTTTGAGATGGAATGTTGAATTTTTATTTATATGTATGTATATAAAAATGAATATATATAAAGTTTAAGACAATATATCATATGGTGGGTCGGGTGGGTAATACACCGGGTAGAAAGTAGATTTCCACACCCTACCCTACCCACGACGTGTTTTGAAAAATCAAATCCATACCTAACCTACCCTTAAAAATACTCTACCCTAACGGGTTAGGGTAGGATGGATATCCACTGGGTTGGATTGAAATTGACATCCCTACTCTTTGGCATAGGGCTGGCCGTGGATATGTCCATATTGTATCCGTGCTGTATAGGTATTGATTGATATAAAAAGACAATAATAATGTCATTAAACGTGTTGAAAAAAATATGGTTCTTTATAGCAAAACCACCGTAAACATTATTAAAAGTGTTGTAAAATAGTGTATGTTTTTTAGGGCTTTAAAATAAATTGAGAAATAAGTGACTTAATAATAAATATACTAATAAACTTAGCTCAATAAACAAAACAAAAATAATAATAATAATAATAATAATATGAAAGAAATTTGTGGCCGAGAACATGGGAAATAAACTTCCGGGTGAGAATCATAAACAAATAATTAACTTACCTCAATAAAAAACCAAAAAAAAAAAAACAAGGAAAGAAATTTGTGGCTAGAACATACACAGCTCTTTGCACGGCACAATGGGTACCATAGGGGATCCGGTCCCGATATTTAGTAACAAATATACGATCGAGGCTCAAGAGTTGCAACTTCTGATTATTTATCGGCGTGTGAGTCTTGGGTGGCCAGTCGACGATTGAGGAGTGACTATGTAGCCAAATCTAGACCATATAATTTATTCTAGAGTCACTATGGTCGAGACATAGTCACTTCATATTTGTGGTGTGGCCATATAAGAATTTCCCAACACTAGTGGATATAGAAGACACTACCTATTTAATGTAAACATGATCTACAAGAGCATCTATATTAATAGGATAACGTGAGGATCTTCATGTCTTGAAGCAAGAGAAACACAGTAGACTTAGTATGAACTGAAGTTGAATGAATATACATTTTGAATGTTTAACTTCTTCGTATTGCCTAATCAAGTCCACCAATCTCAACTTGGCATCAAAAAATAACGATCACCCTCATACATTTGGCTCATTTTCAAGTTGTGTTTGTTAGGTCCGTGATATAATAGGTGTTAAATTGAATACACTGTAGAACCAAACAACAATGTATTCATACAATACACGGATAGTTCAACAATAGCAATACAGAAACAATGCAAAATTAAAAGCGAAATTAAAATATTCAGTCTGAGGCCAGTGCGAACACTCTGCCTTTAACACAATTTGCTCTGGTATAGTACCCATAGTGCTAGAAATTGTCTCCCACGATAGAGCGGTTTTACCTGTTCAATGTAGTGTCACTTCAAATTTTCAACTGCGACGAACTCTACGGTGTTCAGAATTTCTCTTCGAACAGATGCAGAACTAATGGTAAATGAGATGCTCTAAATGAAAATGCACTTAATTTCTAAAATGCAAAGCTATTTTATAGTTGAATTCAAATGATTCCACTATCCAATTTGTGGAATGCATTTAGTTGGTCGTCAAGCTATCAAAGATAAATCACTCACAATCTCTATAAATCACCCACATTGAACGGTAGATTTATTTCTTCTAAAAAATGTCAACAAAAAACTATTTTCTAAGAATAAAAATCAAAAAACTCCAGCTAATTAATTATTTCCAATGTTCTAAAAGTCGGTAGGCGCTAGTCGGGCAGCCGGGTAGGGATCGGCTAGGGGGGGACTAGCAGGGTACTAGGCGGTTTTAGATTTTTTTAATTAATTATTATAATATTTGAATTGACAAAAAGAAAAATAACAAAATATTACTAAAAACCCCCTAAAAAATAATGATACTACTACTCTAGTAATATTAAGTACTAACATAACATAAATCCAAAAATTCATTTCATAAAATAAACACAAAAAAGCATACGTGATACATCCAAAATAAAAACATTCAAAGTCAAGCACTCAAGTTTCGAAAAAAAAATCATAATACAGACCGCCTAGGCCGAGTTGCCCGAGTTGAGCCCGACTATCCCTCCTTGAACCCGACTTTCCCGCCTAGAGGGTGACTAGTCCCCGACTAGGGACCGACTAGAGACCAGCCCGCCAAGAGTGGTCCGACTAGTGTGTACTCGGGTCGGTGGAGGGCCGACTAGCGCCTAGGCGGCGCTGGGTCGGCCGACTTTGCCGACATTTAGAACACTGATTATTTCCCCCTCAACTCCTATGATTATGACTCGTTAAATTATTAATAAATTAGTTATAGTTTCCGACAATGGCCAAGCAACCATTTTTTCTATATTCGACGCGCAGGATAATCGCTACTACTTATTCTCTAACAGTGTAACACACCTCAACAATCGCCAGAGGTTTGGTGAGAACAATTGCATTAACGCTTAGAAAAACCTAGTTCTAAGTATGAACGCACATCGGGTAACTTTAACCTAGATCAGCTATTTCCACAACAGGAAATCATACGGGTTGCGAACCGGCAGGCAATACGTTTTTTACCGCTTAAATGAAATCTTTATGACAATCGCCTAGATTCGATTTTTGTGCTAAATGGACGAAAACCGTCCGAATTTTGGATGCACCGCCTATTTTTGGGGCATTTTTGGACGGGTGGCCCATCGGGACGTTTATTCATCCAATCATTCGCATTTCAACCATTTCGAAACAACGAACAAAAAATTTTACCTTAACCATACCAAATCGAGCGTTTTTCAATTTCTTCCTTGACATTTCTCGAGCAAATCGAATCATTAATCGATTTTGTATTTTGTTTTTGTTAAAATTCATATCCTATCGTTAAAAATAGTGTTTTAGGGTTTGTATTCAAATTCATATAAATAAATATAATTTAGAGATCGTCATGTAAACTCAACAATAGTGTGTTATTTTATTGTTGAGTTTGAATTTAAATGTATGATGGGGCATTTAAAGTAATTTATGATAGTGTAAGAATAATCAAAATCTTTCCCGCCTCCAAAATACATTTAGATGTTCTAACAAAAAGAAAAATGAAAGATATTTCTCATATATATATATATATATATATATATATATGTATATTTATTTATTTATTTATATGTGTGTGTGTGTCTATATATATATATATATATATATATATATATATATATATATATATATATATATATATATATATATATATATATTTGTTTGTGTATGTGTGTGTGTGTATATATAAATATATAAATATATATAAATACTCACACGTATTAAATCCTATTTACTATTTTTGGAAACAATAATTTACTTGAGATAGATATATGTATATAAAAGTGAATTAATATAAATCAGATTTACTATTTCCTGAAAAAAATCTTATTTACTTTATATATATATATTGCTTGATATATATATATATATATATATATATATATATATATATATATATATATATATATATATATATAAAGTAAATAAGATTATTTTCAGAAAATAGTAAATACGATATATACATATATCTATCTCAAGTAAATTATTGTTTCCAAAAATAGTAAATAGGATTTTATGACATGTGAGTATTTATATATATTTATATATACACACACACACATTCACAAACAAATATATATATATATAAATAAATATATATATATATATATATATATATATATATATATATATATATATATATATATATATATATATATAAAGTAAATAAGATTATTTTCAGGAAAATAGTAAATACGATTTGTATTAATTCACTTTATATACATATATCTATCTCAAGTAAATTATTGTTTCCAAAAATAGTAAATAGGATTTATGACACGTGTGAGTATTTATATATATTTATATATACACACACACACATCATAATACCATAAAATCGAGAACGTTCAATGACTAGAAATAAAGACTAGAAAAAAAAGGACGCCGACGAGATAATCGAGGCTAACTACTCATAATACTATAAAATAATATAAAGCAAAAAAAAAAAGAAAAAACTGCACCTGTTCAAAGATATGAAGTCGGCTGCGGCTAAGGTGGCACAAACTCCAGTTCTTAAATTTTTTTTTTTTTTTTTTTCATTACAAAAAATCTATCGCTATTCTCATGGTAATTCACGCCATGGATGGAATGAATTGCTAATTGGGCCAAACCCACTATTTTAGGATATAATTATTGATAATTATTAAAAGTTTATATAATAATAAAAATCCAATGTCAATAAATGAGAAAAAAATCTGAAGTAGGCCCTGGTGGATTTGTTCTCTTCAACATGTCGGGATTTCCACATAAGCGAAAACTAAAACTTTGAATTCTTTTTAAAGCCGTTATTCTCCAATATCCCCCAAATCTTTTTGAAATTGCTCTATGCGTCCCAAAATCTCCTAGCATCTCTCCCGAACATTCAAAACCTGAAAATCATACAAAACATATCTGAAACAGAGTATCTTCCGACAAAATAGACTAAAATAAACACAGATAATCTCATAAAATACGTTCTCATCACCATTCACCATGATTGGTCATCAAGGCCGGTGTATTTTACCCCATTATATACAATATGCCACGTTCAATTTTAGAACATGGGAAAACTACATGTTAAGCTCCGGTGATATGGTCATAATACATTTCAAATGTAAAATAAATTCTAAAAAGATGTATTTGACCCACCTCAATTACACGTTAAATATTAAATTTACATTCACCCGATAGTAAAATCGAATAACACAAATCTATTATTGTCTGAGTTTTGCGTAGATTTTAATGATATTATAAGCTCTCGATAAATTATAACGAGGCTTATCCGAAATTAATCCCGAAGGAGACCCATTATCATTGGATATGGACCCAATTTCTCTAACAATCCCCCACATAAAGGAAAATTGATGAAAATGCAAATGCAGATCCTAAAGATAATTCAAACTGAAAAATATTGCATCAGGAGAGGTAGTTTTTGCCTTTAAACCTTCCTTAGTGAAGCACTATCGGATTTACTCAGCTGATCAGTAAACTATGTCTTGAACTGTTCAGCCTTTGTTGTAAACAAAGACATCATCACTCACACAATATTTCCCCTAACACCGATGATGAGGGTCGAACTGAGCCTCGCCACGTGTCATCTTCATATTGTCTAAGCATTGAATGAAGACAGAGAAAATATAACATTAATGTCCAGGAGGCACTGCATGCCTAAGGGCGGACCTAAACCTCAGGTAGGAGATCGGTCTCGTTCACTCATCACACCACCGCAGGTTGGCTAGGTCGCAACGGAGCTGGACCAGTGCAGTTCGGGCCTTAATGGCCTGGGGGGCTCGACGTAGGTCGCGAGAGCCTCCCTTATCCGATATTAGCCCACGTGCTTAAAACATGGGATAATAATGGGAAGATCCTAAAGATCCTTTACCTAATAAGAATCTGATCCTACCATTTAAACTACCATGATTATCTCATAAATAATAGGGGTTGACATAATAATAATCCTTAAGGTTTACGAAAAAGAGTCTTTGAAGGACACGGCACGGGATGCCATGGACGAGATATCCTCTATATAAACCATCCCAAGGAACTACGAGGTACTTGATTCCTGATCAATGACAGGATACGTAGGCAACTTGGGATACATTTATTCCAAGCTCAGTCTAAAATCATTCAACACCACCCCCGTTTTTAGGGTGGAAATTTGTCACTAGGAGTATTTTTTGCCGGGATTTGTATACAGATGATTTCCAACATCATCAATTGATGCTAGAATGAGGGCCCTTTACTGGAAATTTATTCAAGATCATCACCATTCCACCAAAACAGAACAAGATGAAGAATCAAGGTGCAACCACCCAGGATGGTGGTCCAAACGCTGAGGTTGAGGTGGTAAATGATCCTGCCACCAACCAGAATCAACAAGAACACGAAGTTGTGTTAGATCCTGCTCAACAATCATTGGTGGAGCAGCTTTCATCCATGCAACAACCTTAAACGCCATCATCCAGGCAGCAATACAGGGAAATGATCTAAGGGATCCTTCAGAGACTAACTCACCTCATTCTCCTCCTAAGCATGATGTATTATTCAATTCTATCGATGTAAGGAAACAGCTTAGCCTTTAGGTACAAGAAGCGGCCAGAGCAGAGCTCGATGCCATCATGAGGAAACGCACAGATGAGTTCTCGTTCACATCACCCTTCACTAAGCAGACCGAGAGCTTTCCCGGCCTGAGGGGTTCAAAGTCCCCAAATTGGACCCATACGATGGATCTAAGGATCCTTATGATCACCTTCACAAATCCATGATGCACAGAACCTATATTGTGCTCTAGATGAAATGAAGTGCAAAGCTTTTCATGCACTACTCACGGGCAGGGCTCACGAGTGGTTCAGGAAGATCCCTGCCAGATCGGTCTCCAATTTTCACACTTTCGATAGGATGTTCTTGCATGCGCTCATCACAGCTAGGCCGTTCCAGAGGAACGCAACTCATCTCCTTACTATCAAGCAAAAGAAGAAGGAAACTGTGCTACAATATTTGAAGAGGTTCAATGAAGAGTTCAGGCAGGTCCAGGAAGCAGATGAGCACTTGTTAGTAACTTTCTTCGTAGCCGGATTACATGAAGGAAGGTGTTGCATGAAGCTAAACAACAAGCTCCCCTGAACTATGGAAGAGTGTGTAGAAACAGCCTACAAACACTGCCAATGAGAAGAGGCTAACTGATTAAAAAGAGAATCGGAGAAAGGAGAATCCAAGAAGGAAAAGACCGAGGAAAGCCGGTCTGGGACCGTATGACGGCACCCACTACAGATCGGATTTGTAAGAAAGGTGCTCTACAGGAAAGGGACTTTATCCCTTTAAACCGATCCTGCGAATAGGTTTAGATATTAATGGAAAGAAAAGGTTTGGCAAGGATTCCCCCTCCAATACGGGGACCTCGGGAGAAAAGAGACCAGAATAAATACTATGCATACCATAAGGACATCGGGCATGACTTGGAGAGCTGAGAGAGATATTAAAGAAGCAGTCATGGAAGGAGAACTGGATGAGGTCGTGCACATATCTCTGAGCTCAGAGCCGAAAAGAAGAAGAGATTATAAGCGGAGAAGTTATAATCAGGATAGGAGTACACATAATGAACCTCGAAGAAAAAGAGATCGATCACCCGATTCAGAGGGGCAACTAGACAATCGTCCCATCAACACCATTTTAGGTGGGCCGAACAGCTCAGCTCCGGAAGTGGACATAAACAGTGGCAGGTCTGTTGGTCCTTCTACGTCCAGTAAAAGACACAGGTTCTCTGGAGAAGTAACTTACGGTCCAAGGGAATCACTCACTTTGGTAATAAACAACGAGGGCCTGGTCATCGAAGCAGTGGTGAATCGACACTTGGTGAGGAGAATTTGCGTTGATACTGGAAGTCCGGTAAATGTCCTTTATTATTCCGTCTTCCAGTCCATGAAGTTTAGAAATTCCGAGCTGATACCTGTCTCAGCTCCCTTGTTCAGCATTGCCGGACCTCCAGTACATTCTGTTGGAATGATCAGGCTAGCCACTTCATTTGGTGGAGAAGCAAAGGGCAGGATCTTATGGTGAAATATGTTGTGGTCAAGGCCCATCATCTTACAATATTATTAAGGGGAGACCGGCCTTGATCGACCTCCGAGCTGTGAAAAAAAGATAAATTTACTTTTAGACAAAATTAATTAAAAACACACCGCCTTAAAAACAAAACGATTACATTTGATTAAGCATTATAAATCATGTTGTAACAGATTGTAAGAAGAACCCAGAATTACACAAGCAATAAATGTAAAACAAAAAAACAAGAACAAAAACAGATTTAACGTGGTATCCAGCAATGTGTCAACTATCCACGGACAGAAAGATTAGTTTATGTTGCACAAAAATTAAGAAAGACACTTCATGTATTTTACAATAACTATTGGTATTTATAGCTTTGAAAACCTTACCCTAGCCGCCATAATCTCCATCTTAGTATTTTTCTAAAATACCCCTAGATGTAGTCTTCATAGAATTAAGACGAGGACTACCATATGTAAACATTGAGATTCAAAGATGGTTCAAACGTATACACAAGACTTCAGATGTGATCACCAGATTCCAGCTGAGTCAGATGAACAAGTTACTCAGCTGATCCTTCCAGACTTGAATACATCAGCTGAACACCACTTCAACTGAGTCTTCCAGATTCAAATTTGACAGAAAAGATTGAGACACAGAGATCAAGTCACCTTTGACTAACAAATCTCCACCTTGACTTGAAATCTCATTCAACCAGACGCATAACCAGATTTATAAACGTAACGTATCAAATGCACAAGTAGTGCCAGATGCATAGAACTAGACTTCTTCTTCTTCAGATTTGTCTTTTCAGACAACAGATTAACATATTTGGATGTTAAGAAAATCCAGACACAACTGAAATTTTCCATTTTTAGACTTGGTGAGCATATCACCGGGATTATCATGAGTGTTGATATTTCTCACTTGAATTCTCTTCTTATTCCTTAGAAAATGATACGTCACATCTATATGTTTAGTTCACTTATGATGAACTTGATTCTTAGCAAATCATATTGCATTCAAATTGTCATAATATATCTCAGTTTGATCCTCATACGGACCCAAATCACTGAATAATCCGTTCAACCAGATTCCCTTCTTGGCAAGCTTTGTAAGTGTTTAGGGTGATTTTATGCGATTTATAACGTTATATTTTATAATGATTTCCTCCATATTCATATAATTTGCATAGAAATTAAGAGTTTAATCGAATTATTGAGCAAATGAGTTTTAAAAGTATTTAAGTGTAAACTTGAGCTAATTTCGTGATTTTATTGGTAATTATCTATGGTTTTACACTTTGCGTGTTCTTATGGTTTTGAAGGTACATTTACATGTCATGGAGAGGGATTGAAGGAGCTGAAAAGATACTTGATTGAAGGTTAAATGGAAGGAAAAGATGCAAAGCAAATTTGGAATGAAGAATTGCATGCAAGACTGGATGGACGTGAGTTCACCATGCGTCCAAGATGGACGGGCGTCCAGGGAGAAAAATTTGATTCAGAGTCTTGAGAGAATTGCTGAACTGGCGTCCACAAATGTTGAACGAGCATCCAGACAGGAAAGTCGATTTAGGATGTTCAGGGAACGCTTTGGACGGGCGTCCAGAGGTATCAGACGGGCGTCCACGGCCGACATCAGCATAACCGACCTAGTTTTCTATAAAAGCAGCTGCATTCTCAACCCTAATTATCATCATACACACATTACAAAGACCATGAAAAACCCTAAATTCGGCCGAGATGTGCTCGGTCGCCAAGCCTTGGTGCTTGGTCGACCGAGGTTAGATTAGTTGTTTTATTTATTTTGTTTCGTTCTCCTTCCGGATCATGAGGATGGCTGGAAGCTGATCAAACTTGGGGCAAGCATGTGAAACTTTTCTGCAGCGTTTTTATTTCTCCCTTTGGATGATTTTGTGAGTTTTAATTAAAGTTGTTTCTTTTCTATGATTATGTGTTATGCAAATTTATATCGAGAGATGTTTTGCTATTGATGTTTACTATGTGACGAGTCGGTGTAAACCTAGATCACCATAGAAAGATTGGATCTTTAACCTATAAGTAACGAGAGTTGATTAGGTTGAATATCTAGGTTGCTAGATTGAATAAATCTTACACCTCTAAATTGAAAGTGTTAATCTTTAAGATCGAAAGATAAAAGATTGATAGACGAATTACCTAAGAGATTGGGAATTCATACCTTTATTAGGTGAATCACAAGTTTAATTAAATCATCATAAGATAACCTTAGAAAGAAAGCGAGGGTTGCGGGACGGTGGATCATTTCTTGTTCTTTGTTGAATCACCATAGTCATTGTCATGGTTTTACTAGTTTTATTTATTTTCTTAGTTTGTAGTTTAGATTTATTTTTCGCAACGATCTTTCCTGGCTTTGGACTGACAATCCTCTGTCCAGTTTACTTTTCGTTTTGTTATTTTAAGTTTTAATAATAATGGTATCAATCTTAGGAAAATTAATGAACTAGATAACGTCGATTCCCTGTGAGATCGACCCGGTATTAGTTGCTATACTCCGATCCCTGCACTTGGGGTAAACCGGATTATTTTTATTACTTGTTTGTTTTCATTAGATAAAATCCGAGACAAGTTTTTGGCGCCGTTGCCGGGGAAGCAAATGCATATTTTTGTTCGGTTTTAATAGTCATTGATGTTGTGTACCGTATGCTTAGTAAGTTAGTTGTTTCACCCGGCATATATTTCATGAGCCATACTGAACGATGAGCTAAAATATAAAAGCTATACCCATTTAGATTAGAAATGTTTGATTATCTTATAAGTATCGTGTGCTTAGTGCTAACGTACATATCGTGGGAATTATAATAGTTTGTGTTTATAGCCAGAGTATGACATACTGTGAATATACCGAAGCCTGAATGTGATAAGCGAAACGTAACTACTATGCTTTGGAAAAGTTGTTTTAAGAAAAATATGAAGAATTATAGGGTGTGTCGGAAGCTGGTCGATGATTTGAGTAAGGTAGGTCATATCACGAATGTCCTATACCGCTATGATGACCAAAGCTCACGACAGTCAGAAGAAGCTGCCTGATGATTTGAGTAATGTAGGGTATATCTCGAATATCCTATTCTGCTATGACAGGGCAACAGCTCATTCTGATGTGTGTTTAAAAGTGAAATAGTTAAATCAACTTATATAAGAAAGTGGTATGAAATGAATAAAAGACTTAGTTATCGCACATCTTATCCCCAGTATAAACCGACAGATATGTTGTAGGGATTATCCTCTGAGTATGTCAGAAAGGTCCTAAATGTATTCTATCATCCTTTTCGGGATATGTTATGTTTTGTAGAGTGCATCTTATAAGTATCATTTATCTCTAGTTTGAAAGGGGGTATTAGCTAGTTTGCTTGAAATTTTCAAGTTTGGACTTAGTGGAAGTTTGTTATGGCTTTGCACACACACCGGGGTGAACCTCTACGTTATTGCATATGTGTTATATGTGCTGAGATGTCTATCTTTTTCAGAGCCTTGATTTTCGTTTTGTTTTGCTCGGGACGAGCAAAAGCTAAGTGTGGGGGAGTTGTTTAGGGTGATTTTATGCGATTTATAACGTTATATTTTATAATGATTTCCTCCATATTCATATAATTTGCATAGAAATTAAGGGTTTAATCGAATTATTGAGCAAATGAGTTTTAAAAGTATTTAAGTGTAAACTTGAGCTAATTTCGTGATTTTATTGGTAATTATCTATGGTTTTACACTTTGCGTGTTCTTATGGTTTTGAAGGTACATTTACATGTCATGGAGAGGATTGAATGAAATGAAAGATACTTGATTGAAGGTTGAATGGAAGGAAAAGATGCAAAGCAAATTTGGAATGAAGAATTGCATGCAAGACTGGATGGACGTCGCGCTCACCATGCGCCCAGGAGAAAAATTTGATTCGAGTCTTGAGAGAATTGCTTTGAATCAAGGCGTCCACAAATGTTGAACGAAAGTCCCGCACAGAAAGTCGATTTAGGATGTTCAGGGAAAGCTCTAGACGGGCGTCTAGAGGTATCAGACGGGCGTCCACGGCCGACATCAGCATAACCGACCTACTTTTCTATAAAAGCAGCCCCATTCTCAACCCTAATTATCATCATACACACATTACAGCAGCCGCAGAAAACCCTAAATTTTGAAGCCGAGTTGTGCTCGGTCGGCCAAGCCTTGGTGCTTGGTCGACCGAGGGTTAGATTAGTTGTTTTATTTATTTTGTTTCGTTCTCCTTCCGGATCATGAGGATGGCTAGAAGCTGATCAAACTTGGGGCAAGCATGTGAAACTTTTCTGCAACGTTTTTATTTCTCCCTTTGGATGATTTTGTGAGTTTTAATTAAAGTTGTTTCTTTTCTATGATTATGTGTTATGCAAATTTATATCGAGAGATGTTTTGCTATTGATGTTTACTATGTGACGAGAGTCGGTGTAAACCTAGATCACCATAGGAAAGATTGGATCTTTAACCTATAAGTAACGAGAGTTGATTAGGTTGAATATCTAGGTTGCTAGATTGAATAAATCTTACACCTCTAAATTGAAAGTGTTAATCTTTAAGATCGAAAGATAAAAGATTGATAGACGAATTACCTAAGAGATTGGGAATTCATACCTTTGTTAGGTAAATCACAAGTTTAATTAAATCATCATAAAATAACCTTAGAAAGAAAGCGAGGGCTGCGGGACGGTGGATCATTGCTTGTTCTTTGTTGAATCACCATATTCATTGTCATGGTTTTACTAGTTTTATTTATTTTCTTAGTTTGTAGTTTAGATTTATTTTTCGCAACGATCTTTCCTGGCTTTGGACTGACAATCCTCTGTCCAGTTTACTTTTCGTTTTGTTATTTTAGGTTTTAATAATAATGGTATCAATCTTAGGAAAATTAATGAACTAGATAACGTCGATTCCCTGTGAGATCGACCCGGTATTAGTTACTATACTACGATCCCTGCACTTGGGGTAAACCGGATTATTTTTATTACTTGTTTGTTTTCATTAGATAAAATCCGAGACAGTAAGTGCCATGAATTCTGCTTCAGTGGTAGATAATTCCATTGTTGCCTTCCAACTTATTACAAAGTGTTGGACATATTTTAAGTTTTAGTGATGAGTGCCAGACTAGCTGTTATAGAGCAAAGGCAAAAAGTTGTCTAGATCAAATGTATAGGTTTATTAAAGTTTGATCTTTGTATACGTTTGATCAAACAAGCACTGTAAAAGGTCAGCTGACTTTCATCAGCAGACCTGTCTAGGTCAGTAAGGTACATAAGTCAATAGACTAGTTTAGGAACCTGTTGAAGACTGAAGGCTGAGGGGTCAAACTCAGTTATTGAAGGCTAAGGGATCAAACTTAGCATTTAAAGTCAAGGATATGGAATCAGAAGTTAGGGAAGTCTGTGATGACCTAAACTGATTACATATACCTTGTGTACAAGGTCTAAGTTCCATAAGTTAAGTGGTGATTAGAACTTAGTTATGTTCAAATTGGTGTAATCTAACTTCACAATTAAAAGTTAGATAAAAGACAGTCAGCTGAAGTGTTTTATAAACACAACAAACTTCAGACAGCTGACTGATAAGTATTTCAGCAAACTTACATACACAGAAACCTGCTGAATATATATTTCGATTTAATCAAAGGTTACATTGGAAGATTACAAGGATAAGGACAGATAACAAGTCTTGATTTTGTCAACAAATCAATGGTTAAGATGAAAGGGACGTTGGAAAGATTCAGAGCTTTATCCAATGGATACAAGTCAAAGGGTGGACAGTCTGAAAACTGACAAAAAGTAAACTGACAGTGTCAGTACTATGTACAGGGACAAAATGCAAGTCAAGATGGGGACAAATCTGAAACGGCTATGTTTTGAATTTCAAACATAAGTCACAGGATTCTCTACTATAAATAGAGGACTTCTGGTTCAGATACACGTGATGAAAATTGAAGAAAAAACAACAATCAATCTTGAGCTATCAGATTCTTATCAAGAAATCACCTCGACGACATTCTCGAGCTTAAAACTATCGATCCAAAGATATTCTTCAAGTGTAACCTGCTTTCAAGTTACATCAAGTTCACACACTTGAAGATTCCAAGTTGCTGATCATTTCATCCTGATCAAGCTGCTGAAAGCTGAATCACTTACTTGATTCAAACTTTCTTTTACAAGAAACCCTCAAAGACAAAGTGAAGCATCTTTGGGTGTCAAGGACTGTTGTTTGTGGTGGAGCTGGTGAAAAGGCAATCCTACCTTTCAAGGACCAGTGGAATACTTTGGAGCAGCAATCCTACCTGTTTTAAGTGTTCAGTTTGTGAAGCCATAGTTATTGGTGAAGGACAGACAACTTAGGGATTTTTGTAACTGCAACCTCAAATATCTCTAGTGAATTACCTCCAACATCACAGGAGAAGAGTGTACTGACAGGATTACACCACCTGGAACCACTATAAAATCTGCCTACTTACTTTATGCATTTACTTTCTGTATTTAGTATATTAAGCACATCAACCTACTAAAACTAGCAACTGAATCACACACTTACACTACTGAGTATCTAATACTTGGTATCATACTTTAACAACAAGTAATAAGGCTTAACATCAATATATTCCGCTGCAACAAATTCAGTAAAATCAAATCTAACGAAATCGATCTCATCGAGTGGTCAAGCAGACTCTGAGCAATCAAGAGAGCTCATCGAATTTGCTGAGTTTGTTAACTCCAAAAGTTTTAAGTGTTAAGTTTATTCACCCCCCCCCCTCTAAACTTAACCAAAGCCTTTTCAACGGACCAACACAAAGCTTCCTAAAGTGAAAGCGTAACGAGTTAGAGATTTTATATTATCCACGTCTCCAACAAAATCAAAATCCCAGAACCCTATGACTAAACGTTGAGCATCAACTCCATAAATAAGAACAACATCAGATGTACTTCTAAGTTACCTGAAAATCCATTTCACATCTTTCGAGTGTTTCTTCTTAGGTTGCGGCATAAACCTGATGAAAACACTGACTGCATGTGCCAGATCAGGTCTAGTGTAGACCATAACATACATCAGAATACCTACTATAGTAGCATATGGAACCTTTGACATGTATTCCTTCTCCTCGGCTGATTGTGAAGAATAAAGAGGAAGACGAGTAGTATTTGGTGCCATTGGAGTATCTACATGCAAAACCTTGACAATATATTCTGAATATAAACCTTCTGAGACAAGAAAAGCTTCTTCTGAATTCTGTCTCTATAGATCTCCATCCCTAGAATTTTCATTGCTGCACTCAAATCATTTATCACAAATTCAACGCTGAGAAGATCTTTTAGATTATAGACATTAGACTTGTTCACAGCTGCTATCAACATATCATCCACATACAGAATCAGATAGATGAATGAACCACCTTTCACATTGTTATAATACACACAACAAACATAAGTATTCCTTTATAGCCTAGCTTGATCATATTACCTATCAAACCTCTTATACCACTGCCTTGGAGCCTACTTAAGTCCATACAAGGACTTTTCAACTTGCAAACATACCTTTCTTTTCCAGGTACTTAGGACCCTTCCGGTAGGGTCATATATATCTCCTTATCCACATCTCTATGTTGAAATTTTGTCCTCAGATCTTACTTTTCAACTTCAAGATCCTTATGTGCAACCATTTCCAATAGCACCCTGATGGAAATGTGTCTGACTACTCGTGAGGGTATCTCATCATAGTCCACCCCCTCGTTCAGACTGAACCCTCTTGCAACTAAATGTGCTTTATATCTTATGCCTTAGCTGATGACATTCCTTCATTTCTCTTGAAGTCCCATTTACAAGTGACTATCCTCCTTTCTTGAGGTTGTTTGACCATATCCCAAGTATAATTTTTCATTAATGACTCTATTTCACCTCTCATGGAAACAAGCCATTGAGATGATTCATAACATGTCATAGCTTCCCTGTAGCCGTTTGGTTCAGAGCCATCCCCTCTTCCGCTACTTGAAGTGCATAACCAACCATATCCTCAAACCCATACCTCTTGGGAGGTCCAATATTGGTCCTTCTAGCTTTTCTGATAGCTATACTCTGTTGGCCAATCTCAGCTTTTTGAGTTTCAGCTGACCTTTGCATAGCTCACTGATTCAGATATGATTGAATCAGACCTGATGGTTGTTGCAGATTTTAATGTTGACTTTCCTCAGCTGAATTATGCAACTCAGTTGATTGAACCTAAAACTCCACATGTTTGTCAACACTCATTGTTTCAGATTCAACTATAGTTTCAGATTCAGACGTTGATCTTATTGAAATAGTGTCCTAAACCCAATCGGATTGGACCAAAACCGACCGGGTCACATCATTTCTACTATTTCTTTATGATTATACATATATAATAAATGGCTTTTCTGTTGTCATATATTTATTCTTTTAGAGAACCAATTATGAATTGTTATATGATAACGTCCTTAGTATTAAACTGTGATAGAGAAACCATGATAGGCGATTATGGTTGATGAGATCTCGAATCACTTTAATAAGTTTGATATTTAAATGTCTCTAGGCTAATGTACTATTAAACAGGGCATTTATAGTACAAACAGGCTAGCACGTATTAGACATCTTCTGTCTTAAAGGGTTGGGATAGATCTCGTCTATCGAAGTGTAGAGACACTTGGACTGTACATGGACGTGTATTGGAGAATGCGTACGTTAGACTGACCCACTTACACTGTTAAGTGTCACGCTATGTGACGGTTGTGTAATTATCCTTAGGACCGGAGTCTACATGGCATCACGGAGTGGATTTTCATGCTTTGACACTAATGGGTTTCCCTTAGCCATGGGGCAATCATGCCGTAGTGATTGGGTGTGATACTAAAGCATACAGAGTATACATGTTAGGTCGTTTGGGAATCGCGTACTCTATGAGTAGGAGTGAATATCCGAAAGGGCCTTCCTATAAGAAATGTCTAGTTCTCGTGAATCTTTGCAAAGTGGGAGAAAATGTGTTATTCCGAGAGACCTTGATATCCAGATTATGGGATACGATCGTATGCATATTATTAGAGCGATAGGATTCTATTTACACGCTAACCGAGCATATGAAATGTAGTAGTTATTCTGTATTGACTCTTCCGATGATTAGGGGTCATGGACGTGTTGTCAGACGCTATCCATGATCATTAAATACGAAGGACATTTTCATAATTGCGCCTTATGTCTACGGCCAACTTATACGGGAGCCTATCGGGTCACACACATATGAACATCGATTCGGATTAAAATGTGGTTATAGTTGATAACCAAATAAGGAAAGAATTTATCTCATACTATAAAGGTTATAATGGTAAATTAATATGGTGATATTTATTTATTATGAATAAATATAATACAAGATATTAATTCTGTTAATTAATTAAATATGTATATAGATACATATGTTTCGAAATATATATGAGTATATTGATACACGTGTATTTTGAAAATTAATTAATCATAGCATTATATTAATTAAAAATATTCCGGATGCCAATAGTAGGCTTAAGGGAGTGCAGGTTTTAGTGTATAAAGATACACTTGGATTGTGTAATTTAATTAATAAGATTACCAAAATATTAATATTAATATTGGATATTAATTGATTTTAGGAAAACTGATTTATGGTAATATAATAAGATATATTCAATAAAAGATATTGTCAATACATATCTTGGAAATATATTTAATATAATATATTAAATATTAATGAGATAAATTAGTCAAATGGATTTCCTTATTTTATTAGGAAAAAGTTTTCTCTCTCCTCAATCTATTAGGAAGGTTCTCCCAATCAAATTGGGATCACAATGGGCGCCCAACACCCTATATAAGAAAGGGTTTGCTAGCTCTTTTGTACATCATAATTCCAAGAGCTAAATGTTATTGTGAAAATTAAGAGAGCTTCTTAGAGAGAAATTATAGAGAGAGAAAATGTTGACCTAGCAGTCGAGTTTTTCTAGTTTCAATCCTTGGCGGGATTCCGGCGAGGTGTTCATGTGGATTACTGGTAGAGGCCGGACACGTGGACGGCTCGCGCACATCTACTCCTACCGGACGGTCAAAGCGTCGATCTTTTAGATCAACCAAGGTAGTATTACTGTCCCCTCTCTTATATGTGTATTGTTTAAACGATGTCGATCCTAGATGGGAAATAAATTTTGAAATTCCGCTGCGCTACTCGATTGATTTCCTTACAGTGGTAGCAGAGCGGTCTTCGATCTTAAGCAATAAGCATTAAATTTTGTTGCATAGTTAATTGAATTGTATAATTAAGGATGCATGATATTGATTCGTCGAATACACAAAAAGAAAAGAAAAAAACTACCGGCGGCGGTAGGCTTGGCCGATTGGCGGCGGCCCACCGCAATGAGATCAGCGGTGGCGGCGGCTTCTTGGCTGCCATCGGCTGCTGCTCCATGTGGCTGCTCCAATTTGTTTTGTGTATCTCAATGATTCAATATAGTTCATAGTATATGCAATTTTGATTTTGTTTAAAATAGTTTTAAATTAGAAAATTAAAATTAAAATCGATTTATTATTAATGGTTAATATTATTTCGATTAAATCGTTAATTAATTAAATGATTGGATGCTATAAGACGCAAGTAGTTAAAATTTAAATTTTATCTTTTTCATAAGATATTGATTGTATGGATTAGATAGTAGATATAATATGATTATATGGACTCCGATTGATCATTGACTCGACCAATATGATAGATGTGAATGCTTTATTTTCTGTTGGTTTTATTGTTGTCCTATTATGAATAACGTGACATAGTTTTATTTCTGCATTATCCCACTCCCGTTAGCTCCCCCGCGTGCGGCGTGTGTAAAATTTATTAGATGGATTTTTTGAAATAAATTGAAGACGAAGATTGAGACCAAAGAAAGAAGAATGAAGAATCCATTGGGGAATGGCGCATTAAAGATCCATTGGCGGTTGCAGCTACCCTTAGTTTGTGACCCGCGGTTTCATCGATTTGTATTCGAAACCGCACCTAGGAAAAATCCATGATCATACCGGTTCTATTATGCGCGGAATGTTGTATATGTTTTACTTTATATGATATTGTAGTAATTGCACGTAATAGATAAGTCCGTAATTAAATATAAAATTAATTAATTTAAAATTACTCCCACGGAAAAAATCGAGTTATAATATGTCTCCCAATATTATAGTGACGGTGAAAAGCCCTTGTTCGGATCCAACTGATCGGCCCACGTCGGGAGTTGACCTACCTCGGGTATATCATCATTATGAGATCTCATGAATACTTGGGTTACGACTCGACTAAGAATCTTGCGGTGATTGGCCCACGTCAGGACTGTCTGATTTTAGAGACATGAGGTTGACTATCACATAAACGATGTGAATTGTCAAAGAGTTGACTAGTCAAACCACTGTAAGTCGCGTTGGATGCGATTGGTAAGAAGTACCTACCCGTCGAAATTGACCCGGTCGATCGGCCCACGCCGGGGATTGAGTCAACTAGATAGGATTCCAGCCACTAAATATTTTTGGAAATTTTTTTAAAGTCAATTGGGAGTAGTTGACTAGTGGGAGCAAATTCATAATCCCAAAGACCATCTTTGATTTTGCATGTATAAACAACAACACTCTTTTATCTTTATTTTATGTAGTAGTTTTAGCAAATTTTATTTATGTTTTGTCTTCTCAATAGTTAAAAACCAAAATTAAATGACTGTTACCTTTTGAGAAACGTTCTCAAGTTGGTTAAGTAATTTTAATCCTTTTAAAATAAGCAATGACACGAGCAATCGCGTTTCGTAGTTGAAGACAAGGAGGCTATATATTTGATGGTCCTCTAAGACTTTAATTATTAACGGAAGCTCACATATTGGACATAACGATATCCAATGGGTCACTTCGTCATACGATGATGGTTATTCAAACATTAGATAGATTGGACAAGGATGACCACGTCGAATTTTGGAAAGGTTGTTTTCAAAATTGTAAGATTTAAGTATCGACTTAATTCTTTAATCATTGCTTGAAAGTAAATTAAATAGTTCATGTTTTGAATATGATTCAAAAGGGTTAAATAGACTGTTTAACATACGTTGGATTTTCTTCAGGAAAGAAAATTGAAGACACAATTCTTGTGATTTTTCTTAAGTCTTATGAAGACTAAATTAAGAAATATTTACAAGAGCTTGAAGGATTAAAATGGAAAGTTATGGCATATGATTAAATAAGAGAACTTATTGAAGTCTCTATTTTAGGCAAGCACGTTGAGATAAATCTATCTAAACTCAAGTCAACTCTCGGATATACGATATCCTACGAGTGTGATTAAATTAGAAAGATTAAATACAGATTTGGAAGGTGAAGCAAACATTGTAACACTTACCATATTCTGAATCTAGTATACTGATCAGGGAACTAAATAAATGTTTTTATGTTCCGGTTCTAATGAAGAACATATTTTCAGCTATTCGTTAGGATTTAATGGACAAATTCAATTGTAAGGAATAAATGTTATTCCGATAAGGTTGAACAGTCACTGAATCTAACATGCTAGATTATTGTCACAATATAGTTGATATGAGTGATGAAAACTCAACTAAACATTTATATGGCTGTTATCCTTGATTTTGTGGTTGTTCTAGACACAGTCTCTATGAAAGGGAATCGTATAATCAAACGTCATTCTGATGATGTTGAACCATATGATTATGAATCATGTGGGTTATCGTATCTTATCCAAAGAGGACTGAAATACCATTTTATGAAAATGGTTATAAAATCTATAAAATTGACTAGAGCCTAAACATATTGATGTTTGTTGGCTTATGACAATTTATACCATAAATAATTGTTTATCACTCTCTTGGACTATTTTAGAAATAGTTGAATGTACTTATTAAAGTATGACAATTTTGAAAGCTCAAAAATTTCGAGCTAGTACGAATAAAAGATAAATGAAACTTAGGAATTAATCTTCAATTGGATTGAAGCAATTAATAACTTGAGGGTGTTTCAGAAGTCGTCTGTAAAAGAATCAGATTCTCCCTAAAAGGATATCATTTTGAGATGCACGATCGGATTGCGGTTCCGAAATGTATGCCACACTTTATACGATAAAGTTGTCACGTAAGCCATGCAAAGAATCCCAGTGCCCTTAATCAAAACACATACTTAACCGTTTCATATTAGATATGGAAGGGAATAATGTCGAATATATCTTAACCGATGATTTGAAGTTTTCATAGGCAAAGTCAGAAAGGCTTGGAGCCTAGTACGACATATGCAATTTTGTGGAATGTCTTGGCAAGTACGATAGATATTGTCTATTTTCCCGCGGAACAAAATGTTTGTATCCAAAAATGTTGTCTTCTAAAAGAGGTATTTCTTCCAAAAGAGATAGTGGGAGTAAATGAGATCTCAAAAGAGTTTGAGAGCCACAATGAGAGATTCAACCAAAGGAACGTGAGCAGACGCCACATAGTGATGAGGTGTAGAACACTGCTCAGTGTACACAAATGTTCTATAAGTCTGTGGATAACCTCAAGCCTGAAAAGGCTACTGGTATGTTCATCTTGAAGAATGAATATCTCACGACTTATGAAGGAATGTTTGAAAGGCAAGATTGAGAGATATGACCATGAGCCATAATATCTGAATTAGATTCCATCAGTGACAACTAGGTTGTGAACCTAGTCTGTCTTACCTAGATAGAATGTCCCTGAAAGGCTGACATGGATAGTAATATAATTCCCATGAGGCTATAGTGACAACTGAAGGGTATAGGATGTACACCTTGTAATTATCTTTATGCTGACAGCTGAGCCCAATTTTTCGGCCAATTTCTCTCGGTGAATAGTGACGTGAATAGTACCTTGCCATTAGACTTGGGAGAACTCTCTTTATATAAGAGAGTAATCAATGTCCTCCAAGGATTAAATAATTAAGTGATAATTATCACATTAATCCTTTTCCAAATAAAAGATAAATAAAATGATTATCCCAAACAAATTAAGATAAATCATATTATTATCTATTATTCCATGAATTATCATTTAACAAATAAAAGATAAATCACATGTTAAATAATTATCCAAGAAAACTAATTTCTCTAATTATTAGGACATTAATGGCGCCACATATTGGGTCAAAAAAGCCCACATAAAATGTCTTTTATGTGTATTATATTATTTAGCCCAACTAAATAATATCCATGCATATCAATTAATTAGCCCAGCCAATTAATTATCACTGAGGCCCAAATAACAAGATTACTAGTCCGAATTACAGAAGCCACACCGGGGACCATGGACCTATAACCAGTAGCTCCAATAATTAATTATTCATCGAACAAAATAAGCACATTAATTATTAATTCCGGGATTACGCCACCATAAACCCGAAACTGAACTCTACCGATTATAGATGTATACTTATACTCAACCCATAGAGTGAATAAGCGTCCATTGATATAATCACTACATCTGATTAACCCTCCATAGATCGTCCCATTCGAGAGGAAGTCTCCGTGAACCCGACTTCGAATATCTTATCCTTATTTACCATCAACCCCTAAGTGATCAATTAGTTCACATATCGACTAGTAGCTAATTAGTCTAAATATGAACTCGGCCGATCGATCACTTTCTTAGGGCTAACAAATAAGGGGACTGTCTCTCTACTTCCCGCCAGGAAGGAATGGATTCCATGTCTGTGAAAATCGAACTACTCACTCATCTGGAGATAGTGCCAATGAGAAGTGGCTTGGAACACATTATTTAAGTGAACCGTAACTAACACATCAAACACTACCCCGGGACAAGCAAAGACTCACAGCGATCACCTCGAGGATTAAGGTTGATCCATATATGATCATCTAATGATTTAATAAGATTCCTCGATTACGGAATTATATCGAGAAATTCAGATTAAATCGGTCCATCTATATATGAATGCCATCATATATAAATGCCCCACGTAGTACCTCTGCCGACAGTCCGGATAAGACTATCACACCCTAAGGCGTTCAGGCGCATTATTGGTGTTTTAATCAAGAGACCCTAAACTCTGATTAAGTTCACCACGGACTAACAGTTTAAGTATATCACCACTAACTCAATCCTCACGTGTTATCCATACACTGAGTTAAGTGGTTACATACAAATATACTTAGGGTTTGCAGCAGTGTATTACTTTACAAGCACAAAGCAAGTAATAAGGTGAGATAAATTCTGTCATTCATTATTAAAAACAATTACACAAATTGTCTTTCGGGCACTACACCTAACAATCTCCCACTTGCACGAAATGACAAGTAACGATTGTTTTTAGAGCACACCCTTTCTCATCTTATTCACAACACTCTCCCACTTGCTCTAAAAGTAGATGATACATGTCCATTAATGCCGTACCCTCCAAGCACTTGACTTGGTACACTGATTAGTTAGGTTGTCGACTCGAGACGATCTTTAGGATTGAAACGTTGCCGGTCCTTCCAATCAGGCGGTACTCTCTCTCAATATGCTTTTGACTTCTTGTAACGAGAAGATCCTTCTAAGCTATCTCTTCACTCTGTTTTCACAATGAAGTGATATCGGCTTATCGGACACAGGATTACTCCGGACCAAAAGAAAATTCTAAGAACTATGAGTAAACACTTGAGCTCGTGATCAACTTAATGATCATCCTTAATCGACTACAAGTCGAAATCGCAGTAGTCAACCATATTCAAGTTTGCACTGAATATACAAGCATTTGATTCCTCGTTATCTAAAGATACTTGAGGACGTACTAAAACCGCTATTCAATGCTCGAATCCGAGATTCGATTACTATGGACTTGTGATAACCTGACTTGCCATTATCCAAGAGAGACTTTATCCCATTTTCTCTTTATCCGAAGATTTGGAGAATCATTCCTGAGAGGTAGGGTAGGACTACTCTCGATGAATGCTGCATACGTATATGCATGATCATCTTAACCAATAAGACGGATGGGATAGCCAATGACTCATTCTTGTGAATTTGACCGAATCAAATTCTTAGAATATAGTCCAATTCTCTCATCCAGAGAATCTTGGCGTGTCAGTTTCCGACTTCAGATAGCACACCCATGTTGTTTCCAACCGTTTTAGTGTTATCATTTATGAACACTAATACTACTACTACATTACCAATATTGATATCCGATCTACGAAAAACTTATCAATATTTTGGTCAAGTCCACATATTTTAAAACATGTGACTTTTAAATGACCGAGAGGTTCTCTTAAATCCACAAAGGATATAAGCCATGGCGCCTTCCTACCAATGGTTCTTTTTGAATAAATTAAGATATCGTTAGTCTCGCAAAAAGGTATTAGGAATCACCCCTATCTTCCGCTTTGTAACGAATCATTATTCATTCTTAGCTAAAACCATACGCTTTCGAATGAATTCAGATTTCGTTGTTCGGCAAGAAAGTCTCGTGGAATCACCCCTATTTTCTCGCTTTAACTAGAAATCTAGCAAGATCGAGTGGTGAGAGAGTTCAAGGTCCAGTTAACTCTCTACTTGTCGAGGAATCACCCCTATACCACTCAACTTTGCTACCAAAAGTTTAAACTTTCCTATTCATTCGACTCTTTTCTATGTAGATCCAATTGCTCCCACTTGGGCTGAGACACTCAGGTGGTTCTACAAGAGGTGAAACAAGCTCGAGTACCAAAACTCCATTCACGAGGTTAAGGTTTTCAAACCAACCTCTATAATCGAGAATCCTATACAGACCCTACCAAGAGCCATAGGTTATCAATCACCCCAAAGATTATAAAGTCCACAAAATCACAATGGGTCAACGGTTAAACCATACTCCCACCGTGTCTTGGGTGGATTGACATTACGATCTAGTAGTATTTATCGGTGTAATCACCAACAACTAATGTTGGGCGTGGTCCGATTAAATCAGAGAGAATAACTACCTTTGGGTAACCGTACTCTAAGGTTTAAGGTCGCTTTCTTATAGATTCTATCGAAAGGCTTGTGATGATTCAACCGTCACTTTACGATCTCAAGAATCTTATAATCAACCTTCACTCGTCTCATTAAGATATTTCACGACAATCCACAATCTGAACGTATCGCAAAAATCCCCATCCTTCCTTCAAGCATTAAATGCTAAATGCCTACATTTACGGATGTGGTGTGAACCGAATTCATTCCTTATCCATAAACTCACTAGCATCTTCTAGGTACACTTCTCGGTTTACATAATAATGTTAACCGTTATTTTGCAACGAATTATCTTAATCGAGTTTAGTAGTGTATTGTAGCACATTAATAACTATATCGGGCAAGTGTATGGTTTCTTCCTCAGTGGAAAAACATTCCACTAGGAGGCAAGCCGAGCATCAGTCCCAAGACTATGCGATAGCCTATTTCTGAGCATGGAATACTCTATTCTCTGCTAAAATCAGAGACACCTCCTCGTATTCTTTCGATAAACCAACCAGAGTGTTTTGAGTAGTTATCGAGATGAAATGTCACCACTCAAAATCTCCCACTAGCTTGTATCTCTCACTAGACCCCGAAGGTCATGGTGAACAAGCTATGTTACCCCTTCAAAACTATTACCCTTTCCCGATTGAAAGGAAACTTAGTCATTGTTCCTTTGAGATAGTGTTCCAAGACTGGGAGATAGGAATCACCCTTAGCCAGTCACCAGGTCTTGTCTCTAGGATATATGCACTAATTAATAGACATTGAAAGGTCGTTTATCTTAATACGGAAACCTTTTACCTTTAATAGTTTTAGATGTGTTACACATACCTATTCAGCTTTACTTAGTGGCTCTGTCTTTATCAAACAAAAGTCCGAGTCTCAGATTCGTACTACAAATGTCATCTTCACTTTGTTTAAGGCAACTGCAATATCGAGACGAAAGTGAATCCATTTGTTTCAACGAATCTGTAAACAAAAAAATAAATTTTTCTGTGATATTCAAGGATAGAATCCGAAATTCATTTCCTTATATCACTCCCACTATTCTAGTTAAATTACGCCCGTTGTTACTTTATTAATGCACGACTTCATTGTTCTTCCAAAGAACTAAGCCAGCGAGTCAAGTTACTCGGTTAAGAAAGTCGCTAAGGATTCATTGGTTAGTGATCCAAATCACTTTCCTTATCCTATACTTTCTTTAATTAATGTTTCGGTTTAGCCTCAAAACTTTAGTTAAGATGATTAACACTTATAGACATTCTTTCCCATTCTTAACTTTCCTTAAAAGGAAATAGTCTTGAACTAGCGATTCGCTTGAGTAGATACTACTCGTGAACTGTGGGATGTCTAGTGAAAGCATTGCCAGTGGGACCGATTTTCTAATAAATTAGAAAAACATAATATAAAAGCTCTCACTAGTTTATCGGTTCCAAATACCGTCCTAACTAAGCGACACTTTAATTTATGATTCTCCAATTTTTCTATCGAAAATTTCTCGTGTAGACACTACACAATTCACTAGAAAGAATTTTATCGTCCCAATCATCTTTCAAACTAACTACGTTTGTCTCTCGTTGTGCACGAGTGACAAAGCGATGACATGCCTATTTACGTCACTTAAGTTTTGAAGGCTTCAAGAGAAATATCTCTTCCAAAAATTAATCGCATGTGAGATTAATAAATACAACGTTCTAGTTACTTACCACTTTTAACGAAGTCATTACTAGTCAATTTTACACTAGCGATCTAGCACCTTAGAGATATATATAACGATTGTAAATAAAATTGACAGAAAAATAAATCCAAATCATACACTACTAAAATTTTAGGAACATAAACTAAGTACTTATAGTCTATCCTACCGTTCCAAGGATTTAATCTAATGCCTCAAAGGTGCGCCTAGGGTAGGTCAAATAGGTTTCAATTAATATTGAAGATCAGTTGAGAATCGAACATCTCATTTGTGATCGTCAATCACCTTTCCTTTTTCACCAAGGTACTACCAAAAATACCTTTTATGAGTGTGACCTCTTGTCTCGATTTTTAGGTAGACCCAGTGTGCACTTGTTAGGGTCGGTCGGTGACCCGACAGTACCCAAAATCCTATCCTTTCGGAGACCAAGCCTTGAATTTTGATAGCGGTGAAGGCCTTCCTTAGGAGGCCGGTCCCAGGCGACACGAGGCGTCACCATTCTCTCACGTTGCTTGTGTCAATAGTAGAGGCCATGGGGTCGTTGTCGCCTCTCCGCTCCCACTCAATATTTTGAAAAAGTGGTGGGTTTCTCGATCACGTTTTTGGACTTGATGTTACATTAAGGAACAATAAATCATAGGCCCGAATGTTGTCGGTTATGTGGGGTAGCCCACCCGACCTATTCGTTAGAACATATGTGGCCGTCGGACGGGTCAAGGCTAGGAGAGGTCCGTTGAGCCGTAGTAGCTCTTCGGATGGCTCGGATATTGCGGACCCCGTGCAAACGCCACACGTGGAGGGTGAAGTCGATTGAGCCGTAGCTACTGCTGACCACCCAACCGTGGTTAAACCACTTTCAACCTGTTTGCCCGTGATTATCCAATCCTTAAACATCAAACTTTCACGTAGACACTACGGAACAAAAACGTAATCTCGTCTTAGGTAAGGTGGAATTCACCAAGAATCCAACACCTTAACCACGAGTTTTCGGATTTTACTCCTTATGCTTTCGCAGAGTGGGATTCACCGAGAATCCATCACCCAACCTCGACGATTGAAAAACCCGTGTTCCTCGGTTTTTACCCTAATTAGTTTCTAATCAATATCAAACAATTAATTAAAACTAATTGCGTGTTTTATACATGCCTAACTAATTCCTCGAATTAATATCTACATGTATGCATATGGAGTGGAATTCATGATACGATGCATGTCATGACAATTTTCCGGTTCTATTCATACAATCTACACATGTATACTAGTGCGGAAAATAAACACCGAGATGGACCGTTGGCACCCCCGTATCTAATCTATTAGAAAAATAAATTAAAACCCTAATCTGCAGCTGTTAGGAATCTTCGACGATCGGCATATCAAACGAACTTGGATCGGGATGAAAATTTCCAGATCTTATCTTCATTCTTCGGACTTCAAGATGGACGGTCGGATCGGAGCTTTGACTTGTCAATCTTCCTCAGTGAGCCGCCCAACTTGCTGCTGAAACAGACTCTCACAGCAGCGCATCATATACTTCCCGAGATCGATCGGGGATGAAGATGAATCCCGATCGTCCTGAAAATTTTATCTCACGTCCAAAACTCCATGATTATCGATCTGACCGGTCTGATTTTAATTTGAACGGTCCAATTGTTCCCAGAAAATCGAAGAAGTCACAGTTAGGGTTTCTGTGAATCCTGCGTTTTTCTGTTACAGCAGCCACTTCGCAGCAACGAACGGAAACCCAAACGGACTCTGATCGACACCAAAATTTGTGGGATTGTTCATCAACTTCCAATATTGATTATGACCGGAGGGATCTTCGTTTTAACGGCTCAAACAACGGAAAAAATGAAAAGACTAAACAGCTAATGTACAGATCTATTTTCTGGAAATTAAAATTGCAATAATACATAAATTACATAATTTCCTATACTCATATGAACGAATTTTCATCGTTTATATGAGTTTACAATAGATCTAACGGGAAAACGGTGCCAACCCCAATCCATCTCTTCAACCATAGCAATTTAAAAAATTATTAATGCATAATAATAAGTAAAATATCACCTACATGCAATTCCACTCCTTTAAATCGTTTAATTACGATTATGACTATATAAATCGTGGAACCTTTCTCTGATACCACATGAAGGATGCAGGTTCTTAGATCTAAACGAGTTAGATCTATGCGCAGCGGATGGATCACGATTTATATATCATAAAACATAGTTAAAGGACTTAAGTACTACAAGGGGGTTGAGATCATGTTACCAATATTAGGAAGAGAAGCCAAGATCTTCCGATGTGTTCTCCAAACGGCGGTTGGTGGACACCCTTCTTGTTATCTGAGCCTCCTTGATATGCAACTTAGAAAAATCCCAAGATTTTTCCAACTCGAACCCTAAGAATAGAGGCCGAAATTTTTCGGCCAATTTCTCTCGGTGAATAGTGACGTGAATAGTACCTTGCCATTAGACTTGGGAGAACTCTCTTTATATAAGAGAGTAATCAATGTCCTCCAAGGATTAAATAATTAAGTGATAATTATCACATTAATCCTTTTCCAAATAAAAGATAAATAAAATGATTATCCCAAACAAATTAAGATAAATCATATTATTATCTATTATTCCATGAATTATCATTTAACAAATAAAAGATAAATCACATGTTAAATAATTATCCAAGAAAACTAATTTCTCTAATTATTAGGACATTAATGGCGCCACATATTGGGTCAAAAAAGCGCATAAAATGTCTTTTATGTGTATTATATTATTTAAATTCAACTAAATAATATCCATGCATATCAATTAATTAGCCAACCAATTAATTATCACTGAGGCCCAAATAACAAGATTACTAGTCCAATTACGAAGCGCACACCGGCCATGGGCCTGGACTATAAATCAGTGAGCTCCAATAATTAATTATTCATCGAACAAAATAAGCACATTAATTATTAATTCCGGGATTACGCCACCATAAACCCGGCCCTACTCTACCGATTATAGATGTATACTTATACTCAACCCATAGAGTGAATAAGCGTCCATTGATATAATCACTACATCTGATTAACCTCTCATAGATCGTCCATTACGAGAGGGAAGTCTCCGTGAACCCGACTCGAAATATCTTATCCTTATTTACCATCAACCCCTAGTGATCAATTAGTTCACATATCGACTAGTAGCTAATTAGTCTAAATATGAACTCGGCCGATCGATCACTTTCTTAGGGCTAACAAATAAGGGATCTGTCTCTCTTCCGAGGAAGGAATGGATTCCATGTCTGCAGAAAATCGTAACTACTCACTCAATCCGGAGATAGTGCCAATGAGAAGTGGCTTGGAACACATTATTTAAGTGAACCGTAACTAACACATCAAACACTACCCGGACAAGCGGCACCACTGTGATCACCTCGGGATTAAGGTTGATCCATATATGATCATCTAATGATTTAATAAGATTCCTCGATTACGGAATTATATCGAGAAATTCGTGATTAAATCGGTCGATCCTATATGAATGCCATCATATATAAATGCCCCACGTAGGTACCTCTGCCGACAGTCCGGATAAGACTATCACACCCTAAGGCGTTAGGCGCATTATTGGTGTTTTAATCAAGAGACCCTAAACTCGATTAAGTTCACCACGGACTAACGATTTAAGTATATCACCACTAACTCAATCCTCACGTGTTATCCATACACTGAGTTAAGTGGTTACATACAAATATACTTAGGGTTTGCAGCAGTGTATTACTTTACAAGCACAAAGCAAGTAATAAGGTGAGATAAATTCTGTCATTCATTATTAAAAACAATTACACAAATTGTCTTTCGGGCACTACACCTAACAATGCGAGGCCACGAGATCCATTTATGGACTTAAACAATTTTCTCTAGACAATTTCTTTGTTTGATAATCAAAGGAGTTTGATTTAGTCAAAAGAAGGGATATGCCTAATGTGCAAGAGGGATAGTGAGAGTGTGTTACGATTTTTGAGTAAGGTATTGGATATTTCTCTCAGGAATTATCACCCCATGTCACAGTCAATCAATGTTTGGTGGTTCAAGGTCTTCACGAAAGCACTTGGATTAGCACTTCTTATTTTTAGAAATAAAAATCTATAGTGATAGATCTAACTGCTGTTAGTGTATAGTTTACCTATATAAATGTGATGCTGAAAGAATTTAGCATAGATCGCGATAGGAGATACTTTCAGCCGGTGTTCTCAAGATCTATCTATGTTAGGACGTTAGTCCTAAGGATAAGGTGAAAAATGATGCTTATGGAAGGTTTCCTTTGCTACTGTGATAGGAACCATCATAAAAGTAATGCCAGATGTTCATAGTCCATTAAGAGTCAAGAGCAAGGATGAAAGTAAATCTGGTGAATGTCGAGAATATCCTTAAACAAGTTAAGGATAGTTTGCTAGTTTATCGAAACTTGGAATCAGATAAATATAGATATACAGACGTATATCCGGAGTCTTATGAAGGCGAGTCGGAGCTACAGTCTGGCTTTGCAGTCACTTTGGTTAAGTGAAGCAGTGAGTTTAAAATGTTCTCATCAAGTGATCACTGTAAAATCTATAAATAAGCCAAAACACAGTAGTGTCTTGGAGGCACATCAGAAGCAATACGTGGATCCTAGAGGTTTATTCCTGAACCTTTCTCGGTTCTTCCACATTTACTATATAGCTGATATAGTTGTGGATACATTGCTAGAAGCAATGACCAGGGTCCCATCAGAGATTCATCTGTGTTGAGGCAGTTCCTTTTGACTTGGTCATTTGGAGCATGATATGAAGATAGTATGAGTACCCACGGATAGCGATCCATTCATATCTAGGGCTGGTTGCGAGTATTGCATGAGATTCTTGGGTTTCAACTTGGTCTTATGTGTGCGAGTGATTGGTTTTAGGCCAAGTGGGAAATTGTGAAATAATGTCCTAAACCCAATCGGGTTGGACCGGATCCGACCGGGTCGGATCATTTCTACTATTTCTTTATGATTATACATATGTAATAAATGGATTTTCTATTGTCATATATTTGTTCTTTTAGTGAACTAATTATGAATTGTTTTTATTATAATATCCTTAGTATTAACTGTGACAAAGAAACCATGATAGGCGATTATGGTTGATGAGATCTCTGATCACTTTTATAAGTTTGATACTTAAATGTCTCTAGGGTTATGTACTATTAAACAGGGCATTGATAGTACAAACAGGATAGCACGTATTAGACGTCTTCTGTCTTTAAGGGTGGAGATAGATCTCTTCTATCGAAGTGTAAAGACACTTGGACTGTACGTGGACGTGTATTAGAGAATGCGTACGTTAGACTGACCCACTAACACTGTTAAGTGTCACACTATATGACGGTTGTGTAATTATCCTTAGGACCGGAGTCTACATGGCATCACGGTGTGGATTGTCATGCTTTGACACTATTGAGGTTTCCCTTAGCCATGGGGTGATCATACGGTAGTGATTGGGTATGATACTGAAGCATGCGGAGTATACATGTTAGGTCGTCTGCGAATCGCGTATCCTATGAGTAGGATTGAATATCCAAAAAGGCCTTCCCATAAGGAATGTCTAGTTCTCGTGAATCTTTGCAAAGTGAGAGTAAATGAGTTATTTCGAGAGAGCTTGATATCCAGATTATAGGATACGATCAAGATACGATCATATTGATATTATTACAGTGATAGGATTCTATTTACACGCTAACCGAGCACATGAAATGTAGTAGTCATTGCGTATTGACTCTTCCGATGATTGGGGGTCATGGACGTGTTTCTAGACGCTATCCATGATTGTTATATGTGAAAGGCATTTTCATAATTGCGCCTTATGTCTACGGCCAACATATTCGGGAGCCTATTGGGTCACACACATATGAACATCGAGTCGGATTAAAACGTGGTTATAGTTGATAACCAAATAAGGAAAGAATTTATCTAATACTATAAAGGTTATAGTGGTAAATTAATATGGTGATATTTATTTATTATGAATAAATATATTACAAGATATTAATTATGTTGATCAATTAAATATGTATATAGATACATATGTTTCGAAATATATATGTGTATATTGATACACATGTATTTTACAAATTAATTAATCATAGCATTATATTAATTAAAGAATATTCCGGGGGCCAATAGTAGGCTAAAGGGGGCACAGGTTTTAGTGTATAAAGATACACTTGGATTGTGCAATTTAGTTATAAGATTACCATAATATTAATATTGGATATTAATTGATTTTGGGAAAATAGATTTATGGTAATATAATAATATATATTCAATATAAGATATTATCAATATATATTGGAAATATATTTAATATAAGATATTAAATATTAATGAGATAAATCAGTTAAAATGATTTTCCTTATTTTATTAGGAAAAAGTTTTCTCTCTCCTCAATATACTAGGAAGGTTCTCCCAATCAGATTGGGATCACAATGGGGCACCCAACACCCTATATAAGAAAGGGTTTGCTAGCTCTTTTGTACACCATAATTCCAAGAGCTAATTGTTCTTGTGATAATTAGAGAGCTTCTTAGAGAGAAATTATAAAGAAAGAAAATGTCGACCTAGCAGTCGAGTTTTTCTAGTTGCAATCCTTGGTGGGATTCCGGCGAGGTGTTCGTCTGGATTACTGGTAGAGGCCGGACACGTGGACGTTCGCGCACATCTACTCCTACCGGACGGTCAAAGCGTCGATCTTTTAGATCAACCAAGGTAGTATTATCGTCCCCTCTCTTATATGTTTATTGTTTAAATGAAGTCGATCCTGGATTGGGAAATCAATTTTTGAAATTCCGCTGCGCTACTCGATTGATTTCCTTACAGATTTCACAGATGCCTTAAGCATAGAATTTTCAACAATGATTACACTCATGTTAAGTATAACTCTATTTACAGCTGATGGCCATATTTTATACCCTTGAAATCCATCTTCATACCCTACAAACACTCTTTTTTTTGGCTCCATATTACCTTCACTTACATGATAATAAATCGTGCTTCCAAAAACCTTAGATTTGAGTAATCTGCGTGCTTTCCTGACCACATCTGAAATGGTGTTTTGAGATTGATACATGTGTGAGGTCCGTTGTTGATTTAGTAGCAAGAATTACTCATAACCTTTGCCGAAAAATCTTCTTGACAATTCAGCATTAGAGAGCATGTACCTTTCCCTCACCAGAAGATTTTGATTCATCCTTTATGCAACACCATTTCAAGACATCACAGACTTACTTGAATGTAACTTTATAGTTGATGGGAGTCAACTTTACTGTACTTTGGTGTACAGTTTTAACTCCCGTTTATCACTTTATTGACATGTTTTGGGTAGTTCTAGACCTGTTTAAGAGTAATATCGAGAGTTATATGAACGGGGAGTTAAACTGTCACATCGATAGTAAACTCCGCCTTTTTAGCGATATTTATCTCTTTTCCGAGCACTTTTGTCTTGAAGAATTACGCGTGGTGTTTATTTTTATATGTTATTGCAGGACTTAGGTGACTCGAGGACCCGTAAAGCGATGTTTTGGAATGAGGAACATGGTCATGGCATGGACGTAGCATGAAGTGGAGGAAAAATCAAGTTTGGAGTGGAATCAAGGCAAATGGGCGTTTGCCATTCACAAACGGGCGTTTTCCATTCACAAACTGGCGTTTGGCCAGGCCAGACGGGCGTTTGGCAATTTGGAATTTGATACTGAAAGTTGTCTTGGATGACGGACGATCGTCCAAATGACCCCCAAACGGGCGTTTGGTTAGGTTCAGCCCGAATTCAAGAAAGCTCATATAGTACAACCAAACGTCCAAGGAATACCAGACGCTCATTCATTGAAGAATAAGCCCTAATAATCATCATGATCACCAGGCAGACGAGCGTTCATCATGAGGCAAACGCTCGTTCGGCCCCAACAGCAGCAGATTGTAACCCTACACTATAAATACGCAGCTCATTCAACACTTTGAGAGATCTGGCCGACTTTAAACACTTTGTGGACGATCTTGGTGCGGTTTTAGTGTAGGTTGATCATACCTTGATCCACTTATTCCATAGATTAATTCCGTTGATTCTAAACACTTTTATAGATTAGTTTTCCATTACACTTCCAAAAAAATTCGACTTTTAGGTTACTTTCTACTTGGATATTTTCTGGATCAGATTTATGGCAATTTTGATGGTAATGTTTTCTCTTCTATTTATAGTCTTTAGTTTAATTTCTGCTTTTAATTCTGTTTCTAGCATAATCATGAGTAGCTAATCCATTGTGTAGCCGAATTATATGAAAGCGAGTGAAAACCCTAAGGGGATGAGATTGGGAGTTGTGTAGTGCGTAATTGAATGTTTTAACGATTAATCCACGTCCTAAAACTTATTATAACGTCTTGGAATTAGATTGATCACCTACTTCACTTTCACACACATCGAACTTATAGATGTATTTTGCGGTGAGATGTGGGGAAAGGGGTTTTAAGATCGTTGCGTAGATTCGGCCTAGTTGTTAGGACCGTTTCCAATACAGAGGTTTGTCATCGTTTTTCGACCAGCTCTAGAACTTAATCATGTTAGGATAATCGGTTTTCTAAAGGGAGAGTCGGTTAGCTTCACATAGGGTGGTTAGATCGAGTTGTTCAGTCTAATCACTAGAATTAAGAGTTGGCACCCGTGGATGTCGTCAAACTACATAGGATAGGTAGGTCGGTTAAGACACGCTCCCTGTCAAGTCCTCCCTAAGGGGTAAAAGTAGCTCGTGGGATCATCGTTCGGCTATACCTTTTAATACTTAGAAGTAAAACCGGTATTATAATCTGTATTTCTGCATTAGCATAATATCTTCCACCGTTATTTTGGCCTGAACTAAGTTCGACGTCAGCTTTGGTACTAAGACATTACTCCCTGTGGATTCGACCTTGTGACCACTATACTCCCGTTGACCCGATACTCTGTCGGGGAAAGTTAGCGGTTAAGTATTTTGCTATCAATAGTCTCGGCTTATACTTCATTACTGAGTTTGTCCCCTCGGCCTTCATATTTAATCTTCAATACCAAGTTTTTAACCTCAGCCATCAAGTCTTCATTACTAAGTTTGTTCCCCAGCCTTCAGCTCAGCTGAGCTTAGGATCCTATACTCTAATGAGTTTGCAAAACTGGTCTTAGTCTACTGAGATCCTAACCGATGACTATAATAGTGCTTGTCTGATTAACCTATACTATATCAGACTCTAGTAAAAACCTATTCGTTCAGCACTAGACATCTTTTTGCATGCATCTATAACAGCTAGTCTGGCACTCATCATCAACACATTAATTTTCTAACAAACACATTCATTCTAAAGGGATTCACAGACAGTGATTGGGCATGATGCCCTGAGACTAGGAATCTATTTCAGGCTATTTGATGTTCTTAGAAGATGCTCTCATTTCTGGGAAAGCCAAAAAGCATACCACCATTACCAGAAGTTCTTTTGAAGTTGAATATAAGGCAATGGCTAATGTAACTTGTGAGATACAATGGCTTCTCTATATTTTGAAGGATTTGCATATCCCAGTTCAACTTCGTGCTGTTTTGTTCTGTGACAATGCTAGTGCTTTACACATTGCTCACAACCATGTGTTTCCTAAGAGAACAAAACACATTGAAATTGACTGTCATGTTGTTAGAGGTCAGGTCAAGTCACGCTTGATTAAACTTATGCCTATTAACACCAAAGATCAACTTGTTGACATCATAACCAAAGCTTTGGATTCACCCATGTTCTGCTATTTTTTGGACAGACTAGGCATTTCCAAGCTTATTCAGCCAAGTTCAAGTAGATAAAAGAGTGATATACGCATGAAGGATGTGTACGTAGATTCATTCACCACTCTCAGCTTGAGGGGTGTTATAATATATGGATAAAAGAGTGCTAGATGCAAGAGGATCTTCATGCACTCAACTCAACACTCAACTCAGCTGCCTTAATAGATCGGCATATTTACTCAGCTCAGCTGACTTTGATTCAGCAGACTATATAATATTGTAACTTTCATTCTGTTATAACTGAATGTAACTACTGTATGTAACCGTTGTAGTGAAGTATACTCTATAAATACTTCAAAGTCAGCACATTGTTACCTAACTTGTTCATTATTGTTTATCAATAATAATAATTCTGCCTTTTATTTTCTTTGTATTCTTTCAATTTCATCAACTTCAATAGAAGGACACTAGCACTGATAATCAGGTACAACGGAATTTCAGACCAAAAACGGATAATTGGATTCAAAATTTGAATGTTGGATATATGCACTATAAATAGAAGATTTGGAGACCAGCAGAAAACAGCTCCGGGACAACTTTTGCATGCAACAATTGATCCTTTACTGAGCAATCTAGCAAGGTTTTAACTCTGCTGAGTTCTTCCTGAAAACTCGGAAATTCATAAGGCATTCAAGCTGAATCAAGAACATTCAAGTGCTACATTTTCTAAGTATCAATCCAGCTACAAAACTTGAGTCAGAGCTAATGAACTTACAAGTCATATATCGAGATCAAGCTCAATCCGAATTAATCCTTGATTCAACAACGCAAACTTTTTTTGCTCAAAGTTCAAAATCAGTGAAGCACTTGCAAGTGTGAAGGACTGAAGTCAGCTGAATTAGTGTATCTGAGAATGAGCTGAGTGTTTGTGTGGTGGAGCAGTTGAAGAGGCACTCTAACCCTTGGAGGAATAGCATTACAAATTAATTGAAGCAGCAGAGACAAATGTAACGGACTGGTTGTTCAGATTATGAAGCAAAATAATTACAGCCATGGAAAATTATCTTAACTATTGTAACTGTGACCAAGATCCATATTGATTTTCTCCAATATCACAGGAGAAGAGTGGACTGAGGGATTACACCAACCTGAACTACTATAAACCTTAGTGTTTTTACTTTTTGCACTTTTCTTTCTGCATTTTATTTTCAGTCAAGTAGCTTATGTTGCACTCAACACACCTGAACACATATACACTCATCCAGTTTAGAACAACACTTTTAAAAGGCTTTATAATCCGTTGCATAATGTCGCTAAGCTATATTCAATTAAGTTTTAAAACTCAAATTTTAACAAGTTTATTCAACCCCCCTTTAAACTTGTTTCAAGCCTTTCCAAAGTACCAACACTTGTGAACCTAAGTAGAATCTTTAATTTTTTTGCAAGGGTGTCGGGCCTTAATATAAATACGGGGAAGAGGAACCTTTTAGGATAAATGTGCAGAATATGGAGCTTTTGGATGATACTGATTCTCTTGGATGCAGTTCTTGTTACTTACCTTTCACTTATATAGGGTTACCTTTTGAAAAAAATATGAATTGAATTTCAGCATGACAGCCTATTGTCGACCGGGCTAGGAGAAAGTTGGCTAGATGGAAAGCTAGAATGTTGTCTTTTTGAGGTAGATTAACTCTGATGCAGACGGTCCGTGGGAGTCTTGTGCTATACTATTTCTCTCTTTTCCATGCACCGATCCCGTGATACACACTTTAGAAAAATTGAGTGCAATTTTTTTAAGGTGGGGGAATGGTAAGAGAAAATTTTCATAGATATCTTGGACAAACATTCTAAAAGATATGAAACATGGGGGTTTAGGGGTTTGGGCTAAAGGTGCAAACGAAGCCTTGTTGGGCAAGTGGTGGTGAAGATATGAGATTGAAGGTAATAGTATGTGGAGACGTGTAATTTGTGTTCTTTATGGTAGAGATGGTGGCTTTGAGAGTGAGGACGCAATGCATGGGGGGAAAGGAAAAGTTGGGTAAATATTATTAGAAATTGTTATAGGCTAGAGTATAAAGGGCTGATTTTGGGAGACCGAAGAAACATTAAATTTTGGAGGGATGTGTGAGTAGGTGATGAAAAATTGATTGAATGATTCCCTAGGCTATTTTCTCTAGCTAGTGATAAAAATTGTGTGATGAATAAGAGGTGGAGGGACAGTGGGTGGGCTTGGGATTGGAGAAGAAGCTTAAAAGGGGGAGAAATTGAAGAGTTTTATTAGGTTCAACCGTTTATCGTTGTACTAAAATCAAATGGTGTTCGTAGATGTGCTACTATATTTTCTTATATCACGCCCTCTTAAGTGAGCCTATAAGAATGGAAAGAGGCTCAACACTTGACTTGTTTTTTTTGTTTGGGAAGTGTGGGCTTATAAGAAAAAAGTGGGGCCCAACACTTGGTTTTTTTTGCTTTTGTTTTTAATTGTGCTGGAACCGGGACGTGAACTCAGGATCTCCTGCTCCTCTACCATATTAGGAACAAGCGCTTACCGTTATACTAAAATCAATTGGTGTTCGTAGAGGTGCTACTATATTTCTTTATATCAAGTTTGATGATCTTTGCAATTCAATTTTTTATTATTGTATTTGCAATGATACATGTGATGCACATTGGGGAATGTATGGCAACAATGAAATTTTCCGTGGGTTCTTCGAAGGATCTTTTTTTGAAGGGGGGATGATATCCATTGTTCTTCAAACTTGCATATGTTATGGAATCAGGCTATAACATCAAAAACAACATATTCGGTCGGGTGGAGGACTATCCTTAAGAGATTTCCAACTTGTGTGAATATTGCAAAGCATACGCGGAGTCGAAAATGTTAAGTAGTACCTGATGTGTTTGAGGAGAATGGTCTTCATCTATTTGTGTTGTGCCCGTTTGCGAATGCAATTCGGGGACTACTTCTTCATGATAGCGTCTCTCATATCTTTGATAAATTAATTTGTTTCATGCATAAAGGTACATTTTGTAAGAATGAGTTGAAGATGAGATGGTTTCTTCTTTTCCATAAGCTGGGGACTACTTCTTCAATGGTGCGGAATTATATACGAAACCGATGACTAATAATTTGGATGAAATTTTTAGCATGCACCACCAAATGCTAAATCTTAGGAAGAAACGCTTTTTTTGCTAGGTGCTTTGTCTAAAGTTGCTCTATGGATCATTTAGGTGAAACAAAAATCATGCACGGTTAAGGAAGCATTTGATGAGATACAAATAAAAATCTTTGAATGGGTGACAATATGAAAAAGAAATTTTCAAATCAATTGGATTAAATGGAAGAATAACCCGTTTGAATGAGTGCGGTTGCTTGACGTTTACACCAAGGGCGACTAATACCAATTTGCACAGGGGAAAAGATCCCCAACGGTGCACCTTGCACCGCACCTCCCACAAGTGCATCAAAACGGTGTCGTTTTGATGCAAAACGACACCGTCTCGATGTGATTAAAAAAAAAAAAAAAAAAAAAACAGTCAAAACGGTGTCGTTTCGGATCGAAACGACACCGTTTCGATGCACCGCACCTTGCACCGCTCGACCTGCACAGTCGGGGATCGAGGTCCATTTGCACAGCCATCGAGGAAAACTTGATTTGCACTAGCTACAGTACCGGGTCTCTTCTTTCTTGCCGTTGTTTTAGTGTAGCCGATTACTTATTTTCATTAAGAGTGGTGCTCTGATAAGACATCCGTTTCTACATGACGGTGTGCCATTAGCGGTGATCTTCACTGTTGATCCGTGTGTAGGATCTAGAATCTGTATCCTCTGAGCATCAACGCAAGATCATCACATGACACACAATCGTTGTATAAAACGGATGCTACAGAAGCATGATTTCTGTTTCATTAATTACCTCTTCGTTTGGCTAAAGTTGGGTTGGAATCATAAGTCATTGTAGCTAGTGATGGCTCTTAGTAGTTGTTTTAGACCTTTCTTGTTCTATGTTGTTGGTAGCTTCTTGCTACTTGTGCTACAATGAAATTATAATTTTTCTGTTTAAAAAATAGAAGAGAAAAGATTAACGATACATGCACAATCATTAAGTTACTACAACGGTTGACACAACATATTTTTACACTATTAATTATTATGCCGTTGGGTGACGTGTTGTGGCTTACTAGTTGTGCATGTAGAGTTACCTTAAAAATAACAAATTTAAAAAAGAGAAATGATATAACCACAACTAAATTACACAATAATTTGATATAACATTGATCAAAATCATTGATTATTGTAGGGTTTATATTGATTGATCTAGATCCATGATAATCAATAGTGAAGATGAATATTGTGTCAAACTGTTGTATAATTTGGTTTTGTTTGTATCATTCATCTTAAATAATAATAAAAAAAAGAGAAATTGCAGGCCGCATAAAATTTGAAATTTAATTAAAAAAGCTGGTTAATTATCCGAAAACTTTTCATGCATGCAGAAAATTTAAATAGTCATTAATCCTAAATCTGAAGTTGAGAAGTGCAGGGTGAATGAAGAAAGGTCCTTTCCGGTGATATTTTCTCAACAAAAAAAAAAAAAAAAAAAAAAAAATACACATGCATACACTGTTCAATACAGCAAAAATAAAAAAAAAAAAAAAAAAAAGGGGAGACGCTAGGAGAAAAGGGTCAAAAAAGCAAGTATCCAACACACTGTTGAAACGTAATTATCAGCAATGAGGGAACTGCTTGTCTGTACTATACACCTTTGACATTTGTCTCTTCCTCATTCACTACTACTACTTCTCTTTCTTCTAAGTTCTCCCCTATCTCTTCTTCTTGCTTAGCTAATCAAATATATATCATGAACTTGAATCTTGAATCTTGAATCTTGAATCTTGGAAGTGTTTTGTTTTTCTTCCATGGCCCTGGGTTTTTACTCATGATTCAAGAAAAATTAGTTCATTCTAAAAGGATTAATTTAATTCTTGAATTCTTCCATATATTCTGTTGGCATAATTAAATAGTAGTAATTTGTTCAGAATAGTAAATGGAGGACCAATATGGGATTTCGGATCTAAGACAGTACATAAATGGTAGGTCGATTTTTCAGCCAATAGTGCAGCCGCCGGATCTTTTGTCCGGCCATGGTAGTCTAATTACTCCGGTCCTACACCACCAGTATCCAGATCAGATGAACCTATTAGGACGTCAGGTGACGGGGATGGTTCCTCCTCCTCCTGCAGCTGGTGGTGGTGGTGGTGGGTTTCATCCGGATCACTTCCGTACGGATTCTGCAACTACTACATGTGGGCTGCCAAGTGGTGGTGGTGGTGGTGGTGGTTGTTTCAGCGGTTTGGAAATGGATGCCGCAGCCGGTGGAGGATTTGGAGCTGGAGATGGTGGGACGGGGCGGTGGCCAAGACAAGAGACCCTTACTCTTCTTGAGATCAGATCAAAGCTTGATTCTAAGTTTAAAGAAGCCAATCATAAGGGTCCTTTGTGGGATGAAGTTTCAAGGTACGTATACCCTATTTATGCCCTAATTAATTCAAACCAAAATCATTTCTATTAAAGAATTCTGGGTTTTTTTTTTCTTTTATTTTTTTTCATTTTCTTAAATTTCTTCCCTTCATAATCTAGCTGCTAGGTGCTGCTTTGATTTTATGGTACTGTTCCTCATGTTCCTATCTTTCACAATATGCATTTGATTAATTATTTTACATATAAAATATATAATTTCTCTTAAAGAATACTCCGTATTTCCCAATTCACCTTCTTTAACACTCTAATTTAAGAACCCTCATATTTCTTTTCTTCCGGGTAAAATCTATGAAATTTTTCCTCCTTGGCTCCTTCCCCGCCATTAATTCCCAGACCTTTTTTTTTTTTTTTTTTTTTTATTTTTTTTTATTTGAGGTAAAAGCTTACAAATAGAAAACATATTCTACTTTTGATCAATTATACGAAAAGAAAAAGGGAAATATGATTATTAGTAGTGGGCCTAATATATAATTTCACTTTCTCTCTTGTCTAGCTAGCTGATGACTAGGAGTCTTCTGTGCAATATGCATATTTTCATGCTTGAATTATGGGGGGGAAAGAAGGATAAAATGAAAAGAAATTGCCTGTTCATTTTCGTGTATGAGGCTCTCCGCCCCCATACCCATACCTTCACCTTTCACTAAAGCTCAGTCAGTTTTCAGTTTTCAGTTTTCAGAAAAATATGCAAGTTTTTGTGCAAAGAAAATGACATCGCATTGGAGTGGAACAAAATTTCACTGATTCAAGTGCAGTCTATACTTCTTCCATTATTATTTTGGTTCGTGTGTTTAAACTTATTATGAATGATGATTCAGCCACAAACATTGTGCCACATTGAGTAATACAACATTTATCTGCATTTTTCTGATTATAATGGGTTATATCATGCGTTATCAATTGGTTCTAATCAAAGACGCGGCATACGAAGGTTGTATCATTCGTTATAACACAATAATTGTGCTCGTATCATTACTAACCGAACGAGTTTTATAAGTAGCTTTTATTTCATGGTATCATTTAATAACTAAGATGTATGCAAAAGAATTGAAAAAAAAAAATTCCAAAGATTTTATAGTGGTCCTGGATCACAAAAAAATTAGACCATCATGTCATCTTCTTCAAACAATTTGATTGATGGCTTTCTTTATATATATGTAAGGGTCTGCCAAAAATTTCTTGAATACTATTTTGATTTGACACATCATATAGGATTTGGTACAGAATCATTCTAAAATTAATGCAGTGGTTTTATGGTGGTCCAGGATCACCATGCCATACTTATCCACTAATGAAATTGTTTATAAGAAGGGTAAAAACGTAAAAACATGGGATATATATCTTACACGATGGGCCCTTGTGTGTTTTGTTATTTTTCTATTGGTCCTGGATCACAAGTCATACTTGGTCCAGGATCATAATAAAATTTCCGAAATTAATGTGAAAAGAAAAGGAAAAACAAACATGTTTTTAACACTAATATGAGGATGCAATATAATAAAGATTCTATATAAAAAATATTCAATTTTTAAACACCCACCTAACATATCTACTGCTACATCCGTCCCAAAATATAAGTAATTCTATCTCTTTAGATTTGTCTCAAAATATAAGTCGTTCTACATTATTAATACAATATTTATTACTCATTTCTCCATCTTACCACTAATTATTTATCAATTGAACAACTTTTTATTACTTAACAACTATTGCATTAATGATTGTCAATGAGTATTTTAGACATTTAACCTTCAAATTTACGACATTCAACCACTTTCTTAATCTGCGTGAAAACATCAAAATGACTTGTATTTTAGGTTCGAGGTACTGCTCGAGCTGTATCTATTGCATCCTTGAGGCCTTTTAGTCAAATATGTGATTACAGGTACCAAAGTTGCAAGGGTACTGTAAACTATTTCAGCTGATAATGAGCAGCTCAACACTCACTCTAAGAAATGATCGTTGAAATATGATCTAATTAAACTTGAATCGAACTAGAATATTTCGTCAAAATTGACAAACCAGTCGAATTTGAGTACTTTTAAATTCGTCTAAAAATGCTCACGAGCATTGTTATATGTATATATATGTTCTTCTGTACTCCCTCCGTTCGTCATTAACTATCGCATTTGAAGAAAAAATAATTGACCATATTCATCCAGAAAATAACTAACGTTAAACTAAAAAGTGACCAGTTTCATCCAAAAAATGAAAGTTGTTTTTTCTTCAAATGCGACAGTTAATAAGGAACGGATGGAGTATTTTTTTAAAGCTTTATGGAGCGGTGTTACATTTGATTAAAGATAAATATTATTTATATTTTTAACGAGTTGAACTCGAGTATTTTATTGCTTGAAATCCTTTTTTAGCTGCTTGTGCTTAATTCGGTTCAAGATTAAAAGTGTTTGAGATTCTTTTTTGAGTATAATTGATCTGGTTCGAGCGTAATTAAGACTTAATCGAAACAATCTTGAGCCTAGAACGAAACTATTTTAAATAGTTGGTCGAATAATAAGTAAATGTTTGATTATGCTCAAATCGTAAATGCCTTTACCTGCACGAGTTATAACACCACCCTTCAAAAAAAAAAAAAAAAAAATTATAACACCAGTGTTAAATTATTATTCATATAAGAACAAAAAAAATATATTATTCATACTTTCTAATAAGAATTTGCCACAAGAAATAGTGAATAATGGTGAGAGAGAGAAAAAAATGAATCAAAAGAAACTATATCATTATCAATGATATGAAAGTATGTTGTCTTATTTATTTATATTATTTTGTTGTGTTGTAGCATTATGAAAGTTTTTCAACTACGTTGACGTGTTAATCATGAAATAATTAAGATATCACAAAACAATGTAGCATAGTTGTGGAGTGTTAGGGTGGGCTTCTTTGTCTTAGGTTCGGTTTGGTAGATGTTTGGTGATGTATTTTGTTTTGAGTTAAAGGTTGGGTTCTGGTTTTGGTTTTCAGGTGTTGTGCCCTGGAACGGACGCAAGATCTAGGATAAGGAGACAATAAAATTTTTAAAGCCAAATAAAAAATTTAGGGGGACAAACGATATACTTTATACACATATTAGTGTAATTTTTCCGGACTAAGGGAAGCAGTTGCCCCTCTTGGTTGTATGTGGCACCGCCACTGATTACGCTCTTCGGTGAAATGTCTTTTGACGATATATATAGGTAGCATCTTTTTACGTATCACATACTATTCTGACCCAACATAAGTCAAGATGTGGTCGATTATATATTAATTCTGACTTAATTTAAGCCAGAATTTAAGTGTTTTCTAGATCCAATACCGGTCAAAAAACCTATTTCATACATTCTGACCCAAATCGGAACAGGAAAAATTCAACATTTTGACTAAAATTTTGGTCAGAATAAATATGCACGAAGATTTGAAAGATAAAATTGAAGAAAAAAAAATTGTTTGCAGAAATATTTTGCAATTTGAGAAAAAATATATGTGTGCTACTGCTATCTCATTATTGTTCCAAAAAAAATTAAAACATAAATGGTAATAAATTATCTGAACCATTGATTTTTAAATACATGTGAAATTAGGGTTCCGTTTTAGCCATTAATTTTCTTTTTTATTTTTTTTATTTTTAAAAAGCCATTAATTTTCATATCATGGATTTATCATAATGTAGGATAATGTCGGAGGAGCATGGATACCAAAGAAGTGGAAAGAAATGCAGAGAGAAGTTCGAGAACTTGTACAAATACTATAAGAAGACTAAAGATGGGAAAGCCGGCCGGCAAGATGGTAAGCACTACAGATTTTTCCGGCAGCTTGAAGCTCTCTATGGAGAAACTAGCAATAATAATGCTTCTTCTTCTTCTTTCTCAGCCAACAATCATAATCTTATTATTACCTCTGCTTTTCCTAATTATCATAATAATAATAATAATAGTGCTCCAGTAGTATTACCTTCCAATAATCAAGAATATTCAGGCCTTCATCTTCAACCTTCGAGAATCGCCGGCGCGGATAGCCTCAGCCTTTCTAATTCTTCAGACTTTTATTATTCAACATCTTCAGAAGATGTTACTGTTGAGAATATAGACGATTCGTGCGAAAAGCGGAAGAAAATATTTAGGAAAGGGAAGAAAATGAATTGGAAAGCCAAGATTAAAGATTTCATCGATTCGCAGATGAGGAAGCTAATGGATAAACAAGAGGTTTGGCTGGAGAAAATGATGAGAAACATCGAAGAGAAGGAACACGAGAGGATTAAAAGAGAAGAAGAATGGAAAAAACAAGAAGCTGAGAGGGTAGAAAGAGAGCAGAAATTCTGGGCTAATGAACGAGCTTGGATCGAAGCTCGTGACGCCTCGTTAATGGACTGTTTAAGAAAAGTAACAGGTAAAGAAGTAATCAAGCCATCATCTTATAATCATCATAATTATTCTGATCAGCATCACATTCCCAGTACTATGATCAATGAAGGGATTCTTGAATCCGTCCCGACAACAAGCGGTACTATTGCCAAGAAAAGGAAGGAAGATTCAAGAACATGCTGCTATGTAACGAATGATTCGTCTGTATGCACTACAAAAAATGGAAACTACTCAGCTGACCAGTGGGATGGAAGTTTAAGGCATGGACCAAGTCCTCATCCATTGCATGAGGACAGTACTGGCAGTGCTGCTATTATGCCTTATGGAGGCTATAGATACTTGCTAGGTGATACTGGAAACTTGTGGCTGAATAATGGGGTGAAATTCAGCAAGGGAGAGAATTGCTGATCGATCTCGGGCCGCGCACGGAAGAAACCGAACATTAATGTTACATTACATTTTGTACTTATAAATCATTGATCAATTCGTGAGATTTAGATTGATGTCAATGAACGAGTCTCGTGATGATCGATCTATAGTACTTTATAAACGTACGTGTGCTAAAATGTTGTTCCCCGAACCACGTAAAGCCTTTCAGGACGGCGTTTCGAGTGTTTCTGGTGGTGGTGGTAGTGGTGGTGTTTTATACATGTGTTTGTAGCCTAAATTAAATCATTTAATTTTGTGATGGGGGCTAGTTTTATTGGAATATATGGGTGAAATTCAGCAAGGGAGAGAATTGCTGATCTCGATCGGGCCGCGCGGGGGAGAAACCGAACATTAATGTTACATTACATCATTGTACTTATAAATCATTGATCAATGCGTGAGATTGATGTCAATGAACGAGTCTCGATCGTGATGATCGGTCTATAGTACTTTATAAATGTACGTGTGCTAAAATGTTGTTCCCGAACCACGTAAAGCCGCCTTTCAGGACCGCGTTTCAAGTGTTTCTGCTGGTGGTGGTGGTGGTTTATATACATGTGTTTGTAGCCTAAATTAAATCATTTAATTTTGTGATGGGGGCTAGTTTTATTGGATATATAGGTGGCAAGTAACACTGATGTTGGTGTTCAACAACGACGTTCTTTTTATTAAACTTCATTGTAATTATTTTTGATACCAGTAATAAAAAGGGAGTTCCAATAGAACCCAAAAAAATCACCGTTGCAATTTTTTGGACCCGTTTGTTTTTTTAAAAAGTTTTGACTCTCTCTCCTCCCTAGTCACACTAGTTTGTTCTAATTAATGATGCAAAAGTTTAGAGATGCCCATTGTAGTAGATAGCCTCTAAACTTTAAAGATCACATACGACTAATGCAATGTATAGTAATCTTCCTATTTCAATTTATCTGATGTAGTTGTTAAAATTATGTATATTAAAAATATGAATTAACACTACTACAAAATATGATATAGGTCACACTTAAGAAATGATAACAATCACGCTTTTAATAAAAGCGTGACAAAGAAACAATATATATCACACTTACAACTTTTTATCACGGTTTTGAAAAACGAGATAGATTATATCAATCAATCTCATTTTTAAAGTGTGACATAATTGATATGATATTTATGTCACAGTTATTGCAAAACCGAGATAAATTATATCAATCAATCTCACTTTTAAACCGTGACAGAATTGATGTGATATTTTGTCACAGTTATTGAAAAACCGAGATAAATTATATCAATCAATCTCACTTTTAAACCGTGATTGAATTGATGTGATGTTTTTGTCACGATTATTGAAACCGAGATAAATTATATCAATCAATCTCACTTTTAAACCGTGATGCGAATTGATGTGATATTTTGTCACGATTATTGAAAAAGCGAGATAAATTATATCAATCAATCTCACTTTTAAACCGTGTTGAATTGATGTGATGTTTTGTCACGATTATTGAAACCGAGATAAATTAATCAATCTCACTTTTAAACCGTGATGAAATTGATGTGATATTTTGTCACGGTTATTGAAAAACAAGAGATAAATTATATCAATCAATCTCACTTTTAAACCGTGATTGAATTGATGTGATGTTTTATCACGATTATTGAAACCGTGATAAATTATATCAATTAATCTCACTTTTAAACCGTGTATTCGAATTGATATGATATTTTTATCACGATTATTGGAAAAACGAGATAAATTATATCAATCAATCACATTTTTAAACTGTGACGAACTCGTATGATATTTTTGCACAGTTATAAGAAAAAACGAGATAAATTATATCAATCAAAATTTTTTATGCGTTCTGTTTATTATTGAATTTTATTAAATATATCACGCTTTTTTATTGTGTGATTAAAAAAATCATCTCAACTTTCATAAAAAATATTTCAAAAAAAAAAAAAAAACTTTCATAAACAAAAATACAACTCCCGCCAGCCCTCCGAAATTTTCTTTCTCAGAATAAAAATATCAAATTTTTGATGCGTTCTGTTTATCTATTTTATCTTATTTCAGTTTTAGCAGTCCATTTAATTTTATGTTTTACTGGAAAAAACTTCTTTTTGGTGGTAGAAGGAAAATAGACTTTTAGAAGTACTTAAAAACATTTTTCCTTTTCAAAAAAATAAAATAAAAATTTGTCCTACATAAACTCATCCGCATACAACTATAAAAGAATATAAAAAAACATTTTAGCGCTGAGAAACCCTTTTGACGCTCCATCTAGAAAGCGCTTTTTAGCGATCATCGCTTATTGCTTCTCTGTGTGAAACAATTTCAAGATCAACAATTTTGCGTAGGAGTTCCGGTAATTTTCTCTGCTGAATTTCATATTATATCAATCAATTGCACAGTGGTAATTTACAAATATCTTTGTAATCATGTATGACCGTAGGGAAAAAAAATCTTCATATATGCAAGCGGCTCTTTGGTCTGATAATGGTGTTTATTGTTTGGTTTCTAATTGTACTCATATATGATATGATATGATATGATCAAACCAGGAAATCGGTGGAAATACGTATACATGGGTGGGTTCACATTCTTTTATTTTTCTCTTAAATTAGATTCATGGATGGACCGTAAAGGCAAAAAAATAATTCCTAAGGTTTCTCATTGGTCAGTATCATATCACTTGCTTAAAGGAAAAAAAGGAAAAAAAAAAAAGTCACAACACAAGATAAAGATGTTACAAAATTTTATATATAAAAAAGTAGTTCAAAAGATGAAGAAAGTTAATGGAGACAGGAACACAACGCCCTTGTTCTTCTCATAGATTTGTGTCTTTTCTATTTTTATTTCTTTATATATCGACCATTTTCTTTATCAATCATAATAGTTGTGACACCACGAATAACATAACATTCTTCTCGTATGGTTGATTGTGTTGGGGCGACATCATTATCAATGAGTCTCTATAATGATCAATGATGTAAAAGTGTTTTGTATAAGCTCGTTGTGACACAAACGCCGTGATAATGAACATGATAGCATTTAATTCAGCTTTTCATCATTGCATAATCCATAAGCAACTAGATTGAATAGTGTGTAACAATTCCATATCTGCCGGTTTGTAAACCATGGGTACGACAATAGTGTATATATATATATATTGAATGTCATTCCATTGGCTTGTTATCCTCCAATTAAATAAATGCAATGAACTTGAAACATTTCAACTAAGCTGCTCAAATATGTATGTTGAGTTTTCATTTTTGTGTATTGTTAACTTTTTGTTCGGTGAATGAAATTTATATAAATGATAAGTGCTTAGTTTTCTTCTCCTGATGTGTTTTCGCTAAAGACCTTTTTGGTGTTTATATATTTTCTTAGCTGTTGCTAGCGTCGGAAGAGTTGTCATTTGATACAAATAAGCGAGACGGTTTGTTCATATTTACTGATTTTACCTTCAAATGGACAAATCATGGATATTCAAGGATAGGAGATCAAAAGATTATGAGGATGGTGTTGAACAATTTCTTAACTTTGCTGTGATTCATGCAAGTAACCTTAAATACATTAGATGTCCATGTACTGTTTGTGGGAATTTCAAAAAACAAGATGTTAATGAGATTAGAAATCATCTATTTTTCCACGGTATTGATAAGACTTATCAAACATGGATATGGCATGGAGAAGCAATCACTGGTGGTACATCAAATTTTATAAATGTAGGAGATTTTCAGTCAAACCCTTCCTTTGTAGATGACGCGGCAGAAGCGGCGGAAATGGTTGAAGGCGTATATAATCATTGCATAACTGATCCGGATAAGTTTCAAAAGTTACTTGAAGATGCGAAAAAACCATTGTATCCCGGTTGTAATAAACATTCCAAAATTTCTTACATTCTCAAAATGCTCGAAGTTTAAAGCTAGACATCGTTTGTCTAAAGCGGAGTTTATCGGATCTGTTGAAAATGGAATCGGACTTTTACGGATAATAATGAAGTGCCATCGTCGTGGCCGAAAACATCATGGCGCGTTAGGGTTAGGATATGAGAAAATACACGCATGTCCTAACGATTGCGTCCTTTACCGAAAAGAGTTAAAGGATGCAAATTCATGTCCCACGTGTCGTGCGTCGGATGGAAATTGAAGGAAAATTCTACGGAAGTCGAATTGGCGTTCAAATGAAGGTTTTGTGGTATTTTCCCCAATACCAAGGTTCTTAAGAATGTTTCAATCACCAAAATCGCAAAGGAGTTGACATGGCATGCCAACCAAAACAACACAGATGGCCAATTCGTCACCCTTCGATTCCCCATCGTGGAAGTTAGTTGATCACACATGGCGGAGTTTGGCGCAGAACCTAGAAATCTTAGGCTTGCTATTTCAAGATGGTATAAACCCATACGGCTCACTTAACATAAATCTGATTGTTGGCGGTTGTTATGGTTGTATACAATCTACCTCCGTGGTTGTGCTTTAAAAGGAAATTTATGATGCTAACAATGTTAATATCAGGTCCACAACAACCTGGTAATGACATAGATGTTTACCTTGCTCCTTTGATCGATGACCTTAAATTGTTATGGGATGTAGGTGTTGATGCTTATGATGCTTACAACAAACAACATTTCAAGTTGAAGGCCATACTTTTATGGACTATTAATGATTTTCCTGCTTATGGGAATCTAAGTGGGTGCAAGGTAAAAGGCTATTATGCTTGTCCAATTTGTGGTGAAGGCACATCCTCCATTAGGTTGAAGCATGGCAAGAAGAATGTTTATATGAGTCACAGAAAGTTTCTTCCACGTTACCATCCTTATCGAAAGCAGAAAAAGGCGTTTAATGGTAATCAAGAGTTTGGAATTGCTCCAACACCATTAGATGGAGAAGAAGTACTCATTAAAGTCCAAGGACTTAAAACTACGTGGGGAAGAAGGTAAAGAAGAAATCATCAAATCCTGCTTATTAAGTGTTGGACAAAGAACTCGATATTCAATCTTCTTGAATACTTTGGAAATTCATGTACGTCGATATAACTTGGATATCATGCACATTGAGAAAAATATATGTGAGAGCATTCTTGGAACATTGCTTAATATTCTGGGAAAACAAAAGATGGCATTAACTCTCGGCTAGATATTGTGGAGATGGGTTTAAGAACCGAGTTGGCACCGAGAGGTTGGAGAGCGACGAACATACTTGCCTCTGCGCATGTTACACATTGTCAAAGGCGGAGAAGGAACGAGTTTGCAAAACATTAGCAAATCTCAAGGTTCCAGAAGGTTACTCATCAAACTTTAAAAGTCGTGTGTCAATGGATGATTTGAAAATTCATGGCCTAAAGTCACATGATTGTCATGTTTTGATGCAACAACTATTACCGTTGGTGATTAGATCTCAGATTACCCAAAGTCGATATGCCATTACTAGATTATGCTTTTTTTTCAATGCACTTTGTAGCAAAGTGGTGGATGTACAAAAATTAGACAATATTCAATCTGAACTTGTTGTCACGTTATGTTTGCTCGAAAAATACTTTCCACCCTCTTTCTTTGATATAATGGTTCATTTGTCTGTACATCTTGTTAGAGAAGTAAGACTTTGTGGACCAGTTTTCTATCGGTATATGTACCCGTTTGAAAGGTATATGGGAGTCCTAAAAGGGTATGTTCGCAATCGTAGATTTCCAGAGGGCTGCATTGCCGAAAACTACATTATAGAAGAAGCTATTGAATTTTGCGCGAAACATTTATCGGGAATTGATTCTATTGGGCTTCTGCTTCCGACTATATTGATTCGGAGAGGATATAGAGATTGAGAGACCTTTATCAAATGGTCAAGTTGGTTCTATTGACCGTGAAGAATGGGAGCAAGCACATCGTTATGTGTTAGAAAATACAAGTTGTGTGCAGCCTTATATCGGGTAAAAATTATTTCTTCATCAGTATGTGCATTTTAAATTATCTCAGTTTTTGCTAATAGAGTCTAATTTCATATTTGGATAGAGAGCATATGGATTGGTTGAAAGGACAAAATTCCCGTCAATCAAAAAGTCGAAGTGGTATAAATCAACATAATAAATCATTTATATATTGGCTACGTGAAAGGGTATGAAATAAATCCCATATTATGAAGTTTGTATACCAACAAAAGCTGAATTTAATAGTTGACCTTTATCACACAGGTTAACAAGGAACTATCTTCGTGTCTTGATGTATCAAGCACACTAAAATGGATAGCTCATGGACCCGTTTTAATGTGATTAAACATTCAGAGGTACATTATTAATGGTTGTCGATATCACACAAAAGAGCTTGACAAATCACGAGTGAACCAAAATAGTGGAGTTAGCATAGTGGCGGCGAAGAATGCAAGTTTCTAGTTACAAAGATCAAAGCCCAAAGATATGCCGATATGACTTTTTATGGGGTTATAAGCGAGATATGGCAGCTCGATTATAATGAGTTCAACATCCCAATATTTAAGTGTGATTGGGTTGATAACAAGAAAGGCATTAAAGTGGGCGACTTAGGGTTCACCTTAGTAGATCTTGGAAGAATTGGTCACAAGTCTGATTCTTTCATTTTGGCTTCTCAAGCTAAACAAGTTTTTTACGTGGAAGATCAACTTGATCCAAAATGGTCAATTGTTGTAGAACCTCCTCAACATCGACATCCTTTCCATGATGATTTTGAGATAAATGATGATGAGCAACATGGAATCAATCGTGTATTGCCCGGTTGAAACACTGATGAAATTGATGACTCGCACTCCATTGCACTCGTAATGAAGTTGAGGCACATGGGTTGACAATGCTATACATGTCACTTTGCCTTTGCCATTGCTTCAACTTCTATCAACTAAGATCGGGGCACATGAAGTGAATTACACTTTTGATGTGGACCGTGTTGCAATTGATTTTCCACTTTATTTAGTCGTTTCTTTTAGGGCGTATCTTTAAGTTTTTACTTAATAAATATTTGCAAACCTTTCAATGTATTTTTTTGTTGTTCCTTATTTATCTTGATAGTTTTGTAGTCAACTTATCCCTCATCTAAAAGTCATTTTGCATTATATTGTGATTGAATTGTTTTTTTGTTATGATTGTTTCTATGACATTTTTTTCCCTGACTTAAAGTCTTTGAATAGTTATTATGACGGATAATTTCTTTAACTTAATTTCTACTTTTACTACTTTTGTTCATTGTTTATCTAGTATGAATCATAAGGAGCCTATCACTGTGCATGGCACCTCAATATTCAAGGAAAAGGCAAATTACAAAAGAAGACGGACCAAAGATGGAGTAATGGTATCAAGGTATTGTTTTTTTATGTATACTTGTTCGTTATGTGATCCGATTGTATTGTTTATTACACCTTTTAGTTATATGTATTTTTTTCATGTTTTACATGATGGATAGCCACCTTGTTGATGAAGTCGACACAATGATGTCGCCACAACACACACAAACTCTCATAAAAGAAAGAGTAGGGAACAACAACACTGCCAACCATTATAAAAAACAAAAGTAATGGTGTGAAGCTTGTCCTTGAGTATGATGCAAAGGGAGAAGTTACAGGGGCTCATAGAGATAATTACAGGAGTTATCTTGGAGTCTTGGCACGAACAATGGTACCAATAACTTATAAAGATTGGTTCAAGGTACCACGTCATTTAAAAGACAAATTGTGGAATTGTTTGGAGGTATGTGCTTTTCTTGTAATTTCTATATAAATTTAAAAATTCAACCAGAAATTTCATTTTATGAATAACTTTCATAAATTTTGTAGGGGGTCTTTGTTGTTGATCCGCGAAGTCGGAAGAAAGCCATATCTGATATTTCAGCTAAGTGGAGAACGTTTAAGAAAAATCTCACTACATATATATATGATTTCATGTCATATCCTGAAATTATATCAAAGCCACCTGAAGAGTACGACGATGTCGTAGAACAAGAGACTTGGGATTTGTTTCTTCAGGAAAGGCTAAGTGAAGAATTTAAGGTATTCATTAAATTATTTTAATCATCTATGCGGTTGAAAAAAATGTTATGCAATTGATATTTTAATTTTTTTGTATGTATATTTTTAAAGGAGTTGAGGAAGAAACAACAAATAAGGCGTTCATTCAACGTATACAACCACAAGCTTGGCAGGAGTGGGTACTTTGGGCTAACTCAAAAGCTTGTAATGTTTTGCTTAGTCATGTTTTTTGATTTGTGTGGTGTTTACTGATTGAACATTTAAAGTAAAACAATTTACAGTATTATATGCACATGCATCCTAACATGACATTGTATTCTGAATTTGAATTGTAGAAAACCAAAACAGATGAGGAATTCGACAGGAGTTATCTTTGGAAGATGGCTCGACGAAACAAAAATGGAGAATATGATAATGAGGAAATCATCAAATTAGTTTCGAAAATTGTAAATCAATTTACATTGTATTGATTGGTTTTTTATTTATTGAAAATCGTGTTGTCTTATCTTGCTGTTGTCGTTGTTCTAACTGTTCAAAAACATTGATTTTGAATTGCAGGACGAGGTAAGCAAACATGTAGAAGAGGGGAAAATATCTATTGAAGGAAGTGATGACATCTTAACGAAAGCTCTTGGTAAGCCGGAACATTCAGGCGTGTTAGGGGTGTTGGAGGATCTGTTACACCAAGCGTATACTTTCACACACCTAGGCATGTAAGTCATTCAAAATGCGAGGATGAGGTGAAACGTCTTGAGGCACAAATACAGCAAATGAGAAATCAAATTGATGCGTTGGTGCAAGATGCTGCCCGTACACCACAGTCGGATCATGATTCAAATGTTTCAAGGACTGATATCATTGGACGTCCACAAAATGATCATATTGAAATGGAAACATTTGTTTCCGCGACCAAGAAATTGGACCATGCTGAAATCGACCAAATGATTCTTGTTGCAAAGAAAGATATGGGAAGAAATGATTGCCAAGCAACAAAGATATATCCGCCGGGAGGAAATGATGTTCAACCACCAATCTCTACACCTACAAAAAAGAAGGTTTGCAATTATTAAATGTCATTTCTATGTTTGAAATGATTTTGTATTATTCTATGTCTAACATTAAGTGTACTCAATTTGTATTATTAACATTAAACTACTTTGTAGAGTGAGCTTTGTAAGTTGGCGGTGGGATCTCCAAATAACATTGTTGCATATGGTACGGTGTATGAGAGAGTTGGACCGGATGAAAAGATACATACAATACCTCTTGGTGAGAGCAATGTACGAGTGTCTCATTGATCGTGCAATAGTAAAAGATGCTCTTCTTCCGTTCCCCTATCCCAGGAGAGGATAATACTATTGGAGGGGCAATAGGGTTTCAATTAGCTTGGCCTAAAAATCTTGTATTGATTGGCAGTGATCAGGTAATATTATTCTTATGATGTTTTTTTGTGCTTCTAAGTACGGGTTGCGGTATTTTTTGTTAACTTTGTTTGTTTTTTAATAACATTTTTCTCTAAAGCTAAATTGTGTCATGGTGACGAGGTTAGAATCTCTATTGATCAAAGTTAATAACATTTTTCTCTAAAGCTAAATTTTGTCTTTTTGTACTTGTTTAACCCATTCATCTAGGCAATTTCAAACAAAGCTGAATTGTTGAACAACGTCAAGTCTATTGATTCTTTTGCAAATAAAAATACCGTGGAAAGAAATGATGTTCATCCAACAAAGAAAATCACGATTAAAGGAAATGAAGTTTCTTGTGAAAAGATATATCTGAGAGGAAGAAACGATGTGCAAGCAAAAAGATAAATCTGCCGGGAGGAAATGATGTTCGACCACCAATCTCTACACTTGAAAAGCGCAGTTTATAATTATTAAATGTCATGTCTAAAAGTGTTATTATATTATCCCTATGTCAAAATTTCAAATGTACTAAACTTTATTATTAACATTAAAATACATTGTAGAGTGGGCGTTGTAAGTTGGGTCATGGGATCTCCAAATAACATTGTTGCACATGGTATGATGTATGAGAGTCTTTGGACCGGATGAAAAGATACACACAATACCTCTTGGTGAGAAAAATGTCACAGTGTCTCCGTTGATCGCGCAATTGTAAAAGACGCTATTCTTCCATTTCCTATCCCAGAGAGGATAATATCGTTGGAGAAGCGTAGGGTTTCAATTAGCTTGGCCTAAAGAGCTTGTTTTGATAAGCGGTGATCGTGTATGTCTATGATGTTTTTTGTGCTTCTTAGTATGGTTTGCATTTTTTCGTAGTTAACTTTGTTTGTATTGGTCAATTTTAAATTAGGGGGATCCAATAAATCGCAGAGTGACACATAATGAGGTATGTTAAAAATCATATGCGCTTAATAATTGTTTTAAAGTAACAAAACATGTGACTGTTTACTCTCTTTTACTCATAGAGAGCTTCAAAATATTTCAAAGTTCAAGAGGATGAGATTAGAATCTGTTTTGATTCAAGTTATTAACATTATTTCTTAAGCTAAATTATGCATTTATGTCCTTCTTAATTTACATCTTCTCTATTCATGTAGGCAAGTCCAAAAAAGGTTGAATTTGTGAACAACGTCGAATCTATTAATTCCTTTGCTTCATATGTCAACCATTTATCTTATACGGAAGCCATTAGTATTGCACTTGATAAGCAAATATTTGGAAAGGATCTCTCAATTCCTCTTTATAAAGAAGATATGGAGAATATATGCGAGTTCAAAGAATTAGCTGCCACCTGTATAATTTTGTACATGAGGTAATGCTAATTGGTTACATTTTTAAGTTGAAATTCTATGATATGTTATAGATATCAATTATTAACAATTATTTCATTCCTATGTTAGTCAACTCTACAACATCACAAAGGCTGCAAATAAACAGAAAAAAGTTTGTATTCGTTAGTCCCTATGCTTTTAGCGGAACAACAAAGATTGTCGGTGAATCAAAAGCTACATTGCTAGCAATAAGACTAAGTGAAGTCGAGATGAACAACTAGTTCTTGTTCCTTGTAATCTTGGGTAATACAATTTTATCTTGATTTTTTTAATGTATTACTTGTAAGTATGTACACGTATTATTGTGTGATTCATGAACAACTTGATTCTATTGTAGGGCGCGTTGGATATTGGTGGTTATTGATTTATCTTCTTTGATGGTGTACTATCTTGATTCAGTTGATGTCAAAGTCAACCCAAGCCTTCAGATTGTTATTAATACGTAAGTCATTAACATTTTTAATGTTATGAAGCTTTTTTTAGTACAAGTTTCTAATGGTATTTTGTTTTTGAAGTGCACTCAAAATTTATGAAACTACAAAAGGAAACAGGAGGAGAAATTCAACTTGGAGAGTAGTAAAGGTATTTTGAATTTTTTTCAAGTTGTGGCCTTGATAGTTTGTTTGTATATACACACATATATACATGTTGAATTAACTTATTTATTTTCTTATTTAGTGTCCGAAGCAACCTCTTGCTGTTGTAAGTGGATTTTATGTAATGAGGTACATGAAGGATTTGCTTAGTGATCAAGACGTCCTAACCAATGAAGATGTGAGACTATATTTACATGTTTTAGATTCTTTTACTTAATAACTTTCATTATGTGTTTCATACTACAAATGATTTTTTTGATTTTAATGGGAAAAAGACATACACGGATGCTGAAATTGATGAAGTGAGAGCTGAATGGATAAGTTTTGTTTTGTCAATGGTTTGATACAGGCAAGTGAATTTGGAAATTTAAACCCGCAATAGATTTAAAAAATGTTTATTAATTAAGTTGAGTTATTGCAGAGGTGGGGATGCGGTTTTTCTTGAAGAATTAGTTATCAGCATGTCCTTTGAGCTTAGCCGGATGATAATCAAATATTGGCGGAAGTCTTTTCTTTAGTCTACTTTTATTTATGAATAAGATGTAACCCGTGAATTATTTAGTTTTGGGATATTGAATAGGATATCGAATAAGATGTGTCCTTCGACTTATTATGGATTGATGTTTGAGATGCCATGGTTAATGTTTTTATTTGCAATATTGAGGATACTATGTTTTGAATTGTCATTTTCTAGTATTTAGCTATTTATATGAATAGAAAATGTAATATTATAATTAAATATGGTCGAATTAAAAAAATAATATATATATATATATATATATATATATATATATATATATATATATATGGTCGCATTAAAAATAGTAATACGTCACAGATTTAAAATTGAAATGGTCTCGATTTTTACGTGCGATTGAAATTATAATCGATCTCGGTGTTCAAGTGTGATTGAAAACTATAATAGGTCGCGATTTTCAGCGTAATATATACTTAAAAGCGTAATAGGTCTCGCTTTTTAACGTGATTGATGCATGAAAACTGTAATAGGTCTCAGTTTTCAAACGTGATTGAAAATGAAAACTGTAATAGGTCTCAGTTTTCAAACGTGATAGATACTTGAAAACTGTAATAGGTCTCAGTTTTCAAACGTGATTGAAAACATTAAAATATACTTAAAATCGTAATAGGTCTCGCCAAATGTGATTAAAAACATTAATAGATCTCAGTTTTTATGTGTGATCAAAAACATTAATAGATCTCACTTTTTAAGCGTGATCAAAACTATGATGGTCTCAGATTTTAAGTGTGATAAATACTATAATGGTCTCAGTTTTTAAGCGTGATCAAAACTATAATGGTCTCAGTTTTTAAATGTAATCAGAACTATATTTGTCTCGCTTTTAAGCGTGGTAAAACTATAAATGGTCTCAGTTTTTAAAGGTGATAAAAGCTTTAATAGATCACAGTTCTTAAACGTGACCAATTTCGACTACTTTATGTCACAGCTGAATATGCCACAGTTTATAACCTGTGATGAATGTTAATATGTTACATTTAAAAAGCGTGATGTATATCCCTTTTTGTAGTAGTGTAATACATTAATTTTTATAATGAAGTTACTAGAAAAACCGTGGATATAATTAATTTAACCTTTTTTTAACATCTCTTCCATAATAAATAAGGGTAAAACAAATAATTTAAAAAACAATAAATGTTGCTTTGGAAACGATTATGCCTTACATATAAAATGTAACAAAACATTTTGACAACTACATAGTAATTTTGGAACAGGGGAGTATCATTTTAGAATTGAATGTGCCACTGCCCTCTGACCGAGCGCACCTCGAGTTTGGAACCTGGCCAAAGCCTCGGTTGGCTAGTAAATAGTAATGTAAGGTCGTGGAGCGTTATTTAGACGCATGCAAGTGTTAAAGAAAAAATAATATCTCTTCTTTTAGAGAACAACGATATAATAACAGAACATACTTCATTCGTCCTAAAAAAGATGATTTTGTTTTTTGTTTTTTGTTTTTTTCACATAGTATAAGAAATTGATACAATGTCATAAATTTCAATGACAATTGTCTGAAATAATTTTTTCCTTTCATTAATGCTATAGTGGAGTCTGCGGAGAAAGATGAAAAACTGTTGAATTAATATTAAATTCATAGTAAAAAAATCTAACAATATAATTCATTGCTATTCAATTGTTTTTAAGTGAATATATTTTCACACAGCAAAAGTTACTTACACAATTTTTCCAATTTTATCCTTAAAAATTTTCACGCTTCTTTATTCTACTCAATATTTAGGCAGAATGTTGATTTTTTTTTTTTTTTTACTGAATTTGGGTCATAATATATGAAATAGATTTTCTGACCGGTATTGGATCTAGAAAACACTTAACTTCAGACTCAAATTTAGTCAGAATAGTCAACTATATTCTGGATTATGTTGCTTCAGAATAGTATTTTGTGTGAAAATATGCTCTTTATATATTATTATGGAACAATTTGAAAAAAGAAATATCTTTAATGTAAGTATATCTTTATCATTTTATTTGTGTAAAGTAAACATTTGAAAATTATGTTTGAAAAACATTTATTCAAAAATCATTTGTGAAAGCTCCGCGAACCGTCCACGAATCCTTCACGAAATGCGTTTTCAGACATAATTTGTTAATGTTAGTACTACTTCCGTCTCAAAATATAAGTTCTTATATGTTTAAGGATTCGTCTCATAATATAATTTCATTTAGAATATCAGTGAAGTATTTATTATATTTTCTCCTTTCACATCTCATTTATTATATATTCACCTATTTTTAACTAATTTAGTACTATTGCATTAATGACAATTAATTGTTATTTTAGACTTTTATTATTAAAATTAATGACAAATAACCAACTTTACAATTTTTTTTTTTTTTTTGAGGAAACTTTACAAACTTTCTTAAATTGTATAAAAAAAATCTAAATTGACTTATATTTTGAGGCGGATGTAGTATATTTTAAGCCATATTTATTCTAAGGGTAGTAATATATCCACTCTCTAAGTGTCACACTCTACACTCTTATCACTATTGATCACAGTGAGACACATATCAATAAATTTTTTTTTGAGTGAAACATATCAATTAATGAGCCCTACACTTTGAGACATGTTTTTCAAATTTCTCTCGAAAGAGATTTTATGGTGCAACGGTTGAAGAATGTTGTACAAAGTGGCATACATTAGAGTCTTTCATTTCTATTCTCTTTCACATAATACACTTTTATCATGTATGAGAGGTTACAAATGAAATATTATAATGTATATCACTTGATATAACCTTCATACAACTGTTTTATCCTAAAATTTGTTGTCTCTTTAACATGTCAGTGTAATTTATGGTAGTGCAAGTAGGGTAATTCTTCTATGAAGAGGATATTTGAGGATTAAGTGACGTGGATGATTCTGTACCACACAGTTTTATCCCAAGTTCAAATTGTGTGGTTTAGAATCATCCACGTGTATCCACGGTGTGAATGGATTGACTAGGGAAGACTAACCCGTGCAAGTAAGCATTTAAGCTTCATTGGAAGGATCTGTCTGTTAAGTCATTATCCCAGCTTAAATTGCTTCTCCCAATGCCTTGTAAAATCCCACAGACAAACCAGAGATACCAGTGAAAAGTTTGAAAGGGAAAGTTTAAGTGATACTTATAAAATTTTCAGGAATCTGAGAATTACGCAATGTCTCCTATTTTCCATCTGCACATGATGCAATTTGATTTGACTAGTATAGCGTCAGCTTTCCACAGAATAACCTCCCCAATAAGGAAACCCAGAGTCTTGTGTTTTGTGTCAATTAGTTTCTGCTTTTTTATTTAATCATACAATTGTCACCTGACAAATTAATTCACCATGACATGAACAAGAACGAACCAATTTTTTTCTTTTTTCTTTTTTTCTTTTTAAGGAACTCATCAAAGGAAAATTATCCCAGGACTTCATTATTAGGGAATCTGCTCTACGACAAGATATCTTGACCACATGATTTTAATACACGACACCGCTGTATTCCACCTTAGAAAATTGTATGGTTCAGATCCTGTAGCGTACGCGATCCTCCCTACTGTGAAGTCCCTCTGATAAACGACCCTCATCAAACCCTTTTTTGAATTGCCAATTTTGTCTTTAAGACGTAGTCTAACTGCAGTAAACTTCTTGTTAGTCTATGCATTGCGTCAGCAAACTGTTGAGACAAAAAAAAAACTAATTTGCAAATTCATTGTAATAAAACATAGATGGGTCAAGGCTCCAATAACGTGCAACACCCTTTCCGGCTAAGTGTAGGCAAAATATGTGGTACTCAAGTTCTGAGAACGATTTTTTTTTTTTTGTTTTCTATACGAGACCTTTGCAATAATTTTGACTTATGCTTTCTTATCACTTCAAAACGCCGTCTTACTACTCTTCATCTTGAGTGGCATAGTTTGAATAATCTGAATGCTTGTCTGGACACGACACGAGTATGAGTTTTTAATACCTTCCCTCAAACTAGGCCTGGGCGAACACTTAGTTTTGTGAGCAACTATTGAAGGGAATATCTAGTGACTGGTTTGGTGAATAAATCTGCCCCTTGAAGATGTAATGGAACATGTTTGGTGACAAGTTTACCCTGACCCTGAGCCACTCTTTCTCGTACAAAGTGATAGTTTAACTCAATATGTTTCGATCTAGCATGGAAGACTAGGTTAATGGTGAGATGTAAAGCACTGGTATTGTCACGGAACACCACAAGAATGGAAGCCAGAGGAAATTGAAGATCTTAACTGAGGTATTGAAGCCAAGTCAACTTTCCTGCAGTGTGGGCGAGGGCCCTATATTCAGTACTCGATCTGGAAATGGTGGGTTGATTTTTGGCACACCAGGAGATAAGATTTGTGCTTAGTATGGTGCAATATATTGACGTAAAATGCCTTGTAATGGGACACCCCACCCAATCTACATCCGAGTAGATAAAGAGGGCAAGTGTGGGATCAACAGTGAATTGTAATCTAATGGGCAATGTAGCTTTGACATATTGCAATCTGGGGATGAGCATGTGCAAGGGCTTGGAGGTACTGAGAAACATAGTTAACACTCAAAGCTAGTGTGGTCTTGTAAATGTGAGGTACTGCAATGCTCCAATTAGCTAGCTTGGAATCAGGTTGAGGTTTGAGTTCCAGAAGTGTATTAACTAGCTTGCAAACCACCATTTTTGCTCTCTCAAGTATTGTCAATTTATAATGTATCTAGGACAAATTCATCCGATAACCTGCATAGAAAATCTCCACTCCAAGACAATGGTGAAGTGTACATAAATCTTTATTAGCAAACTCAGCGTTAAGTAGTTTAATAAATGAGAAAATTGACTAAGTGTTACAGCCAGTGAGGAGCATATCATCAACCTAAAAAAGTAAATACAATGAACCATGATCACAATGATAGACAAATAGCGAGTGATCAGCCAGGCTGCAATAGAAACCATATGTAATAAGGTAAGAACTGAACTTATAAAAGTAGGCTCTAGGTGTTTGTTTTATCATGTAAAGAGCTTTTATAAACTTGCAGACATGTGTAGGGTGATGTTAAGGGTGATTTTATACGTTTTATAAGGATATATTTTGTAACAATTCTCTCCATATTCGTATGTTTCTCATAGAAATCGAGCTTTATATTGAAATATTGAGCAAATGAGTTTTAGAAGTATTAAAGTGCAAAATCGAGCTAATTATGTGATTTTATTGGATAAATATCTTTAGATGTAAGATGTTACATTTTGCATGTTTTTATCGTGATGTAGGTACTCTTGCATGAGGTGAAAGGAGTTTAAAAGATGTTCAAGTGATGATTTGCATGGAAGGAAAGAGATAGAGATGAAGTTGGAATGAAGATCAAGATGAATTTGGAAGAAAAAGGGACTGAACTAGCGTCCAAAGAGGTGGACTGGCGTCCAGGCGAAGAAATCAGAACATAGAGTTTGGACGCTGAGTGAACGAGCGTCTGCCCTAGCGTCCAGAAAGTCGGACGGGCGTCCACGGCCGACTTCACCACAGCCGACTTACTTTCCCTATAAATAGCAGCGCGATTTCAACCCTAAGACATACATTATCGATTCTTATTGATACATACTCATAAGAGGAAAACCCTAGGCGGCCCCAGCCCCCTTTGGGGAGGCTGGGGTTGCGATTTTTCTTGTTTTTATTTCCGTTTTGCTGCTGTTTTATGCTGAATGCTTGGAGGCTGAGCAATTGTTCAAACTATGTGAATCCGTTTCAGCAGGTTCTTTCTTTTCAATCTAGATTTGTTTTGTGAATTTGATTAAAGTTGTATCTTTTCCATGATTATTTGTTATGCAATCGATATCGAAAGATGAATTGTTGTTGATGTTTACCGTATGACGAGAGTCGGTGTAAACCTTAGATCACCATAGGAAAGATTAGATTTTTAACCTTGACATAACGAGAGTTGATAGGTTAGATTTCTAGGTTGCTAGATTGAGAGATCTTACACCTTGGTTTGAGAGCGTCAATCTTTAAGATCGAGAGATGAGAGATTGATAGACGAATTATCTACGAGAGTAGGGATTCATACTTATGAGAGGTGAACCACAACTTGAATTAGATCATCATGAGATAATTTAGAGAGGAAATAGAGGGTTGCGGGACGGTGGATTATTGTTTGTTCGTTGTTTAATCACCATGATCATCATTTCTATTGTTTTTTCTAGTTTATAGTTTTATTTATTATCGCTTTTATCCTTCCTGGCTTTGGACTGACAATCCTCTGTCCAGTTTATTTTATCGTTTTTAGTTTCGTTTTAGTAGTAACAACCTTAGGAAAATTAATGAACTAGATACCCCGATTCCCTGTGATCGACTCCGGTATTAATCGCTATGCTACGATCCCTACACTTGGGGAATACCGGATTTATAAATTTTTATTACTTGTTTGTTTCGAATCTTGGATGTTTTGTGAGTTTTAAATAAAGTTTGTATCTTTATTATGCTTTTATATTGATTATGCAATTATATCGATGGATTGTTGCTTATTGATGTTTAACGTGGATGAGAATCGTTGGTAGACCTAGATCACCGTAGTAAAGATTGGACTTTTAACCTAAAAATAACGAGAGTTGATTATGTTGAATTTCTAGGTTGGTAGATTGAGAAATCTTACACCTTGTTATGGAAGCGTTAATCTTTAAGATCGAAAGATAGAAGATTAATAGGCGAATTATCTACGAGAGTAGAAATTCATACCTTTGATAGGTGAACCACATCTTTATTAAATCTTCACTAAACGACCTAGGGTAGAAATTGAGAGTTGCGAGATAGGTGGATCATTGCTTGTTCCTCGTTAAAATTAATTGAAATTATCTTTGTGTCTTGTTCTTCGTTGTTTTCTTAGAAGTTTGCTTTCTTTTTAGTTAATAGAATTAGTTATTTTAGATTTAAGTTCGCAATTATCATTTCCTGGCTTTGGACTGACAATCCTCTGTCCAGTTTATCTTTTCGTTCTATTATATTAGGTTTAATAATAATAGTATCAATCTTAGGAAAATTAATGAACTAGATACCCCGATTCCCTGTGATCGACTCCGGTATTAATCGCTGTACTACGATCCCTACACTTGGGGAATACCGGATTTATAAATTTTATTACTTGTTGTTTTGTTAGATAAAATCCGTGACAAGTTTTTGGCGCCGTTGCCGGGGAGTTGTTAACGGTGATTTTTAACGATAAGTGTGGCGGGGTAACGGTGATTGTTGAACAAGTTTTAAATTGAAGACCATGCAAGAAAGCATTTTTGACATTTAATTGTCTGATGATCCATTGTTGACTCAAAGTTGCTGTCAGAATATGTCTAATAGTACCAAGCTTAATAACAGGGGAGAAGGTTTCAGTATAATCTACAACATCAACTTAATTGTATCCCTTGGCAACTAGCATAGACTTTAGACTTTCAAGTGTACCATCAGGTTTTAGTTTGGCTTTAATGGCCCATTTAGAACCAATGATATGCATGTTAGTTATTCTAACATGGTAGACTCCCAGCCAGGGTGCTTGAGAGCTTCTGTAATTGTTTTAGGTTCCTTAGGAATATCTAGGAATGTGCAAAATTTGAGTGCGTATTTAGGGTTGGGTTTAAGAATCCCATGTTTAGATCTAGTAAGCATAGAGTGAGTGGTGACTGATTCAGGGTCCATGATGCCAAGATCAGGCAATGATGGTGTAGGAGGGACAGTGACTATGGAAGAATCTTCAACAGATATGTGGGTGAGGCTGGTGTTTGGTCAACAGTAGGAGTGGATGACGTTGAGTTGTTGTCATGTTCAAATGCTGTGAGATCCATATCCATCATAGGGTTTTGTTAAGGACAGTAAGGATTCAAGGTAGATGTATCAGACACGAAGGTTGTACTAGTTGAGTCAGGAAGGTAGATGAGTGATGTGTGTTATCACTTGGGGAAGGGATCCATTCTTCAAATACACTCAGGGGATGAGTCTGATCTATGGAGATGGGAGGAAGGTCTTTTGGTTTGTAAGGGAAGTTTGTCTCATTAAAGACAACATGTCTGGATATGAAAACTTTCTTTGTGGTGGATAGTAGCACTTATAGCACTTGTGTTACATACTGTAACCTATGAATACAAATGGAACAATATTTTGATCAAACTTATTTTCCTTAGTGTCCTAAGGGTAAGGATAACACATGGTACAAAAGACAACATTGAGTAGATAAGATCTTGTGATAAAGTTTGTGGTGGGGTGTTTCAGCATGCAAGGAGCAAGAGGGAATACTGTTCATGACATAAATTGTTGTGGGAAATTATCCGATCCATAAATTGTTCCGATTGTCCTATATCTTCTATCTAGACTTGCATTTTATTGGGGGTATGAGGACATGAGAGTTGGGGAAAAATGCCATTTGTTTGAAAGTGGTTGGTAAGTTTATTATTAACAATTTCTTTACCACAGTCTGAATGAAAGATCTTAACATTTTTGTCAAACTGCCTTTTTACATATTTTTCAAAGTTCACATATGCTTCAAAATAATCAGATTTGTGTTTTAAGTATACAAACCAAGTAAACTTAGTATAGTCATATAAAAACTTGCATAAGAAGAGAAGCAACCAATAGATTTATAGGGGCTGGACTCTAAATATCATAATGTATTGTTTCAAAATCACTCGTACTGACCTGTTCTGAATCAAAGAGAGCAAGCCAACTTAGTTTTCCTAATTAACAACTTTCACAAATGTGATTTGTCATTATTTTTCCTAAGACATATATTAAACCTTTAGCCTTTAGATGTTGGACAATAGCCATCTAGGAATGTCCTAACCTTTGGTGCCACAATTCACTTGAACCAGACCTGAATCTATTGGAGAAGTTCAGTTTATGATATAGATCACACTTTCTTTTCCTTGTAGTCTAATATGTCATGTTTCTTGTTCCATGACAAAAACATCATTGTTAGTAAATTCACAAGTCACAGCTTGATCTATGGTAAGCTGACTGACTGAGTAATTTTTCGGTTACCTGTCAAACAAGTAAAGCATCATATAATGGTGTGACGGTGTGTTTTTGTTTTAAATTAGAGTGACATACACCAGTTATAGGTAAAGTAGTCCTGTTTCCAATCATAATCGATTTTGATCCTATTGGATTATGAATATTATGCAGCATACCTGACTTACCAATCATGTGGTTTGAGGATCCTGTGTCCACAGTCCATTATGTATCAACAATTGAAGTGTCTAGGGTGAGGGCAACCAATTCTTGAGGTAGTCCACTTGTTTGATGGTCCTTAAATGGAACCCACCAGCAAATTCTTGCTATGTGTCCTATGACATCACAGTAATGGCATCTCTCATTCATGTGCTTTTCTCTGATTAGGTACAGTGGAGGGGTTTTATTTTAACAATTGAGCTTGAAATCCTCTTCTAGATGAGATAAATCTAATGCCTTATGCAGGAGGAGCCTTGTAGTTTGGCTGTGATTTGGACTAATTTTGACATACAATGACATCTGATGTGTAGAGTTTTTATAAGAGGAAGAAAAATTTATGGAGAACCAAGACCTTTTCCGATCAAGGTTTTTCAAGTGAAAAACTATTTTTGTGTAATTAGGCATTCGTGTTTGAGCATAGTTGTGGTAAATGTCTCATAGTTTGTGCCTAGGTTGGTCAGGAGAAAGTACACATTCTAAGTATCATAGATGCGTTTGACAATAGCATCAAGGCTATCAGATAAATCTTAGAAGTTTATGATGTGTTTAGTGATGTTCTTTTCTTCATCCTTTTTCAAGTAGGTCAGTTGTTGCTTGAGGTAAATTCACTTTCTCATGAGTCCTGTGCATAGCCATTTTTCAGTTCCACCCACACAACATATAGGGTGTCCAGGCCTATTACAAGACCTAAGGATTCTTCTAAGAGGGATACAATAAGGCATCCTCTCAGTAATTTGTTAGACTTCTTCCATTTTTGGTATTTAGGGTTGATGATTGGTGGATCTGAGCTTTCTGAATTTGGGTTCTTCAGGTATTGTTCTGGTGTTGGATCCTTATTAGTGAAGTGTCCAACAAGTGTGAATTATCACAATGCTTGTCTGAACTTGAGTCTGAGCTCTTAATAAATCTATAATACAAGTTTTTTTTTTTATTGTACTCTATTACTATTATTTGAGAAACTACTGTAAATGATAGTTAGAAAACATTTCACCCCTGAATTCATTGGTAACTTGAACAAAATTTTATAAGGTAATTTTGAATATTGCTCTTCTAACACCTTTAAAAACAAAATCACCAATCAAAGTAAATAGTCGGGTCTGTTTGGACATGTTGTTTCTTCCTATTCACCCCACTAAGAAAACAAGTTTATCCATTCGAATAAGATAGCATTCTCTCTCTTACTTTTTGATGCGGTCGGATAGTATCACAAACGGGTTTGGTTGATTGAGCGGTGAACATCTAGCTAAATATGAGCGATTTCTCCGGTGATTGTTTGGTGGTGTTCAAGAACACCATAAAGATGTTCAAGAACACTATGAATAAAATATGAAGATATGAAGGAGACCAAAAGAGATAATAAAGTTGTAAATGGGAGAGCTCGACTGTTGACAAATTGACAGAGGTTATCTTCTTGTATTGTTGGGATCATGGATCATATATCATCTCTTTTCCAGGATACAAATGTCATTATGTATAGGGCTAAGAGTCGGTGGCTAAAAATGACAGTAATTAAAACATAATTATATGTAATTAACTACGTGGATGTCGTTGCAGCCTATGAGTGGGTGAGCTTGCTCGTGAGAGCTGTGGGCTCTTCGTCTGTAATCACCGTGTGTAGACTCTAGTTGCCTAATTTAGCGGGATGTACACATGCTTGCCGATTGCGAGCTAGGGCGAGTAGATCGGCCCTAGTGTTTCGTGCCCAACGGAAAAGAACGGGCTGAAAGCCTTGCTAATCGACGCTCGTTGTCTTGGCCAATAGATGGTATCGTAAAGACCAGAGGCGAGCTGGATTATACTCAGCCCAATCCGGCTTATTAAGGTGCGAGCTGATTGGACCGAGGACTCCAATCGTGTTGGGCTTACATGGGGGCCCAATGTGAATCCGTGAGATTTTTTTCGGTCTTGGCATATTAGTGGCTCTCTACTCCTTCATTTATTCATGGTGCACACATGAATAAGTCATGAAGTAGACTTCCGATTTGGATGGCCATTTGCTGCTTTGCTAGGATGCGTTATGCTCGTGGACGAATAGCCGCAAGGTGCCATGTAACGACCAGACCTAGATGCGTTATGCTCGAGGTAAATAGTCGCGTGGTGCCGTGCATATAGCGACCGGGCTTGAGTGCGTCATGCTCGAGAGAGAAAAGCCGCATGGTGCTGTGCATATAACGACTAGGCTTTAGTGCGTCATGCTCGAGGGAGAATCATACCAGGCTGCCAAGCGACCGGACTTAGATGCATGATGCTCGAAGGCGAACAGCCGCATGGTGCCGTGCATACAACGACCGGGCTTTGAGTGCGTCATGCTCGAGGGAGAATAGCCGTATGATACCATCCATATAGCGTCTGGGCTTGAGTGCGTCATGATCGAGGGTGAATGGCCGTAGGGTGCCGTGCATATAGAGACCAGACTTAGAAGCGTTATGCTCGAGGGAGACTAGCCGCATGGTGCCATACATATAACGACCGAACTTAGATTTATCGACTTGAGTGGTGAGTGGGATGCCCATTATAGTACTGTGAAATGACCTAGACAAGTTAGCTTTGTTGAAATTTCATCGTGACATTGCGGTGAACTGGATGTCAGGTGTTATCCGTGTTAGGTGAACTGAAAAGCGTAGCCTCGATATTGTGTCTGACATAACTGTCAAGGTCTGACATAGCCGCTGGGATCTGATAGACACGTCTTTTAAGAGGGTTGCGTGTCAAGATAACAATAGTCATAATTATTCCAAATTCTGAAAGGATGCGTCTGTTTGGTTTGGCGGCTATAAAATGAAGGCCCCCCCTCACGTGAATACTTTTCGAAAACTCATGCATTCTCAGGCAAGAAGTTTCCGGCAAGCTTCTTGAGGATTCCGGCGAGTAGAATATTTTTCCAGCTTGATTTCAAGGTTGTTTCCGACCGGGCTTTAGTTTTCAGTTCGATCTTTCCAAGTAAACAAGGTAAATCTCTTGATTTGGCTTCGATTTCTCTTCGTAACATGTTTTGCCTGATATAGATGCCTATTTATCCTTGTTTTCTTGAGTTTTCACGAAGAACTCTATGAGTTTTGTCCCTAGTAGGTTTAGAACATTCAAGCTTCCCAGGTCTTAGATGAATATATGCACGATTTTGCTTTTGAATACCTACATAAGGTAGATTTTACCTCTTTTTGTCGTCGAACCGGATAAGACCTTCGATGTCTGTCTGAATGCCTTTTCCCATTTCGTTTGTTTTCCCAATAGTTAAGTCCCCCTGTTTTAGAAATTGGAGAGATGAAGGGACAAGGTGACGAGGTGGATGGATATGTTCGCCTCGGCCTGACTCCGAGTTCATGCAGCTAATCGTCCATCTTGCCCTTTTTTCATTTTTAGGTAATGTCTTTGGATAACTAGCACCATGGTGAAGATGAGGCAAGCATCAGTGGGTCCAATGGGGAGAATGATAGTCCTGAGGTCGCTGTGGAGGTCTGTCTTCAGGGAAATTTTGATAGTGGAATGGTCCACCGGTGGAGGGTGACTAGTTCAATCCAGGACCTTGCGACGTTTCAGGAAAGCTCTGAATGCACCCAAATTATCGAATTTACTATATCTCTAGCCGGGCAGAGACACGAATGTGCAGACGGGAGATGGGAGATTTCCTGCTCGTTTACTTTGATACCTTATTTTTCAGGCTTTGGCCTCCTTTTGACCCGTTTGTGGTGGAGCTCTTGAGGGCGATTACCGCGATGCCTGGCGACCTCATGTTGGGAGCGGTGAGCACTATCATGGCCTTTATAGTTCTTAGCCATCTGTTAGGGTTCGAGCCGACCTTGTCTGTGCTTGAATATTTCTACGTCTTCATCAAGAATAATGATGGGCTGTTCTCAATAAGAAGCCCACTGAAGAGGTTAATTTTTTTTTTCGCTCCCTAAGAAGGTCAGGACTGGGGGAAAATATGCCTGCTGGCCGAGTCTCAGGTCAGATGGCCGTTTCCGAAATTTCCCACGAGTTAGGCTAATCTTAACGCCTTGAAATTGAAGGAACGGGTGGTAGATCGCCCTTTCAAGGCCAAGGTCGATAAGCTTCTGGACGGGAATGAGCGGCGTCAGACTCAGGAGCGGGTCTTCAATTGGTGAAGGCTACACAATGTTAATGAGCCGTACAACACTATGGCTAGGATATCTTGACCAGGACTGGCGGTCGTGATACCCTTAGTTGAAATTATCCCTGTCGGCATCGACCCGGACTAGTACATGGAGTGTCATCTCGGCACATTCCTTTCTGATTGCGAGATATGCCAGGGTTATTCTGATGATCGGGCTCTACTCAATCGTGGTAATTGTTGTTTTCTTTGTGCCTTTTTTTCCTGTTTATGTTCATTCTGATCTTTTTGTCTTCAAGTATGAATGTCTTGCTTGTACCATTAGGACTTACGATGTGATACTTAGACTTGTTCTTTATATGCGAACTGACATGCTCTTTACTTGTGTGCAGAAAACATGGATGCTACTATAGAGAGGCGGGTCGAGATGTTTAGACGAGCTCAACAGGCGAGGGAGGAACAAGATCTCCTCCGGGCTGAGGACCATTGTGTTACTCTGCCTATGGTTCAAATTTACCCTACCCATGCAAGCGTGGTACAAGGGGCATCAAATGCTGCTGAAGAAGTCGGCCAGCCGGCTGCCCCAAAGAGAGGGAGGACGAATGCTGGCATCCAAATCTGTGGGCCGACCCCTAGTGATGTTTGGGCTACTGATACCGCGGGTCCGAAAGATAAATTTGAGACAAAGGCCTACCAGAATGCCCAGAGCAAGAAAAACCAGGAAGTTGTTGATTATGCATGCACATCTATTGCTGCTTTGGGCACATCGGATTCTGCAGACCCGGCATCCTCTGAGAATACCCCTATTGATCAGTCTGATGGTGCCGATATTAGGCTCAGCTCACGGTGAGCTAGAAAAGAAGCTGCCAAGACTAATATGCGGCCTCATCGTGAGAACCTTATGGCCCCTGTCGCCTACCCACCCCCACGAGATGAGCCTTCCTGGTTGAGGAAAATTTTTCGGCGACCGGAGTCCATTGGTGAAGGTCGTCTGGTTTGGGAATCGACCAGGGATGTTCTCAGCCAAAGAACTTGCGTTGGGGCCACAAGGATCCGATGATCTTAGCCGTTGGTGAAGGGATCGTTGAACGGGCTGTGATGGCGGACCAGGATGATGACTTCCTTGAAAAGAATAATGATATCTTTGGGTTGATGGGCATTTTTTTCAGCCATGTAATTCCTCGTTCTTATTTTTGCTTATACTTTCGGTGATCTGGTGCTGTCATCAGTGCCAACGACCTGATTTTACTTGTCCCTTTTCTTCTTTCAGATGTCTACCGCCACTAAACAGTGTGTGAGGATCCATAATAAAATCAAAGATGAGCTGGGGGTATTGCAAAGAATCGCAATCTTTAAGTCGAGCATGAAGCTATGTTGGAAAATATCGCGGATCGAACTGAGGCTTGCCGCATCCAGTCCCTCCATGAACAAAAGGCCAAGGAATTTGGTGAGGTGATGTCCCAGTTGAATGGGGAGCAGGAGAAGGCCCGTTCCGCTGTTGATTTGGAGCGGGAGCAGGCTGCAGGGGTAGCCCAGCAGTTAGAGGAGACTAAGGCCCAACTGCCGAATATGCTGGTGCGGGAAAGAGAGCAAGTTGTTGCAGATGTCAAGAGGTCTCAAGATTACAAGGACGCATTCACATCTGCTGAGAAGTGATTTGATCAGGGTTTTTATCATGCGGTGAGATGCATGTCAAGGGACCTGGGTGATTCCGCTTCTTCTCTGAAACAACTGTTGAGATGGGTTACCTTAGAGCTGTTTGACCCGACTCTCATACCCTTTCATGAACGGTTTCCTTATACTGATAACGATTTGGAGATCTTTGCAAAAAAGCAGCAAGATGCGGGTGCTGAGGTGTGATTCCGCCAGAGGTTGAGCAGGATAATCTGACGGCATTACTGTAGACATGATTGGAGGTGGGAGAGATAGAGTTCCCCAACCCGCCTCATACTGAGGTGCCGACCCCAGGTGGCACTGTTTCTCTTGTTGTGCTTCCGGTAGAGACTGTAGAGAATGTGCAACTGTTGGACGAGATGCTCTCAGTACCAAAGCGACCTAGGCATCCTCTCAAAATCATTCATCCATCCTTTTCTTGTTTCCAAATTTCTTTGATTTTGTATAAATGTTGTTGTATTTGAGCTCGGCTTTGAATCTTGTCTGATTGTGAGTTTGTGTATACTTTGATCTTGTCTTGTATAGTTGCCAAAAAAAATTCCAACTTTTGAGTCCGTTGTGTGTCGAACTTATGATGTACTATAGTTGCCCCTTTTTTCGGCTAGGTTGAGGGCGTCGAGTGCGAGCTTGTCGGAAACAAATGTCGAGTTTGTGCGTTGTGTAAATCAAATAGGAGGGCATGAAGAGGGAATGAAAAGTAGTACATTATTTAGCTTTCCCGGGCACGTTGGGCGGGTGAGTTTGTAAATACGAAAGCGTAATCATTCTCGCATGTAAACGAGGGAATGAATGCCATGACCCCAGTCCGAATTTTACGTGTAGTACCTTTAGGTTGCCCACATTCTTAGGATGTCTGAGATCGATTCTATAAAGGGTCGATCTTGCCGAGAAGTCATCTCCATAGCCGCTTTGCTAACCGTCCTACTTAGGGCGGGGTTGCGGTGATGGTTGTTCGTTGCTGAAGTTGTTAAATACCTTTCTGAATTTCTTCGACTGCTCATGATTCAGTCAATGTGATTCTTCTCCCTCAGCTACTTTACTTTCCGCCTCATTCTTACAATTTCCCGGCCTTGTAAGAGTCGAGGTTGATGGGAAATTGGATTTGGGCGGGGGTTGCGGGTCGGGCTGTGCGCTTAAAGCCTTTCCTTAAGATTGCGAATTCTGAGCCCAAGGTATCTGATGTCCACAACCACTTTTACTCGCCACCCATTCAATACTTGGTTGTTTTGTCCTACGGGTGGGGGTTGAGGATTGTTTTGTGTTCTCGTGTACTTTGTGTAAAAAAGGACCAAAACGTTACGAGGCAAAAAATAAAGCATAATCAAACATGTTTGTATGTGAATGAATGTTGAAAGTTTAAAGCTTAATTTAAAATATCATTCAAAAGTTGTGCTCATCCCGCCGCGTGGGGCGAGTTGAGCGTTACAAAAATAAAGGATGTGTAATCACTCAAGTTAATTGACGATAGAGTGAATTCCATAACCCAATAATAAACAAAGCGTAATCACTCACATTTAGCAAACGAGAGAGGGAAAGCCATAGCCTAGAACACTAGAGAATATGTTCATTGAATCTCTCTTCTCGGGTGTCGGGCTGGGAGGTTGCCTCGCGGTGCATTATTTTCCTCCGCCTTGTACCTGTCGAGAGCTCCCCGAGCGACCAATTTCTCAATTTCTCTTTTCAGCATGCAGCAAGATTTTGTGTCATGCCCATGGTATTTGGGGTACTCGTAGTATTCAGTGACATCACGCTCTCCCCACAGATTGGATCTCATGGGTTGAGGGGCAGACATATCGTCTTTTACCTTATGTATAATTTCCTCTATATGCGCGGTTAGCGGTGTGATTTGTTCCTCTTTGAATTTTTTGGGCTTTTTGATTTCCTGATTCCAACCGAGGCCCTCTTTTGTCGAGCTGGGCTTAGTCTTTTATTTCCGCCCGGATGGTAAAAATGACAGGGCGGCTTCAGAAGCGTTGAATTTCCAAGCCAGGAAGAGCATTTCCTATAAGTTGTATGGCCATCTGATAGCGAACCCGGCTTTGAGCAGGCCTTTGGCTAGACCGCTTTGGAAACTGGTCATAACCACATTGTCGGTGAGGCCGCTTGTTGATGGGAGTCAACTTTACGTGATTCCGGTGCATTCCCCACCCCCGTTTGCCACATGTTTAGCACGTTTTGGGTGATTTAGACCGTTTTTGAGGTGATATCGTGAGTTTATGGCACGGGGAGTGAATCCTTTACTTTGATGGATTATTACCCCTTTTTGTTGATATTAACCCTATTCCCGAGCACTTTTACCCTCCGGAATTGTTTGGATGTTTTGGTCGTTCATTTTGTTGTAGGGTATTAGTGTCTTGAAGACCCGGAAGGTGATGATTCATGGTGAAAAGCATGATCGAGGTGATAGAAGTGATCAAAAGGGGAGAAAAGTTGAAGTTTTGGAGCAAATGGGGTTCAAACGCATGTTTGAACCCCCAAACGGGCGTTTCAGAAGCTATCATCTTGATCAGAGTTCAACCTCTCTAAACGCGCGTTTCAAACTGCCCTAAACGCACGTTCCAAGTCCTCCAAATGCGCGTTTCAACTCCCTAAACGCGCATTCCAGTTGAAGATCAGACAAGAACCTACCCAGAAATGAAGCGAAACGCGCGTTTGGCTTATGCAAAACGCGCGTTTGAAGATGTGACACGCCAAGTTCAACTGCCCAAAAGTGCGTTTGAAGCCGGATTTCTGTAGATTTCCCCCCACCTATAAATACCCCCCTTGAACCATTTCTTGATTATTATTCATTCTCTAGCAAAACCCTACCCCTTTTCAGCTCGAAATTTGTAATAGCTTAGAATAGATTTTCTTAACTTAAATCAGTATAATCTTAGCTTAATCTTTCCATTTCCTAGCTCATATTTCTACTTCAAACACTAAGACACCATCTTTTAATTAGTTCTCTATTTTGTACTTTTGGATCTCAAACTCGAATTTCTTCGAATTAATGGTATATTTCTTCTATCTTTCACTTGTTATGTCTTTCATTTACTGTTTCTTTTATGTTTTAACTAGTATAATGAGTAGCTAATCCCTTTTCATAGTCGAATCATGTGAAATTTGGTGAAATCACCCTTTGGGTGATGAAATTGGGAGTGGGTAGTGCTTTTTATTGTTTAAATCTTGCTTGTTTCACGTCTTAGAACTTATTATAACATCGCTAGATCAGATTGATCACCTAATTTAGTAATCACACACATCAACCTTACATATGTATTTTGCGGGGAGGTATGGGAAAAGGGGTTCTAAGATCGCGGCGTAGACTCGGCTTAGTTGTTAAGCCCGAGACCAAAGTGAGGTTACTCGTTTTAACGTTTAAGCGGATCTAGTGCATAACATGTCTTGTTAGTGAATCTTCTTAAGGGAAGGGTAGTTAACATAGCATAAGGTGTTAGGAGAGAGTTGTTCAGACCCTAACACCGGAATTAGGAGCACGCACCCGTGAAATTGAATGTGAGAGTTTGTTTGTTTTAATGCACACTCCCGATTTTGTCATCATTAGGGTTGAAACTAGCTACTTTGATCATGGTTCGGCTATGTCCCTTAGTATAAAATTTAAAAACCGAGTAGCTAATCTTCTTTCTTTCTTTTTGTCTCTAGACTTGTTAGTAAGAATCACTTTAGTGTTGTTGTAGTATACAAGCACTTTAAAAAGATTGTTCACCTAGACTAAGTAACACGTTCGCTTTGGTACTCACAAACACTTTTCCCTTGGGTTCGACCTCGTACTCCTGTAGCTACTGCCGGTTAGAGAGTTAGTTTGCCCATGGTTTCGAGTCTTTATAAATTGTTTTTTGAGGGTGAATTTTAGCTCAATCAAAATGGCACCGTTGCCGGGGAATTGTGTGCTATTTGTGATATCTTGCAAGTGAACCGAAGGCTTGGGCCTAGGTTTTATTTTACTGTTTTCTTGTTGTTTGCTTTTTGTAGTGCATGACCCGGAGATCTCAAACACCACTCGAGCCATACATAGACGGGATTGAGGCTTACGCGAGGCGTAGAAATAGTCAAAGAAGAAGAGGTTACCAAGTAGAGGAGTCGATTCCGGTCTTTGAAGAAAGTAGTTTGGGTGAGTTGGAAGAAGGATCCGGTATGGCACAAAACGGTGAACAAGGCTTGGAAGGAAATTTGGGGGACAATAATGGGGTCCCGAATCAAAACCCGCCTCTTGTTAACAACAATGCACAAGGAGGTGGGAATAGACAAGGAAATAACTATGGGAATGTGCATGGGCCAATACCACATAATGTTCAACATGAGGCCCAAGGGAATCAAATGGATCCCCTCGTTATGCAACAGTTCAATGCATGGATATTGAACCAATTTCAACAGAACCAAAATCAAGCTCACAATCAAGGTGCAAACGCGATGCCTAATTGGTTTAACGGTCAACAAGAGAAAAATCAAGGCGGTTTGACTTGTAGAGACTTTGTGATGGCTCCCACGGCAACCATGGGGCATAGCCCAATTCGAATGCCACCGGTGGCCACCAATAATTTGGAATTGAACAGAAATATCATACATTTGTTAGGAGACAATGCTATATTCAAGGGAACCGCCATGAAAAACCCTCACTTGTTCACTGACCACCTTCTCCAAATAGTCAACTCAACAAAGATCAATGGGGTGAGTGATGAAGCGCTCAAACTTATGCTTTTCCCTTTCGCCTTGAAAGAGCAAGCTAAGAGGTGGTATGATTCGTTGCCTAATGATTCTTTACACACATGGGAGGAAGTGATTAAAACTTTTCTACTCAAGTATTACCCCCCATCGAAGACCATGGATATGAAAAATGCCATCATGTCATTCAACGCTTATGAAGGAGAAGAGCTACATGAGTCATGGGACCGGTTTAAGGCTTTGTTGAGAGAGTGCCCGGGGCACGGGTTGAGATCTTATGAGGTAGTTCATGCTTTCTTTCGGGGTTTGGATCAAGTTCATCAAAGTACCTTGCATGCTTCGTGCAATGGAGATATTATGAGTATGGTGCCCGAAGTAGCAATGAACCAAATAGAGAAAATCTCCTAAACCTCGAGGCAATACATATCGTCAAGTAGAAAGGGGACAAGGAGCAAGAAGCCCAGTTTGATTGAAGTGAAAGAAATTGAGGCAAGTGATCAATATCATGCCCAAGTGAAAGCTATGGAACAACAATTGGGGAGATTGCAAAAGGAGAATGAGAGTGCTAGACTTTGTCAAATTTGTAGTGGATCACACTCGGCAAAGGATTGTAAGATGACGACCAAGGCTCAAAATATGGCTTATCCATAATCCTCAAATCAAGGGCAACCTAGCACTCTATCTCAAGACAATATGAATGAGTTGGCAAAACGGATGATGAATATTTGTTCGATGGAGCAATGGAATGCGGGGCCTCAATATCAAAATCAATTGCAAAATGCATATCAAGGCCAATACATGGGAGATCAACAAAGTGGGTCACCGTATGAAGAACCTCAAGATGTAAGCTTTGTAGGACAAGATCAATGAGGGAATTATGGAAGTCAATGTGATGGTTCTTGGAGGAATAACAACAATCAAGGTTGGAATCGGAATCAAAACCAAGGCTTTAGACAAAGCCAAAATCAAGGTCAATCTTCTCAAGGGAAATGTTATCAACCTCCACACCAAAGGCAACATCAAGGAGGGTATAATCAACAAGGTTCTGGCACTTATCAAAACCCTACGCATTTGGCTCCTATACCTCAAAAGAGTGCAACCGATGTCATATTGGAGCAAATGAACAAAAACTTTGCGGAGATAAAAAATGACATGGTTGAGATGAACTTCAAACATGGGTCCGCCATTAAAAATCTTGAGACTCAATTTTGGCAAGTGGTGGAACATGTACAGTTGAAAGGCGGCTTACCAAGTAATACCGAAAAGAATCCAAGAAATGTAAGCGCCATCTTAACTCGAAGTGGTAAAGTGTTAAGGACAAGTGGTGAAAAGAAAGTCCTATGGGAAGACAAAGCTAGAAGAGCTCCTATTGAGACCGAGGCGGGAGCCATGGATGGCGATATTGATGAGATTGAAGATGATGAAGATCATGAAGAGTATGTCAAGAAAAATGAAGTTGAGAGGAAAGAAGCGCAAGCTAGGGGAGACTATGTGGTAATTTATGTGAAAGAGGAGGAACCAACTAGAAGAGAAAGGAAAGAGCCAATGACAGAGCCGTCTTCCCCACGCGCCAAAGGTAAGAAAGGTATGATCCCTCCTCCTCCTAAAGATTTCGATTTTAGCACTCTCCCTTTTCCCCCTAAGAATCATAGACAAAGTTGCTTGAATAAAGCACAAAGCCGATTTATTGAGATGTTGCGAAAAATTGACTTGACCATTCCTTTTCTTGAAGCACTTGCAAACATGCCCTCTTATTGTAAGTTCTTGATGGGATTACTAACTAACAAGAGTAAAATGCAAGAGGTTGTTTGTCTAAATGAAGAGTGTTCCGCTATTTTTTATGCTAAATCTAGAATTCCCCCGAAGGTTAGAGACAATGGTAGTTTTACTATTCCTGTTACTATTGGTACGACCTATTTTCCTAGCGTTTTATGTGATTTGGGAGCTAGCGTAAGCTTAATGCCCAGTGCTATATATGAAAGCCTTGATCTAGGAGAGTTGGAACCAACGGGGATGACCCTTCAAATGGCGGATAGGTCTATTAGGGAGCCTATGGGAGTTATAGAGGATGTCATTGTTAAAGTGGATAAGTTTGCCTTCCCAGTAGATTTCGTGGTGCTAGATATGAAGATGGACTCCAAAACACCTTTGTTGTTAGGACATCCCTTTTTAAACAGTAGAAGGACCTTGATAGATGTTGCGAGCGGTGAGATTATTTTGCAAGTTGGAGAGGAAAAAGTCGCGGTAAATGTTTACAAGGCCATGAAACACCCTAAGGAAAGTGCCGAGGACTGTTTTTCTATTGATGCTATATATTCTTGCGTTGTGGAACATGTTGACATGCAGGAATATAAGGATAAGCTTGATGAAGGCGTGGCATGAGCGAGCACGATGCTTGATGAAGATGAAGAGTTGGAAAGAGAAGCGATGGAGCTAGAAGAGACGGCTTTCATTGGTGAAAAATGGAGCGGAAAGATTGATCTTGGTCTTGAAGGAGAACTAGAGAAGCCATCAATTGAAGACCCACCAAAAGACTTGAAATTGAAGCCTCTTCCACCTCATTTGAAGTATGTTTTTCTTGAAAATGATGATTTACTTCCTTTGATTATTTCTGCTACACTAACGGCTTTGCAGGAAAAGAAGTTGGTGAAAATGCTTAAGAAGCATAATCGTGATTTTGGGTGGAAGATGTGTGACCTCAAGGGCATAAGTCCTACCATTTGTCAACAGAAGATTATTCTAGAGGATGGAGCGAAGCCGGTGAGACAACTTCGAAGAAGTCTTAATCCACACCTCCAAGAGGTTGTGAGGAAGGATGTGGTCACGATGTTAAAGCTTGGGATCATTTATGCCATCTCGTATAGCAAGTGGGTGAGCCCCACTCAAGTGGTACCAAAGAAGGGAGGCATGACTTTTCAAATCAACGAAGAAGGTGAGGTGGTGCCTATGCGTTTGGTAAGTGGTTATAGAATTTGTATTGATTATTGAAAATTGAATGACCAAACCCGTAAAGACCACTTCCCCCTCCTTTTTATTGATCAAAATGTTAGAAAGATTGAGTGGTCATGCTTATTATTTCTTGATGGGTTTAGTGGGTATTAACAAATACATGTGGCCTTAAAGGACCAAGAAAAGACTACCTACACTTGTCCTTATGGCACCTTTGCCTTCCATAGAATGCCATTTGGGTTGTGTAATGCACCCGCAACATTCCAACGGTGCATGGTTGCCATATTTGCGGATATGATTGAAAGATTCTTAGAAGTCTTTATGGATGATTTTAGCGTTTTTGGTGATTCCTTTGAGGAATGTCTAGATAATCTAGAAAAGGTGTTGAGTAGATGTGAGGAGACAAATTTGGTGCTAAATTGGGAGAAGTGTCACTTGATGGTCACGGAAGGGATAGTCTTAAGTCGTAAGATATCTAGTAAGGGTATAGAAGTTGACAAGGCTAAGGTTGAAGCGATAGCTAAGCTTCCTATGCCCACTAACTTAAAAACTCTTAGGGGTTTTCTAGGCCATGTGGGGTTTTATCGTAGGTTCATCAAGGATTTCTCGAAAATAGCCCGTTCTCTTACCCTTCTTCTTGGAAAAGACGTTCCGTTTGATTTCGACCAAGCTTGCATTGAAGCATTCTTGTTGCTCAAGCAATTGCTTGTATCCGCTCCTATCTTAGTTGCCCCAAAATGGGATCAAGAGTTTGAGTTAATGTGTGATGCGAGTGACACCGCGGTTGGTGCGGTCCTCGGACAAAAGATCGATAAAATCTTCAAGCCTATTGCCTATGCTAGTCACACTTTGAATCCAGCCCAACAAAACTACACCACCACTGAAAAAGAGCTTCTAGCGGTCGTCTTTGCGTTTGATAAGTTTCGGTCTCACCTCGTAGGCTCTCGTGTAGTTGTGCACACGGATCACGCCACTTTGCGTTACCTCTTTGCCAAGCAAGATGCCAAGCCCCGCCTCTTGAGGTGGATCTTGCTCTTGCAAGAGTTTGATCTTGAAATCCGTGTTAGAAAGGGGTGTGAGAATGTTGTAGCGGATCAATTGAGTCGCATGGATCTTAGTGAGGAGTTGATTAAGGCACAAAGGGAGATAAATGATTCTTTCCCGCATGAGCAACTTTGTGCAATAGACACCCTTCTTCCGGTTAAGAAAGGTAATTTTCTAAAAGTTGGCAAGGAAGTTAGCCCTTGGTTCGCACCTTTTGTCAATTATCACGAGTGCGGTTTTATAGATCCCGACTTTGACTCAGATCAAAGGCGTAAATTCCTTAGTGAGGTTGGTAAGTATGTTTGGGATGATCTTTGCTTATATAGGTTGTGCTCGGATGGCATCTTGAAGAGATGCATCCCGGAGAGTGAGATTTTGAGTGCGCTTTCTTTTTGCCATGATAAAGAGGCCGGGAGCCACTTTTCGGGGGAAAGGACCGCTTTGAAAGTGTTACAAAGTGGGCTATATTGGCCCACTCTATTCCGCGACGCACATTCCTATGTGAAATCTTATGACGCTTGTCAAAGGTCCGAGCGTATATCTAGGAGGAGTGAGATGCCTCAAAAACCGATCATCATTTGTGAAGTTTTTGATGTGTGGGGCATTGAATTCATGGGCCCCTATCCTTCCTCGTGCAGTAACAAGTATATCCTAGTCGCTTGTGATTACGTGTCAAAATGGGTTGAGGCCTTAGCCTCACCCACCAATGATAGGAATGTTGTTATCCGTTTTCTCAAAAGAAACATCTTTTGTCGGTTTGGGGTACCCCGGGCTATAATTAGCGATAATGGAAGCCATTTTGACAATAAACCGTTTGACAAACTCCTAGTGAAGTATGGAGTGAAACACAAGCTAGGCACCGCTTACCATCCCCAAATGAGTGGTCAAGTTGAGGTCACGAATAGGGGTATTAAGTGTATCTTAGAAAGGACGGTAGATGCGAATGTTAAGAGTTGGTCTTTAAAGTTAGATGATGCTCTATGGGCCCATAGGACTACCTTTAAGACACCCCTAGGCATGTCACCTTATATGATAGTCTATGGTAAATCCTGCCATCTTCCCGTGGAAATCGAACATAAGGCTTATTGGGCTATTAAAATGCTAAACCTTGATGACGCTTTAGTTGGTGAGAAGCGTATGGCCCAATTGAATGAATTAGATGAATTTCGCCTTTGTGCGTATGATCTTTCGACGAAGTATAAAGAGAAGACTAAGTTACTCCATGATAAGTTGATCAAACCTCATGTTTTCAATGAGGGTGACGAAGTCTTATTTTACAATACTCGTCTTCATCTTTTCCAAGGGAAGTTGAAATCTAGGTGGTCTGGTCCCTACATGGTGTCGAAAGTCTATCCATCCGGTGTTATTGAAATTACCCATCCTAAGCTTGGCACGTTTACTACCAATGGCTTATGGTTGAAAAGGTATGAGAGGTTGCCTTACGACGAAGCACTAGAAATAGTGAACCTTGAAGACCCAATACCGTGTGATGAATCGTGTAAGTCTTGTCATGGACTCTAAACCTTGACCCGTACAATCTCTAATCCATCCTTTCATCTTTCTTTCTACCCTTTCTCGCCTCGTGCCAACGGTATAACTTGAAAAAGTTGGCACTGTATAATCCATCTTGTCGAGCCAACGACGTAAAACAAAGGCGCTTGGGGGAGGCAACCCGCCATTTCGTAGTTTTTGAGTGAGTTTAGTACTTTTAATGGTCTCGGGGTGGTAAGAATCAAGTGTGGGGTGAAAACCTTGAGTTAGCCCTGTTTCTGGTCCAAACGCGCGTTTTCACCCTTGTCAAACGTGCGTTTCAGCTCAGCCCTCTCCAAACGCGCGTTTGAACCCATTTCAAACGCGCGTTTCAACCCCCAACTCTCTGTCCATTCAACCTCTTTTCAAACGCGTGTTTGGGTTATGTTTGGGTTATGTGAAACGCGTGTTTGGGTTATGTGAAACGCGTGTTTGGATGCATCTTCTTTATAAACCCTGCGTTCAAACCAGCGTTTCATTCTTCCATTTCTCTATAACCTAAAACCGCCGGCGGCCCTCCTTCACTCTTTCATTCAAAAATCACTCATTTCTACTCCGTTTTCAGTGATTCAAATGCCAAACAACACCTCTCGATCCCTTCTCTTGCTTCTACTAATCCATTCCAACAACGAAATCCCTGTTTTCTCGATTCGATCTTGACCTTGGGCAACTTTTTGCCTAGGCCGATTTGGGCTTCAATCGACGTTTCGGGACTCGTGCTTCACTCCAAATCATTCGTCTCATCTCGTTTAAACATAGTATAGGTATAATTTGGTTTTACATCTATGTTTCGGTTAGGGTTAGTTTTAGCCTTTTTGGTTTAACAACCCTCCCCCGTTTATTGACTGTTATTAATCATATATCCTGTTTGTGTTTTGTTTTGTTTGTCTTGTTGTGACGATGAATGGTGTGGCTTTCATGGGATGATTCATTGTTTGGGTTGGTTTGTCTTGAAATCCCGATTGGATGTTAACCGGGTTGGTTTGGATTGTTTTGAAACGGTTGATTGGTGGTGTTTTGGTGAGTGTAGAGAAAATGAGAGATAACAAACGGAAAGAAACTGAGAGTAAGGGCAAAGGGAAACAGCCGGTGGTGAAACACATGCCCAAGAAGCAGAAAACCCTAGTTTTTCCCAGAATACCTAAGGGTGGTATCCGGATTGGTGATGCGGGCCGTACTGAGAGTAGGAACCCTAAAGCCCTTAAGCCTTTTGGACAGTTACGGGACGAGACATCTGATGAGGATTTTGAGCCGGATAGCGAGGGGAGGAACTCGGCGAAGCGGATGGATGTGTGAGGAGGTAATGCACCATGATAGTGAGACTGTGCCCCTAGCACAGATGCGAGCCAAAACCACAAAAAAACCTGTTTCACTCCCTCCACAAAATCTCCCCGAGCACGATCCTCCACAAAACCCTCCTCCTCAAGACCCTATACCTTTTGAGCAGCGTTTTAATTCACCCGTGGCCTTGACCAACTATAATGAGTATATCGCCATGAAGAACATGTGTTTTGAGCGGGGGTTAGATCTCAAGTCGGCTCCTAAAACCTTCGTAACCAACTTGACGAAGAGAGGATGGAATAATTCGATATATGAGCCGGAGGGGAACCTTAATCTCACACTAGTTCGGGAGTGGTATGCGAATTTTAGTGTCGCCAATTTGGATTCGGGGTTCATAAGGGTTCGAGGTGTAAATGTCCCATGGTCTGTCAAGGCGATAAATGACTATTATCGGATACCAGCCTTCGAGGGCCAAGATTACATAAGTTGGTTTGAGGAAAAACAGCACTGGGTAATACTGAATATCCTTTAGAGACCATGAGGAGGGACATAAATCCGGACTTACAGTGGATATCTAAGAGGGAATGCACGGAGCCAACTGGTGACGACTACATGGCCTGATGAGTGAAAAGTAGAAGCTAAGTTCTCCCAAAACCGCCTACTACCGAAGGACAACATCACGCATTTCCACATCAAGGACTTGCAATTGTTGTATGCTTTACATTATGATCTCAAGGTGGATGTTGGGAAGACAATTTTCAAGGAATTCAAGAAAAACCAGAAGGTCAAGCGCCGTATACTCATATGCCCTTACCTTATCTACGCATTGTGCAGGCAAGCTCCGGTTGAGTAATACCCTGATGATCAAATTTTGAGAAAGAAAAATCAGCCCTTGGTCCCAAAACCATTCAATGCCCACACTGCTCAAAAGCCTCCTAGGCCCACCCCACGACCTATCCACACAATCCTTCGCCCCACCACCTCGACTACATCCACTACACTACCTATTCCTTCACCTTGCATCTCCTCTACCACCACCACAATACCCCCACCTCCTCCATTCACTACTGGACACTCCACTACACCTACACCTCCACCTTTTACACCGACGACCTGGGGACCGTGGCTTAGTGAGCTCCAGGGGCTACTGATTTCCCACAAACAACGGGATTGGTTGGACAGTTTGCTGCTGACTCTGAATGGAATCGTTGAGAATCAGTGGGTATTTGCTCAGACCAGACAGATTGACCTTCCTCCATTGGATTTGAATACTTCAGCATTTCAGTATACCCCAGAGATAGAGGAAGACTTGCAGAGGGTATCAGAGGATTTTATTGTTGATGAGCCTGAGGAGGGGTTGGATGATATATCGTTAGATGAGTGATTAGGGCAAATGGGTGAGACAGAGCCGAGAGGGCAGTCTGTCGCGAAGTCTACACACCGGCCGAGAGAGTGCAAACTGTGGGTCGCACCACTTTCTACCACACCTTCTCCTGACGGACAGGGCGCTGAGGCAGATTAGCCAGTTTTTCATGCATATTATTTATGCTTCTATTTATTTTGCTAATCTGCTTCAGCTACTTTTGATACTCTTTCACTATTATGTTGATATTCTTCACTTTGCATGCACACGCACTTATTTTTGAGCCCATGAGGCCTGCTTGACCCTGCATTTTTTCCATTTCTTTGATTGATACTTTGGGATGACGTGGATTTTTTTTTCTATTAGTTTTTATCTGATGAATGGATGTTCTGTTTTTATTGATTCTTTTCTATCCTTCCATTGCATATCCCCGTATCCCCCCTCTTTATGCTTTGGTCCCGTTACTGTGGCATGGACTCGTTATTTTACGCACCTGCTTATCCTATTGCTTGCTTTCTAGCACGTGGATTCAGTCCCGTGCATGCGCTTTCTTTGTTTCTGTTGATATCGCTTTAGGTTTCGGGAAGGATTTATATGAGGGTGTCACAAGTTTCGAGTTACGAGTGCGCCCTTCTGCCGGGTTTTGGTCAAACAGCTAAGTCTTTTACTCTTTTTATCTCTCACACACTGAGGACAGTGTTTCGTTTAAGTGTGGGGTGGGAGACTTAGCCGTTTTCTTGTTTTCGTTGTTAAATGTGCTTAATATGTGGTATGCTTAGCCTATGACCGGGCTCGATTCGATTTTTGGGTAATTTTTTAAAATTTTCAAGGGTTTTGAACACCATGTTGTGTGTGTTATTTTCACATTCGAGTGGTGACCACCTTAGTAGGGACCCCAAACGTGTACACTGCGGTTTGATATTATCTTGAGAATAGAGATTATTAATTTCACGTAAGTTACACTTTGTGCACAATTTGATTACTACTACTTCTCATACCACTATTCTCGAGGCAAAATAGAAAGGTTTACCTAAGTAGGATACGGGATGACGGTCCTGGCGCTTCTTTGACCCGACCAGAGCCAAATAAGCCTATCCCCCGTCTCAGCCTTGATAGAATGGTCTGACCACCATTTGTTTTACAAGACGTTTTGTTACTTAGTCAGAAACCTACCCTTAAGCCTTAGAATGGTCTGACCACCATTAGACCATCTTAGCCCCTCTCGGTCTTGATAGAATGGTCTGACCACCATTTGTTTTACAAGACGTTTTGTTACTTAGTCAGAAACCTACCCTTAAGCCTTAATTATGGTCACATTTCCTTCATTTTTACCCAACGAGTGGACCTAGTCTTTTGTTAGACCACACTTGCTAAGGCAAGTGTGGGGTGGGGGAAATGGTGTTTTAAGTTGGGTTGGTGGTTTCTCGGTTTTGAGCTATAAGGAGAAGAGGAGCTCATTTGGCCCTAGTGTTTGGATTTGGCCCAAGAAGAAAAGAAAAATCTGTTACCAAAATAAAATAAAATAAAATCAATCAAAGTTCAAAATAAATTGATAAGTTCTCAATGGGTAAAAGCTTGGAGTATATAGAAATAAAAGGTTGGAATCAAAGGAATGAGCTTATAAGTGTTTATATGATGTTAGAGTTGGGATAGTTAGATAGGTGCTAATGTATTCGATCTCGCCTCATAACGTTTGAAACATAGCGGAGTTTGGCAATGAGTTCAGGTATGTTAGTATCCTATTGTTCCCAAAATTCTTAAAGTAATCAAAGAGGAGTTTGGATGGTTTGTATGGTAGAGATAAGGTGGTACACTTGTTGATTAGGTTCACTCGTACTTCTTTTTCTCCAGTTCCCAAAATATCCTTTTCGATTAACCGGAACTACCCTAGCCTAACGTTATAACCTTTCAAGTCCTACCCAATCGTGTCCAAACTTAGTGACCTTGATTAGTGGAGAGGCTAGTGGGTATGAAACGGTTGGTAGACTTTTGGTCGGGATTCAAGCCCCGACAATCATTTTGAGCACTTGGCTATAGCTTGACACCACACACACTCCATTTTCTTGATAATGTTGTACCGGTGTGTATATGTTCGTATTCTTACTTTGTGGTTACCTCGAGGGTGTGAATAGTAGTACCTACATCACAACGTTGAATCCCTTGGTTTGTTTTAAAACGCTTAGTTTACTCGAGGGCGAGCAAAGGCTAAGGGTGGGGTGGTTGATGGGAGTCAACTTTACGTGATTCCGGTGCATTCCCACCCCCGTTTGCAACATGTTTAGCACATTTTTGGGTGATTTAGACCGTTTTCGGGGTGATATCGTGAGTTTCTGGCACGGGGAGTGAATCCGTTACTTTGATGGATTATTACCCCTTTTGTTGATATTAACCCTATTCTCGAGCACTTTTACCCTCCGGAATTGTTTGGATGTTTTGGTCATTCATGATGTTGTAGGGTATTAGTGTCTTGAAGACCCGGAAGGTGATGATTCATGGTGAAAAGCAGGATCGAGGCGACATAAGTGATCAAAAGGGGAGAAAAGTTGATGTTTTGGAGCAAATGGGGTTCAAACGCGCGTTTGAACCCCTAAACGGGCGTTTCAGAAGCTATCATCTTGATCAGAGTTCAACCTCTCTAAACGCGCATTTCAAACTGCCTTAAACGTGCATTTCAAGTCCTATAAACGCGCGTTTCAACTCCCTAAACGCGCGTTCCAGTTGGAGATCAGACAAGAGCCTTCCCAGAAATGAAGCGAAACGCGCGTTTGCCTTATGCAAAACGCGCGTTCGAAGATGTGAAACGCCAAGTTCAACTGGCCAAACGTGCGTTTGAAGCCGGATTTCTGTAGATTTTCCCCCACCTATAAATACCCCTCTTGAACCATTTCTTGATTATTATTCATTCTCTAGCAAAACCCTACCCCTTTTTTGCTCGAAATTTGTAATAGCTTAGAATACATTTTCTTAACTTAAATCAGTATAATCTTAGCTTAATCTTTCCATTTCCTAGCTCAGATTTCTACTTCAAACACTAAGACACCATCTTTTAATTAGTTCTCTATTTTATACTTTTGGATCTCAAACTCGAATTTCTTCGAATTAATGGTATATTTCTTCTATCTTTCACTTGTTATGTCTTTCATTTACTGTTTCTTTTATGTTTTAACTAGTATAATGAGTAGCTAATCCCTTTTCATTGTCGAATCATGTGAAATTTGGTGAAATCACCCTTTGGGTGATGAAATTGGGAGTGGGTAGTGCTTTTTATTGTTTAATCTTGCTTGTTTCACGTCTTAGAACTTGTTATAACATCGTTAGATTAGATTGATCACCTAATTTAGTAATCACACACATCAACCTTACATATGTATTTTGCGGGGAGGTATGGGAAAAGGGGTTCTAAGATCGCGGCGTAGACTCGGCTTAGTTGTTAAGCCCGGGCCCAAAGTGAGGTTACTCGTTTTAACGTTTAAGCGGCTTTAGTGCATAACATGTCTTGTTAGTGAGTCTTCTTAAGGGAAGGGTAGTTAACATAGCATAAGGTGTTAGGAGAGAGTTGTTCAAACCTTAGCACCGGAATTAGGAGAACGCACCCGTGAAATTGAATGGGAGAGTTCGTTTGTTTTAATGCACACTCCCGGTTTTGTCATCATTAGGGTTGAAACTAGCTACTTTGATCATGGTTCAGATATGTCCCTTAGTATAACATTTAAAAACCGAGTAGCTAATCTTCTTTCTTTATTTTTGTCTCTAGACTTGTTAGTAAGAATCACTTTGGTGTCGTTGTAGTATACAAGCACTTTAAAAAGATTGTTCACCTAGACTAAGTAACACGTTCGCTTTGGTACTCACAAACACTTTTCCCTTGGGTTCGACCTCGTACTCCTGTAGCTACCCTAGCAATCGACCCAGTACACTGCCTGTTAGAGAGTTAGTTTGCCCACGGTTTTGAGTCTTTATAAATTGTTTTTTGAGGGTGAATTTTAGCTCAAACAAAATGAATAAAAGGGAGGGGGAAATGGTCGTTGTAGTATAGTGGTGAGTATTCCCGCCTGTCACGCGGGTGACCCGGGTTCGATCCCCGGCAACGGCGCCATTTTGATTGATCTAAAATTCACCCTCCAAAAATAATTTAAAAATACTCGAAACCGTGGGCAAACTAACTCTCTAACCGGCAGTGTACCGGGTCGATTGCTAGCATAGCTACAGGAGTACGAGGTCGAACCCAAAGGAAAAGTGTTTGTGAGTACCAAAGCGAACGTGTTACTTAGTCTAGGTTATCAATCTTCTTAAAGTGCTTGTATACTTCAACGACACTAAGGTGATTCTTCTAACGAGTCTAAAGATAGAAAAGGAAGAAAAGAAGATTAACTACTCGGTTTTTAACGTTATACTAAGGGACATAGCCGAACCATGATCAAAGTAGCTAGTTTCAACCCTAAGGGTAGGCAAAACCGGGAGTGTGCATTATAACAAATGAACTCTCGCAATCAATTTCACGGGTACGTACTCCTAATTCCGGTGCTAAGGTCTGAACAACTCTCTCCTAACACCTTATGCCATGTTAACTACCCTTCCCTAAAGAAGATTCACTAACAAGACATGTTATGCACTAGAGCCGCTTAAACGTTAAAACGAGTAACCTCACTTTGGGCCCGGGCTTAACAACTAAGCCGGGTCTACTCCGCGATCTTAGAATCCATTTTCCCATACCTCCCCGCAAAATACATATATAAGGTTGGTATGTGAGATTACTAAATTAGGTGATCAATCTAATTTAGCGATGTTATAATAAGTTCTAAGACGTGAAACAAGCAAGATTAATCAATAAAAAGCACTACTCACTCCCAATTTCATCACCCAAAGGGTGATTTCACCAAATTTCACATGATTCGACTATGAAAAGGGATTAGCTACTCATTATACTAATCAAAACATACATAAAACAGGAAATGAAAGCCATAATAAGTAAAAGAGAAGAGAAATTTACCATTAATTTGAAGAAATTCGAGTTTGAGATCAAAAATAATCAAAACTAATTAAAAGGTGGATGCTTTGAAGTTGGAATCAGAATTTGAGCTTGGAAATGGAGTAATTAAGCTATGTTTATGCTAATCTATGCTAAGAAAAAGTGGAATAATCCATTACAAAATTCGTGCTAAAGAGTGGGTATAGTTTTGCTAAGAGATGGGAGAATATCCAATGAAATTCGATGGAATGGGGTGTTTATAGGGGAAAAAATCTACAGAAAAATGACTCCAAATGCACGTTTGGAGGTTCCCAAACGCGCGTTTCGCTTCAAGTGCTCTCTGTCCAAAATTAACAGTTTGAAACACGCGTTTGAGAGTTGAAACGCGCGTTTGAGATGGGCAGTTTTCTGGCTTCTCGTGTAAAACTCCGATTTGAGTGATTCAAAATGCGTTGGAATGATCTTTCAATTATATACAACTTTCATGAAGAGTACATGACCAGAAAATGCCTCCATCACAGGTCAAATTGTTGATGAACAGAACATAGCATGAAGATACCAACTATTTTTCTTCCTTTTCTTCATTTTTCTTCTTCCTTGGCTCATTTTTGCACCTTGATCATACTTCTCATCATAAATCTTCGCCTTCCGGGTTCTCGTGACACCTAGACCCTACAATCTCATGAACGGACAAGACACACAAACGATTCCGGAGGGTAAAAGTGCTCGGAATGGGGTTAATATCAATAAAAACGAGGCTTTACCATCAAAAGATGATAAAAGCTCTTGTGCTCTTAAACATGTGATACCAACCCATTTTGAGACCTTAATGTGTCAAAATATACCAAATATCCATCAAAATGGGGGCTAAAAGAGTGCCGGAGTCATGCAAAGTTGACTCCTATCAACCACCCCCACACTTAGCCTTTGCTCATCCTCGAGTAAATTAGGCGTTTTAAAACAAACCAAGGGATTCAACTTTGTGACGTACGTGCAATACTCACACTTTCGAGGTACTTGACAAGTAAGACAACGAATATGTACACTGCAATACAATATTATAAAGTAAATGGAGTGTGTGTGTGTGGGCAAAGCTAGAACAAGTACCCAAAAAGGTTATTGGGTTTGAATCCCAATCAACATGTCTACACTCAAATCTCATACCACCTAGCATCTCCACTAATCGAGGCCACAAAGGATAGATACGATCAAGTCGGACTTTAATGTTATAACGTTAGGCTAGGGTATTGGGGTTAACCGAAAAGGATATTTAGGAACTGGAGAAAAAGAAGTACGAGTGAACCTAATCAACAAGTGTACCACGCGGTCTGATCGTAAACTTTGATGAATCGCTTTGATTGAGGTCAAGTTAAATTATTAACTCGATGCCTAAATAACCACTAGCAAGTGAACTAGGTTCAATCGCAGTATAGCTAGATAGAGTCGAGGTCGATCTCACAGAGAATCAATTTGTGGATCCTAACTTAAATAGTCAACCTATTTATTCCGTTTGACAAAGACGGTCTATGACCAACATAGGATACGAGAAAAGAAAGACACACTCAAACATATAAACAAATAACACGTAAACAAATAACGTAATCAACTGCCCAATTATAACCGTAACCATTTGGGTCTAGACAATTTATATAACAACAAGACTTATCAACTATTAATCCGTTCATATCTGTTTATATTGGCTACGGGAGTCATCCTCTACGACTTGACGTAGCACCGGTAGGTCACTAGATCACTGTGATATTGTTACGTGACTTCGCCTTTTGAGTGCCTCCATCTCATATAACTCACACGCTTACGACTCTAAGGATGCCGATATTAACCGTACACCTTGTCTAGGCAACATTCCTATGGTTAGGCGTACTTCCTAAACGATCACTCAAACTCTCGTCCAACTAACAATTACCAAGTTATAATCTCATGCTAGTTTATGATCTACGTATAAACAAGGTGCACACAATTCCCTAATATAAACAAACCTAGATAACGCTGAACGTCCGTGAAGATCAATTCATAAGCCTACCTAAGAGTTTTATATTGGTATTTCCTTTTTACACATTTTAATTAAATCAAGCGAGTAACGTAGCCATAGCCATACCTACTGAGATAACAGATTCAATTAAGCTAATCTAATCATAAAGACGTGACTGATTAACGGGTGAAGCAGGGTCAAAGGCTCTCGGTCGACCGAATGCATAGGCTCGGTCGACCGAGTGACACCACTCGGTCACCCGAGTGCTCCACTCCCCAGATCACACCCCTGAATATATTTCTCAGCGTTTCTCATACAAATCGGATTAAATAGTGATTCGTCAGGCAATCATATAAACTAATCTAAATACACGTAATCAAACACGTAGATTCATCCATAGATGTTAGGAAGAGGACGTAGGGTATGAGATCCTCATAGACAAGGCATCAACACCTCCCTAACGTCATAGCCTAGATCTACATCATCTAGCTATGAATAACTACTCAAACAAATAAAGCATAATTGAGAAATTAATTACTAAAAGAAAAGGAAAATAAACTAGGGCTTACATGTTTGCAACCCTAGCTCTTCCACACGCCTAAAGAATCCTTATTTTCTTGTATGTATATATGAATGAATGAATTGGTATTGGTGTCTCTCTCCAAAAAAATACAAAGGACTTGTGTTTATATAGAGCTACAGCCGACTTAAGAAGACCGACTTAATTGTGGAAAACACTAAACCCTAGCCGCCTCAAACAATGTACCGGACTTCTGCTGGACTTCAGGCCCGCTCGGTCGACCGAATGCATAGGCTCGGGTGACCGAGCCTTGTATCCTTTTGGGCTTCCTTCTTGTTTCGTCTTGGGCTCTCTGAACTTGTCTGCAATCCATTAAACCTTCTCCGAAGTCCATCCTTGCGCTCCCAAATGAGTTACTACAAATATAGCATAAAATACAGTCTGTAGCATCAAATAATATAATAAAACCTCTAAATACATAATAACGAATCGTAGCTCTCGGCATATGCAAATTAAGCGTATTACGACTTATTATTACTCTATTATAGCTCTTTTAAACTAGAATCGGGGATAAAGATCATAGAATAACGGGCACAAAATGACCGTTATCACGCTCGTAATAGCTTCAAGCAGATTCGCCAGCCTCTTGTCGGATTTCATAGAGGCCGTCTTGCGTTTTCTTTCACTGAGCGGTCGACTTGAATTCTACAATGAATTTGGCCTGGAGGTCAGCCCATGAGTTAATCATTTGTGGCGGTAGATTCCTGATCTAGGAGGCCGCTTTGTTTTATATGGTGCAAAGAAAGGCGATGCACCATGCAGCCTGACTTTTGGTGGCTAACGAGAATTTATTGTGGAAAGCTGTGAGCAAGTCATAGGGACAGGCCGCCCCCGTATAACTCTGGAAGTTGGGGTAGTGAAGCCCCCATGGAGCCTCTTATTTAATTCTGTCAATGAGAACACTTATCCCTCATGTTGGGTTATCTTGTCGAAATTCCCTTTATGGATTTCATCAATCTATTTTTTGAGCTCGGTGACCTCTTCCAGGAGAGAGGTAGGAGCGGAATGCCTGGATATTCTCTCAGATCGGGGTCTTTCTTGTCACTTATGGGGCTCTGATCACGTGTAAGTCACTAACATTGATATTACTAGCAAGAATACTAGGTACATCGTAGAATAGTAAATACAAGTCAAGGTCGATCCCATAGAGACAATACAACTCTAACTATAAACGATTCTAACCTAATTAAGAAGAAACATAGAGGCGGTCATGGACCAACAATAAACACAAAACAAATTTTGTATTTCTCCCCCTCTTCTCACCGATCTACTAACTTGGATTAGTTAATCGTTACGTTTACTTCCCCACATAATTTCCTTAAATTAATCGAGCGAGCTTTTGATTTAATTATCATAAGCTACGGGTGCAACTCTAACCCTATCTACTCCGACAATGGTAGTAGACAATCTATACGCAAGCTACCCTCCTTAATTGGTCCGTAATAGCCCACACGCATAAAGAACTAGAATTGCCGATATCGAGCGCTAACTCATACCACTAACCCGCCTAGACAACTGTCGACACTGATCATCACGTTCCTAGGGTCCATTCAAGACTATGTCCAAACTAACACTTCACTATTCGTATTTCATGCTAGTTTTACGATTACAATAAGCAGATTGGCCAGATCTAACCTACTGTTAATTAAACCTGTCGATCAACGTAGCTGTAGTGAATCCCAATTTTAGTTTTTCTAAATATTGCCTCGGTAAACTGGTATAGACCGACGGTTTACCGGGGTCAGCTTTTCCTGTCCCTGGATCTATATTGCTCAATTACGATTAATCTAAGTAAATCATGGGGTCTTTAAACATGCAGATTAACTAAAACACATAAATACGAACAGTTGTACCATATTGAAGACAAAAAGGAAAGTGCAAAGCTTCACACCTTCAACAATGGAGATCTAGCTCGATCTACTCAAGCTAGAGATGGTAGAGAAAAGGGAGAAAACCAGAAATACTCCTTAAAAGCTTGGAATAACTTTATTTAATCAAAGTATATAATGTAATATGCAAAACTTATGAAAACTTATACAATAATCTGTTAATGCGGCCTTATATAGATACAATGACCGACTTATGACTCTCTAAAACCCTAACCGACCTAGTAGAGGCGGCAGAATCAATTTCGTGTCCAACAAGTCCTCAGTTTACCGGCCCTAGCCCTCGGTAAACCGGGCTGACTTTTCCTCTTTTTCTTCAGCAGACTTCTTCTTGGACTTTAATCACTTGGCCCAATATACTTCTTTAGGTCCAGATCCATTCTCCAATGCTCCAGATTGGGTACATCCTATAAAACACACAAAAAGACAAAATAGTACCAAATCTTCGGGAAAATAACATAGATGCAGAATTATGATCCTGGAAACATACACATAGCATTTAACACATATTCCACATAATAATGAGCCTATCTATCCTCTCTTGAGCAGAATTTAGGGTGAATAAGGGTATAATTATTGGTACCATTTAGGGCGTTATCAACTACCCCCCACTTATCTTTTGATCATCCCGAGCACAAATGCGAAAAGAAAACAACACTCTGACCAGTACACAAGTTAATTAAAAGCAACTATGCCTCACAAAGTCAAGATTAAGATCATGTCACTCATATCCATCAGTAATGCATTAAACACTATTCACATCATGAGCCAATGTGTGTGTGCAATAACTTTCACAACCGCTTAGTAATACAGACAATCTCACATTACGTCAACCCATCGTCGAACTAACCAGTCTCGAACATGTTATTTATTAATCAAATTAGATGGCAAGGCGGGTCGAGAACCGAGTATGTATTACTCTTAGGCTCGCGTTTATCGGTCTATGCAAAAGTCATGCGTCTTACGCTCCATCGACTCAAATTTTTGCCAAAGAGAATATAGATGTATATATTTCAACGCACTTCTCTTTCTTGGTGGGTGGACTCTCATTGATTTATCTATCCTCACGGCCTCACTCTTTATAAATTACCGAATCCGAAATTCCTTTGCCTTTATAAGAGTTGGTGAAACATAATTCGGGATAAAGCCAGGGTCAACCGTATGGATATTATTACAGCAATATGATTGTAATTTACACGGTAACTGTGTCACATGAAAGGTAGTAGTCATTGCATTTGACTCTTCCGATGATTGGGGGTCACGGTGTGTTGCTAGACGCTATCCCGTGATCGTTAGGCATGAAGGGCATTTTCGTAATTTGCACTTTGTGTCTACGGCCAACATATTCGGAAGCCTATCGGGTCACACACATATGAACATCTAGCCGGATTAAAATGTGGTTATGGATGATAACCAAATAAGGAAAGTTTATCTCGAGACTATAAAGGTTATAGTGGTAAATTAATATGGTGGTATTTATTTATTATGAATAAATTAAATACAAGATATTAATAATATTATATTAATTAAAGAATATTCCCGATGCCAAATTATTGGCTAAAGGTGGTGCAATTTTGGAGTGTATAAGATACACTTGGATTGTGCAATTTAATTAATGGTATTACCATATATTAATATTAGATATTAAATATTTATAATTATTTACATACATGCGTGTTGCACATATGATGTGCATGTGCACACATGTTTCCAAAGTATATATTTGTATAGATTTATATGTGTAATATATATATGTGATATATACACATGTGTAAATTGATTTATCGTAATATAATAAAAGATAAATATTGTCAATATAAGATATTGACAATATCTTGGAAATATTCAATATGAGATATTGACAATATCCTAGATTTATTTAATATAAGATATTATAATAAATGAGATAAATCAATCAATTATATCTTCCTTATTTTTTTGGGAAAATGTTTTCTTCTCCTCCACACTCTAGTTGGGGCGCCATATACACTATAACTATAGTGTGGGTGTCAAGCACTTTTGAACATCACAATTGCAAGAGCTCATAGTTCTTGTATAAAATATAGAGCATCTTTTAAAGAGTTGGAGAGAGGGGAAAAGGGCCGGTCTAGCAACCGGAGTTTTCCAATAGCAATATATGATGGGATTCCGGCGGGCTGTTCGTGTGAACTAGCGGTAGAGGCCGAACACTTGGGCGGCTCTATGCAGAACTACTCTCCTTAGACGATCAAAGCGTCGATCTTTTAGATCAACCAAGGTAACCACCGTCTATTAGTTTATTTGTTTATTGCTTAAACGGCGATCTTGGGTAAAAGGAAATCAAATTTTCGAATTCATTGCGTTCGCGTAGATTTCCTAACAAGCAGATCGAGAGAGCTTGAGCTTAAGCAAGAAGCATGTTATTGTGCGTAGTTAATTTTATCGTTTAAATCACGTGATTAAAAGATGAAAGATTTTTTATTCACAAAAGTGATACATGAAAAAAAAAACGAGATCGGATGGTGCTCGGCCGACTGGCGGCGGCAAATAGGCAACTCGCCGCTTGCCGGCGATCGGTTGATCGTCAATCTTTGGCGGATCTCCAAATTTTTGTTTTGTGTATTTTGTAATTCAATATGGTTCATAGTTGTGATTGTTAATTTCCTTTGTTTAGTTACGTCATTGCTGGCTAACCAATGGTTCAAATAGATAGAACATTGGGATGCCACACGGCATTAAAATAATAATGGTCTTTCCAAACTTTGTTTGGAATAGGCTAAGCCTTTCCAAATATTTGATTTGGGAAAAGGCTGAGCTGCAAGCCACTTTCAAAATTTTTATTTTGGAAAGTGGTCGCCCTAAAACCAAAATTATTTGGCCTTTCCAAATATTTGATTTGGAATAGGCTGCAGCCTTTTTCAAATATTTGATTTGTAAAGCTTAGCTTGCGCCACTTCCAAAATTTTGATTTTGGAAAGTGGTCGAGCTTAAGCCAAATTTGGTTTAGAAACCAAAGGCATCCCTTTTGATTACGAATCAAAAGGAAAGAAACAAAAGAGAAATAATTTTAATTTTGATTTATTTTGGAATAATTCTAATTAATTAAAATTAAAATTAAAATCAGTTTAAAATTAATCGTTAATTTTATTTCGATTAAAATCATTTAATTAATTAAATGTTAATTATTTAATTGATTAGATAAAATTATTTAATAGATTAAATGTTAATTGATTAATTAAGATGCAAGTAGTTAAATTTTAATTTTATCTTTTTCATAAGATTTTATTGTATGGATTAGATATAGTAGATATAATATGATTATATGGACCCCGATTGATCATGGACTCGACCGATAGGATAGATGTGAATGATTTAATTTTTCTGTTGGTTTAAAAATTGTCCTAGGCCGTTATGAAAAACGTGACCTAGTTTATTTTCTGCATTTATCTCATTCCCGTTGGCTCCCCCCATGTACGGAGGGTGTATTAATTTTATTAGATAGAATTAAATGTAACAATAATGGAGCGGAAGATGGAGACCAAAGAAAGACGAAAATAAAGATCCTATTGGAGAATGGAGAATTAAAGATCTTATTGACGGTTGCAGCTACCTTTAGATTGTGACCCGCAGTTTCGTCAGTTTGTATTCGAAACCGCACCTGGAAAAAATCCATGATCATACCGGTTACTTTATGCATTTATTTATTTTGTGCTTGTATTTATTTTATATGATACGATAGATGCATGACTAGGCACGATCTAGATAAATGTGTAGGATGTATGTTTATAGAGATAGACATATTTATGATGAGACCATAATTAAAATTAATTAAGTGAATTAATTTATATAAATACTTCCACCTCAAAAGAATCAAGTTGAAATTGTCTCCCCATATTATAATGACGGTGAAGAGCCTTTGTTCGGATCCAACTCATCAGCCAAAGCAGGGGGTTGACCTACCTCGGGTATATCGTCATTATCGAGATATGATCGTATGAGATCTCACGAATATTGGGGTTATGACTTGACTAAAAATTCTCTCGGCCACCAGCCAAACCGGGGTCGTTTGGATTTTAGAGGCAAGGGTTTGACTACATAAGATGAAAATTTGTCAAAGAGTTGACTAGTCAAGCAACAAGAGTCGTATAGGATACGATTGACAAAGGGATGTTGTCTACCTATTAGACTATTTCGGCCCACCAGCCAAAGCGGGGGTCGCGGTAGTTTAGTGGGATCTTGTCCACTAAAGAAATTAATAATTCTTGAAAGTCAATTGGAAGTAATTGACTAGTGGGAGCAAAATCATAAACCAAAAGACCATTTTTGATTTTGCGTGTGTAAACAACAACACTCTTTTATTTTCATTTTTATGTTGTAGTTTTAGCAAACTTTTATATTTATGTTTTATTCTCGATTAGTAAAACCAAATTACGACTGTTACCTTTTGAGAAACGTTCTTAAATATGGTTGAGTAATTTTAATCCTTTTAAAAAGCAATGACACGAGCGATCCCGTTATAGCGGTTAGAGACAAGGAGACTACATATATGATGGAGTGCTCCAAGACTTTAATTATTAATGAAAGCGGAAGCTCATGATATTATTAAATCATTTGAAATAAGTTTCAATGAATTAGTCATATATTGGATACGATCCAAGATGATCATTCTGTCATACGATGACAATTAATTCAAACGTTGAACAAGAATGACTAGACCGAATTTTGGAAAGGATGTTTTCAAAATTGTAGGATTTAAGTATCGACTTAATTCTATCTTTGCTTAAACGTTAATTAAATATTCAATGTTTTGAATACGATTCAAAAGGTTAAATAAACTATTTAATAAACTTTAGATTTTCTTTATAAAGGAAATTAAAGACATGGCTCTTGTGATCTTTCTTAAGTCTTATGAAGACTACATTAAGAAATATTTACAAGTGCTTAATGTTAGTAATATCATCCGCAGCGGAAGCGATTTAATGGATCTAGATCTATAATTACACGTAATAAAACAACTAGATCTATTCTACAAGGGGGATGTAGATCATACCTCTTGAATCTCAAAATTCAAGTTGAAGAACCGCAAAGGATGAATGTGAAGATGTGAAGAGCACCACGATCTTCCGTACGTGTGATCCAAGCAACTCCCGGTGGAAGGAAATTCTCGTCTCGAATCCTTCCGATATGCTACCCGGAAAAATCTCCAAGATTTTCCCTCAACTCACCCTTGGCCGAATTTTACACTTCTTCTCTCTAAGAGGAGAAGTCGAATTATGCAAAATGTGTTAAGGCTTGGGAGAACTCTCTTTATATAGGAGAGTAATCCTTGTCCTCCAAGGATTAAATAATTAAGAGATAATTATTACATTAATCCTTTTTCCAAATAAAAGATAAATAAAATAATTATCCCAAACAAATTAGGATAAATCATATTATTATCTAATATTTCATGAATTATCATTTAACAAATAAAAGATAAATCACACATTAAATAATTATCCAAGAAAAACCAATTTTCCAATAATTAAATAATAACACAAAATATGCGCACCTTTTTTCTTTTGAAAGGTCCATGCGCACCTTCTATATATTTGACCAATGAGGTCAAAAATCAACACACTATTTTTGGGTGAAGTCACTTAAAATGTCTTTTTCCAGTGTATTTTAATTATTTAGCCCAACTAATTTAATAGTCCACTAAACAATTAATTCACATATCGTTTTAATAAAGTCCAACAAGAACTAAATTAATATTATTAGGATTCGACGTCCGAGAATAGCTATGCTATATTAGGAGGCACGTCGGGGACCATGGACTAATAATCAGCGGCTCCGATAAATCAAATAAATAATTATAGAATAATTATATTCGATAAATCAATCACAGGAATATGCCACCATAATCCCGTGACTGCACTCCTCCGATTATAAGATTATATTTATCTCCTCACGAGAATAATAATAAGCGTCCATTGATATAATCATTACATATGGATTAATCCTCCATAGATTGCTCATTCTAAATCGGGAAGTTACCGTTAACCCTTTTAGAACCTCTTATCCTTATTTACCATTAACCCCAGTGATCAATTAATTCATACAACTCACCGGGTGATCAATCGATGTGATATGAACTCGCGCGATCGATCGCTTTCTAGATTAACAAATAAGAGGAATCGTTTATCTACTTCCATAAATGGAAGGAATGGATTCCGTATCTGTGATAACACGGACTACTCACTCAATCCAAAGACAATGCCAAGATGGGGTAATTCGGACCACGCACTCGGTGTAATCCTTAACCGTCAAGTCAAACTTCATACCGATTCAAGCGGTTGATCGTGATCACCTCAGATTAAGATATATCCATAAATATGATCATCCATTGATTCGATAAGACTTCTCGATTACGGAATTATATCGTGAACTCTAATCAAATCGGTCCAAATTTATATATGATATATCTATCATATATAAATGCCCCATTAGGTTCTCTTAACCGAAAGTCCGGATAAGACAATCACACCTATTGTGTTCAGGCGCATTAATAGCACGTTAAAGGAGAGACCCGATACTCTCAATTAACTTTACTACGGGCTAATTGTATTTTAAGTACATCTTCACTAACTCAATCCTCCCGTATATACCATACACCGAGTTAAGTGATTACATAAACGATATACTTAGGGTTTTCTCAGTAGTGTAAATACTATTGTCACATCGGTGATTATGAGAATAATAAATATGAATAATAACGTCAATTCATTTATTAAATAAAACAATTACAAAATTGTCTTTCGGGCATCACACCTAACAATCTCCCACTTGCACGAAAAGCATGTGATTAATTGTTTTAGAGCACACCCTATTATTTAAAATACAACAAACTACATCTCCCACTTGCTCTAAAGCAATGGAGACTCATCCCGTATTCTAGTACCCACTAAGCATGTCATAACCATTTCAGATTCCAAAGTATACTCCGAGTATGCCGTCGTAGGATAGGTCAGTGACTCGGGGAGCACCTACATCTAAATGTCATGGGTCTTAATGATTAGTCGGGTTGTCGGCTCGAGAGGCGATCCGTAGAATCGAAACGTTACCGGTCCATCAAATCATGTGGTACCGAGTAAACACTCGAGCCGAGATCGACTTAACGATCATCCTCAATCGACTTAAAGTCAAAATCGATGTATCACACATATCCAAGTTCACACATGAATATGTCCGCATATTGTTCCTCGTTCTCTTCAAGATACTAAAGGACATACTAAACTTGCTTTGTTAACCGCCGAATCTAAGATTCGATCAAAGTTGATGTTCAATAACCTGACCATCTCTTACTAGAAAGAGAATCTATCCCATTTCTCTTGATCCGAAGATTTAGAGAGTCATTCCTGAGGCATAGGGTAGAACTTCCTCGTCGAATGTTGCATACACAGATGCATCATCTTAACCAATAAGATGGATGGGAAACCAGTGACTGATTCTAATGAATTCGACCGAGTCAAACTCTAAAGAATGTTGTCCAAAACTCTGTTGCAGAGAATTGTGGTATTGTCGATTCGACTTGGTGTAACACACCCATGTTGATTCCAACTCAGTGCGAAGGTTATCCTTCACAAACACTAATTTATATATTCACTCTTGTACTAAAATTGATATCCAGGTCTACAAAAGACTTATCAATATTCTCGGTCAAATCCACATATTGTAGAAATATATGACTTCCAATGACCGAGAGGTTTGCTTTTTATCCACAAAGGACATAAGCCTTGATACCATCCCGCCATAAGTTCATAAGTCAATACCATTCTGCTTTGAATGAATCCAGACTCCGTTTGTTTGGCAAGAAAGTCTCGAGGAATCACCCCTATTTTCTCGCTTTTGAACGAAATCATGCAATACGGAACTCATTCTATTCTTTTCGTGTAGATCCAATTACTCCCACTTTGGGCCTAAGACGCTCAGGTGGTTCTACAAGAGCATGAACAATTGGAGTCTTCAACTCCATTCACGGGTTATGGCTATTAAACCAACCTCTATTTATCGAAATACTATACCGCTCACAAAAGAGCCATAGGTTATCAATCGATCCTCGGACCATAAAGTCTGCAGAACCCATAATGGGTAATGGATAAACCATACTCCCTATATTTTCTTGGTGGATCGAAATTCTGATTTAGTTCAGTAGTATTTAGTGTCATCACCAACAACCAATGTTGGATGTGGTTTGATCTAATCAGTAAGTAACTACCTTGAGTAACCGTACTCTAAGGTTCAAGGTTTGTTGTTCATAGACTCTATCAGAAAGGGTGCAACAGCATAACCGTCCCTTCCCGATGTCAAGAATCTGATAACGAACCTTTTTCTCAATGCTACAAGATATATAACGATTGGTTACTGACCGAACGTGTATGTGAAATTCCCAGTCAAACCATCAAGCATCATGTGCTAAATGCTTATATTGACGGAATTTGGGTGAACCGAATCCACTCATTATCCGTTAATTCCAAAGCATATTCTAGGTAGACTTCTCGGTTCTACACTTCAATGTAAACCGTTATTTCACTTCCAATATCTTTATTGAGTTAAGCAGTGTATTGTGGCACATCTACAACTAAGTAAAGGCAATTCAATGGTTTCTTCCTTAGTGAAAGCATTTCACTATGAGGCAGACCGAGCATCAGTCCCTAGGACTATGTGATGGCCCATTTCTGAGTATAGAATACTCCATTTCCGACAAAGTCAGAGACACCTTTGAATATTTTGGATAAACTTACCGGAGTGTTTGAGTAGTTGTCAGACTAGAAGTCACTACTCATAAGCTCCCACTAGCTTGTATCTTTCATAAGACCCCGAAGGTCATCATGAACAAGCTATGTTACTTCTTTATAACCATTTTCCTTTCCTGATTGAAAGGAAGCTTAGTCATTGAACCTTTGAGACAATATAACCAGACTGGGAGAAAGGAATCACCCTGAGCCAGTCTTCAGGTCTTGTCTTTTAGGGACTATGCACTAATTATGGACTATGAAGAAGCGTTTATCTAAATATCGAAGCCAATTGCTTTTAATAGTTCTTAAGATGTGTTATATACATATTTCAGCAGTTGTAAGTGGTTTTGACTTTATCAAACAAAAGTCCGAGTCTTGGATTCGTACTACAAATGGTATATTCACTTTCATCGACAAACAAATTATCGAATAGAAGGTAAATCCTTCGCTCCAACGAATTTTAAACGGAAAATAATTTTTCCGCGATATCCAAGGATTGAATCCGAGATTCATTTCCTTATATCACTCCCACTATTCTAGCTAAAATTAATCGCCCGTTGTTTATTCTTTTAATCGTTAAATGCATTCTTTGCCTTGTTCTTCCAAAGAACTTAGCTCAAGAAAATCGCCAAGGATTCATAGGTTGGTGATCCAAAATCACTATCCTTATCCTATGATTTTCGGTTTATTAATTTTCGGTTTAGCCTTAAAATCAACTCGCTTTTAGATGACTAACACTCTTAGACATACTCTCCCATTCTTGACTTTCCGTAAATGGAAACAGATTTTGAACTAGCGATTCGTGTGAGTAGACACTACTCTTGAACCGTGGGATGTCTATTTCGAGTGTTACTTGTCCGAACTTGTCGGATTTTCTAATATACTAGAAAAACAACAAATCATAAGATTAAAGCTCCCACTAGTTTATCGGTTCCAAATACCGTCTAACCAAAGAATGCTTTATGTTATGATTTTCCAATTTTTCAATTTGAAAATCTCTCGTGTAAACACTTACACAGCTCTAATGTTTCGAGAAAAATACAAATCATAAAACTCCCACTAGTTCATCGATTCCAAATATCGCCTAACTAGCAACGCTTTATGATTTTTCGATTTTTCAATTAGAACGATTACGTGTGTAATCATTACACACCTAAAATTCACTAGAAGAATTTTCAAAGTCCGTAATCACCTTTGATCAAACTAAGTTTGTCTCTCGTTTGACACGAATGACACTAGTGACATACCTATATGTCACTCTGGTTTTTAAAAGGCTTAAGAGAAAATATCTCTTCCGAGAAATAATTGCATTATCGATTAACTAGTTCAACGTCCTAGTTACTTTCCACTTTTTAACGAAGTCAATACTAGTCAATTGTAAGCAATTTAGTAAGGGATAATGCTGTAAATAAAATGACATAAATTAATTCAAGTTTAACACTACTATATTAAATTTTAGGAATTGTAAACTAAAAATTAAGTCTACTCTACCATTCCAAGGTTTTAACCTTGCATCTCAAATGCCGTAGTAGGTAGGTCAAAGAGATCAATGGTTAAATCAATGAATAACTTGTGAGAATTAGACATCCCACGAGAATCGAAAATCCCTTTATTCATTGACTACCTTCCTTTTTTTTAGCCTAGGTATTTATCAAAAAGATACCCTTGATGAGTGTGACCTACTATATCAGATCTCTTAGGTACGCCCCGAGTGTGCCGTCGTAGGATAGGTCAGTGACCCGACGAGTACCCAGAAATCCTATCCTTTCGGAGACCAAGCCATGAATGTTGATAGGGGTGAACACCATCCGTAGGGGGACGAAATCAAAGCGCCGCGGCGCCACCCTTCTCTCACTTACTTGCATCTATAGTAGAGGCCGTGGGGTTGGCTGTCGCCTCCCCCGCTCCCACTCAATATTTTGGAAGTGGTGGTGGGTTAACTAACCACGTCTTTTTGATGTTAACATAAAAGCACATCAAATCAAGGATTCCGAATGGTGTCGGTAACGTAGGCAAGCCTACCCGTCCTATTCGTTGGAACATATGTGACAGTCGGACGAAATCGGGTCAAGAGAGCCCTATTGAGATTAGAAGGAATCACCCCTCCGCTCTCGGTTTGGCTTAGTCTTGCCGGACCCCCGTGCATACATCACACTAGGAGGGTTAAGTCGTTTGAGCGAAGCTCAGTTGACCACCCAACCTATAAGGCGAACCGTTTTTATCCAAGATTTATTGTTCTTTTACCATCATTCAATCTCGTAGACACTACGAATTGAAAACGTGATCTCGTTTCAGCTTTAAGGCGGTTCACCGAGAACACACACCGAAAGGCTTAACGATTTCATAACCCGTCCTCGGATCTTTAATTAGTTACTAAATTAAATTAATTACCACGTATTAATAAAATTTCAACTAATTACGCGAGTTTGTATACATGCCTATTTTAATTACCAAAATTAAAATTCTACATGTATGCATGGAGTGGATTTATGATATGATGCATGTCATGGCAATTCGGTTTTATATCTATTTTATGATCAAACACATAAAAATAAATGCGGAAAATTTAAACACCGAGATGGATCGTTGGCACTTCGTATCTAATCTATTAGAAAATAAAAAACAAAACCCTAACTAGGGTTTACTACTTTCTAACTAAATCTGCAGCTGTTCGAACTCTTCGACGATCGGCATACAAAACGAACTCGGATCGGGACGAAACTTTCCAGATCTTATCTTCACTCCTCGAACTTCAATATGGACGGTTGGATCGGTGCTTTGACTTACCAAATTTTTCCAGTAAACCGCCAAACTTGCTGCTGAATCTGACTTTGACTGCACTGCATCAAGGACTTCCTGAGGCAGATCGGGAATCGAGATGAATTCGATCGACCTGAAATTTTTATGGTACGTCCAAAACTCCAATTTTATAAATCTGAACGGTCGGATTTGTGTTTCAACGGTCCAAACTCTCCCAGAAAATCGAGGAAGTCACAGATAGTGTATCTGTGAATCCTGCGTTTTTCTGTTACAGCAGCCTCTTCGCAGCATCAAACGGATATCGAAACGGATTCTGATCGACTCCAAAATTTGTGGAGTTTATCACCATCTTCTAATCTTTATTCTGACCGGAGGGATCTTCGTTTCAACGGTTCGATCAACGGGAAAAGCAAAAATACTAAACAGCTACTAACTAGATCTATTTGCTGGAAATTAAACTTGCAATAAAGATAAATTACATAATTTCTATATACTCATATGAACGAATTTTCATCATTCATATGAGTGTACAATAGATCTAACGGGTAAAATCTGCCAACCCCAATCCATCTCTTCAACCACAACAATCGCAACAACATAAAAATATATATAAACATGCATTGACCAAATTAAAAAAAAAAAAATGGACAATAAAAGCTACATGTTTTCCACTCCTAGATCTAATATTTTATACGTATAAATATAGATCACCCTGGCGACTGATACCACTGTTAGTAATATCATCCGCAGCGGAAACGATTTATGGATCTAGATCTATAATTACACGTAATAAAACAACTAGATCTATTCTACAAGGGGGATGTAGATCATACCTCTTGAATCTCAAAATTCAAGTTGAAGAACCGCAAAGGATGAATGTGAAGATGTGAAGAGCACCACGATCTTCCGTACGTGTGATCCAAGCAACTCCCGTGGAAGGAAATTCTCGCCTCGAATCGAATCCTTCCGATATCTTTCTGGGGGAAAAATCTCCAAGATTTTCCCTCAACTCACCCTTGGCCGAATTTTACACTTCTTCTCTCTAAGAGGAGAAGTCGAATTATGCAAAATGTGTTAAGGCTTGGGAGAACTCTCTTTATATAGGAGAGTAATCCTCATCTCTCCAAGGATTAAATAATTAAGAGATAATTATTACATTAATCCTTTTTCCAAATAAAAGATAAATAAAATAATTATCCCAAACAAATTAGGATAAATCATATTATTATCTAATATTTCATGAATTATCATTTAACAAATAAAAGATAAATCACACATTAAATAATTATCCAAAAAACCAATTTTCCAATAATTAAATAATAACACAAAATATGCGCACCTTTTTTTTTTTGAAAGGTCCATGCGCACCTTCTATATATTTGACCAATGAGGTCAAAAATCAACACACTATTTTTGGGTGTTCACTTTAAAATGTCTTTTCCAGTGTATTTTAATTATTTAGCCCAACTAATTTAATAGTCCACTAAACAATTAATTCACATATCGTTTTAATAAAGTCCAACAAGAACTAAATTAATATTATTAGATTCGACGTCCGAGAATAGCTATGCTTATATTAGGAGGCACGTCGGGGACCAATGGACTAATAATCACGGCTGACTCCGATAAATCAAATAAATAATTATAGAATAATTATATTCGATAAATCAATCACAGAAATATGCCACCATAATCCCGTGATCGCACTCCTCCGATTATAAGATTATATTTATCTCCTCACGAGAATAATAATAAGCGTCCATTGATATAATCATTACATATGGATTAATCCTCCATAGATTGCTCATTCTAAATCGGGAAGTTACCGTTAACCCTTTTTTAGAACCTCTTATCCTTATTTACCATTAACCCCTAGTGATCAATTAATTCATACAACTCACTTTGGTGATCAATCGATGTGATGATATGAACTCGCGCGATCGATCGGTTTAGGATTAACAAATAAGGAATCGTCTATCTACTTCCATAAATGGAAGGAATGGATTCCGTATCTGTGATAACACGTACTACTCACTCAATCCAAAGACAATGCCAAGATGGGGTAATTCGGACCACAGACTCGGTGTAATCCTTAACCGTCAAGTCAAACTTCATACCGATTCAAGCGGTTGATCGTGATCACCTCGAGATTAAGATATATCCATAAATATGATCATCCATTGATTCGATAAGACTTCTCGATTACGGAATTATATCGTGAACTCTAATCAAATCGGTCCAAATACTATATGATATATCTATCATATATAAATGCCCCATTAGGTTCTCTTAACCGAAAGTCCGATAAGACAATCACACCTATTGTGTTAGGCGCATTAATAGCACGTTAAAGGAGAGACCCGATACTCTCAATTAACTTTACTACGGGCTAATTGTATTTTAAGTACATCTTCACTAACTCAATCCTCCCGTGTATATACCATACACTGAGTTAAGTGATTACATAAACGATATACTTAGGGTTTTCTGTAGTGTAAATACTATTGTCACATCGGTGATTATGAGAATAATAAATATGAATAATAACGTCAATTCATTTATTAAATAAAACAATTACAAAATTGTCTTTCGGGCATCACACCTAACACTTAAAGGATTGAAAGGAAAGTTAGGGCATGTGCTTAAATAGAGAACTTATTGAAGTTTCTATTCTAGGCAAGTGAGTTGAGTTAAATCTATCTAAGTTCAAAGTCAACTCTAAGATATATGATACCTTACGAGTGTGATTAAATTAGAAAGATTGAATACAGATATGGAAGGTGAAACAAACGTTGTAACACTTACCATATTCTGGATCTAGTAAACTGATAAGGGAACTAAATAAATGTTATTATGTTCCGGTTCTTATGAAGAACATACTTTCAGTTATTTGTTAGGATTTAGTAGACATATTCAATTGTAAAGAATAAATGTTATTCCGATAAAGTTGAAAGGTCACTGAATCTAACATACTAGATTGATGTCACTATATAGTTGATATAGGTGATGAGATCTCAACTAAATATTTGTATGGCTGTTATCCTTAATATTTGTGGTTGTTATAGACATAGTCTCTCTGGAAGGAAAGCATGTAACTAAACGTCATTCTGATGATGTTGAACCATATGATTATGAATCATGTGGGTTATACGTATCTTATCCAAAGAGGACTAAAATACCCTTTTATGAAAAGGTTGTAAAATCTAGAAAAATTGTCTAAAGCCTAAACATACCGATGTTTGTTGGCTTGTGACAATTAATGCCACAAATAATTGTTTATTAGCCTCTACGTCTATTTTTAGAAATAGTCGAGTGTACTCAGTGAAGTGCATAATTCAGAAAGCCCGAAAAGTTTGAGCTATTACAAATATGAGATTGATGAGCTATTTAGGAATTAATCTCCAATTGGATTGAAGTAATTAATACCTGAAGGGTGTTTCGGAAGTCGTCTGAAAAGGAATAAGATTCTACCTTGAAGGATACCATATTTGGTTACGCAATTAGATTGTGTTCCCAAATGGAAACAACACTTTATATGATAAAGGTGTGATGCAAGCCATGCGAAGTATCCCTTACCCGTTTCGGGATAGTGCCCTTATACTTAACCGAGTTCCAAAGAATAAAAGTTGAATAAATTCCATATCAGATATGGAAGAAGATAATGTCGAATCTATCATAACCGATGATTTGAAGTTATCATAGGCAAAGTCAAAAGGGGCTTGGAGCCTAGTACGACATATGCAACTTTGTGGAATGTCTTAGCTAGCACGCTGGATATTATTTACTTGTTCGCAGAGCAAAATATTTGTCTCCAAACATGCTGTCTTCTACAGGAAGTGTTTCTTCCAAAAGAAACAGTGGGAGTGAATCAGATCTCAAAAGAGTTTGAGAACCACAAAGATATATTCAACCATAGGAACGTGAGCAGACGCCACATAGCGATGAGGTGTAAAACACTGCTCAGTGCACAAAAAAGTTCTGTAAGTCTATGGATAACCTCAAGCCTGAAAAGGCTGCCGGTATGTTCATTTTGAAGAATGAATATCTCACGACTTATGAAGGAATGTTTAAAAGGCAAGATTGAGAGATATGGCCAGGAGCCATAATATCTGAATTAGGTTCCATCAGTGACAACCAGGTTGTGAACCTAGTCTGTCTTACCTAGAGGGAATGTCCCTGTAAGGCTGAGCCCAGTTCTATTCAGACTATGCTTGTTATAACTTCGTATCATGGCTATATGATAGTGTTGAAGACATTGGGCAGACAGCTCGATGTTCATATACGATAACATGATATGTGAGCCCATGAGATCCATTTATGGACTCAAACAAGTTTCTCTAGACAATTTCTTTGTTTGATAATCAAAGGAGTTTGATTTAGTCAAAAGAAGGATATGCCCAATGTGCAAGAAGGATAGTGGGAGTGTGTTACAATTTTTGAGTAAGGTATTGGATATCTCTCTCGAGAATTGTCACCCCATGTCACAGTCAATTAATGTTTAGTAGTTCAAGGTCTTTACGAAAGCACTTGAATTAGCAATTCTTATTTTAGAAATAAGAATCTATAGTGCTGGATTTAACTGCTGTTAAATTACAATTTACCTATATAGATGTGATGCTAAAAGAGTTTAGCATAGATCGCGTAATGAGATACTGCTAGCCGGTGTTCTCAAGATCTATCTATGTTAGGACGTTAGTCCTAAAGATAAGGTGAAAGATGATGGTTATGAAGGTTTCCTTTGCTACTACGATAGGAATCATCATAAAGGTAATGCCGGATGTTCATACTCCATGAATAGTCATGAGCAAGTATGAAAGTAGATCTGGTGAATTTCGAGAATGTCCTTAAATAAGGAAAGGTTCCTAGTTTATTGAAACTTGGAAATAAATAAACGTAGATATACAGACGTATATCCTGAGTCTTATGAAGGCGAGTGGGAGCTAAAATCTGGGTTTGCATTCACTTCGATTAAGTGATACAGTGAGCTGGAAATGTTCTAGCATATGGGTCACTGCAAATTCTACAACTAGGCCAAAACACAGTAGTGCCTTGGAGGCGCAGCGGGAGCAGTACATGGATCTAGAAGGTTCATTCCTGAACCTTGTATGGTTCTTCCACCTTTTCTATATAGCTGATATAGTAAGTGGATTCATTGCTTGAAGCAAGGACCAGGGACTCGTCAGAGATTCGTGTGTGTGTTGAGGCGGTCCCTTTGACTTGGTCATTTGGAACATGATATGCAGATATTCTGAGTCCCCACGGATAGCGATCCATTTATGGCTAGGGCTAGTTGCGAGTATTGCATGAGATTCTTGTGTTTCAACTTGGTCTTGTGTGTGCGAGTGATTGGTTTTAGGCCAAGTGGGAGATTGTTGGAATAGTGTCCTAAACCCAATCGGGTTGGACCGGATCTGACCGGGTCGGATCATTTCTACTATTTCTTTATGTTTATACATATATAAAATGGCTTTTATGTTGTCATATATACGTTCTTTTAAAGAACCAATTATGAATTGTTATGTGATAACGTCCTTAGTATTAAACGGTGATAGAGAAACCAAGATAGGCGATTATGGTTGATGAGATCTCTAATCACTTTAACAAGTTTGATACTTAAATGTCTCTAGGCTGATGTACTATTAAATAGGGCATTGATAGTATGAACAGGCTAGCACGTATTAGATGTCTTCTGTCTTTAAGGGCAGGGATAGATCTCGTCTATCGAAGTGTAGTGACACTTGGACTGTACATGGACGTGTATTAGAGAATGCGTACGTTAGACTGACCCACTTACACGGTTAAGTGTCATACTATGTGGCGGTTGTGTAATTATCCTTAGGACCGGAGTCTTCATGGCATCACGGTGTGGATTGTCATGCTTTGACACTATTGAGGTTTCCCCTAGCCACGGGGCGATCATGCGGTAGTGATTGGGTATAATCTCAAAGCATCGCGGAGTATACATGATTGGTCGTCCGGGAATCGCGTATCCTATGATTGGGATCGAATATCCGAAATGGCCTTCTTATAAGGAATGTCTTACTCTCGTGAATCTTTGCAAAGTGGGAGTAAACGAGTTACTTCGAGAGAGCATGATATCCAGATTATAAGATACGGTCGTTAATGTTTGACACTCGACGTACGAACGTATGGATATGATTACAGCGATATGATTGTAATTTACACGGTAACTGTTTCACATGAAAGGTAGTAGTCATTGCATTTGACTCTTCCGATGATTGGGGGTCACGGTGTGTTGCTAGACGCTATCCCGTGATCGTTAGGCATGAAGGGAATTTTCGTAATTTGCACTTTGTGTCTACGGCCAACATATTCGGAAGCCTATCGGGTCACACACATATGAACATCTAGCCGGATTAAAATGTGGTTATGGATGATAACCAAATAAGGAAAGTTTATCTCGAGACTATAAAGGTTATAGTGGTAAATTAATATGGTGGTATTTATTTATTATGAATAAATTAAATACAAGATATTAATAATATTATATTAATTAAATAATATTCCGGATGCCAATTTATTGGCTAAAGGTGGCGCAATTTTGGAGTGTATAAGATATACTTGGATTGTGCAATTTAATTAATGGTATTACCATATATTAATATTAGATATTAAATATTTATAATTATATACATACATGCGTGTTGCACATATGATGTGCATGTACACACATGTTTCCAAAGTATATATTTGTATAGATTTATATGTGTAATATATATGTGATATATACACATGTGTAAATTGATTTATGGTAATATAATAAAAGATAAATATTATCAATATAAGATATTGACAATATCTTGGAAATATTCAATATGAGATATTGACAATATCCTAGATTTATTTAATATAAGATATTATAATAAATGAGATAAATCAATCAATTATATTTTCCTTATTTTATTGGGAAAAGGTTTTCTTCTCCTCCACACTCTAGTTGGGGCGCCATATACACTATAAATATAGTGTGGGTGTCAAACTCTTTTGTACATCACAATTGCAAGAGCTCATAGTTCTGGTGTAAAATATAGAGCATCTTTTTGAGAGTTGGAGAGAGGGGAAAAGGGCCGGTCTAGCAACCGGAGTTTTCCAATAGCAATCTATGATGGGATTCCGGCGGGCTGTTCGTGTGGACTAGCGGTAGAGGCCAAACACTTGGGCGGCTCTATGCAGAACTACTCTCCTTAGACGGTCAAAGCGTCGATCTTTTATATCAACCAAGGTAACCACCGTCTATTAGTTTATTTGTTTATTGCTTAAACGAAGTCAATCTTGGGTAAAAGGAAATCAAAATTTTGAATTCCGCTGCGTTCACGCGTAGATTTCCTAACAATGGGTTTGAGGGGTGATTGATGGGATTGAGGTGGAGTTATGGTGGAGTGTGGGAAATGATGAAAATTTTGAAAAAATGGGAAAATGGGACGGTTTCTGCTGACTGGTGGTGTCTGATGCAATGCGTGTCCTCCACGTGTCTCTAAAAATTCAGCTTTTTAATCTGACATTCAAAAAACTGAAAATCCTGGCTCAGTAAACCGGAGGTAATCCTCGGTTTACCGGGGCTTCTTTTCCTCCGATTTCTCTGTTCTCCTTCTCTGCACACTTTTCTCAACCTCTCTGCTCAATTCTGACCTCAAATTGACTAGTCTCTTACTCCTTTTCTTGTTATTTCTGACTCAAACCTAACCTACTTCACTGAATCCACGAGTAAAAAAACCTTCCCAACAACCATCAGTTTCAAGCCTAAGGCTGCGGTAGGATGAAAAAAAACTCGTCCCTTCATCCAGCTACTTTTATTCATGCCTAATCTACCTAAGGGTTTAAAAGAATAGTTCTGAGTTTATAGTCGCCAGCACGACTTTCTTCAGATTTCTGATCATTCAGGGGTTGGAGCTTTAACTCGCCAAACTTTTGCTCCAGAGGTTTGTATCTTTACAGAACCATTTTGAGCTCTCTTCCTAGCATGGCTTTCTCTCTTAGCATGCGTAATAGGTCTGCCTCTGCGTCGAGATTTAGACTTTAGACCCAAGGATTCCACATTTCCTACTTTAAGCTCATATCATTCACTACGCAATACGGAAGGACTAGCTTCCGTGAGCCTCTTGTTGTGGTCCTTCTCTTCTATCTCTCTCTAAGCATTAATCTAATGAATTCATGCTCAACAGTTTCTACTACAACCTCTCGATGCTTATGCCCTTTCTTTTCTATCTGCATAATTTCCACCTTTCTTGAATCATACGTCATCTTGCAACTTTCCGGCCTATTATCTAGGGGCTCTAAGATTTTGAAAGATACTGCATCATAATTCAACCTCAAAGTGATCTCCCCATTATCAAAATCCATGACTGCTCTGCTTCTCGCTAAGAAAGGTCTTCCTAACAAACTGGGGCACTTGGGTCCTCTGGTACGTCTATAATCGTGAAATCAACTGGAAAAGTGAACCCTCCTGCCTTAATCGTGCACTTCCTAAGCAGACCGGCAGGAATATCTCTAGTCCTATCAACAAAATTCATGGTTCGAGTTTGATTCATAACGACCGGAAGCTTATTCTTTTGGCAGAGGGAAAAAGGTAGAATGTTGCAACTCGAACCAGAGTCGTAGATACCTAATCCTACTGATACACCATTGGCAGAAATTGGGAGTCGGAACGTGCCAGGGTCTCCTAACTTCACCACGGTGTCTGAGTCTGGGTAATCCTCAGGCTCAGAAAACATCATGTCGGGATCCTCTTCAGGATCATCAGAATCATAATCCGAAGATGATATGTCAATTAACTCGATAGGGAACTCACCTGGATGATACGTACTATACTACTTTAAGCTCTCTTCAGGCTCTTGCTTGATTGCTTCTTTCTCTTTTTCCACCCGCTTCTTGTCCGCTTCGTATTGCTCTCTGACTGCGGATCCAGGATACATGGAAATTGGTGTGACATTCAATATTGTTTAAGGCATATTTCTTGACTTGTTTGCTCTTTTTCAACTCCGGTTTGATCGAATCTCTGAAGTGTCCTGATCTTCCTGTGAAAGAGACAAAATAAAATAAGGAAAATGTTAGCAACTTCCTCTTCAGTTGGGTATGATCCCAACTGTTGCAGACCTACTAACTAAAATCAACTGGGAATAACACAGAATAACAAAGGCTGTCAGAATTTGATTTTCCAGGCCTCGGTAAATCGGAGGTTACCCTCGGTAAACCGGCCGTAAAATTTCTTATTCTGGTAGATTAACAGGTGCAGGTTTGATCCAGAACAACTCAAGACTCAAAATAAAATAAAATAAAATAAAAATGACTTCTTAATCAGAATTAAAACGTTTTATATTTAAAATTGGCCATTGTCCCAGGAAACGGCACCAAAAATCTTGATCGCGTGTAAGTCACTAACGTCGATATTACTAGCAAGAATACTTGTTACATCATAGTCTAGTAAATGTGAGTCAAGGTCGATCCCACCGAGACAATGCAACTCAAACTATAAACGATTCTAACCTAATTAAGAACAACATAGAGGCGGTCATGGACCAACAATAAACATCAAACAAACTTGGTATTTCTCCCCCTCTTCTCACCAATCTACTAACTTGGATTAGTTAATCGTTACGTTTACTTCCCCACATAATTTTCTTAAATTAATCGATAGAGCTTTTGATTTAATTATCATAAGCTACGGGTGCAACTCCTAACCCTATCTACTCCGAAAATGGTAGTAGACAATCTATACGCAAGCTACCCTCCTTAATTGGTCCGTAATAGCCCATACGCATAAAGAACTAGAATTGCCGATATCGAGCGCTAACTCATACCGCTAACCCGCCTAGACAGCTGTCGACACTGATCAACATGTTACTAGGGTCCATTCAAGACTATGTCCAAACTGTTAGGTGTAGTGCCCAAAAGACAATTTGTGTAATTGTTTTTAACAATGGATGACAGATTTTATCTCACCTTATTACTTGCATTGTGCTTGTAAATAATACACTGCTGCAAACCCTAAGTATATCAGTATGTAACCGCTTAACTCAGTGTATGGCATGCACGTGAGGATTGAGTTAGTGGTGATATGCTTAAACTGTTAGTCCGTGGTGAACTTAATTAGAGTTTAGGGTCTCTTGATTAAAACACCAATAATGCGCCCAGAACACCTTAGGGTGTGATAGTCTTATCCGGACTGTCGGTAGAGGGTACCTACGTGGGGCATTTATATATGATGGCATTCATATAGGACTGGACCGATTTAATATGAATTTCTCGGTATAATTCCGTAATCGAGGAATCTTATTAAATCATTAGATGATCATATATGGTTCAACCTTAATCCTGAGGTGATCACAGGATGCTGCTTGTCCCGGGGTAGTGTTTGATGTGTTAGTTACGGTTCACTTTAATATGTGTTCCAAGCCACTTCTCATTGGCACTATCTCCAGATGAGTGAGTAGTTCTGATTTTCACAGACATGGAATCCATTCCTTCCTCAAGGGAAGTAGAGAGACATATATCCTTATTTGTTATTCCTAAGAAAGTGATCGATCCCGGAGTTCACATTTGACTAATTAGCTACTAGTCGATATGTGTACTAATTGATCATCAGGGGGTTGATGGTAAATAAGGATAAGATATTCTGAGTCGGGTTCACGGAGACTTCCCACTCAGAATGGACAGTCTATGGAGGGTTAATCCGTATGTAGTGATTATATCAATGGACGCTTATTCACTCTATGGGTTGAGTATAAGTATACATCTATAATCGGTAGAGTTCAGTTTCGGGTTTATGGTGGCGTAATCCCGAATTAATAATTAATGTACTTATTACGTTCGGCGAATAATTAATTATTGGAGCTACTGGTTATAGGTCCATGGTCCCCGATGTGGCTTCTGTAAATCGGACTAATAATCTTGTTATTTGGGCCTCAGTGATAATTAATTGGCTGGGCTAATTAATTGATATGCATGGATATTATTTAGTTGGGCTAAATAATATAATACACATAAAAGACATTTTATGTGGGCTTTTTGACCCTTAAAAGTGGCGCCATTATGTGATGAAAATAATTAGAGAGAAATTAGTTTTCTTGGATAATTATTTGACATGTGATTTATCTTTTATTTGTTAAATGATAATTCATGGAATATTAGATAATAATATGATTTATCCTAATTTGTTTGGGATAATCATTTTATTTATCTTTGATTTGGAATAAAGGATTAATGGAATAATTATCTCTTAACTATTTAATCCTTGGAGGACAAGGATTACTCTCCTATATAAAGAGAGTTCTCCCAAGCCTTATTGTAATGGCATAATTCGACCACTCATTAAAAAAGGAGAGAAAATTTTGTTTTTCTTGTCTAGGGTTTTAGAGGAAGAAAAACTTTGAGTTTTTCTTGGTGTTGCATATCAAGGAGGCTCGTGTATCAAGAAGAGTGTCCACCAACCACCGTTTGGAGAACACATCGGAAGATCTTGGCTTCTCTTCCTACTATTGGTAACATGATCTTAACCCCCTTGTAGTACTTAAGTCCTTTAATTATGAATTGTGTCATATAAATCGTGATCCATCCGCTGCGCATAGATCTAACTCGTTTAGATCTAAGAACCTGCATCCTTCACAAACTAACACTTAACTATTCATATTTCATGCTAGTTTTACGTTTACAATAAGCAGATTGTCCAGATCTAACCTACTGTTAATTAAACCTGTCGATCAACATAGCTGTAGTGAATCACAGTTTTAGGTTTTCTAAATATTGCCTCGGTAAACCGGTATAGACCGCCGGTTTACTGGGGTCAGCTCTTCCTTTCCCTGGATCTACATTGATCAATTACGATTAATCTAAGTAAATCATGGGGTCTTTAAACATGCAGATTAACTAAAACACATAAATACGAACATATCTACCATATTGAAGACAAAAAGGAACGTTCAAAGCTTCATACCTTCAAAAATAGAGATCTAGCTCGATCTACTCAAGCTAGAGATGGTAGAGAAAGTGAGAAAACCAGAAATACTCCTTAAGGCTTGGAATAACTTTATTTCATCAAAGTATGTAATGTAATATGCAAAACTTATGAAAACTTATACAATAATCTGTTAATAGGCCTTATATAGATACAATGACCGACTTATGACTCTCTAAAACCCTAACCGACCTAGTAGAGGCAGCACAATCAATTTCGTGTCCAACAAGTCCTCGGTTACCAGCCCTAGCCCTCGCTAAACCGGGCTGACTTTTCCTCCTTTTCTTCAGCAAACTTCTTCTTGGACTTTAATCACTTGGCCCAATATACTTCTTCTGGTCTAGATCTATTCTTCAATACTCCAGATTTGGTACATCCTATAAAACACACAAAACGAGACAAAACAATACCAAATCTTCAGGAAAATAACATAGATGCAGAATTATGATCCTGGAAACATACGCATAGTATTTAACATATATTCCACATAATAATGAGCCTATCTATCCTCTCTTGAGTAGAATTCGGGGTGAATAAGGGTATAATTATTGGTACCATTTAGGGCGTTATCAGTCTCGCTTAGTTTCTCCCTCAATCTGGCTTTTACGTTTCAGGGGGTTGACTGAATCTCGATTCTCCTTTCACGTTCCGGAATTATGACCCATTTGTTGTGTCCAGGTCCGAGGTGGTCCATGGCAGACTTTGTTTCTGGAGCCCATCTAGATGCTGACTGGTCACTCTCTTTCTTGCCAAAGAGATGAGAAGAAGTACTATCTGACAAGACCGAAAGGCCTATATGCTCGCCGATAGTAGGCGACCTTAGCAGAAGAAAAAACTTGCTTATTGGTAGGGTCGGACTACATATGGATAGGAGTTCCTGGTTCACTTGATTAATCCTTTCTATGTAGATGGCTTGCTGGTGCAACGCCTTGGTGTAAAGCTCTCTATACGGCCCCCTTTATGTGGGGTGTGAATGATATGAGCAAGCTAGACGGGATGTCCCAGCCTCATACTTCTCTTTATCCTGTCGAGCTACGGCAGCCAGGGTTTCCTTTGATCTCACCCTCTCAGTGAGAAATGACCTGACGTCTAGCTCGACAAGATAGCCTGCTGTCAGAGGCGACATGTCATTTTGGTCACCTAGGGGTTGTTGTGCATGAGCGTGACCAACGGTTGCCCCGTCAGTTATTAGGGCGGCGATTTGGCCTGATTTTCGAGCCGTAGAAGGCAAGCCGTCGAGCAGAGCAGGACCTACAGATCTGGTTTGAGTTTTGAGGATACCAATGGAGGTCTGCAAGATAGGCTGATCACGAGTTGAAGATCTAGGAAATCTAATAAAGATATGCCGGATGTGTGATGAACACGATGAAAATTTGCTGAAGCCGATGGAGATTTAGGCGGAGATCTGGAAATCTCAAAAAACTAGATGAAGATGCACCATAAAATGAAAAACTGGCGGTTCTAGGCCACTAAAAAACCAAACAATAACCGCATATCTGGCCAGAAAATGCTAAAAGCATAATTTCCTGGTCACAGAGCCAACTAATGCGGTCGGATCGTATCACAAAGGGGTTTGGTTAATTGAGCGGTGGATATCTAGCTAAATTTGAGTGATTTCACCGGTGATTGTTTGGTGGTGTTCAAGAACACTATGAAGATGTTCACGAACACTATGAAAAAACTATGAAGATATAAAGGAAACCTAAAGAGACAATAAAGCTGTAAATGGGCGAGCTTGACTGCCGACGAATTGGCAGAGGTTATTTTCTTGTATTGATTATTGGATCATAGATCATATATCACCTCATTTTCAGGGTACAAATGCCCCTATTTATAGGTCTGAGAGTCGGTGGTTACCAATAACGGTAATTAAAGCATAATTAAATGTAATTAACTATGTGGTTGTCGTGGCAGCATCTGAGTGGGCGAGTGATGACGTAGATCAAGTGAAATTAAAATACTTGACCACCATAAACCAATACTAGCAAGAGGACTAGGTCCATCGTAGTATAGCTATAGAGAATCAAGGTCGATCCCACAGGGAACCAATTGTGGATCATTTATATACAAACAACTAATCATTCATGTCAAGGACACAAAGGCGGTCTACGACCAACAAAAGACAAGAAAGGTAAAGGACACGACTCGACACAACACATAACGTAATTAACCTCCCCAATTATCATGTTATTGTTTGGATCTAGAGATTCTATATAATTAAGCTAGACTCGACAACTCTTAATCCGATTCGTATTTCTTTTATATTGGCTACGGGAGTCATCCCCTAAACTAGATCTAGCTCCGGGTAGGCCATCTAGATCACTATGCTACATCACGTGACTTCGCTTTTTCGGCCTCCATCTCATATGACTCGCATGCTTACAAAGCTAGGGATGCCGATATTAACCGTATTCCTCACCTAGGCAACATTCCTTTGTTCAGGCGTACTTCCTAGACGATCGCATCAGTCTCCGTCCCATTAACACTAACTTTTTAGGTATCATGTTAATCTACGATGTACGTATAACTAGGTGTGCACAATTCCCTAATACAGAACAGATCTAGATCTCGCTGAAAGTCCTGGAAGATCAATTCATGAGCCGACCTAGGAGCCCTATATTGGTATTTCCTAATCATACGCTAATTAAAACAGACGAGCAAAGTAGCCGTAGCCATACCTACTAAGATAAGAAATTCTAGGTGGACAATCACACCATAAAGACGTGGCTAGATTGACGCGGCGAAAACCTAAATCTTAGCGTTTCTACATACGTAACGGATAAAATAGAGATTCATAAAGTAATTATACAGATCTACTAAAAACACGGTTGTTGATCATACCAAAGTCATCTATAGGTCTCTGGATAACAGATCTGGGCGTGTGGATCCTTATAGACAAGGAATCCCCACTGCCTCATATCGTATCCTTAGATCTACATCGTTCGGCGAAGAACGAACAACCTCAAACAATAAACAATAATTGGGGGCTTAATTACAAAGAACTAAGAACAAATAAATACAAGAACATACATTATTGCAAAACTTGCATAAAAACTGCTCTAAGAAAAACTCAAGATTTTATTATGAATTGTGTGAAAGTTGTGCGTGGTGTGGCGTGTGTAATGTATGTCTCTATTTATAGGGGTTCAAGCTAATTAAGAGATATACTTCAAAATGTCAAAACAAATAAGAGATAACTATCGGCCAATCTCCAAAATAAAAGATAAAATGCGCCCCCCCTCTTGGTGCGTGTCCCAAAGTCGGCGCCACACATTTGTTTGGTTTGCTGGCTTTTGTCATGCTTATCCGATCTTTATTTTCAATGCATCTTGTATTTTTTTGGATTTATCTTGTAATTTAATTCTTCCACTTGTATTTATCCTTCATAATTATCCAAATCTGCAAAATAAATATTTATCCCAAAGTAAATCACATCTAAATAATAAACCGGATAAATATTAATTTATCTGTTTTAAATAATAGAAACGGATAAATACCAAATTATATAATAAAAATGGATAAATACCAAATTGTATTTTATAAATCACATAACATTAAATAATCCATATAACACGTGATTTAATTATAAAATATATATTATTAATCCCGATTTAAGGTCAATGTTGATGAATTTTACGGGTATAATTTGACCGTCATCAGCGAGCTTGCACGTGAGAGCTGTAGGCTCTTCATCTGTAATCGCCGTGTGTAGACTCTAGTTGCCGGATTTAACGGGATGGATCCATGCTGGCGGATTGTGAGCTTGGTGCGAGTAGATCAGCCCCCAGTGTTTCAAGCCGAGCTGCGAAGGATGGGTTGAAAACTTTGCAAATCGACGCTCGTTGCCTTGGCCAATGGATGGTATCGTAAAGACCTGAGGCAAGCTGGATTATACCCGGCCTAGTTCGGCTTATTAAGGTGCGAACTGATTGGGCCGAGGACCCTATTCGTGTTGGGCCTACGAGGGTATGTGAATCCGTGGGCTTTTTTCTGGACATGACATATCACTTTTCTTCTCACAATACATCATATTCACACTAGAAACAATACAATCCGAACCATTTTCTGTCAATGTACAAAGAATCTGGATAAAGAGCTATGAGTTTAAGTAGGAAGAAGTGTTTAAGGGTTCTCTAAGAACATCATCAAACACTTAGTGTATGAAAGTAGTTAAAAGTGGTTAAATCGTTGGGAGTTGTTAGTTTGTTAATGAATCATCTAAAGTTGGTTTTAAGTCTTGGTAAAGCTGATTAATTGATCTAATTAGATAGATGAAGTGATTAATCACACAATTCTGATGTAATCAAGCTAAATTATAGTCTTTTAATCAATGACCATCTTCTTCATTTGAATGAGTTCTTTCCTTTGATTTTCTTTTAGTTTTTACTTCAATTCTTGTAGTAAAGTGTAAATTTTCATATCAAAGCATCTGTAGAAGTTGTGTTGCCTTTGAAGAAACTACAATTTTCAGAAGATTCTTGAAGACAAGAACTCATTGCATCTAGTCCATTCTACTTACATCCTAATAAAAGTCCTTCACTTGTGTTGGTTAAGCCACTAATTGAAACAAATATAACTCATGGAATAAAGCTATGAAGATTGTCTTGATCACAGAGAATAAAATTGGATTTATCGAAGCGACAATCACAAGGCCTGAAGTAGCAAAGATGATTTTCAACTTTGGAGGCAATGTGACACCTTTATAAGAACTTGGAACTTAAACTCCGTAATTTCTCAAATTCTTTTGTATTTGGTTTATGCTTGACAGGTGTGGAATGATTTGGCTGATAGGTTTTCTAGTGTAGATGCGTTCAGATTGTCCGATCTTCTTGAAGAAATCAATTCTATCATGCAAGAGAATTCCTTTATTAATCAGTATTATACCCAAATGATGACATATTGGGAGGAAATTAAAGTCATAAGGCCCAATACTCAGTGTTCTTGTGAACCACACTGTCTCTGCAATGACGTCAAGATAATTCTTGATCATATGAAAAAAATAATATGTGTTGAGGTTTCTAAAATGTTTGAAGGATGAGTTTGAGCCCATGGTTTTACAAATATGTTGTTAGTGCAATTTCCTCCAATGAAAGAGGCATTTTATATGGCTATTAAGTTTGAAATATATAAGAGTTATTCCTCCAATAAGTTGAAAAATCAAGAATCCACTGTTTTAATGACTCACAGGAATTTCCAAAATAATCAGCATAACAGATCATATATACTTCAAGGTCTTCTCAGAACAGTTACCAAAATAAGGGTTCTGATCTTTCAAGGACCACGAATAATGCCTCTGGTTACAAGAAACATGGCTTTGATAATCATAATATGAAGCCTCAATGCACATTATATGGTTTCATTGGACATACTATTGACAATTGTTATAAGAAACATGGTTATCCGTCGGGTCACAAGTCTAAAACCAACGCCAACATGGTGGAACAGACATCTGTTTAACATTATAATTATAAGGACGATCAATAAATGGTGCACACTGGGTAGTCTAGACATTCCATTCAAAGGCTAAAATCCTGTCAGTGTGCGAAGCTCATGAGCATGTTGAATTCTGATTCACACAGTGGAGGGCACATGGTTAATCAAGTTCATTTTCTAAATGCTACATTTTCTCATAACGAAGGATCTTCTGACAATTTCCTTAAAAGTCATAAAATGGATACTTGATTCTAGAGCTACATATCATACGTTTTGTGTGGAAATATTACATTACATTAGTGTAACATATTAATTGTGAGACACATTAATTGTAAGACATATTAATTGTATTGTATAAACAATTAATATGTCATAAAGTCATAAAGTAACTCTATTTTGTCTTATTAGGTAATAGACAACTCTAGCAATTAATACTAGCCGACTCTAGTAATTAATTGCTCTCTCCTAGCTTATACTCTACTAGGACCTTTCTCACTTACTTGTACCTATTTATATTCACTCTTTTATGATGAATAAACCAAGTTGAAGTTTACTCAAGTATTATTACTTTCTCAAACTCTCTTCATGGTATCAGAGACTTAAACTCCTGAATCCGTTGCAAAAATCTACTTAACCTGCTGTAACTTCTCATCTCTTATCAAGAATGTCTTCATTATCTGAAGCTTCCTCACCCTCAGTAGAGTCCCAGCTGCCTCAACAGACTGGGGTCACTGAAAACCATTCATTTACAAATCACAGACTTGACGGCAACAACTACCTGCTGTGGTCAAGATCTATGAAAATGTATATCTCAGGCCAGAGCAAGATGGGATACTTGTCTGGCTCCAAACCTGCCCCTGCTGAAACTGACCCCAAGTTTGAAGCATGGGATACAGAAAATAACCAAGTCATGACCATGCTCACGAGGTCAATGACAAAAGAGATCAGTGAGAACTTCATGATGTATGATACTGCAAAGGAGATATGGGACAATGCCAGAGACCTTTACTCAAAAAAAGACAATACATCTGAGGTCTATGATCTTGAAGCTCAAATCCAAAATTGCAGGCAATGAGATCTGTCTGTAACTCAGTACTTCAACCAACTATCTAAGGCATGGCAACACCTAGATTTGTTTGAAATTCACCCATGGAAGGATGTAGAGGATGCTACCTTATACAAGAATATCATTGAGAAAAAGAGGGTATTCAAGTTCCTTACAGGATTGAACTCATCCCTTGATGATGTTAGAGGTAGAGTTCTGGCTACTAAACCTCTCCCCAACCTCAAATTTGTGTTTGATGAAGTCAAACATGAGGAAAGCAGGAGAAAAGTAATGCTGCAAAGCAACCCTGTTGATCACCCTACTGATAGCTCAGCAATGTTGGTGGTCAGGAAGCCTGCTGAGTTTACTGAGACTTACAGGAACCCTACTGAGAAGACAGGAAATTTGTTCTGTGACCACTGCAAACGCACAAATCACACCAAGGACACTTGCTGGAAACTACATGGTAAGCCTAATTCTTTTAAACCCTCCAAACCAACCAGGGAGAGTCAGGGCAGGCATGTCAGTGAAGAAGGGAACAAAGATACCATGTTGGATGCTCAGTTTGCTGCTTTCAAAGCCTTCATTGCTCAACAAAAGGAAGGTAGGTCTATCACTGACATAGCTACTCATGCTAAAACAGGTATATTCCACTCATCTCTCAGTAATGATACTTGGATTGTTAATTCTGGGGCTTCATCCCATTGACTGGTAACAAGAGTCTCATATCTCAGTTTAGGCCCTGTCATCAAACCCACAATATTAGGATTGCTGATGGATCTATCTCATGTGCACAAGGTTTTGGAAATGTTAAACTTACTGATAAGATATACCTTCAGGATGTCATATTTGTTCCTAAATTAGACTGTAACCTTATATCTATCAGTAGACTCACTAAAGACCTAAATTGGACAGTCTTGTTTAATGACAATCAGTGTATTTTCCAGGATCTTTCTTCACAGGAAGTGATTGGGAGAGCTAAAGCACACTCGGGGATGCTTATGGTCAACCTGCCAAGACAGAAGATTGAAGACCCAAATCGCCTCGGCGACTTGCAACCAAACCTTAGACAATATCATGTTATGGCATTATAGGCTAGGTCATCCAAGTTTTGGTTATTTAAAGTCTTTAATTCCTGAATTGTTTAAAGGATGTAACCTCAGTGACCTTCAATGTGATATTGGTCAGATTGCTAAACTTACTAAATCTGTGTATACTAAAATACCTTATTTACCTTCCACACCTTTCACTTTGATTCATAGTGATGTCTGGGGACCCTCAAGAGTTAAAAGTATAACAGGAAAAGAGTGGTTTGTCACCTTCATAGATGACCACACCGTAATCACATGGTCAAGCTTCGATGAAAGATAAATCTGAAGTTGGAACCATCTTCCAAGAATTCTATAACATGGTATCCACTCAATTTGACACTAAGATTAAAATCTTAAAAAGAGATAATGCCCTGGAATACTATGAGTCCAACCTCAGCACCTTCCTGAATGATAAGGGAATTGTTCACACCAGTAGCCGTGTAGAGACACCTCAGCAAAATAGGGTTGCTAAGAGGAAGAACAGGCACTTACTGGAGATGGCTAGATCAGTCATGTTCAAAACATATGTGCCTAAATATATGTGGGGTGAAGCTATACTAACTGCCACATACCTGATCAACAGGTTACCCAACAGAGTGTTAGGATTCAAGACTCCCATTCAAACCTTGCTGACAAGTCATTCCTGTCCTCATCTCATTGCTGACTTGCCTCCAAAGATCTTTGGATGTACTGTGTTTGTCTGTATTCATGCCCAACACAGAAGCAAACTTGATCCCAAAGCTCATAAATGCATCTTCCTAGGCTATGCCAAAGATAGAAAGGGTTACAAGTGTTACTCTCCCACTGACAAAAGATTTTACAATTCTATGGATGTAAAATTCTTTGAAAAAACCCCTTACTACAGCAAAACTAATGAGACAGTCACAGATGGCAACCTTATTGAAATTGAGTTCACTCCAATCCCTCAACCACCTCCTCAACAGACTCACGATACTCAAGCGACCCTCATGAACCCATCGAACCTCGGCCCTCATCGAGCCCACTCAACCTCAAAGACTCTCTCAACCCACTCGAACCTCGGCAGACTCATCGAACCCATCGAACCTCGGCGGTCTCCTGAGCCTCTCGACCTACTCGGTCCATCGATAGTGATGACAGACCCATTGCTGTCCGAAAGGGAAAGAGATCATGTACTAATCACTCCATTCATACTTATGTGTCTTATGATCACTTGTCACCTTCTTTTGCTATGTTTACACAGGACTTGGATTCCCACTCCATTCCTAAGAATATACATGAAGCTCTCCAACATGATAAGTGGAAGGCTGCTGTCAAAACTGAAATGACTGCTCTCCTTGACAACCATACTTGGGACCTCACCACTCTCCCACATGGAAAGAAGACAATCAGCTGCAAATGGCTTTTCACTATCAAGTACAATGCTGATGGTACTATTGACAAATACAAAGCTAGACTGGTTGCAAGGGGATTCACTCAAACATATGGGATTGACTACAAAGAGACCTTTGCACCTGTGGCAAAGCTAAACACTATCAGGGTACTGATCTCACTTGCTGTCCAACTTGACTGGCCTCTCCACCAATTGGATATCAAGAATGCTTTCCTAAATGGTGACCTTATTGAGGATGTCTATATGAATGCACCTCCTGGTTTTGGCAACACTCACACTCAAGGGAAAGTTTGCAAACTGAGGAAATCCCTATACGTCCTGAAGCAGTCCCATCGAGCCTGGTTTGGCAAACTTACTACTGTGGTTAAAGCTGCTGGATATCATCAATGCAACTCAGATCACACCATGTTTATTAAAATAACCAACCAGAAGAAATTTATTCTTATTGTCTATGTGGATGATATCATCCTTACTGGTGATGACCCTGCTGAGATCCAACAATTGAAGACCCTTCTGGAAAAAGTGTTTCAAGTTAAAGATCTGGGATATCTCAAGTACCTCCTTGGCATGGAAATAGCCAGAAACAACAAGGGTATCTCAGTCTCACAGAGGAAGTATGCGCTGGACCTGCTGAAGGAAACTGGCATGCTAGGATGCAAACCTGCTGTATCTCCAGTAGACCCTAGTAATCCACTGGTACATGGTAATGTTGCTGTAAGAAAGGAACAATGTCAGAGACTTGTAGGGAAACTTATCTATCTCTATCATACAAGACCTGATATTGCATATGGAGTTAGCCTTGTCAGTCAATTCATGCATTGCCCTACTGAGCACCATTGGGATCTCATGTCTGCAATACTCGAGATACTTGAAGTCCACTCCTGGCCAGGGCCTACACTTCACTAAGTCTATTGACAGATCAGTGAAGGTCTATACTGATGCTGACTGGGCTGGTTGCCACATAGACAGAAGATCCACCACAGGCAATTGCTCATATGTATGGGGTAATCTTGTCACTTGGAGAAGCAAGAAACAACATATCGTTCTCTGAAGCGATCTTGAAGGCGAACTCGAGAGCAATCGGTTTTGGGCATTTGTGAAGCATTATGGTGAAAAGAGTCCTTCTTGACCTTCACCAGAGACCCTCAAAGAACTTTGTCATACTCTGCTTTGTGACAATAATTCACTTTATGCATGGCGAGAGGATCCAGTCCATCATGATAAAACCAAACATGTGGATATTGACAGACATTTCCTTAAAGAGAAGATTGATGCCAAGATCATTCAACTTCAAGATGTTCCTCAATGAGACCAAAATGCGATATTCTCACCAAGGCAATTCCACCGCTTATGTTCAAGCAGATGAGTAGCAAACTTGGTTTGTATTGACATATACAACCCAGATTTGAGGGGGTGGAAATATTACATTACATTAGTGTAACATATTAATTGTGAGACATATTAATTGTAAGACATATTAATTGTATTGTATAAACAATTAATATGTCATAAAGTCATAAAGTAACTCTATTTTGTCTTATTAGGTAATAGACAACTCTAGCAATTAATACTAGCCGACTCTAGTAATTAATTGCTCTCTCCTAGCTTATACTCTACTAGGACCTTTCTCACTTACTTGTACCTATTTATACTCACTCTTTTAAGATGAATAAACCAAGTTGAAGTTTACTCAAGTATTATTACTTTCTCAAACTCTCTTCATTTTGTTATATTGCACATGTATCCTATATTAAGGTTGTATCTAGCATAAAAGTTGGATTGCCTAATGGACATGATATACATGCCACTCACATTGGTCAAGTTATAATCAGTCCTAATCTAATTTTGCACAATGTCTTATATATGTCTGGTTTCAAGTTTAATTTGGTTTCTTTGCCAACTCTAACCAAAGATTCAAATTGTGTTGTTTCACTTCTGACAAGTGCATTTTGCAGGACAACAAGAAGAAGGCGACAATAATTGACTTTATATTCTTCATCACAGTTGCAGGACAATGAACAACAACAGAAGCTCTATTTGTAATCATGTGTCTAATAATACTTGTCTTACTAGTCATATGGTAAAAAATAATTGTGGCACTATAGATTTGGGTATTTGGCACACAAAAGATTGCATGTCATTAGTACACAATCTGCTGATGTAAAGTCTTTTCACAATGACATCTGAAATGTTTGTCGAATGGCTAAACAAAAGATGAATGTCTTTCCTTTTTTTTTTTAACTGATGAATGTCTTTCCTACAAGTCAAATTATTGTACGACCTTCTTTTGATTTAGTGTATATGGTTATTTGAGGACATATTAAGGATCAACAATCAATATTATTTTTTCACCTAGTAAATGATTTTGTTAGTAAATCAAATGGGTTGGCGCAGCGAAATTCAAAAATTAACTAACTAAAATTAAGATTTTAAAACATATTTAAAAAAAATTATAACACATACTTCATTGATGATCATCATCTTAATATATAGTAACATGTAGTTAGGCTACCACATTTATCTTTTATTGTATTTAGTTCGCATAGGCACAAATTCTTTCTCACGCAGTGCACGTTTGAAAATAAAACTTGACTACAAAATGACTTTATCCCAAATGGCTACAGCAAGAAGTGTCCTTAGGTTCAAAAGAGACTAGATTCCCTTTTTAAAATAAAAAAAAATGTATACACATTACACTACATGCTTTATTTTCATGTATTAAAATGAGGGACTATCTACTGTCATGTGAGTCGTTCTCAGTAGGGAGCTTACAGTAGGGAGCTCGCTATACGCGGCGAGATCTGGACCACACAGTTTCCTGAGTTGGAATACACAGTGCACCGTGTGTGGAAATTGTGTGGTCCAGATCTTTGCACGCGTGAGCGATTCTAAGAGGAAATCACTGTGATAATTTTTCCGTATTATAGAGTATGTTGTGTATAAAAGGTGTGGTGATTATATCATCACTAAAAGAGAAAAATAATAAGACTAGAACTAGAAGTGCCTTTGAAAATAGATATACAATAACATATCGTATAAAAAAATACTTTATCCCAAATAGCTATAGGCTATAGCTAGAGCTAGATGGGAATGAAAAATGGCCACCGATATTGCGAAGACAATCTACAAGAAAATACTTTTTTTTTTTTTGTTATACAGTTATTTGCCATACACACAAAAAAGTGTTGTAATATTTATTTTTAACTACAGTATCATGACAAATGATTTTAACTAAGTATCTTTTAGCAACACTCTTTTGTACGTGTGGCAATTACTAGTGTAGCAAAATTGTGATTTTCTTATAGTAACATTATTCGATAGAGCCAAAACAAATAATATAAAATGAAAGTATAGTACTCCCGCCGTTTTTATTTATATGTCGCACAGAGAAAAATCACACAGATTAAGAAGTAATTAATATGTCTAAAATATAGTATTGGAAATGTATTTTTTTTTATTGGAATGTAAATACTTTGTTAGTAAAGAGGTTTTTAGTATTGGAAATGTAATTTTTTTTATTGGAAATGTAAATACTTTATTGATAACGAGTGAAAAAATAATAAATGATGCATTGAAAATGTAAAATGACAGTTAAATAAAAAAAGAGCAAATTCTGAAATGTGACAGATAAAAAAATACAGAGGGAATATAGTATAATTTGCCCTGAAACTATTAAAAGAATGTGGTAAATATATACTTAGTTAAACTCATTTGTCACGGTACTATGGCTAAAAGTAATTATATTAGAATTTTTTTATCCTTGTCAATGCGATTTTTTTTATTACTCCCTCTGTATTTTTTTATTTATCACATTTCAGAATTAATTATTTTTTTATTTATCTGTCATTTTACATTTCCAACGCATCATTTATTTTTTTCATCTTTTACTAATAAAATATTTACATCTCCAATAAAAAAAAATACATTTCCAATACTAAAAATCTCTTTACCAACAAAGCATTTACATTTTCAATAAAAAAAATACATTTTCAATACCATATATTAGATATATTAATTATTTCTTAATCTATGTGAATTTTCTCTTTACGATATATAAATAAAAACGGAGGGAATATTAATTATTGAAAGCATGATTTGATTGTTGTTGACAAGAAATAAAATGGAAGCAGCTGGAACGAGGTCAGACAACAATGCCTGGCTTTATAGGTTTGATTGCACATTAATGATGTCTCGTCGCATAAGGTTACTTTACATCTTAGCATCAGCTAGCCTAGCACTTTTGGCAGTGTAATTTGATTTAGGGAAACTTGAAAAATGCGAAGTTGTTAGAGTGACTACAATGGTGGTTATTTTTAATCTCTTCATTTATCTTATTTTTTGTTTCAGATTCATATTTTTAATATCCTATAAAACAATCAACTTCAATAACACTCTTCAAAATTACTTTTCTCTCATATCTCAGGCTGTCCAGGGACGGACCCAAGCCAAGGCTTGGGTGGGCGCAGCCCACCCGAATTTTATTTTCGGTACATAAAAAACTTTATATAACTCAGTCCAATACAGTTAGTTGTCTTAATCCAGCCCACCCGATCATACAAATATAGTTCATTAGCACACCCGTGCCCGAATTCCTGGTTCCGTCCCTGAGGCTGTCCACAATGGTTTACCATATATCACTCCTCATTTATCTTATTTTTCGTTTCAGATTCAACTTTTTAACACCCTATAAAATAATCAACTTCAATAATACTCACTTTATATTTCCTTAAAATTACTATTATCACAAATCTCAACCAACTAATTTAACTACCACCACATTTTCCTCAAAATTTTTTTTTTTTTGAGGCTGCAATGATTTTGGAAGGAAAAAAGGGGACACTATTCACATTAGCAGTCTCCCTATTTTAAGGGAGACACTTAATTTTAATAAGGGATAGGGAACTAGGATGGGTGTCATTGTGAGGTTGAATTTTGTATGTGCACCTTATAGCACACTTAGGGAATATGAAAATGAGACCATTGTGGTCACCCTTATATGCTGAGTCCATTTGAGGAGTAAAATATTTGGATGAATCTGAACCATATGGTTTAAACTTAAATTCAAACCGTGTGGAATGATTTAAACTTAAATCTAGAATTATCCACGTGTGTCTACGGTGCAAATGGAATGATTCTGAAAGAATTATCTTGAAAAATTATGACTAAAATGGTCTATCATTTGAAAAATATGTCTCAAAATTTAACATTTGATGCAAATGTTTCTTACTCATTTCATGACGTATTTGTTATGGAATCATTATGGATTTACTACGGAATCGCCACGAAATGATTAAGATTATATGCATGATCAAAGGCTGGCTTTCAAAACATATTTTTCAAAGAATTACATTTTTAGTCATATTTTTTCAAGTTTCTTTTTAATTTAATTGCCGACATACGGGGCGTTTTTTTTGGTAGTGTCAATATATGTGATGTATCATTAAAGAGTTGTTTAATGTAATTACATTATTAACAAGTGTCCTGACAATATTGATGCGGATGAGGCATATCTTAATGGTTAGGGGTGTAATCCAGCTAGGGCTGAGCTTGGGTCGGGTTTGGTTCGTTTGGGTTGGGTTTTTCATAGTATTAGTCGGGTTGGTTTAAAAAAATACTAACCCAAACCAAACCAAATTATTTGAAAACCCAATGGTTTGGTTCGGGTTGGGTTGGATTGGATTTCGGGTTTTAAACCATAAACAATGTATTTATAATAGAACTTTGATGTAATAAAATCCATACATGTATTCTATCGAAATTTAATTTTTTTACCACATGTCCATAGAGAACAATATTTAACGACAATTTGTTTTATGGACTTCATATTACGAATACAATAATCTATGACACAACCAACAACGTATAGAGATTGTAACAAAGAACAATACTTAAGCATTAAGAAAATCATACATGAAAATTTAAAAGTTAAAGAAATGATCCATGATTCATTCGAAAAAATATTATATTCGTCAAATAGTCATTTTAGTCTAATTCTGCAATCCTACACATGTTTCTTCATTTTTCAATTATCACACCACAAGATTAAATGTTGATCGAAAATGAATAGCAATAACCTTTTTCATTGGTTATCATTAGAATTATCTATTGTAATGTATTTCGGGTTGGGTTGGGTCGAACCGAAGAAAAAAATAAAAACCCCAAAACAACCCAATAGCATACGGGTTGGGTCAAAAACCATCCCAATGTTTTTGGTTTCAACAGGGTTGGGTTATTTTGGGTTGGTTCGGTTTGTGTTTTGGGTTGGTTCGGGTTTATTGGGTTTTTTGTTCAGCCCTACATCCAGCCGAACTGAAATGACACACTCTAGGAATCGAGCTCGATTCGATTAAGAAAACTCGTGCTCGAAACTCGGCTCAAACTCGATCGAGACATAAAGAAGCATGATCGAACCTAACTCGTTAACAACTCGACTAGGCTTGAAACCTCGATTATATTTTTACAATACATTTAATTTTTATAAAATACGGTACGATCAAACTCAACTAATGTATAAAAAATATTAATTTTTATAAATATAATTAATTAAATAATTATTTAATAGACCTCGATTAACTCACGAGTTACTCGATTACTATATAATGATGTTCGAGATCGGCTCGGTTAACTAATCGAGTAGTTGACTCAAGCTCGAACTCAAAAAAATTGAATCGAGTCAAAGTCTCTTTCGAGTTGAGTATGAATCATGATAGCTCACGAGTAGCCCGATTCACTTACAGTCCCACTCATGGTAGATGCTGAGGTCTAAGGATCAAGTGGTCTTGAATTCAATTCCTCCACCCCTTGATTATCGGGAAAAAACCATGGAAATGCCGATAACCTAAATTTATTTGTTCATCGGGAAAAAACCATGGAAATGCCGATAACCTAAATTTATTTGTTCTAATACTACATCTGTCCTCGCAATATCCTGAATTTCTAATCTAACCAAGAGTAAAGTGGAACTTTGGGTATATTTAAGATAAGGGGAAATGTCCCCTAAAAAAAGGGGGGCAAATGGGACAGAAAGACGGTGAATGTAGAAATTAAAATTAGATGGAAGGACAACTTCTATTTTTTGAGGTTTAAAAGGAAAATTTTATTATAATTAGACCGAAATACCCATTGATGGTAAATTATATATAAAAAAGATATTAATTGAGAAAATATAACACGTAACTGCTTTGAAGTAAATACCGTAACGAATTTTGAAGTAATTGTAAGGAGTGAATCTTCCCAAAATCGCATAATGCAAGTTTCCATCAAATAGAATCTTTTATGAATCTGTTAGAGTTGTATGAAGGTTGTGCAAAGATACATCTTTCTGTCTTTCATTTCTAACCTCTCACACACGCCAAAAGTGTATTATGTGAAAGAGAGTTAAAATGAATGGGCTAAAAGATGCTTGGCTTGCATCTAACCTTCCTACAACCGCTTCAGACCATAAAAAAAATCACTCATCTGTAAAATGCTCCCCACCTTCTTTTTTTTTTTAAATGTTTTTTGATACGACTAAAAAGCCCAAAGAAGTAGTGTTATGGTAAAATAGGACTGCCACTATAGTGGGAAATAAAATGTTACGGTGGAAATTAATTGTTAATGTATGCGTTATTGTTACTGTATGAATGTGTTGGTAAATGCATAAATGTTAATGGATGTGTTTTGTGCAGTTGTTACTTTGTGTGTATTGTTCCATACAAAAAATGAAGTCATACTTTGTGACGTCCCGTTTCAAAATACGGAGTCCATATTCGGAATTGAACGTCCGGCACGTATATAACTTAATTAAATTAACTTATATACGTAAGCCTTTCGAGCTAAATAAAGAGTTAAATTTTTACGGAAGGAAATGACTTGGGATAACATAAAGATACTAGGGATAAAATGGGGAATCCAATGTTGATTCCATTACAACATCAATTCAGAAGAAGTCAACGAAAATGCATAAAAGACATAGATTGTTTATGCTATTACAAAACTTAACGTACTTTATAGCCATTAAGTCTAATACAAAATATAAAATATGCTAAAACAACAAGAAGCCATGATGTCACTCCTTAACGAGCTCATACACTTCTTCACATGCATCACCTTCTCGGTGTGTAAACAACAATACAAGGGTAAGTACAATCGTACTTATAAAAGGGAAGAAGAACCAAATCTATACAAGTTATATCACAAGAATAACAAGCAAACTTAATATCAAGTATGTTTCTCTCGCTTACCACACTCCACTAGTCTCACCAGTTGACTCAACTCAAGTAGACATTTGTTACATGTTAAACCAATGACACTTTTCCGGGTGAGATTGCACCGAGACATATCCTCAACACCTTTGATGGACATGGTCGCAAAACATGTGCATTATACGCAAGTCCGGTTTGATATCTAATCAGGTGGAGGCGTAATAAAACCGTGAAGCGATGTATAAAAGTGCCTTACCATGGAATAATAGGTTTTATCTTTTAGACAAGTCACATATGTATTTAAGCGATTAATCTAACCACCTAAGTTCATTACACGTAAAAAGGCTTCTAAGGGACAAATAGACCTTAAACGGACTTTACACTACACTACTTAGCACGTTGCACAGAAATATTAGAATCTAATCCAATACTTACGAGGCTAAGAAATAAGGCTTCCGGATATCCTAAGTTTTTCCCCGCAGAAGGTCTCCATATGGTGCTGAGCCGAATACTCCAGAAACCGAACCCTTAACTTCGTCATGTTACAAGCACAACATTGAACTCAAGTCCACATCTCGTAAGGCTAAGTGTAGAATGATCCAATGCTCCCGTGAGACATGGTGCGGGGCCAAAGCCACTAGAACATGTACACTTAACATTACTACACACCACATAAGGATTTACACTAGAGCATGCTTCGAAACGGGCTTAAAACATGATTTCTACTAAATTGGGCACTTTGGCGCGCGCTAAACAGGTTTGGTGCACGCTAAAGGCTAACAGGGGCATCCTGTTCTGTTCTGGCAACATTAACATGCGCTGAAAGTCTCAGGATGCATCCGGTCCAACACTGTTCAACTTTGGCTCGTGCTGAAGGTTTCTGGCGTGCGCTAAAACTGACATGAGCATTCTGATCCTCACTAATTACTTCAACGTACGCTAAAAGGCTTCCGCATGCGCTAAGGAGACCAAACACCAAACAACAAGCTACTAGAGTGGTTTGGCGTGTGCTAAAATCTTATGGCGCAAGCTAAACACTCCAGCTCTATGAATATGAACTTCAACATCTCCAAAACGAATCCATTTCGATTCTAACACTTAAATCAACATTTTCTAACAATTTCTACATGCTATATAATAGATTCGAAGCTTCTAACAACCATAAATTCGATGGAAAACCCCCTTACCTCGAATCATTTGCTTAAAAGATGATTTCTTCAACTTGAACTCAAAACACCAAGAACATCAAAACACACATGTTAAGGGTGATTTTATACGTTTTATAAGGATATATTTTGTAACAATTCTCTCCATATTCGTATGTTTTTCATAGAAATCGAGCTTTATATTGAAATATTGAGCAAATGAGTTTTAGAAGTATTAAAGTGCAAAATCGAGCTAATTATGTGATTTTATTGGATAAATATCTTTAGATGTAAGATGTTACATTTTGCATGTTTTTATCGTGATGTAGGTACGCTTGCATGAGATGAAAGGAGCTTAAAAGATGTTCAAGTGATGATTTGCAAGGAAGGAAAGAGATAGAGATGAAGTTGGAATGAAGATCAAGATGAATTTGGAAGAAAAAGGGACTGAACTAGCTTCCAGGATGAACTGGCGTCCAAAGAAGTGGACTGGCGTCCAGGAGAAGAAAGTTGATTCAGAGAGTTTGGACGCTGAGTGGACGGGCTTCTGAAGCAGTCCAAGGCACCTTGGACGGGCGTCCTTAAGCCGACATTGCAGCCGCCGCCTTACTTTTCTATAAATACCAGCGCGTATTTCAACCCTAAACATACATTATTGAGACCTATTGATACACAATCATTAGGAGAAAACCTAGCGCGCCCCACCCCTTTGGGAGGCCAAGCCAAGGTTGCGATTTTTCTTGTTTTTATTTCCGTTTTGCTGCTGTTTTATGCTGAATGCTTGGAGGCTGAGCAATTGTTCAAACTATGTGAATCCGTTTCAGCAGGTTCTTTATTTTCAATCTAGATTTGTTTTGTGAATTTGATTAAAGTTGTATCTTTTCCATGATTATTTGTTATGCAATCGAAATCGAAAGATGAATTGTGTTGATGTTTACCGTATGACGAGAGTCGGTGTAAACCTTAGATCACCATAGGAAAGATGGGATTTTTAATCTTGACATAACGAGAGTTGATAGGTTGAATATCTAGGTTGCTAGATTGAGAGATCTTACACCTTGTTTTGATAGCGTCAATCTTATATATCGAGAGATGAGAGATTGATAGGCGAATTATCTACGAGAGTAGAAATTCATACCTTTGATAGGTGAACCACATCTTTAATTAAATCATCACAAGATAACTTTAGAGAGGAAATTAAGGGTTGCGGGATCGGTGGATTATTGTTTGTTCATTGTTTAATCACCATGATCATCGTTTTTATTGTTTTTTCTCATTTATAGTTTTATTTATTTATTATCGCTTTTATCCTTCCTTGCTTTGGACTGACAATCCTCTGTCCAGTTTATCTTTTCGTTTTTAGTTTTAGGTTTAGAAATAAATAGTAGTGACAATCTTAGGAAAATTAATGAACTAGATACCCCGATTCCCTGTGACCGACTCCGGTATTAATCGCTGTACTACGATCCCTACACTTGGGGAATACCGGATTTATAAATTTTATTACTTGTTGTTTTTCATTGCATAAAATCTGTGACAACACACTAGGAGATAGCTTGAAGATGCAACACCCAATTCAAATTTCTTGCACCTAAACATGGATTCAAGGTTCATACAACCATTAAGCAACTTGAATCCAAACAATAACACATGCACCTTCTTACAACTAGATCTTAAACCATTAAAGGTGCTTACTTGGAGGAGATGAAGAACTTATTCTTCCATGGTTGTTATTCTGTGACGGCTGGACTAACTTTGTAGACCATGTATTGAAGGTTTGAGATCAAATGCAAAATGTGATGAAGGATCTCAATTATGATTTAAATATGGTATACTCTGATCTCACAAATCAAGATCAAATGAAATCAAGACAACTCATCTGAGAATCGAAGAACTGCTGAGTTGATACAAATCAGCAGTCTACTGAGTATCTACAGAAGTCAGCAAAGTTGAGTGTTTTCAGCAAACCAATTCAATCTCAAGTGCTGAAACACTTCAATGATTATTGATCCGTTACTAATGTTACTTTCAGGCCGGATTTTGATGAAAAGGATTAATAATAACCGTATGATTAAGGAGTCAACCAATGGCTATGCTTAAAATACCGTTATAAGAATTTCAGGACCACTTCAATTTGAGCATTCTTTTTCATTGACACTCAGGGGGACACTGACATCTTACAAAGACGGTGGGGCAGAGCATGTCAAGAGGATATTCAGAAAAAATCCCAGTAACGGTTACGGAATTAAAAATTCAAACATTGGACATGCACCTATAAAGAGAGGACTTAACAAGAACAAAACTTTAGAACAACTATTGAGCAATTTGAGCAAACAAATTTTTGGCTAAGTTTTTAATCATTCCATCATCTGCTGAGCTACAATTGCAATAAATCCAAAAAATCTTCAAGTGCTAAGTGTTTCAAGAATCATCTAGTATTCAAACACTTGAAGATCGGAGTTGTTGAACTTAATTTATCTATCAAGATCCAAGCTCAAAGAAAGAATCACTTACTTGATTCAAAACACCTCTTTGTTTCAACAAAGATTTCAAGACTATGATGCATCTGCTGGGTGTCAAGGACAGTTCATCAACTGAATCTGAAAGATCAGATAAGGATTTGTGTGTGTTTGTGGTGCATCTGTTGAAGAGGAAATCCTACCCTCGAAGGAACAGTGGAACAACTTAATTAATGAAGCAGCAATCTTACATGCCAAGGACTAAGTGGTCAGATTGTGAAGTTGTAGCTATCAGTCAAGGACAATCATAAATCTATTGTATCTTGTAACTTTTTCTCAAGACTAATAGTGAATCCCTCCAACATCATAGAAGAACAGTGGACTAAGGGATTACACAACCCTAAACCACAATAATCTCGTTTTTTATACTTTATGCATTTACTTTACAACAATTTACTTTCATTACTTGATCACATAAAATTCTTGCTTACCAAACCTGCTTAAATGCAGCACACTGTTGATTCCTAAAACTATGCATCAGTTTTCAATGAACCAAATTTCAAAAGGCTTAATTCTAATTTGGTGCATCTAACTCAGCAAAGCGAACAGTCAGCAGTCCATTCACTCAACAGAGTTATGGAACTCTAGAAGAAGTTTTAAGTTTCAAATTTATTCACCCCCCCCCCCCTCTCAAAACTTGACTCAATCCGTTCCAAGGGACCAACAATTGGTGTCAATGCAGTGCTTCTATTCTAGAGAGATCTCTCGTTGTTCTTTTTTAAAACCTTTTCTAGAATCTTTTTCAATGTTTTTTGAAAGTTGCATCATGGAATCACAATAATACATTGGTAAGTTGCTTATGTGATTTATGAATCATTTTGATGACTACAAACGTTGTTTGAAGGCATACTTAGCTGCTACCCGTGAGGAAATGCTTGATGTTCTTACTGATGTCCAAATCAAGATCATGGAGATGCAGACACAAGAAGATGGTACACAAGTCAGAGTCCCCAAGGCCAAAGACATGTGGACTGCTGAGGAAAGAAAAAGAGAAATCTTGGATAATGTTACCGTGGACATCATTCTGAGAACACTAGACGGAAACATGTATCTCAAAATCAAGGATTGCAACACATCAAAGGAAATTTGGGATAAACAGAAGTTAGTTTGTGAAAATTCTGACTCAATTAAGGAAAACAAGCTGACAGTGGCCAAAAAGAAGTTTGAAGGCTTCAAGATGCAATATAGTGAAGCATTTGATCAAATGGAGACCATATTCAATGTTTTCATTGATGAACTAACATTATTGGGAGTTGTCAATAACCAGAAAGAGAGCAATGACAAAATCTTGGCTGCAATGCCATCTAGCTGGAAGATGAAAGTCACTGCTATGGAGGAGTCCAGAAATTTAAAGACAAAGGACACATTCAAATTGTTCACTAATATTAAAGCATATGAGTTTAGAGAATCCATCAAGAAAGATGCTAAAAAGGAAGCTTTAAAGACTTCAGCACTGGCTGCTGAGATTGAAGATCAATCATCAAGCTGCACTACTGATAGTCTGGATGAGCTACATGAGCAAATGTATTTTCTTGATAAGAGGTTCAAAAAGCTTTCACAACAAGTCAGAGGTGGACAGTCATCAAAGAAATACACCAGAGTTGACAGATATGAGAAGAAAGAAGAAACAAAGAAAGAGAATGAGTATTTGTGCAACAACTGCAAAAATCTTGGTCACTTCAAAGCTGATTGTCATGATCTGCTGAATAAGAGAGCTGACAAGGCACCTGGAAGAATAAGAAGTTCCAGAAAAGCTTTAAGAGCTGAAGACTCTTCTGATGATGAAGTGGAAAGTGAAAGAGCTTTTTCAGGAGTAAAATATGATGACACTGCTCTCATGGCACACATGAAGGATGAGACTGAGGTATAACAATTTGTTTCCAAATACTCATATGCATCTAGTGCATGTTCTTCAACTGCCGGTTCTAATCCTATAAATTCTTAATTAAGTGAAACTCATGATGGCCTACTCAAGCAATTGATGAAAATGCAATCTAGTTATGAGGTTGTGAAAGATGAAAGAGAATCATATAAATATGGAATTCAAAGATTAACTGCTTAGTTGAATTTCTCAAGGCTAAGAATAGAGCAGCGGAAACTGAATCTGTCAGGACTCAGTAGAGGCCAGCTTTGCCAACTGCTGCAGCTGAGTCTAGGGTACAGTTATGTTCTTCAACTATATTCAAGTCTGGCAAACACTATGGTGATAGGACAAGTCTTGGTTTTGACAGTCAACAGTCAACTAAAGCTAGACATAGCAATAAAGATGAACCTAGGACTAGAATCGTTCCCAAGTTCATTGTTGAGCAAAGGCCCACACCTGAGATAACTGCTGAGACAAGCAGACCTGCTGAGAATAGATCAACGAAGCATAACCAGAATTCTATACCAGAATTCTAAAAGAACAGCTGCACATCACAAGAATGCTAGGCATGGTGATAGGTCATCTAGACCTTTTAGAAATGGTAATAGATCTGCTCAACCACAGAAAGCTAACCCAAAATCATCTAAGAATAGGAAACATTCTTAAAACAATGTTAAGTCAAAAAATGTTAATCATTCGAGGAGTAACAAATTCAGGGGGAAAGGCAGACTGTTCCATGCTGATGAAGATTGGGATGTTCCAGCACAACCTATTAGAATAGAAAAGTATAAAAAAGTTTTTAAGGCCAAGCCATAGCAAAAGGCTCAGCAAAGGCCTCAACAGAGACCTCAGCAAAGGCATAAGTACAGATATGTCCATAACTGTCTGTAGAGCTTCGGATATTATGATAAATCCAACAGAGGTAATCAAAACATAGATGATTATAAAAAAAGTCTAGAGAACATATATGAAGAAGAAAGAGCATAATGTAAGAAGATACGGAGCTGTAAACTTCATATATGAGGAAAGGTTCAACCCTATAAGGAGAAGACTGATTGGTTATGGTCCAAGGGTTGTACTAACTACTGACCACTATTGACCAAATAAGTCTGGGTACCTAAAAGAATTAATTTTTTTTGTAAGGTGACTGGTATTTTGATAGTGGATGCTCCAGACACATGACAAAGAACCAAAAATTTCTAGTTGATTACGTGGCTAAAGATGGACCTAAAGTCAATTTTTTTGGAAAGAGAAGCCTAGATACACTAGAGGATTTGGTGTTTTGGTAAAGAATGGCCTGACAATCCAAAATGTAGCTTATGTGGACGGTCTAAAATACAACCTCCTCAGTACAAGCCAATTTGTGATAAGGGATACAAAGTTCTTTTCAAGACAGGTTCATGCATATTGAAGAATTAAATGACAAACCAAGTTGTGTTATCTAGGAAAAGAGTTGACAATATGTACATTGTTGACTGGACATCAGCTGTACCACAAACATGCCTACAAGTACACACTAAAATCAGAAGTAAGCTGGTTGTGACATAAAAAGTTGAGTCACCTGAATTTCGATGACATCAATCTGCTGGTGAAAAAAAAGCTTGTGGAAAGACTCTCAGATGTTGTTTATAAATAGGATATTATATGTGATTCATGACAAAAAGGAAAAAAAAAACCAAATTCAATTTCATGACAAAGACAAAGCAATTTTACAAACAGAGTTCTAGAATTGGTGCGCAAGGATTTATTTGGACCGGCCACACCTCTAAGCAAAGGTGGAAAAAAGTATACTCTTATAGTGGTTGATGACTAGTCAAGATACACTTGGGTTGTGTTCATGGCAAAGAAGAAGGAAACTCTGCAAAAGCTGAATGAACTGATGAAGAAACTGCAAAATGAGAAGATCCTGTCAGTTCTCAAGATCAGATCAGACAGAGAAACTAATTTTTGAACAAATTAGTCATAGAATACTGTGAGCAAAGTGGTATTCAGCACTAGTTATCAGCTGCAAGAATGGGGTTGCTGAAAGAAGAAACAGAACTTTGAAAGAAGCTGCAAGAACTATGATCTGTGAATCAAAGCTACCCTATGAATATTGGTCTAAAGCAATTATAACAGCATGCTACACCTAGAATAGATCACTGGTGATTAGGAAGTTAGTGAAGGCCCCTTATGAAATATAGAATGGAAGGAAAGCAAACATTTAATATTTCATGCTTTTGGAAGTAAGTGTTTTATACACAACAATGGCAAAGATCAGCCGAAGACTTTGGAAGCAAAAGCTGTTGAAGGAGCATTTTTGGTTTATTCAGCAGTTTGGAAAGCATATAGAGTGTTGAATAAGGGGACATTATTTCATGTGGAATCAATGCATGTGTTGTTTCATGAGCCAAACTTCAGAAGTGAAGAAGTTGAAGGTGTCTTTTTTTGTTGATTACTTGTCTCTCGAACAACTTCATGAGGAATCAATGCATGTGTTGTTTCATGAGCCAAACTTCAGAAGTGAAGAAGTTGAAGTTGTTCGAGAGACAAGTAATCAACAAAAAGGATGAAGAACCAATATATGTTGATGTGGTGAAGAATCTCGTTGATTTGAAGCTCTCTGCTGACAAGGCACATGCTGATCAACCAACTGATCACTCAACAGACACCACATCATAGCAAACCACAGAAAATGAAACAAACATACCTTATTTACAATGGCTTAGAGATCACACTAATTAGCAGGTAATTGGTGATGTTCAGCAATGAGTGAGGACCAGAAATCAGTTAGATGATATGCTAACACGCTTCTTATCACAACTGAAGCCTAATGAGATAAATGAAGCTGTAAATGACCCTGACTGAAAATTGCCATGCAAGAAGAACTCAATGAATTTGAGAGGAATCAAGTCTGGTAGTTGGTGGACAAACCAGATCATGAAAATATTGTTCGAACAAAATAGGTAATCGGGAATAATCTTGATGAGAGTGGCACCATTGTTAGAAATAAAGTAAGATTAGTTTCCAAGGGATATTCTCAAGCTGAAGGAATTGATTTTGATGAAACCAATGCACCCGTTGCAAGATTGGAAGCTATCAGATTATTTCTTGCATTTGCTGCACACAAAAACTTCAAAGTATATCAGATGAATGTGAAGAGTGCATTTTTGAATCGTATCTTGGAAGAGGAGGTATATGTGTAACAACCTCCTGATTTTAAAGTAAAAGGTCAAGAAGACAATGTCTACAGACTAAAGAAGGCTATATATGGCTTAAATCAAGCACCAAGAGCCTGGTATGAGATCTTGTCTCAGTTCTTAGTACATAATGGTTTTAGAAAATGAACCATTGACAAGACATTTTTCAGAATCAAAGATGGAGATAATAAATTGTTGCTTCAGATATATGTGACATCATTTTTTGTTAAGAAAATAATCTACTTTGTGAAAAAATTTCTAAGCTCATGAAGAGCAAGTTCTAGATGTGTATGATGGGAGAGCTAAAGGATTTCTTGGGATCTCAAGTCAAGAAAATCGGAAATTGTTTGGATGCTTTAATGGATCAACAATCTCTACACAATGAGGTTCTAGATGAAGTCTCAAAATACAATTTCAAGAGAAAAATTATGGACAAAGACATCACGACTGAGATTGATAAAGTCAGAGAAATTACAACTGATGTTGTTGAAAAGATCAATCTACTAAAAGAAAGTCTTAAGGAAACAAATATGACAAACATAAAATCTTTTGAAAAGTTTGAAGAGATGATCAATAGCAAAGTTTCAGCTGGAAATCAAGCACAAATAAGTCTTGCAAACGGACAAGATATGATTCGTGAACTTCTCTCCAAGCATATTTTTAATGATTCCCAAAAGGGGGAGAGAATAAGTAAGGAACCGATGAAGAAAAGAAGTCAGCTGAGCAAAGTTAGGGAACCATAATAAGGAAGCAAGATTTAACAACCAAGGAACTTTTTGATAAATATTGCAAGACCGATGAAGACATACTGACTTTAAATGAAGATTTATAGGAAGAATTCAAGGATGTCTACAAACCGAAAAGAAGAAGATTTTGCGACATGGATCGAGTTGAAGCCCTGAATTCATTTCAATGTGAAAGAAAGCTGGCTATCAAGCTGAGAAGAATGTAGAAAGAAGAATAAGTGTAATCCAAAGGCCATGGACAACTTGGCCTATGATCTTGATGGATTTGAAGACTTCTACAACAAAAGTTGCTTTGAAGGTGCTTCAAAGGTTGAAGCATAGGAAACATGGAAATCAGTCAGCAGCTATGCTCACTCAGTTGTGAATGAAGAATTACTCAAGAAGCAAGAAAGCATGATGAGCAACTGATGCTGAGAGAAGCAATGGGGAGAAACAAAGCTTAATGTTTTATCCTTGTAAAAACAACACTTATTTGGTTTGAAACATGTATTAGCTTAACAAAAAGTTTATAGTGAAAATTCAGAAATTTTGTTCTTTTTATTGTTTTTATCTTTATGCTTTTCTTTTAGGTGAGGGTATTGGCATCAACAAAAATAGGGAAATTGTTAGAAATGTTTTTGTTTTGATGATGAGTGCCAAACTAACTGTTATATTGAAAAGCCAAAAGATGTTTAGAGCTGAATGTATTGGTTTATTATGGTCTGATATTGTATAGCTCGAATCGGACAAGCACTGCAATAGAAATCTTATAGGCAAACTTTGTAGTGGAGTATAGGTTTTCAAGTGCTGAGCTGAAGGTTGATGGTTCAAACTCAGTAATGAAGGTTGGGGGTTCAAACTCAGTGGCGCTGCTTGAAGACTAGAGGTTGAGGTGTCAAACTCAGTAATGAAGACTAAGCCGAAGCTTAAAGTTAGAATTCAGGTAAGTCTGTGATGGCCTGGACTGACTTTATAGACCTTTTATTAAAGGTTTGAGATCCAATGAAAAATGTGGTGAAGGATCTATATTATGGTTTAAATATAATGTATTATGATCTCACAAATCAAGATCATATGAAATCTAGAAAACTTAGCTAAGAATCGAAGAACTACTGAGTTGATACAAATCACTTGCCTGTTGAAAATCTATAGAAGTCATCAGAGCAGAGTGTTTTCAGCAAACCAAATCACTCTCGAGTGCTGAAAAACTTCAAGGATTATTACCAAATTCTATTGAAAATGATCAATAATAACCGTATGATCAAGGAGTCAATTAATGGCTTTGCTTAAAATACAATTATAAGAATTACAGGACCAGTTCAATTCGAGTATTCTCATTGGTTGACACTCTGTCATATCAGGAAGACACTGACATCTGACAAAGATGGTGGAGCAGAGCATGTCGTGAAGATAATCAAAAAATTGAACGGTTACAGAATTCAAAATTCAAACACTGGACATGCACATGTAAATAGAGAACCTAGCAACAAGAATAAATAACAAGAATAAAATTTAAGAGCTAGTATTGAGAAATTTGAGCAATCAAGTTTTCTGCTAAGTTTTTTATCATGACATCATCTGCTGAGCTACAACAGCAATCAATCCAGAAAATCTTCAAGTGCTAAGTGTTTCAAAATCATCCAGTATTTAAACAGTTGAAGATTTGAGCTGCTGAATGATCATGTTGAAATTAGTACTATAAATCATGCCTTTATTTGCCCCGAATTATGCACAATTGATAAATGATAGCCAGATTATTGTATGAAATATGTGTCAATTGCCTAGTGTCGGTTCCTTGATCGTTAATTCTGAATCTTTGTATTTTATCCCGATATTTGGTACTGTTCGACCTCATTTTACGTGATTTCAGGAGTACCATATAATAGGGCTGAAGAGAAGCGGATCTGGATTAAAAGAAAACATTGGGCCTAAGTCAGGAGAAGTCACTACAAAGTCTGCTGAGCCAGAAAGAAGAGAAATAGGCCCGAGGCCGCGGAAACCCTAGTCGCAGCCACGACAACTTGAGCAACATGAAATCAAAGGAGCCGTATTTTGTATTAAGTCGGTTAGGGTTAGATCAACTAGGTCGGTTTACAGCTCTATATAAAGGCTATGTCAATCTATTGTAATATACACTCATAGATACTTGAATCAACAATTATTATATTTTCTATGAAATAAATAGTTCGTGATTTTCTTTCTAGTTCGTTTGCTTGGTTACCTTCACCAATCCATCAACTCACTTGAGTTGATCAAGCTAGATCCTCCATTGGTAAGGTATGAAGCTATGAACGTTCCTTCGTATTTTAATCATGGTAAGTTAAGTTAGATTAACACGTTGTAATTAATCTTCTTGTCTAAACGAATCGTAATTAACTAGAATGACCAGAACATAACGATATAGATTTCAAAATTAGGAACCACCGCGACGGTGACGGTCTATATCGCAGCCGCGGGACACCTTTTAGGTCACCCTAATCTGAAGATTCAGCATCAGCTATGTTGATCGACATGTTTAATTCATAGTAGGTTAGATCTGGACAATCTGCTTATTGTTCATCATAAATTAACATGAAGGATAATAAAGTGAAGTGTTAATTAGGATATAGTCTGAATCAATCCCTAGGAACGTGTTAGTCAATCCATGATAGCTGCTTAGGGAGGTTCACGGTCTTGAGCCAGCACTTTCTAAAACTTATTACGTGTGAGTTAATACAACCAATAGAAGTAGATAAGATTAAGAGATTGCACCCGTAGCTTAAAACTGAATTAGAACACGTTCTGGTTAAACTAGGAAATTACGAGGAAAAGTATACATAAGGATTAATTACACCAAGTTAGGAGATTGGAGAGGAGGGATACACCAATTACTTTTATGTTCTTATGTTGGTCTAAGGACCGCTATTTGTCTTCTTGGTTAGATCTATGAATTATTATCCGTGTTGCATCATCTCTGTGGGATCGACCTTGACTCGCCTCTACTATGCTACGATTGACCTAGTACTCTTGCTAGTATTTTGTGAGTATTGGTGGCTTACCCGCGGATCAAGTTTTTGGCGCCGTTGCCGGGGACAATGGCCAATATGGATAATAGTTTCATTAAATCTAATTAAGGATTATTCGGTTTCTTATAGTTGCTTTATTTTAGAGTCTAGAGTCTGTTCTGAATCAATCATGTATAGTTTTACGATTAGAAAAGGGGAAACAGCTTCCGAGACAGCGACATATCCTGCCGCAGCCGCGGGATTCTGTGACTCAGCTTCTGATCACTTCTCTGTTTTTCTGTGTTTACCCCTGTATGTTATTAGTGAGTAGGTCCGCAACAGTTGGGTCTGGACCCAGTTGAAGCAGGAAATTACTAACCGTGTTTTTGCTTTATTTAGGCTGTCTTGCAGGGATACAGAACGCTTTCGACATCAACCCAAAAAGATCGTAGGGATTCGAAGTCAGCTAGCATGATGTCATGAACTATTTTGAATGTCGTTCCCATCTCTAAGTACCCAAGCTCGAAGGTACGGGAGCAATATGTAGCGGACAAAAAGAGAGTGGAACTAGAAAAAGAAGCAGCTAGAGCTAAGAAAGAAAGAGAAGCCGAAGAAAGTCTAAAGGAGTACAAGAACGACCGTTCAGGGGACTTTCCTATTGAATTGATTGAAATATCCTCTACTGATTATGATCCTGAAGCCGATCCTGATACTATGTTCTCTGAGTGAGAGGATTACCCTGAATCAGACACTATAATCAAGTTAGGAGACCCTGGTACCTTTAGACTCCCTATCTCTATAAATGGAATATCTTTAGGATTAGGCGGTGTTCTAAAAGACGCTAGGCGGTAGTCGGGCGGTCATGGGGCGCCTAGGTGTTTTTTTGTTAATATTTTGTTAATATTTTAAATAATACAATGCTTGTCCAACATAAATCCTTACATCATAAAGCATAAAAATCAAGTAAACATGTGTCAAAAGACTAATTAAACTGCAAAAGCACATGAGATTATGTCAACACTCAAAACAAGTCTTAGAAGTAAGAACTCAAGTCAAGACTCTCAAGTCCAATCTTCATTCCCATTCCCTTAGTCTTCTACTTGTCCAACTCCAATTACAATTAACAAAAGTATATACAAAGTAAATGAGGAAATTGATTTAAAAAATGGATTAAAAATGTAAAATACAAAAAAATTAAAAACAAAATAGAAAAATCACATTTTTCCAGCCGCTGCCGGAATGTTGGCTATCCGGTGGTCGGAAATTGATGTTTGGGCCGGTCACCGGTCGGCGGTTCTGCTGGAAGAAGTTGGCGGCTGGAGGGGGAAAGGGGATGAGAAATCGCAGGTGAAGGTGAAGAAAGGGGAGGGGCGGCTGCAAGGTTTTTTTTTAATGTGTATAAAATGATTATATAGTTATATAATGGAAGCCCTAGCCTCCTAGACCACCTATGATTGCCTAGAAACCCGCCTAGGATCTACTCGCCTAGATATGACCGCCTAAGGCATAATCGAGTTGGACGGAGGCCGCCTAGCGCCTAGGCGTCACCTAGAGTGATTTTTAGAACACTGGGATTAGGGATGTGAGATTCGGGCTCTAGTTGTAATATCCCTCCTCTCTCACTCTGTAAACATGCAAAATTCAAGGTCGAAATGGATGAGGTACGCAACATGCATTTTGTCTATCGTGAGGTCGATATGATTACTGGCAAGATGAGAGATTGTGAGCTCAGAGTGGGAAGTTTCATCTTCCCAGCTGACTTTGTAGTCCTGGACATCCCCTATGATCTGAGTCCAAATGTTTTGTTAGGGCGTCCATTCTTAGCGACCAGTCGAGCCATTATGGATTACGACATTGGTGACATCACTCTTAGGGTTAATAACGATGCTCGAGTTCCGGAGAAGTTAAATTCCTAGAGATAGAAGATATTCGAGATAAGAAGAATCAAGTGGTAGTAGAAACCAGAGAGTAGGAATTTATGACGGTCCTACTTTGAGAGAAAGACGAGAAGATTCACGACAATGCACCTAGTGAGGTAGTCAGTTTTGACGAGTCTGCCCCGCGTAGTGAAGGTTTGAAGTCAACAATTGAAAAAGTGAACTTGAAATAGACGTGGGAAGCCAAATGCACTGGCTAAGAAGGCCAAGAGTGCAAGGCTGAGAGCTCAAGTCTATACTAAGGAGGTTCGAGAAGAAGCGCTTTTGGATGGAAATGAGGAATGCTTCTACTTGGGCATATAAAGCCCATAGATAGCATGGATAGAGAGAGAAGGAAGACGTACCTCAGTAAAAACCTCCCGAGTGAAAGTTTGGCGGGTAAAGACCCGAACATCTGACTGAGTAGATGTCAGAAGAAAAGTCGAGCTGGCGACTCTAAATTCAGAACTAGATTCTTACCCTTAGGTTAGACAGAGTCGAATAATAGTAGCTGGAATGAACGACAAGCTTTTTTTTCATTCTACCGCATCCCAAAGTTTTGTACTTAAGGATGGTGGGAAGGTTTTTTTTTACTTGTTGAGCAATTTGGTGAAGTAGGTTAGAAGAGTCGGAGAGAAAATACAAGGAAGGCAAGGACTTAGCCTATGAGGAGTCAATTTTGGATTGATAATTGTCGAGGATTCAACACGGTGTGAAGCTGTTTTGAGGTTTTGAGGAATCTGAAAGAGAAAAACTTTGGCAGCCGCGAGTGCACCTCGCGCAGCTGCGAGAGTTCCTGATTCCAGTTCTCGAGGTTTGTAAAAATTCTGGGGACTTATGATGGCGCGTGGAACCTGCTTGATATACAAAAACCCAAATCCGGATCCGATCCATAATTGGATCGCCAGATCTGATTCACAGCACCGATCGAGACACTCGATCTAGCACAGCGGAAGCTACGAATAATTCGTATGCGATAATACCATGATTCAATTCACATAAATAATTAATAACTACAAGAAGGTTAGTAGATTTACCCAAACCGGAGAGAGACGATAAATCGACAAAAGGGAGAAGCCGTGATCTTCCGGATTGTATCTCCAAGCGACGACTGGTGGACGTCGATCCTCGCCGTAGAACCTCCTCGAATATGCACAAGAAAAACCCTAGTTTTTCTCCTCTTAATGACTCAGGCAAGAAACTAATTTTTCTTCCTTTTAATATGATGTTGGCGCAAATTTGTGTGTTAATTATGTCGGAGGAACTCTCTTTATATAGGAAAATAACTAGTCAAGAGAGTTATCATTTTCACACCACAAAATCCTATTCCCATAAGGGAAAGATATTTTTCCCACAAAATAAGAGATAATTCCCAAAAAATCAATCTCTTAATTTTCCATTAATTATCCAACAAATAGATAATTAATTAATTACACATATGAGATAATCTAGAAAAATTTCTTCTCCTAATTTATCCTCAAATGTGGCGCCAATAATGTCATTCAATTTAAAAGAAAATGTCTTTTCTATTTTACATATTATTTACCAAATAAATAATATTGCATATTCATTAAATAGACCAACTATTTAATTTATTATCGAGGTTCCATAAAACGAGAAAACACTCGCGTGTTAGGAGCCAACCCGGGGACCATGGACCTATAACCAGTAGCTACAATACACTGAATAAAATTAATATTCATCGAACAGAATATTTCTACTCAACTCATTAATTCCGGAATTACGCCACCATAAATCCGAAACTGAACTCTATCGATTATAGATATAACTTATTCTCAAAACGTCGAGTCGAGTTGATAAGTGTCCATTGATATAATCATTACATATAAACTAACCCTCCATAGATTATCCGTAATGAAGCAGGATTTTTTCCGTAAACCTTTTCAATACATCTCATCCTTATTTACCATTAACACACTAGTGATCAATTAGTTCATAACCATTACGAACTCCGTGGATCGATCAGTTTCTAAGATTAACAAATAAGGGGATTGTCTTTCTACTTCCCGCAGGAAGGAATGAATTCTATATCTGTGAGACACACACTTCTTACTCATTCCAGAATAGTGCCAACGTGAAAGTGATTCGGACCGCGCCTCTTAGCGATCCTTAACGAACACATCATAGAGAGTTCCTCCCAACACAATTGACATTACAAATTGCGCCACATCTAAATTAAAAGAAAGAAAAATTAGTTTCTTGCCTTAATCATTAAGAGGAGAAAAACCTAGAGTTTTTCTTGTGAATATTCGAGGAGGTTCTACGGCGATGATCGACGCCCACCAGTCGTCGCTAGGAGATACAATTCGGAAGATTGTGGCTTCTCCCTTTTGTCGAATTTCTCATCTATTTCCGTTGAGGTAAATCTACTAACCTTCTTGTAGATTGTTAATTAATTATGTGAATTAAAATTGTGGTAAAATCGCATGCGAATTTAATTCATAGCTTCCGTTGTGCTAGACCAGGCGGTCTCCTCCTCATTCTTCATCTTTTTTATTTAAAAAAATTCGGCCACCATCACCATCAAACAACCACAACTTACCCAGTATTTCCATACCAAACCCTTACCATTCCCACTTTCCTCATTGCTGTGCTGTCAGAATAATCAAGTTAGAAACCCGAAATTGCCATTTTCGATCTGACAGGTTGTAGAGCTTCCAAAATTCAGAAACCAGAAAAATCAAAACTCCGGCAGTCGTGAAACACCCTGTCGCGGAAGCGGGACCTATTTTTCAGCAGCAACAGAGTTCAGTTCATCAATTTCAATGGCTGGTAGAGGCGACCCCGCACCAAGACGTCGAAGAGGACAACAGAGAGTACAGGGCGATGCCGTTCCAACTATTAACGGTGTCGAACAGTTTGCCTCTGTTGCTATCTATGAGTCTTTTCGGACTCACTGGATTGCACGGTTGGTTGCAAGGGAGAGAGGCATAGACCTCACTGATTGTGGTGATATTATAACACGAGTGCTCCAATTTCACGGCATAGTGGACATGGCTCTTATACCTCCTACGTTGAACGCCACCATTGTCCGTGAGTTATATGCCTACATGGTGGCAAACCCTGAATCTAATGTCGCTATTGTTCGAGGGTTCCATATCAATTTTTCAATCGAGAGAATTAATGCCCGCTTTGGCATAGAAAATGCACCACTTCATAACGAGGAGTTCACCGCTGCCACTAGACAGCGTGATCTGGAGCGCCTAATGCGTATTGCTGAGTACTATGATATGCAGTGAGACTTTGGCACCAACAATTTCCCGACTACCTTATATTCAAACGAGCTGGCATGGAACGCTCGTATGTTGCACAGATTTGTGATCACTCACCTTCTGCCCAATGCTCACACGGACACAGTGACGTGTCGGCATGTTGAGCTCATGTACTATCTCAATATTGAGAACGACGAGAACATTGGTCTGTTGATGCACGAGAGGATTCATCAGGTTTCCGGGATGAGGAGAGAGATTTTGCCATATGGCAACCTGATAGATGTATTGGCGATGGCAGTAGTGTGCCCAGTGATGACGGTCAACTTTATACCTTTATTTACCTATTGATTACCCCCGATTCTAGCTTAAATGGGCTTTAAGTGGTTAATAATTAGTCGTCTCGTGCATAAATTACACCCGAACCGAGTCACGACTCGTTATTATGAAATTAGCCATTTATTATATTATTTGATATTACAAGCCTTGTTTTATGGTTTATTTATAGTGGGCTTGATTTGGAAGCGATTGGAATGGACTTCGGAGGAGAAAAATGCACAAAAACAGACTAGAACTCGACTGTGCGCGCAGTAGGCGCAGAGGCCCAAGAGAATCCTTAGGCTCATTGGCGGCAATGAGCCCCCGCTCTGGTCTGCTAGCGAGTTGACCAAATTGCCTTTACATTGGAGACACGTTTTCTATCTCGTTAGGGTTTAGGATTTACGAATTAGGTCGGTTGACGGCTACTCTAAGTCGGTTTTACAGCCTATATAAACTCCCTTTCATTAGTCACTTTTTAACACAACTCATAACACAAATTCTCAGTTTCTCAGAGCAATATTAATAAAATTTCAGCAGCAATTATGTGAGTTCTTGTATTTATTTGTTCTTTGTTCTTTGTAATTAAGTCCCCCAATTATTGTTTATCGTTTGGGTTGTTCGTTCTTCACCAAACGATGTAGATCTAAGGATACGATATGAGGCAGTGGGGATTCCTTGTCTGTAAGGATCCACACGCCCATATATGTTATCCGGTGACCTATAGATGACTTTGGAATGATCGACAATCGTGTTTTTAGTAGATCTATATAATTGCTTTATGAATCTCTATTTTATCCGTAACGTATCATGTAGAAACGCTAAGATTTAGGTTTTTGCCGCATCAATCTAGCCACGTCTATATGGTGTGATTGTCCACCTAGAATTTCTTATCTTAGTAGGTATGGCTACGGCTACGTTGTTCGTCTGTTTTAATTAGCGTATGATTAGAAAATACCAATATAGGGCTCCTAGGTCGGCTCATGAATTGATCTTCCGGGACTTTCAGCGAGATCTAGATCTGTTCTGTATTAGGGAATTGAGTTCATCTAGTTATACGTAAATCGTAGATTAACATGATACCTACAAAGTTAGTGTTAATGGGACAGAGACTGATGCGATCACTTAGGAAGTACTCCTAACAACATGAATGTTTCCTAGGTGAGGAATACGGTTAATATCGGCATCCCTAGTATTGTAAGCGTGCAAGTTATATGAGATGGAGACTGTCTCGGATTTTATGCAATGAAAACAAACAAGTAATAAAAATAATCCGGTTTACCCCAAGTGCAGGGATCGTAGTATAGTAGTTACAACCGGAGTCGAATCACAGGGAATCGAGGTTGGTCTAGTTATTAATTCTTCTAAGTTGTCACGAGAAATAACTAAAAATGAAAACGAAAAAACAATAAACTGGACAGAGGGTTGTCAATCCAAAGCCAGGAAAGATAGTTGCGAAACCTAAATCTAAACTATAAACTAGAAAAGAAAACAATAAACAACTATAAAGTTGTGACGATGATAATGGTGATTAAACAACGAACAAGCAATGATCCACCGTTCCCGCAACCCTCAATTTCCTCTCTAAGGTTATCTTGTGAAGATTTAACTAAAATCGTGATTCACCTATCAAAAGTATGAATTTCTAATCTCTTAGATAATTCATCTATTAATCTCGTCATCTCTCGATCCTTAAAGATTAACGCTTTCATAACCAAGGTGTAAGATTTATTCAATCTAGCAACCTAGAAATTAACCTAACAACTCTCGTTATATATAGGTTAAAGATCCAATCTTTCCTATGGTGATCTAGGTTTACACCATGTACCGACTCTCGTCACATAGTAAACATCAACAGCAATACATCTCTCGATTTAAATTGCATAACAATAATAAGCATATAGAAAAGATACGACTTTAATTAAAATCACAAAATAAACCTAAGGTTGAAAACAAAGAACCTGCTGAAATGGATTCACAGAACTTGAACAAACTGCTCAGCCCCCAGTCATCAACACAATCCAGGAACGGAACAAAATAAATAAAAAAACTAAAACAACCCTCGGTCGACCGAGCACCAGGGCTCGGTCGACCGAGCCCGACTTTTCTCGATCTAGGGTTTTCTCAGGCTGGTGTGTAATTGTGGTATCTAATTAGGGTTTAAGCAATGCGTATATATATAGAAAAATAAGTCGGTTCTGCTAAGTCGGCCACTAGACGCTCGTCCACTATGCTGGACGCCCGTCCTGGTTGCTTGAAATCTTCGAGTCGGGCCGAGCTCAACAAGATGCCCGTCCTATGTATTATCAGACGCTCGTCCACTAAAAATCTGAAAACCCTGAATCCAGACACTCCTCCTGGACGCCAGTCCACTGGACGGATGGAGCAAACGCACGTCCAGACTTCCAAATCTTCATTCCATCTTCGACTTGCATCCTCTTCCTTCCATTTAAACTTCTTTTAAACATTGTTTAAGCTCATTCCCTGCCATGCTCGGGTACCTACAAGATAATAGAAATGTGCAAAATGTAGAAACATATATATTGATGAAAAATCACTAATAAAATCACGTAATAAGCTCGAGTTTGCACTTTAACTGTTTCAATACGCATTCTTGCAATATTCCATTTAAACCCTCACTTTTCTATAAAAAGTAATAAAACACGAAGGAAATTGCTACGAAATAATATCATATATATCGTAAAAATCACCGTCAACAGAGACCCAAAAGATGAAGTCACGTATTGTAGCACAGTGATCTAGTGTCCTACCCGGAACTAAGTCAAGTTTAGGGGATGACTCCCGTAGCCAATATAAAATAGATACGAATCGGATTAATAGTTTCCGAGTCTAGCTTAGTTATATAGAATCTCTAGATCCAAACGATAACATACTAATTGGGGAGGTTAATTACTTGTATGTTACGTGTTGTGTCGAGTCGTGTCCTTTATCTTTTCTTGTCGTTTGTTGGTCGTAGACCGCCTTTGTGTGCTTGATATGAATGATTAATTGTTTGTATATAAATGATCCACAATTGGTTCCCTATGGGATCGACCTTGATTCGCTATAGATATACTACGATGGATCTAGTCCTCTTGCTAGTATTGGTTAGGTCAAGTATTTTATTATCACTTGATCTACGTCATCACCCAGTTCTAGGTGATGATGATAGAGTCGAGCCACTGCCTATTCTTGACAGAGAGTCGGTTATCGTGAAGGGAAGGCAAAGAAGAAGGCCAGTGATACCAGCACAAGGATGTGCTAGGCCTCAGCCAGAGTTTCAAGCTGAGGTGACTGTGGAGTTGACGACCATGCGAGCCATGCTCAATTATATGATGGCGCAACTCAACATTCCTCCCTATGGCCCACTACCGAGAGCCCTTAGGCATGACCCATCTTCTTCAGGGGCCGGACCTTCTTCTGTTGCACCACCTCCTGTTGACGAGGACTACGAGGACATTGACTCTGATTAGTAGCCTCGTCTTGGACTTTTAGCATTATTCTCTCCATTGTTGTCGTTTTCATTTTCTTTCTTTTATTACCCGACTTTTCAACTTATGGTTTTTCTTTTTAATAAAAAGTATTTTGAATGGCTTAATTTGTTTGCACTTTTATATAATTTGCTTACTGCCATTTAAATATTCTGCATTTTATCGTTTTACTCCATTTTTTGGCTTTGCTTTGTATGTTAGACTTTCTTCTAGCAGATCTTCACATATTTTCATTGACGATTTGCCCGAGATGTGTTGATTATGGATTCATTACCTTCGCTCCATGCTTAACCCAAGCTAAGTTCCTTTCCATTTTTTATATTTACATCATTAGGGACAATGCTACGATTAATTGGGGGTAGGAACATCACTTAGCTTTTGACTATAAATTTCATCAATTCTTTGACTTGTCACGATTCTTTTTGATGCATTTTTCACCACTTAGTCTTTTCGATTCGATTTCAAACATGATTGCAAGGATATGAAATCTTTGACCTTTTGAAGCTAATTAATTACATCTTTGTTTAATGAATGAAATAAAAGTCGGGCTACTTTTGACGTAGTAGCATATTAACCGCATTTTCTTTGCATGAACCGCCTTTTTAAGCACATATAACCCATGATCTTCAATATGTAGTAGGATGATTGTTATTTTGACCCTAGTTTTCCGAGTTTTGTTCTACCTATGGTCATTTAGGTCATGTTGTCGATCTTATAAGGGCTAAGGAAAAACGAATTCGGTAGTTTATCAAAGTGTAGACTGTGAGGATAGATAAATTGTTTAGTGTTTACCAGCCGATAAAAGAAAAAAAGAAAGAAAAAAAATGATTCTCATCGATATATGCTATTTCTTTCTCTTTGGCAAGAGGGAAGCAAACTCGCAGCGTAAGACGCACGGCCATCGCACAATAAATAGCCTGATAAACGCAAACCTTTGAGTAATATTCGGTTCCTGGTCCGCCTTGCCCAGTTGACTTGACCTATGCAATAAAAATAAAAATCCAAAGAAAAAATGGCGTAAAGGATCTGAAGAGAGTTTGAGAATGTGATAAACACAAGAGTAAACTTCAACTTAGTTTATTCATTGATATGAGAGGTGTATAAATAGATACAATTGAGAGAGAGACTAGCACTAGCTTGGGCGGCCACTTGAGTATGTAGATGTGGGCGGCAAGCATGCAAAAGTAAAAGTAAAAGTAAAAGCTATGTCTATGACATATTAATTGTGTCTATGACATAAAGTAAACTAGAGTTTGACATATTAATTGTTTATATGTATCACAATTAATATGTCTTTTATAATTAAATAAAGTGTACAAAAATATTATGCACGAAATCCTAAGGCTCAGCAATCTGCTGAACACCCCCCTCTCGTTGAAGCCTCAAAGAGTGAGTCTCACGAGTAATATTTCCACACCCCTCAAATCGGGTCAGATATGTTGATGCAAACAAGTTTGCTACTTAGTCTCACCGAACATAAGAGGTGGAATAGCCTTGGTAAGAATATCGAGATTCGATCTGCGCCGAGGAACATACTTGGAGTTGAATAATCTTGGCATCAATCTTCTCCTTCGTAGTAAGTGTCACAATGTCCACATGCTTGGTTTTATCATGATGGACTGGATCTTCTCGCCATGCATAAGGTGAATTATTATCACAACAGAGTGTGATAGTTGTTCTTACGGTGATTCTTTGAAGTTCGATCCAAGACTTTTTAGCCATAGAGCTTCACAAATGCCAAGTACAAGTGCCCTTAGTTCGAAAAGATCGCTTCTTGACACAAGAGGGTTGTTTCTTGCTCCTCCAAGTAACCAGTTCCCCATATATATGAGCAATAGCTGTGGTAGACCTCCTGTCAATGTGACATCCAGCAAATCAATCAAGATCATCAGTGTAGACCTTGATTGATCTATCGTGAGACTTGGTGAAGTGCGAGGCCTTGGCCAGAGTGGATTTTAAATACCTCAAGATCCTATTCATCGCATCCCAATGTTGCTCAAGAGGGCAATGCATGAATTGATCGACCAGGCCCGACCCCATATGCAATATCGTGTCTTGTGTGAGAAAGGTATATGAGTTTGCCTACTAGCCTTTGATATTGTTCTTTCCTCGACAAAGAATGTCACCATGCAAGAGGTATGACTGGGTCTACTGAGATACAACGAGTTTGCATCCCAAAGATGCCGCTTTCCTTCAAGAGTCCAGGACATACTTCCTTTGGGAGACTGAAATGCCATTGGTGTTTCTAGCTACTTCCATACCAAGAAAGTACTTGAGGTAGCCCAGATCTTTAACTTGGAACACCTTTGCCAGTAGAGTCTTCAAGTTCTGGATTTCAGTAGAGTCTTCCCCAGTAAGGATGATATCATCCACATATACAATTAGAATGGACCTCCTCTCAGTTTGGTTGTCTTGACAAACATGGTGTGATCGAGTTGCATTGATGATATCCAGCAGCTTTAACCACACGATGAGTGAGTTTTCCAAACCAGGCTCTTGGGGATTGCTTCAGCCATATAGAGATTTCCTGAGTTTGCATACCTTGCCCCGAGTGTGGGGATTGACAAAACCAGGAGGTACATTCATATAGACTTCCTCGGTGAGATCACCATTGAGAAAAGCATTTTGATATCCAATTGGTGTAGAGGCCACCCAGTTGGACAACTAGAGAGAGCGAACCCTGACAAGTGTTGAGTTTTGCCACTGGTGCAAAAGTTTCCTTATAGTCAATACCATAAGTTTGAGTGAATCCCTTGCTACCGATCGGCTTTGTACTTGTCAATTGTACCATCAGCATTGTATTTAATAGTGAATAACCATCTGCAGCTAACTGTCTTCTTGCCTTTGGGAAGAGTTGTGAGGTCCCAAGTATGATTATCCAGGAGAGCAGTCATCTCAGTTTTAACAGCAGCCTTCCACTTATCATTTTGAAGGGCCTCCTGAATATTTCTAGGGATAGAGTGAGAATCCAGGTCCTGTGTAAACATGGCAAAGACAGGAGACAACTGATCATAAGATAAATAAGTATGAATAGAATGATCAGTGCATGATCTTTTTCCTTTCCTTAGAGCAATAGGTCTGTCATCAATGTCAGTAGACTGCTGAGGATCTGCAGATTGCTGAGTGTCAGCTGAGCTCGGGTCGGCGGGCTCTGAGTCGCTTGGTTGTCGGGATCGATGAGGCTTCTTTGTGAGTCGAGAGAGTCTTGGGGTTCATCTCACGAGGATCGATGAGTTCTTTGAGGTTAAGAGTTTGTTTGAAGGAAGGGGTTTAGGTCAATTTCTATCAGTTTCCATCGATTGATCGCCTCGGTGGACTTGTCAGTAGTAGGGAGTCCTTTCAAAAAATTTTACATCCATAGAATTGTAAAATCTTTTTCGTAGAGAGTAGCACTTGTAACCTTTCTCGCCCTTTGCATATCCTAGGAATATGCACTTGTGAGCTTTGGGATCAAGTTTGCTTCATGTGTTGGGCATGGATATAGACAAACACAAGACACCCAAAGATTTTTGGAGGTAATCGGGAAATAAGATGGGGCGGGAGTGTGTGTCCAAGTAAGGTTTTGATAGGAGTTTTGAAGCCTAGTACCTGTTTGGGAAGTCTGTTGATTAAGTATGTGGAAGTCAATATGGCTTCACCCCACATATATTTTGGAACATTTGTGGTAAACATAATAGACCTAGCCATTTCAAGCGGATGCTGTTTTTTCTCTCAAAGAACCCCATTTTGGTTTGAGGGTTTCAACACAACTACCGATATGGACAATCCTTTATCCATCAAGAAATTAATGAGATGAGACTCATAATATTCAAGAGCATTGTCGAGTCTTCAAGATTTTGATCTTAGTGTCAAACTGAGTGGAGACCATGTTGTAAAATTCTTGAAAGATGGGTCCAACTTCAGACTTATCCTTCATTAAAAATAACCAAGTGGTTCTGGTGTGGTCATCTATGAAGGTAACAAACCACCTCTTTCCTGTTATGCTTTTTACTCTTGAGGGTCCCCATACGTCACTGTGAATTAAGGTGAATGGTGTGGATGGTAAGTAAGGTAATTTTGCATACACAGATTTGGTGAGTTTAGCAAACTGACAAATATCACATTGAAGATCATTCAAATTACAACCTTTAAACAATTCAGGATCTATAGACTTTAAATAACTAAAACTGGATGTCCTAGTCTATAATGCCATAACATGATATTGTCTAGGTTTTGAGTGCAGTTTCTTGAGGCGATTCGGTCTTGATCTTCCTGTCTTGGCAAGGGTTGACCACAAATGAGACCGAGCAAGGTTTAGCAGTCCCAATCACTTTGCCTTTGAGGAATGATCCCGGAATGTGCACTCGATTCTTATTAAAAACAACAAATCAGGTTCAAATCTTTAGTAAGTTTATTGTGAGATATGAGATTGCAATCTAATTTTGGAACAAATAGGACATTCTGCAGCATATCTTATTAGTAAGTCGCACTTGACCAAAAAACCTTTGCACTAGAGATAGATCCATCGCCAGCCTTAATATTGTGAATTTGGGGACATGGCTTAAGTTGAGTAATGAGATTTTTATTACCACCATATGGGAAGAGGCCCCAGAGTCAACAATCCAGGTTTCATTACTAATAGATGAGTAGAATTTACTCAGACCGGCATGAGAGGCTATGTCGGTGAGTGACTACCTCCTTTTGTTGAGTTAGAAAGGCTTTGAATGCAACAAGTCGAGCATTCAACCTGTTGTCATCTTCTTCCTCACTTATGTATGCCGCCTCGACTTTCCTTGGCAGTGTCCTGAGGACTTGGAGGAGTTAGGCTTGCCATGTAGCTTCCAAAGAAGAGTCCTTGGTGTGATTAGTGCGTTTGCGGTGGTCACGCAGCGCCTTCCCGCTTTATCGGCCAGGCTTCTCAGAAGCCTCAAGAGCCTCTCAGCAGGGTTCCCGACGATCACAGGTGGCACTTTCAAGTAGGGTGTCGGCAGGGGGTTCAAAGACATCACTTTCCTCCTGCTTTCCTCATGTTTGACCTCAAGAAACATGGATTTGAGATTTGGAAGAGGTTTAGTAGCAAGAATTCTACCTCGACATCATCAAGAGTAGGATTCATCCAAAGAAGGAATTTGAATACTCTCTTCTTCTCGATGATGTCTTTAAAGAGTGCAAGATCTTTAACATCATTCCAGGGTGAGTTTCCAACATATCTAGGTGTTGCCATGCCTTAGATAGTTGATTAAAGTATTGAGTTACGAGACATATCCCCTGTCTCGCAATTTTGAATCTGAGCTTGAGTTCATAGACTTGAGATGTATTGTCCTTTTTTGAGTAAAGGTCTCGGCATTGTCCTGCATTTCCTTAGCGATGTCATACATCATGAAGTTCTCATCGATCTCTTTTGTCATAGACCTCGTGAGGATGGTCATGACTTGGTTATTTTCTGTGTCCCATGCTTCAAACTTGGGGTCGGGCCAAAGAGTGAGGGCGGTTTGGAACCAGACAGATATCCCATCTTGCCCTGGCCGGAGATATACATTTTCATAGACCTTGACCATAGCAAGTAATTGTTACCATCAAGTTTATGATTTGTAAAAGAAGAGTGTTCGATTATCCCATCTGACGAGGCAAATGTGTGAGTCTCATCAAGAAGATGAAACATCAGATAATGTTGACATTTTTCTGAAAAAAGAACTGAGTTTTGCAGCGGATTTTTAGAACTCAGTAAGGCTCTCTGATACCATGAAGAGAGTTTGAGAATGTGATAAACACAAGAGTAAACTTCAACTTAGTTTATTCATTGATATGAGAGGTGTATAAATAGATACAATTGAGAGAGAGACTAGCACTAGCTTGGGCGGCCACTTGAGTATGTAGATGTGGGCGGCAAGCATGCAAAAGTAAAAGTAAAAGTAAAAGCTATGTCTATGACATATTAATTGTGTCTATGACATAAAGTAAACTAGAGTTTGACATATTAATTGTTTATATGTATCACAATTAATATGTCTTTTATAATTAAATAAAGTGTACAAAAATATTATGCACGAAATCCTAAGGCTCAGCAATCTGCTGAACACCCCCTGCTGAAGCCTCAGCAGGCTGAGTCTGCTGAGTAATATTTCCACAGGATCAAACATTCTCGAGTCTACTAGCTAGATTTTGAGTTGGAATGATACGAGTCTATCTACACTACTGTGGTCTGAAGGTTATTGCACACACACCAGTTCGTGGATATGTATTGCTTATGGATATGAGTCTGCATGTTCTTATCTCGGTTTTGTGAGACTTAGCTATTTTTAATTGACTTGTATATTGTTCCGGGGTTCAATTTCTTTCGCCTTTTTGTTCGGGACGACCAAAAGCTAAGTGGGGGGTAGTTGTTCACGTTGAAATTAATACTATAAATCATGCCTTTATTACCCCCGAATTATGCTCAATTGATAAATGATAGTCAGATTATTGTATGAAACATGTGTCAATTGCCCAGTGTCGGTTCCTTGATTGTTAATTCTGCATCTTTGTATTTTATCCTAATATTTTGTACTGTTCGACCTCGTTTTACATGTTTTTCGGGAGTACCATATTATGGGGCTGGAGGGAATCAGATCTAGATTAAAAGAGAACATTGGGTCCAAGTCAGGAGAAGTCAATACAAAGTCTGATGGGCCAGAAAGAAGAGAAAAAAGGCCCGAGGCCGCAGTAACCCTAGCCGCATCCGCGGCAACTTGAGCAACACGAAATCAGATGAGCCGTATTTTGTATTAAGTCGTTTAGGGTAAGATCAACTAGGTCGGTTTACAGCTCTATATAAAGGTTGTGCTTGCCTATTGTAATATACACTCATATATACTTGAATCAACAATTATTATATTTTCTATGAAATAAAGAGTTCGTGATTTTCTTTTGAGAACATTTTCTTGGTTATCTTCTCCAATCCATCAACTAGCTTGAGTTGATCAATCTAGATCTGCCATTGGTAAATGTGTGAAGCTTTGAACGTTCCTTCGTATTTTAATCATGGTAGATTAAGTTAGATTAACGCGTTTTAATTAATCTGCATGTCTAAACGAATCGTAATTAACTAGAATGAGCAGAATAGAACGATGTAGATTTCAGAATTAGGAACCACCGCCACCGCGACGACGACAGTCTATATCGCAGATGCGGGACACCTTTTAGGTCACCCTAATCTGAAGATTCAGTGTCAGCTACGTTGATCGACAGGTTTAATTCACAGTAGGTTAGATCTGGCCAATCTGTTTATTGTACATCGTAGATTAACATGAAGGACGATAAAGTGAAGTGTTAGTTATGACACAGTCTGGATCAATCTCTAGGAACGTGCTAGTCTATCCATGATAGCTGCTTAGAGAGTTTCTCGGTCTTGAGCCTGCACTTTCTAAAACATATTGCTTGTGAGTTAATACAACCAACGAAGGAGGTTAATTGCACATAGACGTTTACTGTCTTTTCAAAAGGAAGTAGATAAGATTAGGAGATTGCACCCGTAGCTTAAAGTGAATTAGAACACGTTCTGGTTAAACTAGGAAAATACGAGGAAAAGTAGACACAAGGATTAATTACACCAAGTTAGGAGATCAGAGATGAGGGATACACCAATTACTTTTCTGTTCTTATGTTGGTCTAGGGACCGCTATTTGTCTTCTTGGTTAGTTCTATGAATTATTATATGTGTTGCATCATCTCTGTGGGATCGACCTTGACTCGCCTCTACTATGCTACGATTGACCTAGTACTCTTGCTAGTATTTCATGAGTATTGGTGGTTTACACGCGGATCACTGAACTTAATTTATCTATCAAGATCCAAGCTCAATGCAAGAATCACTCACTTGATCCGAAACCTCTTTTTGTTTCAACTAAGGTTTCAAGACTGTGAAGCATCTACTGGGTGTTAAGGACAGTTGCGCAGCTGAATATGAAAAATCAGAGAAGGAGTTGTGTGTGTTTGTGGTGGAGATGTTGAAGAGGCAATCCTACCCTCAAAGGAACAATGGAATATTTTAGTGAAGAAGCAATCCTACCTGCCAAGGACTAAGTGTTCATTTTGTGAAGTTGTAGCTATCAGTCAAGGACAATCATAAATCTATTGTATCTTGTAACTGTAACTCAAGACCAATAGTGAATTTCCCCAACATAACAGGAGAATAGTGGACTAAGGGATTACACCACCCTGAACCACTATAAACTTGTGATTTTACTTAATATCTGCATTTACTTTAACAATTTACTTTCAGTACATCATGACATAAACTGTTTGCTTAACAATCCTACGTAAACATTGCACACTAGTGAGTCCTAGTACTCAACACATCAGTATACAAAGAACAACATTTCAAAAGGCTTAATTGTAATCCGTTGCATATAACTCAGCAAAGAGAATAGTTTGTAGACCATTCACTCAGCAGAGTTATCGAACTCTAGAAAAAGTTTTTAAGTGTCAAGTTTATTCACCCCCTTTAAACTTGACTCAAACCTTTCCCCGGGACCAACATGTATGAACTTAGGACCAGCCTTGGTCTTTAGGTTCAGACTTGTGATGTTTATCAGACTTGCTACTATCTTGGATGTCATATCCTAAACCTCTCTTCGAGCCAAACCTCTTTAATTGTTTGTAAGCTTGTACTAAAGCAGACTTATCTAGTTTGTTTCCACCGGATGAGTTCTCATCCGATTTATGTTGATCCGTTGAGTCTGGTTCTTTACCATCCTTGCCTGCTTTTAAACTCGCCTGCTCGGTCTTCAACTTTCTATTCTCTCTTCTCAAATCTTCACATTCTTTTTCTAGGATTTCACTATTCGTTTGAATTTCTTCAAACTTTGTTAAGATATTCTAGATTGAACAATGAGATGCAAGAATATGAATGAAGGTTGTAGAGTGCTAGAACATGAGGCAAATGCCTGAGAGGTTGAGGCACAAGAAAATACCTATATTTTTCATGATCATAACTAGTGTACTCTGTTGAGGTGCCACTAGTGCACTGGTCTTTTATGCTTCAGCTTTGGCACCATCTTCATTATTTAACTTAAACTCATAGGTCTTCAGCTCTGACATCAATATGAGAGTGTCAGTTTCGTTCATCTTCAGAGTTCCTTGCACAACAGCTGACTTGATCTTCCACTTCCCTGGTAGGCCTCTCAGGATATTCAAGCAGGCTTCCATTTGAGAGTAGGTATTACCAATGTGGTACACGCTTATGATCGTTGAAAACCTGATGTCCATCTGCTCCACAGATTCTCCGGGATTCATCTTGAAATTCTCAAACTTTTGCCTGGCCACCGACAACTCTTTGATTTCCTCAGACCCTTCATGGATCGGTGCTAGATTGTCCCACATCTCTTTAGCTTATTTACAATCTTTTACTCTCATGAACATGTTGCTATCGAGAGTCTTCATGATCATATATTTTTCCACAAAGTCTAAGTTGATGATGGGAGTCAACTTCACTGTACTTTTGTATGTGATCTAGCCCCCGTTTATCACTTTATTGGCGTGTTTTGGGTAGATTTAAGCCTTTTCAAGAGTAATATCGAGAGTCATACGCACGGGGAGTTAAACTGTCACATCGATAGTAAACTCCGTCTTTTTAGATATATTTACCTCATTTCCGAGCACTTTTGTCTTGCGGAATTACGCGTGGTGTTTGTTCGTATATGTTATTACAGGACTTAGGTGACTCGAGGCCCGGAAGGCGATATTTTAAAGTGAAAGAGTTTATCAAGGCACAAGTGTAGCATGAAAGTGGAGGAAAATTGAGTTTGGAGTGAAATCATGGCAAACTAGCGTTTGCCCTACCCTAAACTGGCGTTTGCATCAAGCTTAGGTCAAACTAGCGTTTGGCCAATCCAAACTGGCGTTCACGGAATTAACACTTGATACTGAAAGTTGGGTTTTCAAGCAAACGAGCATCCAAATCACCTCAAACTGGCGTTTTTGTGGGTTCAAATCGAATCGAGAGGGCTCATACAAGGCAAACTAGTGGCCAATGCAAACTCTAGATTGTCCCCGACAGCAGTATTTCACCGTACCTGTTCGTTAATCTTTATTTTGACCCATCTTGGAGGCAGTTTCTGGTCAAGTTGTCTTCATGAAAGTTGTAGGTAATTGAACGAACTTTCCAACGCATCTTGAATCGTTCAAATCGGAGCTCTGCACAGAAATTTATCACCGATTTACTGAAGACAAGTCAAATGGGCCGAGTTGGTCGGCCCAACTAGGTCAAAGTCGCGATTTTTGCCAATTTAAGAGCATCTAAACCTAAGGAAACAGATATTCTGATTTTTATGGCTTGGACTGAGTTCGAGGCCGGCTTAGGTGCTCAACCCAGCCGTTTCGGCGGTTGTTATGACAAGTTGACATCTAAATAGTCGGATTAGAGTTCTGGACTAGGCTCCGTATTTCAATTTCTTAGTTTAGATTTTTATATATAGAGTAGAATACGATATTCGATCGATAGCTTGGTGGAGTTCGTGCCTGGGATCATTGTATGAATTAAATGTTGATATTTTTCGCTGATTTGGGATTCAAAAGTCTTGATCTACAATGTTTTGATCTTCATTATTGTGAGTTTCCTGATTTCGATTTGTTTTCTTTCAATATGGTTTTGATTGTGTAGATCATTAGTTTGATGAAATTTACTCTGGATAAAAGTCTTGATTCAGATCCTTGTTTATGCCGTGAAATAATAAATGCTTCGGTCTTTTGTCTTGTTCACATACTCTTTGCCCTCTGATTTTAACACAAATTTTATATTCGACTCAATCTCCTCGTGGGATCGACCTCGGACTCTGAACGCACTAGCTACGATCGTCCCGGCTCACTTCCGGTTAGAAAATGAGTTTTGTCTAAGGTTTCGAGTTTTATAAATTGTATTTGATCGAGCCGGATTGCGAAATCTCTACTTATCAGTTCCGTATTTGATGGCCAAAATAGTGACGCCCAACTTTAACCGGCAGAGTACCGGGTCGGCAGCACTATAGTGACGAGCAAGGTCGTATCCCACGAGGAATTGGTCAAGAACCACAATCAGTTCCGTATTTAGTTTAGGCTCACAAAAACTTGTGGAGTAATCTATAGCTAGAGAAATAAAAATGTTGACTTTGAAATATATGAATGGAGAAATAGCTGAACTATGATCAGGAACACTAATCTTAACACCGTTACCGAATCACTAAGGATGAGCCTTAACCTACGAACCAACCAATAGCTTGTAATGAATGTGTTGTGGGTGCAATCTCCTAAACTGGTCCCTAGGCGCTAATACCACAACCTAGTTACCGTATATTCGGTTCAACAGTCCCCTCTATGGGATTTAATTGACCTAATATGATTAGGAAATATGAGACGCTCCGCATCCACCGAGTTCACGGCTTAGCTAGAAAAACTTTACCAAGGAACAGGCTGCGAAAAACTCGACTAGTTCGTGCATGGCAATCCTAAAATCCTAGTTCGCACACTCACTCGCAAAATACATTTATAAAGTTCGTGTGTGAAATCATGAATCAAGTGATCAGTTTAATTCAAACGTTAAGATCAAATTTTAGAACACAACAATTCAAAAGATTTAATTTTTAAGCTCTACTCAAATCTAGATCATCGTTTAGGCATCAATTTCGCGATCCATCACATAATCTAGCTATCAGAAAATTTATCTCTGCATAATAAAAATAAAAGTGCATAAATTCATCAAGAAATAAATAATAAACATGATAAAAAAGATTGAAAAAAAATTACCAAAAGAAACTATAACAATCCACCACTCGAATTGTCCCTTCGTTGTGTTGAAATCACAAAATAAAATAAAGAAAACTGCTGTTGTTGTTGATGAAAAGTTGCAGAAAATAAAATAGATCTATTTCTAAAAGGAAGAAAAATTGTGCAGCAGAAAAAATAAAATTCTGATATTAAAGTTGTGTTAAAATTTGACCTAGGTGGTTTTTTTATACCACAATTGCCGACGACCTCTTTCCGGAAATATTGACGTCCAAATTAATGGCACAGGCGTCCTTGCCTCTTCTTGAATGTCCGAGCCAATGAGTGTGCGCCACCTCAGCTTTCTATTGTCCCCACCCCATTAAATGATTTGTCTTTTTTCTTTAAGGCATATGCCTTATTTACTGGAAAAGTATTAAGGGTATTAGCATCAGACTCTTTATCTTCAACTTTATCCCTACACTAGGGATAAAAAATAGGGAAGAAGAAAGAAAGCTTCAGCATGAGAATCCCTATCCCCACCCTACATTAAGGGATAGCTACAGTTCCTCCCTACATTTGGGATGGAACTGTAGCTATCCCTATATTTTTTTCATTGCTTTTATTGTTGTAGGAATAGAGATAGGGATGCTGATGTAGAGTATTGTGAATTTAGTTGCTGTAAAGTAGGGATATGTATTTTTTAATAGTATTTGTGAGGATAGAGATAGGGAAACTGGTATGAATACCCTAAGGCACCGGAAGTTGGTATCGGCCATCCCCCGAAAAAAAAACTGTGTGATCCAGAATTTTTATGTTATTTTATTTTCTTTTTAAATGTTAAAATGTGTGGTCAGCATGTTATTTCGGTACTAATTTGGGTGCCTTAATCACTGCCCTTATTTGCTGCTGCTAGTTTTTTTTTTTTTCTTTTTTTTTTCTTTTTTATTTTCATTCCATGATTTTGATAAAATCTTTTTGGTTTGAAGGAAGTCATACTGAGGCTTCTTTTCCATTCAACATTATTTTTGGGATCCCACAAAAATACTACACTAATTTATTTTTATTTTTTCTCAATTGCTTAAATTGAATCTAGCGTCATATCTTCATACAAATTCCGTTTTGGACGATTTTCGTATCGTTGTGAACCTCGTCACGACATCTATCACGTCATACCTGTAATAAAAATAAACCACATACCCAAGCCTGACAAATACCATAAAACACACTCAAATCACCCGAAAATGCCGAGATTTTGGACGTAAACATCTTTTGTCTCGTGATCAACACATGATAAACTGTGACTACAAAAACCACCCGACTACACCAAAATTACATCGAATAGGCTACAAATAGGGGGTAAAATGCACACAAAATTATAGCAAAGTTGACTCTCATCAACTACCCCCCACTTAGCGTTTGCTCGCCCTCGAGCAAATCAAGCGATTCAAAAATAAATCATGAGGTCAACAATCAAACGGGAAACCAATATATTCAATGAGTAAAAACTAGTCAACAAGTGAATAAACACGACCCAAAACAAATCTCATCATGGAAACAGAATGTGTGTGTGCATAGCTTCTCAATCATTAATCACGGTCAACCGGCTCAGATTATAAATGCATGACTAATGGCGTTACACCATAGGCTTATACTTCATAATCATCTCCACTAATCGAGGTCAAATCAAGGCTAACTTAGGTCAGGCAGGACTTGCACGGTTGTAACGTTAGGCTAGGGACGTGGTTAAACGAAAGGATAAAAGGAATATCAAAAGAGAAAAACGAGTGAGTCTAATCAAAACATCTGTTTAGCTCATACCTCACCTTCTTAGCTTGATTCAAGCAAGCATTCTCTTTCTTTATTCTCAAATCCAAACACAATTCCATGAAAACTCATCCCACCAACGCCACTTTGGAAGAATTAGTACATAGCCCTTTTTTTCTCGGCAAACTTTGACTCATCTTTATTCAACACTTTATTCATTTTTTTTTGTTTTTGCTTAAATTTTTTTTTTCTTCTTCTTTTTTCCCGTTTCTTTTTTCTTTTTTCTTTTTATAAACCAACACCAACACTTTTTGCTACCCCTTCTCATTCGTAGTACCAAAGATCCACCAGCACCATAATTTGATACACATCTTCGCCACCCCACACTTGTGCTAGCAAGTGTGCCCAAAATAAGATTAAAACTCACTCGTAGGGTTCCAAAAAAACGTAGTCCACAAATAAAGGCTAAGGGTTGGTAATTATGGGCTAATCAACGAATGGATAAGTTCGGGTGGGGGTCTAACCACCCTGCAAAGGCTTAGAGGGGTTTCTGTGGAAATTATGTACATGGCTGGCTATTTGGCTCTGGCTGAATTAAAGAAATGCCAGGACTGTCATCCTTTAATCTACCAAGATTGACCTTTCTATTTCGCCTCGAAGTTAATAGTATAAGTTCTAGGTAACAGATTACTGTCTATGGCATCTATAATCATTCACTAACCAACCACAATAAATGAAAGCAAAGCTATTACGTGTATAAGAATTCCATTTCCACAACAAGATGAAGGTTTGACTCGCATGCATTCAACTCTTGACTAATAATTAACCATAGAAGATAATGACTCACATAGGATTCGCAACATCAGAATCATGAAGAATTTAAAAAGTGGCTCGATTTTACTCATTTAGACCAAACATCAAGTATATAACTTATTCGATGCACGGAATTTAAACACAAGTAGTCAAGTCAAGCTAAGTCTACCACCCCCCCACTTAAAACAGAACACCGTCCTCGGTGTGTGAGTGATAAAGTAAAGAAAGAAAGACTTAGCTGAACTAGCCATAGGGCGGAACTCTGCAAAGTGACAACCTCCTATGTATTTCCCAGGGTACCTGTACAATCACAACATAGAAACCAAGAATCCACTACGACAAAAGGCCGAAACCTTAAGTGTAGGTAAGCACAAGTATGAAGATGTATAGCACAGATAAAATATGGATTATCACAAAGCTTGAAATGGAATTCAAGATGCTCGGTCAAATTTTCATCACACTTCTAAAAAAACAAGCCTAAAAAACTAAGGAAAAAAAAGTGGGTTGCCTCCCATAAGCGCTTTTGTTTATTTCCGTTAGCTCGACTTATTAGGAAATTAAAAGAAAAACAAAAAGAAAACACAAGTGAAAAGAAAAAACCCAAACTACCTAAAACATTCTAAGTTTAAAGTCCTTAGTTTGACTTTCTACACCCAATTATGCTAAGGATAATTATACCAAAGGAGAGCAAATCATTGATTCTCCTACACAAATCATAGGAATTGAGCACCCCCACAAAATGGGACAAGAAAAACAAGGGGCTCAATCCCCCCACCAAGATTGGCTCAAGGAATTCATCGTGCAACACAACGAATTCACTTTCCGCGGACCAGAGCATATGCCAATTAATAAGGATTCACGCACCACATAGTAACAAATTGGCTCAACAAAAGCATCAAAAGACTTAAAAGGACTCACCTCCACCAATGTGTCAACATGGGTCACTGAAGAGGGAATTGATAATTCAATGGGGACAGTATTCATACCTTCTTCATGGAATTCCTCAGGTGTGATTACCTCAGGGAGAGACGGTGGAGATTGAAAACCTTCTTCTTCTTTAATACTTCCCTCAAGCCTCTCTTCTCAACCAACCGCCTTACTACCCGGCTTGCCGAGATCAACCACCTCGATTCCAAGCGGTCTTGGGAATCCTTCGATTCTTGTAGATCCCGACTAAGTTGCTCTAATAAAATCTCGCCAGCTCTTCGACGGTGGAGTAACCTGTGGCGGCCGAAAGTATCATGGATAAGCATTGGGGTGCTGAAATTGAGAGCTTGGAGGACTCTCCCACTCATTGTTGTAGGGCGATGTGTATGGGTTGAACTGATAATATGGTAGTGTCCCGAAACCTATACCATCAAAATTGAATCCTCCAAATGAGTAAGGGAAAGAGCCTCCTTGGCCATATGGATCCATACCTGCGACTCGGGGAAAAAAACAAGAACACAATCAAGGTATCAAGTCACTACCACTACCAGAGTAGGTGGTGTGAGTCTTCAACAAAACATTAAAAAAAATTAAAAAAAACAAAACAAAAAGACCTAATCCTAAATACTCATGTGATTTATTGATATCGACCGATTCCCCAGCAACGGCGCCAGAAAACTTGATGGCCAAAACAGTGACGTCCAACTTTAACCGGCAGAGTACCGGGTTGGAAGCACTATAGTGACGAGCAAGGTCATACCCCCATGAGGAATTGGTCAAGTACCACAATCAGTTCCGTATTTAGTTTAGGCTCACAAAAACTTGTGGAGTAATCTATAGCTAGAGAAATAAAAATGTTGACTTTGAAATATATGAATGGAGAAATAGCTGAACTATGATCAAGAACACTACTCTTAACACCGTTACCGAATCACTAAGGATGAGCCTTAACCTACCAACCAACCAATAGTTTCTAATGAATGTGTTGTGGGTGCAATCTCCTAAACTGGTCCCTAGGCGCTAATACCACAACCTAGTTACCGTATATTCGGTTCAACAGTCCCCTCTATGGGATTTAATTGACCTAATATGATTAGGAACTATAAGACGTTCCGCATCCACTGAGTTCACGGCTTAGCTAGAAAAACCTTACCAAGGAACATGCTGCGAAAAACTCGACTAGTTCGTGCATGGCAATCCTAAAATCCTAGTTCGCACACTCCCTCGCAAAATACATTTATAAAGTTTGTGTGTGAAATCATGAATCAAGTGATTAGTCTAATTCAAGCGTTAAGATCAAATTTTAGGACACAACAATTCAAAAGATTTAATTTTTAAGCTCTACTCATCTCTAGATCATCGTTTAGGCATCAATTTCGCGATCCATCACATAATCTAGCTATCAGAAAATTTAGCTATGCATAATAAAAGTGCAAAAATTCATCAAGAAACAAATAATAAACATGATAAAAAGATTGAAGAAAATTTACCAAAAGAAACTATAGCAATCCACCACTCGAATTATCCCTTTGTTGTGTTGAAATCACAAAATAAAATAAAGAAAACTGTTGTTGTTGTTGAAGAAAAGTTGCAAAAAATAAAATAGATCTATTTCTAAGAGGAAGAAAAATTGTGCAGTCATTTCAAAAATTCTGATATCAAAGTTGTGTTAAAATTTATGGAAAATTAGGGATAAGGACACAATCTGAAATATTTTTAAGTAACAGGACAGCTACATATTTTTTATAGGGAGAAGGACAACTGCATAATTTTTATAGCGAGAAGGACAAACAGTGAATCCCAAAATCGTTGAATCTCCTCAAGTGAATCCCGAAATCGGTGAATTTAAACGATGAATTTCTGACAGTGAATCTCGAAAATTAGTGAATTTCGATTTATGAATTTTGAAAATTAGTGAATTTCGTCAGTGAATTTAAACAGTGAATTTCGAACACAAGTGAATTTCGACAGTGAATAAATAGTTTTGTCCTTTATGCAAAAGTTTCAAAAAACTGTCCTTCTACTCAATTGATGAAATATTTATGTCCTTCTCCCTCATTCCCCCTAAAATTTATACTACAATTGCCGACGACCTCTTTCCGGAATATTGACGTCCAAATTAATAGCACAGGCGTCCTTGCCTCTTCTTGAATGTCCGAGCCAATGAGTGTGCGCCACCTCAGCTTTCTATTGTCCCCACCTCACCAAATGATTTGTTCTTTTTCTATAAGGCTATCACCAGTCATAAACCACGTCATCGGTTATAAACCTTTTTGTTTTATAAACCTTTTATCTACTATCATAAACCTTTTATTTTGCCACGTCATCGGTTCATAATCATTTTACAAAAGGTTTGTAAACCTTTATAAAAACCTTCACACAATAGTAAAAACCTTTACAAAAGGTTTGTAAACCTTTTTGCAAAAGGTTTGTAAATACAAACCTATTGGAAAAACCTATTCAAAACCTTTTTCAACGAAAAACCTTTTAGAAAAGGTTTGTAAACCTTTTGGTTTCTCCCATTGGAGATAGCCTAAGGCATTACGCCTTATTTGCTGCTGCTAGTTTTTTTCTTTTTTATTTTAATTCCATGATTTTGATAAAATCTTTTTGGTTTGAAGGAAGTCATACTGAGGCTTCCTTTCCCATTCAACATCATTTTTAGGATTCCAAAAAAATACTACACTAATTTATTTTTATTTTTTCTCAATCGTTTAAATTGAATCTCACGTCATATCTTCATACGAACTCCGTTTTGGACGATTTTCGTACTGTTGTGATACTCGTCACGTCCTCTATCACGCCATACCTGTAATGAAAATAAACCACATACCCAAGCGTGACAAATACCATAAAACACACTCAAATCACCCGAAAATGCCGAGATTTTGGACGTAAACATCTTTTGTCTCGTGATCAACACATGATGAACTGTGACTACAATAACCACCCGCCTACACCAAAATTACATCGAATAGGCTACAAATAAGGGGTAAAATGCACACGAAATTATAGCAAAGTTGACTCTCATCAGTTGACTCTTTTTCGCTCACCCTTGGTCCATTCAACTTTGGGGTTTTGTATCCACTTGGCTGCATCAGCTCTAGTCATGACTTCCTTCATAATTTGGATAGGACCCTCAGTGATGACGTCAATAATTTCTTCACCCGTTGCTGCCAGATGAGATAACATTCAAATTTATACTCTTCAAAGTTGTTAACATTAAATATAGGAATCTTGGACATAAACCCTAATGTCTCCATAGTATGAAAACATAAAAAGTTTTAAATTTTTCTTTGAAAAACCTTGATCTCTTTGTAACCAAAAATCAGATCTGAACAGGTTCCGATACAAAGAACACAACTCTAATACCAATTGTTGGTCCATGAGAAAGCGATGAATAAAGGTCAGAGGGGGGTGAATGACCTTGTTCACTATTTTTTCAAAATTAATTTGAAAACGAGTTATGCAACGGAGTGCCTTTCTGTTTAATTTGTTTTTCAAAGAATGATGTAACACACAAGCAGAAATTAAAGTGCGGAAATTAAAATGTGTAATGTAAAGAACACAAAACATATATACGAGGTGGTGTAATCCCATAGTCCTCTCTTCTTCTGTGATGATCAGAGGAATTCACTATTGTCTAAGATACACTGTTACAATAAAGACAATGGTCCTTGACAACACCCGGTTCCTTCACAATCTGGGTAACCACTCCATGACAGTCCCCAATTGCTTCAGTGATTCTACTCCTGATGTTCCTTCGGCTAGTCCTTCAACAACTATCACCCAATTTGCAGTTCCTTGACAGATGAGATTTGTGTCAACTGCTTCAGTCCTTCAAAATCTGCAGCTTCTTCACTGACCAAAGATCCTTTCGAGATTAGAAAGATTTGAATCAAATTTATTCAAAAGAACTCAAGCTCAGACTTGATAAGTTTCTATTGCGCTCCTTAGAATTTTTGTGACTTGAGTATTTCTGGATAGTGCTTTTTGATTTCAATTGATCAGAGTTTCTGCCTTTTTAAGTCGTATTTTCATGTTGTTGATTTATCTGATCAAGTCCACTATTTATTGCCTTGAATTTTTGATTTGGATTCCCAATTCAAATTTCCATCTGTTGGTATTGAATTCACCAAAATTATTTCCGTAATTCGTTCGTGATTCGATTCTCATGATTTTCACGATCCTTGTCTCTGATTTAATTTGCCCAAAATTTATCCTTGATTTGTGTCCTTGATTTCCACTGAATTGATTGCAATGTCGCAACCTGAATTCATCACATGTTTTTCTGATTTTACTCATCAGTGAACTGAATAAACATCTTGTCAGCTGTTTTCAATTTTTTCAGCTAAACTATACTCGGCTAACTATCTTCATATCTGAATGCTTCTCTACTTATCTTACTCAACTTAAATTCAATCTGCCGACTTTATTTTCTCATCTATGACCTTTAAGTTGGGTGAGGTCAAAGTACACCATTTATAAAAGAAAAGTCTTTCATCACTAACTTGATTATATTTAGGTTTATTCAAGGTCATCGCAGACTTCCTTGATTATAAACTTGTCCATAAGCCTTCTTTACTGAGTCTAGTCTCTCAGCCTTATACTCGGCTGATGCATTATCTGTTCGATACTGCATTGAGCTGACCCACTAGGTTTCTATACAGTGCTTAGTCTGACAAACTTATATGAGGTCAGACTTCTAGCAAGCCTATACAAGCAAATCATTTCCAGACTTAGTCAGACTTCTATAACAGCTAACCAGATCATCATCAAAACATAGATATTCCTAACAGATGATGGTGATGATGATGAGAGTGGTAACAACTGATTGAGCTAAAATTTACCCCAACAAAAACAATTTATAAGGACTCAAAACTGTGGGTAAACTAACTCTCTAACCGGCAAATGTACCGGTCGATTGCTAGCATAGCTACAGAGTGAGTCTGAGTCGAACCCAAAGGAATCGTGTTTGCAAGTACCAAAGTGAACGTAATGCTTAGTCTAGGTGATCAATGATTTTAAAGTATTTGTAACTACAACGACACTAAAGTGATCCCTACTAACAAGTTTAAAGATAAGATAGAAAGAAAGACGATTAAACTACTAAGTTGTAAAGATTGATTAAGGGACATAGCCGAATCATGATCAAAATAGCTAGTTTCACCCCAAGGAATGACAAAACTGGGAGTGTGCATTAAACAAACGAACTCTTACATTCGATTTCATGAGTACGTACTCCTAATCCCGGTGCTAAGGTCTGAACAACTCTTCCCCAACACCTTATGCCAAGTCAACTAATTAACCTTTCCAAAGAGAGATTCATTCACAAGACAATTTATGCACGAGAGCCGTTTAAACGTTAAAATGAGTAACCTCGCACTACAATGCGATCATAGAACCCTTTCCCCACATCTCCCTATCTGAACAACTCTCAAGATTGATGTGTGTGATTTTGACCTAGGTGATCAATCTAGCCCAAATCCGTTATAACAAGTTCTAAGACGTGAAATATGCAAGATACAACAATAAAAAGAACTACCCACTCCCAATTTCATCACCCAAAGGGTGATTTCACTAAATTTCACATGATTCGACTATGAAAAGGGATTAGCTACTCATTATACTAATCAAAACATACATAAAGCAGTAAATAAAAGCCATAACAGGTAAAAGAGAAGAGAATATACCATAAAATTGCAGAAATTCGAGTTGAGATCTAAAAAGTACAAAATAAAGAAGTAATTAAAAGGTGGTCTCTTAGTGTTTGGAATAAAAATCTAAGCTAAGAAATGGAAATATTAAGCTAAGATGTTGTTGATTTACACTAAGAGAGAGTATTCTAAGCTATTACAAAATTCGAGCAAAAGATGGGTAGAGTTTTGCTAAGAAAAGCTTGATATCTAAGAAAATGTCTAAGGGGGGTATTTATAGGTGAAGGGAAAATCTGTTGCAAAAACGGTCCAAACGCGCGTTTGGAGGGCTGGAACGTGCGTTTGAAATCTTCAAACGCGCGTTTCGCATAGTTGAAACGCGCGTTTCACAAAAATTCTGGGCAGGGACTTGACTGTTCCTCATCTGGAACGCGCGTTTAGGAAGGTTCAAACGCGCGTTTAGGATCTTGGAACACACGTTTGGCCTGGTTCTCAAACGCGCGTGTTGGTCCCTTGAAAAGGCTTTGGTTAAGTTTAGAGGGGGGGTGAATAAACTTAACACTTAAAACTTTGGAGTTAACAAATTCTGCAACTTCAAAGATCTCTTGATAATTCAGAGTCTGCTTGTGACTTGATAACCTGGCGATAAATGATGAGTCTCTTGATAGTTGAGTTTGCTGAATTTGTGCAGCGGAATAATATCAAAATTAAGCCTTATTACTTGTTGTTAAATATGATACTAAGTATTAGATACTTAGTAGTGCAGGTGTGTGATTTCGATTGCTAGATTCAATGAGTTGATGAGTGATATAAACTAAGTGCAAAGTAAATGCGAAAGTAAAAGCCCGATTTTATAGTGGTTCCAGGTGATGTAATCCTGTCATTCCACTCTTCTCCTGTGATGTTGGAGGAAATTCACTAGAGATCTTTGATGTAGCTTTTACAAAGATTCCTAAGTTGTTTGTCCTTCACCAATAGCTATGGCTTCACAAACCGCCCAGGAACATGTAGGATTGTTTGCTCCGAGTCTTCCACTGGTCCTTGAAGGGTAGGATTGCCTCTTCACCACTCCACCACAAACAACGATCTTTCACACCTAACGGATGCTTCACTGTCTTGGCAAGAGTTCTTTATAAAATAAAGAATGAATCAAATAATGATTGATTCGATTCGCGCGGCTTGATTAGGATGATGTAACCAAGAGCTTGCGGTCTTCAAGTGTGTATGCTTGATGCAGCTTGAACACAGAATGCACTTGAAGAAAATAACTAGATCAGCAGCCTTAAGCTCAGTAAGTTCAGCAGGGTGTTTTTCAGCTCAGTATTGTCACTTAAAGTTTATCCCAAAAATTCATCCTTTTTTCTTGAGTTGAAAGTCTTCTATTTATAGGCAAGAATGCATGTGACTTGTATTTGAATTTCAAATGTGACCGTTCCTTGTATTTGTCCCATCGATCTGCGTATCTCTCTCTATTCATGGGGTGACATCGTCGAAATTCCTTTTGACAAGCGCATCATCCCACCCTTTGACTTGTATCCAATGGATAAAAATAAAAGTCATCCCAACGTCTTTTTAATCTCAGCCTTTGATTTTCTTGATAAGTCGAGTAGTTGGTACATCCTTATCCATGTAATCTTCCAAGATAATCTTGAATTAATCGAGGTAATACATCAAAGAGGTTCATGAGTCTGGCGAGATACCTATCAATCTACTTTGTCATCATATAATCGTATATAAAATACAATGCAATGATTACTTCTATCTAACTTTTATTTGTGTAGTTAGATTACATCATTTTAAATGTAACTAAGTTCCAAACATCATCCAACTTATGGAACTTAGACCTTTCACACAAGGCATATGTAATCGAGTTTAGGTCATCACGAGACTTGCCTAAATTCGATTCCATATCCTTGACTTTAAATACTAAGTTTGATCCCTTAGCCTTCATTTCTCGAGTTTGAACCCTCATTTCTCGGTCTTGATCTTGGCGAGTTCTGACTAGTCTAACGACATATCTACCCTCTTCGACTGAGACCGATCTGCTGATATCAATCAATGACCACTTTACGATGCTTGTTTGATCAAACCTATTTATGAATCAAACTCTAATAAACCTATACATTTTATCTAGACATCTTTTTGCCTTTGCACTATAACGACTAGTATGACACTCATCATCAAAACTAAGAAATAAGTCCAACAATTTCCCCCTTTTTGGTGATGATGCCACTACTACTCACTAATCAACAAAGCAAAAGATAAAAAAAAAAGCAGAACAAATTCGATCAGTTCTCATTATGAATATTTGTTCACGATTATTACAACTAGATACAACAAAAGATAAAACAGTGATAAGTAGGCGATCTATTGTCTCTTCTCTCTTTCTTGTCTAGCCTTCTCAGCTTGCTCTTGATAGGCTCTGATCTCTTCTATCATTTGACTCATCCATTCATTCTCAATTAGTGTAAAATCAATATAAGAATTGACTTGTTTCCACCAGTTCCATGCTTCAGGCAGGACAAGATTGATGTCATTCACTCTGAATCCAAACCTCATATAAAGATCCTTGAATTCATTAAGTGAGTCTATTGCTCTTGTGATAGGCAATACTCTATCACCTCTGCCACTTCTTCCACCTCTGCCTCCTCTGTAAGTTGCCCTTAAAGCTTTGACTCTTGCTTCCCAAAATTTTAATCCCAAGAAAGAGTTTAGACCTTCATGAAATCCCATGTCATGATAAGGTCTCCTTCAGTTATAATACTCTTTCTTGTATTGTGACGGAGATCATCGATGAGTTGAACTCTGCCAGTGCGAGTCTCACGAAAGCATTGGTATCATCAATCCATCTCTTACGTGCAAAGAGTCTTGCGACCTCCTTTGTCTTTGCGGTGATTTGCCCTCTTCCCCCTTAGTGACATCATCAACAAAACGGGATATGAGGCCATGAATACCCTCCTGTGACACAATCACTCTATGCAATTGACCTTCCATGGTTCCAGTTCTAGTATCAATGGCAGTGATCCTAGATTGCAATGTCTCCTCCAGTCTGTTGATCCTTTCAGTAAGTTTGGGATCAGGCATAGCAGGTTGTTGTGCAGCAACAGTAGGCTCAACAGGTTTAGGCGTATCAGCAAGCTTGTCAAGTTTCTCATGGATAGAAATAAGTTGGTCTTTTAGAAACTTGTCTTTGGCAGTATTTCCAACCTTGATACCCCTGACATCTAGTATCAAGTCATTCATAGCATTTTGAGTGGATGCAAAATTTGAAGCAATCAGATCGATGGATTATGCATTACCATTTACCATCTTCATTAGTTCTTCAAATCTCTGTTCTTGCTGTCGAGTTGAGTTCTTAATCATTGCATATCATTTCTTCTGATTCTTAACTCATTGAAAACTTCAACGGCACTCCACTGGTCATTCTACTAGCGATGAGTCCATCGGCCAGAGCTCCTCAACTCTATATTGTGTGCTGTTGTCTCTGTGATGACCATTGCTTTACTCATATCTCTCCCAAAGCAGGGGAGGTCCTTCCTCTACCATTGCATCAAGAATGTCTTCCATAACCGGATCTTGTGCAGGTTCCTCAGCAACTTCTTCTTCTCCAAAAATTTGAAATTCTTCATCACTGTAGTCATAGTCCAGTAATTTGTTCTTCTTGATTAACAACGGCGACTTGCGACTATCCTTCCTCTGATGGCCTTGGCTCCAGCGAGCTCCACTTCTGGCACCTCATCAATAACGGGGGTTTCCTCCAAACCCAAAGTTTGTTCCAACTTTGTGTCCAGTCTTTGTTTGAGACTCAGCACTGTACCTCTGTTCAACCTTTGTGCGAGTCTTTGTTTGTATCCCAGCAACCTGTACCTCCTCTTCAGTTCTCTGTGGATTGAATATAGCCTCATTATCCACTTGAAAACCTTCTGCATGACCAATCTTGTGTAGGATGATGGCAGTTTTAGTAAGAGGGCCTTCAATGTCAAATCCATCTTGATATTCAATGGACTCTTCTGAGCTGGCACTAGGTTCATTAAAATCGATGCTTGTTTCTCTCCATCCAAATCCTCACTCTGTTCATCTTCATTTTGTGCAGCAGGCTCTACAACATGAAATGTACTAGGTTCATCAGCCAGCCTACCAGCACTCAAAGTGATTCCTTCATTGATCAGTGCTTCAAGATCATCCATGGTGAGATCCTGTAGATCCTCATCCATTTCTCGATCTCTTTGGCCCTCGGTGAACTTATCGATGTCGATGGTATGTTGTGCGGGAGGTTCATTTATCAATGCATTCCCACTTGGTTCCTCCCCGGTCCGAGGGAAATCTCCTCTGAGTCGATGATGAGGAAGAATCATCATCTCCATCTCTTGGATCCCTAAACTTAATACCCTCCTCCTTCTGTTGCTCATCAAATAGATCCATCAGTCTGGATTGCAGCAGGGTGGTATCAACCAGATCCAGCAAGTTCTCTACTCCCAACTTGTTAAAAGCCCATTCCTCAAAATCAGTCATAGGTTCAAGAAATGTGGCTTTTGTCTCTTATAGAAACCAAACTTCCATTGAAAATAATCAGCAATTTGCTGAAGTTTGGGATCCACATATTCTTCAGTTTTCTTTCTCTCTTTCACATGCCTTTCAAAGGGCATGAAAGATCTCTGGGGAGCAGCTCCAGTAGCTTGTTGACCTCCAAAGGTTCCAACAAGCAGACTCATGGTCTCTTCTACGAGATGTTTGAAAGTCGGCGAGTTCTTTGTGTTGTACATTTGTACCTACTACTTCCATCTCAGATCACACTTGGTTCCCCACGACTTACATGCTCATCAGCGAGGTTAGCATCGATTTGCTCTTCCCCTGACTATTGCCAAACTTGTAGGGTCTTCAACCAAGTCTTCAATCACCTCTTCAACTACCACACAGAGTTCGAGTTCGATGGTTTCTTTGTGGTTCTTCGATGGACATCACAAGCGGAGGCTCGGGATTTGCAGATCTGCATGTATATCTTCAATAGATTGCTCGAAACAACTTTGTCCCGGCATCGATGGACTTGACACCCTCTTGGTGAGGAATCAGTGATCACCACAGGTGGAATGATAGTTAGAGGCTCAGCCTCAACGACCTCTCCTTCTTCTTCTCTCTGGTGCTTCTTCTTGGATTCTTTGAGCTTCCGGGTTTTTCAAACTCTTTCCTTTGCCATATTTCTTCTTTTTTTGGCAATTTCCTTCCTTCTCTTGGAGAGGGTTCATCATCTTTCTCAACCACAGTAGACTTTCTCTTTCTCTTTGTCTTCTTTCTGTTGTTCCTCGAATTTCAACAACAGATTTTTCTTGGAGCCACAATGAGTCGGTAACCTCCACTTGACCCTTAGCGGACTCAACGATGCATGCTATTTCCTTCCTTGTTTTCTTTGAGGTTTTGATGCCTCTGTTGTTTTCTTTTATCTCCACTCTTTCTCTTAACATCGACTTTCTTTGCAAGTGCGGCGGGTTTAATAGATATCTTCTTAGTTTCTTTGAACACCTCACCACCACCACCATCATCATCATCATCATCATCATTATCATTATCATCATCGACCTCTCCAAGAACCTCTTCATCATCATCAAGTCCAGGAATTGCATAATCAATCTCCTTCTTGTATCTGGGTGATTTATGTTTACTGAGTTCAAGATCGGGAACTTCCATATGATTCGTGATGCGGACCATCAAATCTAGGGGTAAGGCCTTTGATTTCCTTTTCCTGCTTTCTCTTCCTTGGCAACTTTCTTCATATAAAAAAATGAAGTAACCAGCCCAATCAAACTTCAAACTCCTGCAAATGATCATCATCAACTCTATCTTGGGTCCGGATAGAGTATCCATCTGCCAACCAACCCCATGATGTTCTTTGCAATCGATTTGCTCGGCGAGTTGTACTCAGGCCAAATATACTGCGAGTTGATGCCAGTAACGATTTTGTGTCTTGATTTGTCTCTTAATCGATCCACAAATGCCATCTTGTTCAATCCCATTGCTTGAGGATTGACAGGACCATCTACAACTTCTTCAAAACCAAACACTTCTCTCGATGAGCGGAGGAGATTACAAGCTCCTCGGCATTCACGATGGTTTTGAATGCTTGATTCCTTCTTCCACGATCATGTTCTTCCAGAAATCAATAACATTGGTGTATGAGATTGTTTCTAATATGATATTGAGTTTATTCTCCAAGCCTGCAAACCTCCTTATTCTTCGACCTATATTGATGGCCAACTCAGTTCTGTTTGCATCTTCAACAAAACCTCTGACACTTTGGCTTGATTCAATTTGTACATCAACTTTTTCCGCCATTTTAATGAGAAAGAAGAGATAAAGAAGATTGAATCTCAAATCTGTGTTCACCACGAGTAAAGCGATTGCGATGATAAAGCAGATTTGCAAGTGACGATTCTTTGTATATAACAGTCTGATTATATAGACAGTGAGTGGTTGAAACTGTCTTTGCACGTACATAGAGGTAACCACGATTAAATCTGAATAAATGCTGTCTTGACACGTGGCCCATTACTCCTCTATAATGTTTGTAACCGTTGGATCGTGTTAACTGCGGTTATAAAGGATAGAAAAAAAATATCCCGCCAATATGCTTTTTGACTATAATAACTTTGATTGAGTAACGTTCCCTCCAGCAGGGTAATCCTCAGCAGGGTGGGCTCAATGATCTGGCGATAAGTAAACTTGCGACTTTCTTGACAAAAGTACTCTGCTGATCCTTGTTTTCTTCTTGTTTTGTTCAATTGATAATACTAGATGAAGTTTAATACCAATGACTGATCTGTCAAGTGAGCTCAACCAACATGACAAAGATCAATCCCCTTGGCAACCTCATTTGCTCAATTGTCCAAACATAAGTACATGGAATTGTTGATACCAATGACTAATCTGCTAAGTGAGCTCATCCAATATAGCAAAGACTAATCCCCTTGGTGAATTCCAGTACACTGCTGATTATCAGTCAACTTTTATAATTCCAAGTTCAGTCCTTAATTTGGAAAATCTTTCACTCTCAAGTGGTTTGGTGAAAATATCAGCAAGTTGATCTTCAGTAGGGATGTATAAAACCACCACATCTTTCTTTTCAACATGATCTCTTATAAAATGATGTCTTACATCAATGTGCTTGGTTCTAGAGTGCAGAACAGGATTTTCTGTGATTGCAATTGCACTTGTATTATCACACATAATTGGAATTTCCTTTTCTTCAATTCCATAATCCCTTAATTGTTGTCTTAACCATAGTACTTGTGCACAGCAACTTCCAGCAGCAATGTATTCAGCTTCAGCAGTAGAAGTTGATATAGAATTCTGTTTCTTGCTAAACCAGGAGACCAGTCTATTTCCCATTAACTGACAGGTTCCTGAGGTGCTTTTTCTATCAATCTTGCATCCAGCATAATCAGAATCTGAGTAGGATATAACTTTGAAGCTTCCTTCCTTGGAATACCATATCCCTACTCCCAAGGTTTCTTTTAGATACTTGAGAATTCTCTTGACTGCACCTAAATGACTTTCTTTTGATTTTGATTGAAATCTTGCACAAACTCCTACAGCAAAGGATATATCAGTCTGCTTTGGCGATTAGGTCAACAGATTTGCCTCATCATTCATACGTATAATGTCGATCAACATCTTTGCCTTCTTTATCTTCATCCAATCGATGTTTGTACTCATAGGAGTTGAAATCTTAGTCTTTGTTTTCCATACCAAACTTCTTCAGCAACTCCTTGGTATACTTGGTTTGATGAATAAAGATTCCATCTTTCATCTGCTTAACTTGCAATCCCAAGAAGTAATTCATTTCTCCCATCATACTCATTTGGAATTTACTCTTCATTAGATTTGCAAACTTTTCATACATTAAATTATTTTCAGAACCAAAAATTATGTCATCTACATAAATTTGTACCAGGAGTCTTTGTTCCTTCACTTGATTACGAAAAGTGTCTTGTCAATGGTTCCTTTTGTAAAACCATTGTCCACCAAGAATTGAGATAGAGTCTCATACCAAGCTCTTGGTGCTTGTTTCAATCCATAAAGTGCTTTGTTGAGTCTATACACTTTATCTTCATGATCCTTAACTTCAAATCCAGGAGGTTGCTGAACATAGACTTCCTCCTCTAGAATGCCATTCAAAAATGCACTCTTGACATCCATTTGATATACTTTGAAGTTCTTATATGCAGCATGTGCCAAGAATAATCTGATAGCTTCCAATCTTGCAACAGGTGCATAAGTTTCATCAAAATCTATTCCTTCTGCTTGAGAATAGCCTTTTGCAACTAGTCTGGCTTTATTTCTTACAATGGTACCAGATTCATCAAGTTTATTTCTATATACCCACTTAGTACCAATGATATTTGCATGGATTGCCTATCAACTAGTGTCCAAACTTGATTTCTTTCAAATTCATTCAATTCCTCTTGCATAGCCATTATCCAATCTGGATCTAAAATAGCTTCTTCAACAACTTTTGGTTCCATTTGAGATAAAAAACAAGTAAACATGGCTTCCAGTTGTCTTCTAGTCCTTACACCTTGCTGTACATTGCCAATAACTTGTTCAGCAGGGTGATTCCTTAACCATTGTGGATTTTGGTTATTTTGATTATCAGGAACATCATCTTCAGTAGGGTCTGCTGTAGCTTCTTCTACAGGGGGTTCAGCAGATCCTTGAAGCTACTTCGATTGTTGCATCGATAACATTATCGGCGAGGTGTTCAAGAGGCGATGCTCGAAACTTTTAAGTCATTGAATCTTTCCGAACTTCAACACAATCTGGATCAGTGACTTGTTGATTTTCAGCAGTTCACAATCTTCATCTTCCATACCACAGTAAACTTAGGTTCATCAAACACAATATGAATTGTTTCTTCATGTTTCAGTGACCTCTTGTTCAGTACCCTGAATGCTCTGCTGACTGAAGAGTATCCCAAGAAAATTCCTTCATCTGATTTTGGTTGGAAAGTTTTCAGATGTACCTTATGATTTAGGATAAAACATTTGCTTCCAAATGGATGGAAATAGGATATGTTAGGTTTCCTTCCATTCCAAACCTCATAAGGTGTCTTCAGCAGCTTCTTGTTTACTGAAGTTTTGTTTTGTGTATATCATCTTTGTATTTCTTTGCTTGACCCAATATCTTTCGTAGTAGCAATGCCTCACAAATCATTGTTCTTCCTGCTTCCTTTAAAGTTCTGTTTCTTCTTTCAGCAACCCCATTTTGCTGTGGTGTACCAGCAGCAACAAGTTGATGTAGTACACCATTCTGTTCACAATATTCTCTTATGACTTTATTGAGAAATTCAGTACCCTGATCTGATCTTATCTTTATAACTGTTAAACTTTTCTCATTTTGTAATCTCTTCAAAAGATTAGGCATGCTATGAAGTGTTTCACTTTTCTTGTTCATGAATATCACCCAAGTGTATCTAGAATAATCATCCACAACCACTAGAGTGTACTTCTTTCTGTTACACTTGTTGGAGTTATTGGTCCAAAAGATCCATATGCATCGGCTCAACACTCTATTTGTTGATTGTTTGGTCTTTGATTTGAAGCTTGACTTTATCTGTTTACCTTGGCGACAAGCATCACATATAGCATCCTTCTTGAATGTGATCTCAGGTAAACCAACCACCAGTTTCTTCTTCACCAACTGATTAATATCATCAAAGTTTAAGTGATTCAACTTCTTGTGCCATAACCAATTTAGTTCGGACTTGGTATGCACTTTATCGGCGAGTTTCGAAGGCTGCGATGAACCAATCCACAACATACATGTTCTGTTGTCTTCTACCAGCAAGTACAACTTGATCACCTCTTTCACTAATGACAATACATTTGTCTTTGTCAAAAGTGACCTTGTATCCCATGTCATAGAATTGTCCAGTGCTCAGCAAGTTGTAGTCCAGTCCTTCCACATATGCAACATTCTTGATTGTGAGTCCATTTCTGATAAGTGTGCCATATCCCCTTGTATATCCAGGTGTATTCTTGTTGCCAAAATTCACCCTTGGACCATCTTTTGCCACAAAATTTGTTAGAAGCAGTGCTTATTCTTTGTCATGTGTCCGGAACATCCACCACCAAAGTACCGGACACCCTACAAAACAAAGTTAATGCATTTTAGGTACCCAAACTGTTTGGGTCCATAATGGTCGATGGTAAGCATGACTCTTGGCATGTCTCCATAAGGTCTTCTCTGAATGTGTCATACTTTGGTTCATACTTTGGTTCATACATGTATTCCACACATCCATAAGTTCTAACAATGAGGTTGTGTAGGAATCACATATGTTTTCTCGGCCTTTTGGTTTATAATCTTTGTTTGAAGTGATTCTTGTTGTTAGAAAGCAGTTGCATAACCATAGGTGTGCTGTCTGTTAGAATCAGCCCTATAATATGGAGTCTGCTGAGGTCTTGTGTAAGTCCTCTGCTGATCCCATTGCCTAGGTTTTACCCTAGCTGCATGGTTATACTTGTTGTTTCTAATAGTAGATGCAGGAATGTTCCAATCATCATCAGTGGGAAATAGTCTACCTTTCCCCCCTGAGATAAGTATCCCTTGAATGATTAACATTTTTGGGTTTGGGATTCTTATCCTTGGAATATTTCTGTTTCTTACCCTTCTGTGGTCCAGCAGACTTGGTAGCAGGTCTGCTATAAGCAGGCTTAGAAGGCACAACAGTTCCTATTTTTGGTTTATTCTTTTTACTAGGAGCTGTTGACTTCTTAGACTTACGATTTTGCTTCCTTGAAGCATTCTCATTGGGTTTCTTTGCTTGACAACCTTCTTGGGAGTTGGATCTAGTGCGGTACAAACTTAGGACCAGTGCAGTACTAGGTTCAATAACCTTCTTGGATCCACTCTTGTTAGATTCTTGAGTTCCAAATCCAAGCCATGTTCTATCCCCATAAGGTTTTCTGATTTGTATGCGATATTGGAACAAGATGGTTCAGGATTGATTCGAGAGGTCTTTGGATGTTCAACAGAGACTTATTTTGATTACATTCAACATCTTTTTCCTTACCCTTGAGAACCCTTAATTCAGCTTTCAATCTTCCTACTTCTAACTCAAGAGTTTCTTTTTCAGCCTTCACAACCTCATAGCCAGATTGTATTATCCTCAGTTGATTAAGGATGGCATCCAAAGTCTTATTGTTGTCAGAATTTCTAGAATTTGAACCACAAGTTGATTCACAATCACTTTCAACAGGAGTATTGATAGATACAGTGTTGTATACCTCCTCAGTTTCATCCATATTGGCCATCAAAGCATAATCCTCCATATCAGCAACCAGTGCTGTATCATCTGATTCATTTCCTTTTTCAGATTCCACATCATATCTGATTCATCTTCAAACCACCATAGCCTTCTTGCCATGTCTTCTTTGTTGACTCTTGGTCTTGATGAGTCTGGACAATCAGTCTAAAATGTCCAGGCTTCTTGCGGTTGAAGCAAAGATAATCGAGTTCCTTGCCTTGTTTTAGTTCGGGACGATCAGTCTAAAGTGTCTGGTTTCTTGCAATGAAAGCACAAATAATCATTATCTTTCCTTGGTTCTTCTTTCCTTCTTTCAAGAGGCCTCTTTGTAAATTTCTTGCGGGGCCTTTCCATCTTCTTCATCATCCCGATTTTCTTGCTCAAGAGGGCAATTTGTTCTTGCATCTCATCCAAAGATATCATCCTGTCCTCCTGATGTTTCTTCATGATGTGAAGCAGCCAATGCTGTGGTCTTTGGCTCTTCCTTTTCAGTTTCAGGCACAAGCTTTTGCTAAATTCATAAGCCTTTAAATCTGAAAATAATTTGAAGGTGTCTTCTTCATGCAACTTTCTCATTTCCTCAATTGCAATCACCTTCATTTTCCAAACATCTCTTGCAGGTAGAGCTTCCAAGATTTTGGTGTTTATTTCCTCTTTTGAATAACTTACACTCAGCAGGGTAAGTTCATACATGGATTGCATTGAATCTTGATTCCATTTGCTCAATAGTTTCATTAGGTAGCATCTTGAACTTTTGAAACCTCTTTACAGCCACACCGATTTTGTTCTTCTTTATTGCATCGGTGCCTTCACAGTTAAGTGAATCTTATCCCAAAGCTCCTTTGCGATCTTGCAATCTTTAACCTTCATATACATATTGCTATCCAAGGTTACGTAAATGATATCAATAGCAATGTTGTTGAGGTTTGCTCTTTTTCTCATCTTACGCATTCCATTCTCTTTTGGTTTAGGAATGTACTCGATTCATCACCCACTTTATTCTTGCCTTTGTAATCTCCAGGTGGTCCTTGATTAAGTACATCCATCATCTCATCATGAGTAGCGACAAGATATGCCTGCATTCGACGTTTATACTCATCAAATCTATCAAGAGAACACATCAACATAGTTCTAGCATCTTGTGTGTTGTCCATGATGCAAGTCTTGAAAATCGATAACTTGAAAGAAAGTTTTAAAGAATTTTCACAAGCACAACAAGTAGGATTCCTTCCTTGAGCGAAAGCCTTGCTCCGATACCAATTGTTGGTCCCTTGAAAGGCTTTGGTTAAGTTTAGAGGGGGTGAATAAACTTAACACTTAAAACTTTGGAGTTAACAAATTCTGCAACTTCAAAGATCTGCTGATACTTGAGTCTGATGTGACTTGATAACTTCTTGATAAATGATGAGTCTCTTGATAGTTGAGTTTGCTGAATTTGTGCAAATGAATAATATCAAAATTAAGCCTTATTACTTGTTGTTAAATATGATACTAAGTATTAGATACTTAGTAGTGCAGTGTGTGATTTCGATTGCTAGATTCGATGAGGTTGATGAGTGATATAAACTAAGTGCGAAAGTAAATGCAGAAAAAGTAAAAGCCCGATTTTATAGTGGTTCCAGGGTGATGTAATCTGTCGGTCCACTCTTCTCTGTGATGTTGGAGGAAATTCACTAGAGATCTTTGATGTAGCTTTTACAAAGATTCTAAGTTGTTTGTCCTTCACCAATAGCTATGGCTTCACAAATGCTGGCCGGAGCAGTAGGATTGTTTGCTCTGAGTCTTCCACTGGTCCTTGAAGGGTAGGATTGCCTCTTCACCACTCCACCACAAACAACGATCTTTCACACTAACGGATGCTTCACTGTGTCTTGGCGAGTTCTTTATAAAATAAAGAATGAATCAAATAAATGATTCGATTCACGGCGACTTGATTAGGATGATGTAACCGACTTGCGCCTTCAAGTGTGTATGCTTGATGCAGCTTGAACACGAATGCACTTGAAGAAAATAACTAGATCAGCAACCTTAAGCTCAATAAGTTCAAGGCAGGTGTTTTTCAACTCAGTATTGTCACTTAAAGTTTATCCCAAAAATTCATCCCTTTTTCTTGAGTTGAAAGTCTTCTATTTATAGGCAAGAATGTGATGACGGTCAAATTATACCCGTAAAAGTCATCAACGTTGACCTTAAATCGAGATTAATAATATATATTTCATATTAAATCACATGTTTATATTTAATATTTAATGTTATGTGATTTATATTATGTAAATTGGTATTTACTCGTTTTTATCCGATTTATTGTGTGATAATTATTGATTTTGCAGATCACAACAAATCGAGAGGATTAATGTCATTCAATCAATTATATCAAGATAAAGAAGGAAGAAAATCGGAGCATTAATCAAGAGATAAATGAGAGATTAATCGATCAACACAAAAAAGCGTGCGATGGGGAACAAGATAGACGAGAAAAGCGATTGACGCGTGAAAAGTTAGGTTCGGTCGACCGAGCTTTGATGCTTGATCGACCGAGTGTCACCTCTCGGTTGACCGAGCCTCGGGTTTGGGTCGGTTTTCGGCTTTAATCGTGCTTATCTTCTAGAACCACCCTAAGTCGGCAAAACCTCTATATAAAACAAGCAACTACGAATTGTAATACACACACAAAATACACCAACATATCCCTTCATTCTTTCTTCAATTTTATAGCTTTGATACAATGTAGTTTATTGAAGGTTTCAAACAATTTAAGGGCTGCAATATGTAAGCCTTTATTTTTCTTTCTTTCTTTCTTTAAAGTAATCCCTCTCCCAATTATGCTTTATCGTTTGAGTTAGTTAATTCATAGCTAGATGATGTAGATCTAGGCTATGACGTTAGGGATGTGGCGAAGCCTTGTCTATGAGGATCCCATAACCTACGCCATATGTTTAACGCTCATTCATGAATCTGCTTGGTTTAATTAATGCGTATCTATGTTAGTTTATATGAATATCGCGCGCGATTCTTGCTTAATGTCTGCTCTGTGTATGATGAAACGCCGAGAGATATGTTCGGGGATGTAATCTGGGGATGAAATTGATTCGGGTGACCGAATGAGTTCACTCGGTCGACCGAGCCTAGCTATTCGGTCGACCGAGCCTGCTTTATCCGTTAAATAGCCACGCCTTTATGGTTAGGTTAACTTAATAGAATTTATTATCTCATTAGGTATGGCCACGGCTCGTTGCTCGTCGATTTTAATTCGCGTCACGATTAGGAAATACCAATATAGGACTCTAGGTCGGCTTATGAATGACCTTCCGGGCTTTCAAATGAGATCTAGGCGGGTTTTGTATTTGGGAATTGTGCACACCTAGTTATACGTGGGTCGTAGACTAGCATGAGACCTAAAAGGTAATTGTTAGTTGGACGAGGGCTTGAGCGATCGTTTAGGAAATACGCCTAACCACGGGAATGTTGCCTGAGACGAGGTGTCACGGTTAATATCGGCATCCTTAGAGTCGTAGCGTGTGAGTTATATGAGATGGAGGCACCAAAAGGCGAAGTCACGTAACAATACCACAGTGATCTAGTGACCTAACCGGTGCTAAGTCAAGTTTAAGAGGATGACTCCCGTAGCCAATCTAAGATAGATACAAACGGATTGACGATTAATAAGTTCGATTTATTATATAAATTATCTAGGTCCAAACGATAAAGACTATAATTGGGGGAGGTTAATTACGTTGTGTCGAGTCGTGTCTTTACTTTTCTTGTTTTATGTTGGTCGTGAGACGCCTCTATGTCCTTGACATGTTTAATTAATTGTTTGTATATAAGATGATCCACAATTGGTTCCTCGTGGGATCGACCTTGATTCACTATATAGCTATACTACGATGGGCCTAGTCCTCTTGCTAATCTTGGTTTATGGTGGTCGAGTATATTATAACCTTGATTGACCACGTCATCAAGTTTTTGGCGCCGTTGCCGGGAGCCAACGGTCAATTTTATATATAAATAATTTTTTTATTCATGTCGAGTTTTACATTTTTAGAGTCGCTTTTTACGTTTTGAGTCCTCTCGGTTGTGCGCTCATTCTGAAAATTCCAGATTCTAAAAAAAATAAAAAAAAAAAAAAAAAAAAAAAAAAAATAATATTTATTCGGTCGACCGAGAGACCTCGTTCGGTCGACGAGAATTTAGATTTTTGTTTTGTTTTGTTTTGTTTTGTTCTTGTTCGCTCATTTACACGGTTTCGATTTGTGTTTTTCGAGTCGGAATTTCGCGTGTCTGTTTATCCTCAGTATGTTTAATCCGTAGATCGATAGCGACATGGGAAACCATGTTAAAATCGATCACGGTCCGTTTGTTTTTTCTTTCATTTTGCGTAAACCAGGAAGCAATAATCTGTGTCGCAATTTTCAAAGTGGCGCCAGAAAATAACCCAAAGAAACATGTGGAGCTACGAATCTAAAATGGGAAAAGCAATGGAAGCAATACCTTTAAAGCACCAAGATGGCTCCGGAAAAAATTTTAAAGGCTTAAATTCTTCGTGGTACAATGTTGAAGGCAAGGTACTACCCTTTTTTTGCTTATGTTTTACTACCTTTTGGTTTTTTGAGCATAAGTTAGCCTATACATGAACCTTAGTATGAATCTTGGCCCGGAGTGGTTTGTAAGATTAATTTTATTAGTGTGGAAGGTTCTCATCTAGAGGGTGTAAGGAAACATGTAGTAGTTGAAGGCGCAAAGAATAAAGAGTTCCTCGTAGTTCATTAAAAATCTCATGGTCCTATGCATGAAATTGCTTCTACGGCCATGGAAGCAACAAATTGTGTAGTTTAAGCATTCACAATCTAAAGAAGATATTGAGTTTTGAAAGAACGCAATCTTGACTTTTCGTTGATGTTTATGGTGATGGCTTCTCGGTGAACCCACCTTAAACAAAAACGAGATTTCGCTTTGGGTGACAATTTAGAAATCGAAGAATCTTTGTACATAGGTTCGTAAATGGTTTAACCATGGTGGCGAGTTCAACCGAGCTTCGCTCAATCAACTCCCTCACGTGTGATGTACGTTCACAATGATTCGACAAGACTTAGCATAGCCGATAAGCCTTCGGGCTAAACGGGGCTTATCTTGACGGATTGGCCTGAATCATCACATATGTTCCAACGAATAAGGCGGCATAGGCTTGCCTACACAACCGAGCTTGTTCGGAGTACTTAGATTCATTGTTTCTTATTGTCAAGGCCAAAACCGTAATTTTAGCCAAGTTTCTCAGAATTCACTAATTCCTAAAACGAGAGCCGAGCTAAGAGCTTTGTATAAATGGAATGGATAAATGTCGTTTCCTAGGTCTCACAACCAAGGGAAGGGTATTGATCCGCAAAAGCGACAAGCCACCTCTAATAGTGCTCAGAGGGTCAAAGTCTGGCGATCCAAGAATGATAACTGACAAGGATAACCTTTGGAAAGTCGAGCTGAGGACTTTGAACTCAGAACTACTTCTTTAAAACCCTTAGGATTTCTTTTTAGGATTTTAGGTTTTTCTTTCTTTGAGTCCAATAAGAGTAACATGACATATGTTGAGGTTTTTTATTTTGCCGTGTTCCGATGGCCATTGGGCTAAGGATGTGCAAAACTTTTTTACTCAATATAGGCCACGTGAAATAGAGTTCCGTAGGAGAGTCAAGAAATTGCTAAAGAAAAGGAAATTTAGCAATCAATCTTAAGATGGAAGCATTAAGAGAGCTTGAGAATTACTGAAAATGTAACAGAGAATGATTGGTGCGAACAAGAACAATTTTGGTCAACTTCCAAAATCTTTTAGAATGGTGATCCAAGTGAAAATCCAAAGTGATGTGCAATTCATTCTGCAATTATCCTTATCTTTCCCTTTACACTTTTTCACCTTCAAACTTTTCGATCCTCTCACCAATCTCGCCTGAAGTTCACATTTCTAACCATTCTTTCATCGTCTCTCTTTCTTTCCATCTGTTTCACTCTCCCACCCAATCTCAATGCCTTAACCATTTTCAACCTACCCATAAACACAATTTCTTACCCACCCTTTATCTTTTCTTCCCAACCTTATGTGTATCTTTTTCTATACCCATCATACTCTCAACCTCCATTTTGTTTACAAAATACCTATGTGTTGCGGAATTTGAAATATTGCTAAGCTTTAATGATTATCTTTTATCATTTTGATTTTCCTGATCCTAGTTGGGGTAAGTGTAGCTCTGACCCTAGCTAGATTTTAAATGTTTTTGGTTCGATCAAAGTACAACTTATCTTTTTACCGGAAGTTTTAAATTTCACATTTTTTCCGTCTATTCCGGCATTTCTAGATGATAAGTTTTGTTCTGAACTATCTCACCGATCCGACCTTGTTGATGACGGTTATGACTTTTACGTGATACATTGGGTTATTAGTAATTTCGAGGAGTAGCTACATCTCCCTAAGTTGTTGATATCCAATGCAAGCGAGAAGTTTCTGCGTTAAGTATTTGATTTTATCTTTAGCCAATAGGTCACATTGTATCTGTTATACCTTACCAAGTTTCTCTTTTATACTGGACTGATTACATAGTGAGCCAGTCCACCTCGTGTTTTCCCACTTGGGGTAATGCTTTTTGATCTTCGTCTTCTCCACCCAGTTTTAAGAATATTTAGGCGGTGGAGGTTGTAGAAGAAGACAACCATCTTTAGTTGCTTGTTTATTTTTCTTTCTATTTAGTATTTTTCTTTTTGGTTTCCCTTGTCATTGGTTGTATAAAATAAAGTGGCTTAAACTGTTTTTAGGTATTTATACCTCATTACTGCCACATTATTTTAGAACTTCCATAGACATGGTGTTATTAACGGTTTCGTGGAGTTTGTCTGCTTATACAGGTTTTCACTTGCTTCTCCACAACGTGCTGAAATTTACTCCGATCTTTCTCCTTTACTTGAGAGCCGTTTCCAGAGCTAAGTCTTTTTCTTAACTTCTCATTTATTTTTGTCATTGAGGACAATGCCATGTTTAAGTGGGGGGTAGGAGACTTAGCCATGTTATGTTATAATTGAAAATTGAATGAAACGGCACAAAATTGAAAAATTTAATAAATACCATATTATGTATCTCGTACCCTTAGAATTGTGAGTTCCTAGCTAAGAATTGATAGGAAAGGAACCAAGTTGCATGAGTACGTGATCATTTTATACTTATGCTAAGTAAATTTAAGGATATTCATGCTGGTTGTTGCGAGTAGTTATTTATTATTCAATTACTCAACCTGTGAATCGAGTATACCGCGCAAATCATAATAACTGAGGAAATTATGTGTACATTGCATAGATGATTGGTTATGTAAACTTAGTATCAATATCTATCTCATTGATGTATTCTTATCTTCTTGCCAACAAAAGCGGAGTAATAAGCTTGAGACGTGCACTGTGTTTTAGCAAAATGTTAGACACTTTGGGCTTGTAGTAACATTACCAAAGTAGCCCCGCGCTTGTGGTAATATTTGATGCTATACATGATCTAAGATAGGGGGATACTCTAAAAAGTTTTCTTCCTTGAGATTAATAGTATTTGAAAAATATGAAGATATGAAAAGAATATTCAACTCTTTAAGAGGCTTTGAGTAGTACTCGGTCTCCAAGTCCAAAAACCCTATAGATACGCTCTTGCTTATTGCTCTAGTGCTTCAAAAATTTAAAGGCATAAGAAGTATGAATACTAAAGTTGGTGGGTTGAGATTACGAAGTCTGCATAAACTCTAATCTTGCTACGAATATATAAAACTAAATGCACATGCACACATCACTTCGATTCATAGCGAGTAGTGAATAATGGATATCTTATGAGCATGACTAGTATGAGTTGACTTGAGCTTCTTGCGTAAGTATGACCTGACCATGGGAAATGTTGTCTTGGGAAATGACTTATTGATGCTTTGTTCGGGACGATCAAAGTCTAAGTGGGGGGTAGTTGATGACGGTCAAATTATACCCGTAAAAGTCATCAACGTTGACCTTAAATCGAGATTAATAATATATATTTCATATTAAATCACATGTTTATATTTAATATTTAATGTTATGTGATTTATATTATGTAAATTGGTATTTACTCGTTTTTATCCGATTTATTGTGTGATAATTATTGATTTTGCAGATCACAACAAATCGAGAGGATTAATGTCATTCAATCAATTATATCAAGATAAAGAAGGAAGAAAATCGGAGCATTAATCAAGAGATAAATGAGAGATTAATCAGATCAACACAAAAGCGTGCAGTGGGGAACAAGATAGACGAGAAAAACGATTGACGCGTGAAAAGTTAGGTTCGGTCGACCGAGCCTGATGCTTCGGTCGACCGAGTGTCACCTCTCGGTTGACCGAGCCTCGGGTTTGGGTCGGTTTTCGGCTTTAATCGTGCTTATCATCTAGAACCACCCTAAGTCGGCAAAAACCTCTATATAAGCAAGCAGCTACGAGAATTGTAATACACACACAAAATACACCAACATATCCCTTCATTCTTTCTTCAATTTTATAGCTTTGATACAATGTAGTTTATTGAAGGTTTCCAGCAATTTAAGGGCTGCAATATGTAAGCCTTTATTTTCTGTTTCTTTCTTTCAAGTAATTAATCCCTCCCAATTATGCTTTATCGTTTGAGTTAGTTAATTCATAGCTAGATGATGTAGATCTAGGCTATGACGTTAGGATGTGTGGCGAAGCCTTGTCTATGAGGATCCCATAACCTACGTCATATGTTTAACGTCTATTCATGAATCTGCTTGGTTTAATTAATGCGTATCTATGTTAGTTTATATGAATACTGTGCGAATTACTGTTTAATCTGCTCTGTATGATGAAACGCTGAGAGATATGTTCAGGGATGTAATCTGGGGATGAAATTGATTCGGGTGACCGAATGAGTTCACTCGGTCGACCGAGCCTAGCTATTCGGTCGACCGAGCCCTGTTTTATCCGTTAAATAGCCACGTCTTTATGGTTAGGTTAACTTAATAGAATTTATTATCTCAGTAGGTATGGCCACGGCTACGTTGCTCGTCAGTTTTAATTCGCGTACGATTAGGAAATACCAATATAGGACTCCTAGGTCGGCTTATGAATGACCTTCCGGGGCTTTCAGCGAGATCTAGGCAGGTTTTGTATTTGGGAATTGTGCACACCTAGTTATCGTGTAGTCGTAGACTAGCATGAGACCTAAAAGGTAATTGTTAGTTGGGCGAGGGCTTGAGCGATCGTTTAGGAAGTACGCCAACCACGGGAATGTTGCCTGAGACGAGGTGTACGGTTAATATCGGCATCCTTAGTCGTAAGCGTGTGAGTTATATGAGATGGAGGCACCAAAAGGCGAAGTCACGTAACAATACCATGCGGTGATCTAGTGACCTAACCGGTGCTAAGTCAAGTTTAAGAGGATGACTCCGTAGCCAATCTAAGATAGATACAAACGGATTGACGGTTAATAAGTTCGATTTATTATATAAATTATCTAGGTCCAAACGATAAAGACTATAATTGGGGAGGTTAATTACGTTGTGTCGAGTCGTGTCTTTACTTTTCTTGTTTTATGTTGGTCGTAGACCGCCTCTATGTCCTTGACATGTTTAATTAATTGTTTGTATATAAGATGATCCACAATTGGTTCCCTGTGGGATCGACCTTGATTCACTATAGCTATACTACGATGGGCCTAGTCCTCTTGCTAGTACTGGTTTATGGTGGTCGAGTATATTATAACCTGATTGACCACGTCATCAGAATGCACGTGACTTGTATTTGAATTTCAAATGTGACCGTTCCTTGTATTTGTCCCATCGATCCATGACTTCTCTATTCATAGGATCGACATTTGTCGAAATTCCTTTTGACAAGGCAATGATCATCCTTTTGACTTGTATCCAATGGATAAAAATAAAAGTCATCCCAACGTCTTTTTAATCTCAAACCTTTGATTTTCTTGATAAGTCGAGGTAGTTGGTCTGTCTCTTATCCATGTAATCTTCCAAGATAATCTTGAATTAATCGAGGTAATACATCAGCAGGTTCATGAGTCTGCTGAGATACCTATCAGTCTGCTGATCATCATATAACTGTATATAAAATACAATGCAGCTGATTACTTCTATCTAACTTTTATTTGTGTAGTTAGATTACATCATTTTAAATGTAACTAAGTTCCAAACATCATCCAACTTATGGAACTTAGACCTTCTACACAAGGCATATGTAATCAGTTTAGGTCATCACAGACTTGCCTAAATTCTGATTCCATATCCTTGACTTTAAATACTAAGTTTGATCCCTTAGCCTTCATTTACTAAGTTTGAACCCTCATTTCGGTCTTGAGTCTTGGCGGAGTTCCCGACTAGTCTACTCGACCTATCTACCCTATCGACCTAGAGAGCGATCTGCGATATCAATCAATGACCCTTTTACTGATGCTTGTTTGATCAAACCTATTTATGAATCAAACTCTAATAAACCTATACATTTTATCTAGACATCTTTTTGCCTTTGCACTATAACAGCTAGTATGGCACTCATCATCAAAACTAAGAAATAAGTCCAACAGCGCGTTTGGAGGGCTTGAACTCTGTATAGACTCTGGACTTCTGGAACGCACGTTTGAGGATTCAAACGCGCGTTTGATGTATGGAACGTGCGTTTGAAGGGTTCAGACGCGCGTTTGGACCCCTGTTTCCCCCAGTCTTCACTTTTCTTCCCCTTTTGGCCCTCAACTTGCCTCGATCATGCTTTTTCACCACAAATCATCCCCTTCCGGGTCCTCAAGACACTAATACCCTTCAATATCATAAACAACCACAACATCCAAATAATTCCAGAGGGTAAAAGTGCTCGGGAATGGGATTAATATCAACCAAAAATGGGGTATGAATTCATCAAAGTGACGTATTCGTTCCCCGTGCCATAAGCTCACGATATCACCCCGAAAATGGTCTAATTTACCTAAACTTGTGCTGAAAGTGTGGTAAACGGGGGTAATTAATGCACCGGAGTCACGTAAAGTTGACTCCCATCAACCACCCCACACTTAGCCTTTGCTCGCCCTCGAGTAAACTAGGCATTTTAAAACGAACCAAGGGATTCAACATTGTGACGTAGGTGATACTATCCACACCCTTAGGGTGACCACGAAGTAAGACACACGAACATACACACACCGGTACAACATTATCAAAAGAATAGAGTGTGTGTGGTGCCGAGCTACATCCAAATGTTCAAAGTGATTATCGGGGCTTGAATCCCGACCAAAAGCCTACCAACCATCTCATACCAACCACCCTCTCCACTAATCAAGGTCACTAAGTTTGGACACAATCGGGTAGGACTTGAAGGGTTATAACGTTAGGCTAGGGTAATTCCGGTTAATCGAAAAGGATATTTTCGGAACTGGAGAAAGGAAGTACGAGTGAACCTAATCAACAAGTGTACCACTTTATCTCTACCATACAAACCACCCAAACTCCTTTTTGATTAGTATAAAACTTTGGGAACCATAGGACACTAACATACCCGAACTCATTGCCTAATTCAACTATGTTTCAAGTTTCATGAGGCGAGATCGAATACATTAGCACCTATCTCACTATCCCAAACCTTAACATCTTAAACATAACTTTTGAGCTCATCTCTTTGATTCCAACCCTTTTATTTATATACACCAAACTTTTATTCTTTGAGAACTTTCTAATTTAATTTGAACTTTGATTGATTGAGTTCTCTCTTTTTCTTTTTTTTATTTTTATTTTTTAGAAGAGAAGAAATTTCACAGATTTTTCTTTTCTTTTTGGGGCCAAACCCAAACACTAGGCCCAAACGAGCTCCTCTTCTTCTTATAGCTCCAGACAAGAAAACACAAACCCATCAAAACATCATTTTCCCCCACCCCACACTTGCCTTGGCAAGTGTGGCCTAACAAAAGACTAAGTCCACTCGTAGGGTGTAAATGAAGGGAATGTGACCATAAGTAAGGCTCAAGGTAGGTTCTGACTACGTAACAAAACGGCTATAAGATGAATGGTGGTCAGACCATTCTGTCAAGGCTGAGAGGGGCTACGAAGGTTTAATGTTCGGGATAAGGCTTATTTGGCTCTGGTTGGTCAAAGAGACGCCATGACCGTCATCCCGTGTCCTACTTAGGTAAACCTTTCTATTTCGTCTCGAGACTAGTGGTATGAGAGGTGGTAGCAATCAAATTGTGCACAAAGTGTAGCTTACATGAGATTAATAAACTCTATTCTGAAGATAATATCAAACCGAAGTGCATACGTTCGGGGCCCCACTAAGGTGGCCACCACTCGAATATGGACATAGCACAGACAACATAGTGTCGGAAACCCTTGAAAAATTTTTAAAATTACCCAAAAAATCGACTCAAGCCCGATCATAGGCTAAGTATACCACATATAATGCACATTCAACAATAAAAACAAGAAAACGGCTAAGTCCCCCACCCCACACTTAAACGAAACACTGTCCTCAGTGTGTGAGAGATAAGAAGCGTAAAAGACTTAGCTGTTTGACCAAAAGACCCGGCAGAAAGGCGCAACCGTGACTCGGAACTCGTGATAACCTCGTATGAATCCATCCCGTAACCTAGAGCGAGATCAACAGAAACAAAGACAGCGCATGCACGGGACATAATCCGCGTACTAAAAAGCAGGCAATAGGGTAAGCGGGTACATGAAATAACGAGTCTAAGCCACAGTGACGAGATCAAAGCATAATGAGGGGGGAAATACGGGATATGCAATGGAAGGATACAATCAATCAAATAATTACAGAACATCCATGCATTAAAAATAAGCCAATAACAATATCCTCGTCATCCCACAGTATTAGTCAATGAAAAGGGAAAACATACACGGTCAAGCAGGCCTCAGGGGCTCAAAAATAAGTGTACGTGCATGCAAAAGTGAAGTGTGTCCAAAGTATGATGAAAGAACGCCAAAAGTAAGTGAAATGTCAAAGTATATAAAAGAGACAGACTAGTAAGTAAATACAATAAGAATCGCATGAGAAAACATGCTAGTCTGCTCCATGTCCCTGTACGTCAGTAGTGGGATCCGGTGTGCCTGATGTTGGTGCAACCACAGCAGCTGCACTCTCAGTCTGTGTAGGTCCTGCAACACCTGTCCTCACTACGTCTGTCCCAGCTGCATCTGTCCCAGCTGTATCTGTGCCCACTAGATCATCCAAATCAATATCATCAAACCCCTCATCTGTCTCCTCAACAAATGACTCCTCTACGACTCTCTGCCGTCGCCTCGATCTACGGGGTATAATTGAAACGGTGCAATATCTAGATTCAATTCAGAAGCTCAACTCGCCTCTCTCGAGCCAATACCTCTTGATTCTCCACGATGCCGTTCAGTGTCACCCTCAGACTATCCATCCAGTCTCTCTGTTTATGTGCAATCAGAAGCCCCTGCCGCTCACTAAGCCACGGCCCCCCGGTAGTAGGTGTAGAAGGTGGAGGTGTAGGAATGGTGGAAGGTCCAGTAGTATAGGGAGGAGGTGGGGGTAGAGTAGTGGTGGTAGTGGTGGTAGTGAGAGGTGGAGGTATAGGGAGTGTAGCGGAAGTAGTAGGGGCAGTGGGGTGGAGAACGGTGTGAATAGGGCGTGGGGTGGGCCTAGGAGGTCTGGAAGTGGTGCGGGCATTGAATGGCTTAGGCATCACGGGGAGGTTCTTCTTCCTTAGGATCTGATCATCAGGATACTCTTTTACCAACGCTCCCTTGCACAAGCCATGGATGAGATAAGGGCACATAATCATCCGACGCTTAACCTTTTGATTTTCTCTAAATTCCTCAAAGATGGTTTTCCCGACGTCTACCTTCAGATTATAGTGTAGAGCATACAACAGTTGCAAATCCTTAATGTGGAAGTGCGTGATGTTGTCCTTCGGTAGTAGACGGTTCTGAGAAAACTTTGCTTTCACTTTCCAATCATCCGGCCAAGTCGTCGTCACCAACTAACTCCTCAAATTGCTACCTTTTGAAATCCACGGTAAGTCGGGGTTGATTGCCTTCCTCATCTCCTCTAATGGATCTAGGTTGTCAGTAGTATCCCAATGTGACCTCGCCGCAAACCAACCGATATAATCCCGCCCCTCGAAAGCCGGATCCGGTAATAATCATTGATAGCTTTGACGGACCACGGGACATTAACCCTCTAACTTTGATAAACCGGATTCCAGATTAGCCACACCAAATTTGCATACCATTCCCGGACTATGGACAAATTCGAGATGCCCTCGAGTTCATAAATCAGATTATTCCACCCTCTCTTCCTCAAGTCGTCAATGAAGGGTTGAGGCACAACTTTGAGGTCTAGCCCCCTCTCATAACACATGTTTTTCACAGCGATATACTCATTATAGTTAGACAAGGCAACCGGTGAGTTAAAACGCTGCTCAAAAGGGATAATATCATCAGGGATAGGGGCTAGAGGAGGGTTTTGCTCGGGGGCACTCTATGGGGGGTAGATTGTGGAGGAGGTGAAACAGGTGTTGTTACCTTCTTGGCTTGCAAATGTGCCAAGGGCACATCGCTCTCAAGGTCTGTCGCCTCCTCACTATCACTACTCGTATTCCTCCACTCGGTATCCGGCTCAAAATCTTCATCAGACGTCTCATCTCTCAACTGTCCCGCTGGCCTAAGAGCTCGAGGATTTCTACTCTCAACTGCACCACCAATTCGAATACCACCCGTAGGTACCCGAGGAGAAACTAAGGTTTTCTGTTTTTTGGGGGCTTGCCTAGTCATTGGTTGCTTCCCCTTACCTTTACCCTCGGTTCCCTTACGTTTAGTTTCCCTCATTCTATGAACACCAACCAAACAACACCAAACGAACACCAAACAACCAAATTACAATCAAAACCGACCCGGTTATCGTCCAACCGGGATTTCAAACAAACCAACCATCCACAACGAAACACCCCACAAAAGCCACACCATTCACCATCGATCAACAAAACAAACAAAACAAACAAAAACAGGATATAATCATCAATAAACAATAAATAACGAGAAAGGGCGTTAAACCAAAATAGGTCAAAAACTAGCCCTAACCGAAACCTAAACGTAAGAATGAAATATACCTGTCTTAAGCTTAAAAGAGATTATGAGAATGATTTGGAGCGAAAAACGAGCCTCGAAACGTCCAAATTAGCTAAATTCGACAACGGTGAAAAACCGTCAAAAGTGAAGTTCGAATCGAGGATTTGGAGGATTTATTGTTGGAATGGCTTGCTGAAATCAAAAGAAGAGGCTGAAAGGTGTTGATTGGGCTTTGAATCGCTAAAAACGGTTGAGAAATGAAGGATTTCGAGTGGAAGGGGGGTGAAAAGCGGCTGCCGGACGGGTAGGTTAATAAAACGCAATTTCTGAAACGCCGGGTTGACGTGCAGATATTTAAAGAAGATGGTTCCAAACGCACGTTTGAAAGAGGTGAGCAGCGCGTTGCAAGCTCAAACGCGCGTTTGAAGTGTGAAACGAGCGTTTGGGGAGAGGATTCAGATTCAGAGAGTTGAGGCTCCAAACGCGCGTTTGAAATGGTTCTAAACGCGCGTTTGGGAGGAAAAAGCTGTAAACGTGCGTTTGAAGGGTGTAAACGGGCGTTTGGACCAGAAACTAGGAAAACTCAAGATTTCTACCCCACACTTGATTCTAACCGCCCCGAGACCACTCGAAACATCAAACTAACTCAACAAACTCAGAAATGGTGGGTTGCCTCCCCCAAGCGCCTTTGTTTTACGTCGTTGGCTCGACAAGATGGATTATACGGTGCCAACTTTTTCAAAGTTATACCGTTGGCACAAGGCGAGAAAGGGTAGAAAGATGGAAGGATGGATTCAGAATTATACGAGTCAAGGTTTAAAGTCCGTGACAAGACTTACAAGATTCGTCACAAGGTACGGGATCTTCAAGATGCACTATTTCTAGTGCTTCATCCTAGGGCAACCGCTCATACCTTTTCAACCGCAAGCCATTAGTGGTAAACGTGCCAAACTTAGGATGGGTGATTTCGATAGCACCGGACGGATAGACTTTCGACACAACATAAGGACCGGACCACCTAGACTTCAACTTCCCTTGGAAAAGATGCAAACGAGTATTGTAGAATAAGACTTCGTCACCCTCATTGAAAACACGTGGTTTAATCAACTTATCATGGAGTAACTTAGTCTTTTCTTTATACCTCGTGGAAAGGTCATAAGCACAAAGGTGGAACTCATCTAGTTCATTTAATTGGGCCATACGCTTCTCACCAATTAAGGTATCATCGAGGTTAAGCATTTTGATGGCCCAATAAGCCTTGTGTTCGATCTCTACGGGAAGATGACAAGATTTACCATAGACTATCATGTAAGGTGACATGCCTAGGGGTGTCTTAAAGGCTGTCCTATGGGCCCACAAAGCATCATCCAACTTTAAAGACCAACTTTTGACATTCGTGTCTACCGTCCTTTCTAAGATACGCTTAATACCCCTATTCGTGACTTCAACTTGACCACTCGTTTGGGGATGGTAAGTGGTACCTAACTTGTGTTTCACACCATACTTCTCTAAAAGTTTATCAAACGGCTTGTTGGCAAAATGACTTCCGTTATCACTGATTATAGCACGAGGCACCCCAAACCGACAAAAGATGTTCTTTCTAAGAAACCGATATAACAACATTCCTATCATTGGTGGGTGAAGCTAAGGCTTCACCCATTTGGACACATAATCACACGCGACTAGGATGTACTTGTTACCACACGAAGAGGATAGGGGCCCATGAAGTCAATGCCCCACACGTCAAAAATCTCACACACTATGATCGGCTTCGAGGCATCTCACTCCTCTAGATATACGACCGGACCTTTGACAAGCATCGCAAGATTTCACATAAGCATGTGCGTCTCGAAATAGAGTGGGCCAATATAGCCCACTTTGCAACACTTTCAAAGCGGTTCTTTGCCCCGAGAAATGGCCCCCGGCCTCTTTGTCGTGACAAAACGAAAGAGCACTCAAAATTTCACCCTCCGGGATGCACCTCCTCAAAATGCCATCCGAACACAACCTATATAAACAAGGATCTTCCCACACATACTTACCCACCTCACTAAGGAATTTACGCCTTTGGTTCGAGTCAAGGTCGGGATCTACAAAACCGCACTCGTGGTAGTTAACAAAAGAAGCAAACCAAGGACTACCTTCCTTACCGACTTTTAGAAAGTTTCCTTTCTTAGCCGGAAGAAGGGTGTCAAGTGCATAGAGTTGCTCGTGAGGAAAAGATTCGTTTATCTCAGTTTGTGCTTTAATCAACTCCTCACTAAGCTCCATACGACTTAAGTGGTTGGCTACGACGTTCTCACAACCTTTCCTATCACGGATCTCTAGATCAAACTCTTGCAAGAGCAAGATCCACCTCAAGAGACGGGGCTTGGCATCTTGCTTGGCAAAGAGATAACGCAAAGCGGCATGATCCGTGTGGACAACTACCCGAGAACCTACAAGATGAGACCGAAACTTATCGAGCGCAAAGGCATCGCTAAAAGCTCTTTTTCAGTGGTGGTGTAATTTTGTTGGGCCGGATTCAAGGCGTGACTTGCATAAGCAATGGGCTTGAAGATTTTGTCGATCTTTTGACCGAGGACCGCACCAACCACGGTGTCACTCGCATCACACATGAGCTCAAATTCTTGATCCCATTTCGGGGCAATTAAGATAGGAGCGGATACAAGCAATTGCTTGAGCATCAAGAATGCTTCAACACAAGCTTGGTCGAAATCAAATGGGACGTCTTTTCCAAGAAGAAGAGTAAGTGGACGGGCTATTTTCGAGAAATCCTTAATGAACCTACGATAGAACCCCACATGGCCTAGAAAACCCCTAAGAGTCTTTAGGTTGGTGGGAATGGGAAGCTTAGCTATCGCTTCAACCTTAGCCTTGTCTACCTCTATACCCTTACTAGATATCTTATGCCCTAAGACTATCCCCTCCGTAACCATCAAATGACACTTCTCCCAATTTAGTACCAAGTTTGTCTCCTCACATCTACTCATCACTTTCTCAAGATTATCTAGACATTCCTCAAAGGAATCACCAAATACACTAAAATCATCCATAAAGACTTCTAAAAACTTTTCTATCATATCCGCAAATATGGCAACCATGCACCGTTGGAATGTCGCGGGTGCATTACACAACCCAAAAGGCATCCTACGGAAGGCAAAGGTACCATAGGGGCAAGTATAGGTAGTCTTTTCTTGGTCCTCTAAAGCCACATGTATTTGGTAATACCCACTAAACCCATCAAGAAAACAATAAAAAGCATGGCCACTCAATCTTTCCAACATTTGATCAATAAAAGGAGAGGGGAAATGATCTTTCTGGGTTTGGTCATTTAGCTTACGATAATCAATGCAAATTCTATGACCACTTACCAAACGCTTAGGCACCTCCTCTCCTTTGTCATTGATCTCCACGGTCATACCTCCCTTCTTCGGCACCACTTGGGTGGGACTCACCCACTTGCTATCCGAGATGGCGTAGATAATCCCTAGCTTCAACATCGTGACCACATCCTTCTTCACAACCTCTTGGAGGTGTGGATTGAGCCGTCTTTGGGGTTGCCTTACCGGCTTTGCTCCATCTTCCAAAATAATCTTGTGTTGACAAATGGTGGGGTGATATACCCTTAAGATCGCACATCTTCCACCCAAAAGCACGCTTTATGCTTCTTAAGCATCTTCACTAACTCATCTTCTGCGCAAAGCCGTTAGTGTAGAAGAAATAATCAAAGGAAGTAAATCATCATTTTCAAGAAAAACATACTTCAAATGAGGTGGGAGCGGCTTCATTTTCAAGTCTTTTGGTGGGTCCTCAATTGATGGCTTCTCCAACTCTCCTTCAAGCCCGAGATCAATCTTCTCAGTCCACCTTTCACCCACAAAAGCCGTCTCTTCGAGCTCTTTTGCTTCCTCTTCCTTATCATGTTCCGTACTCACTCCTTCCATGCATTCCTCGGATTTATCTTTATATTCCTGCATGTCAACATGTTCCGAAACGCAAGGATATATAGCATCAATAGAAAAACAGTCCTCGGTGCTCTCCTTAGGATGTTTCATGGCTTTATAGACATTGACCGCGACTTTTTCATCTCCAACTCTCAATATTATCTCACCGCTCGCAACATCTATCAAAGTCCTCCCGGTATTTAAAAAGGGACGTCCTAACAACAAAGGTGTTTTGGAGTCCATCTCCATGTCTAGTACCACGAAATCTACCGGGAAGGCAAACTTATCCACTTTCACTATGACATCCTCTATCACCACTATAGGCTCCCTTATAGACCTATCCGCCATTTGAAGGGTCATCCCCGTTGGCTCCAACTCTCCTAGGTTAAGACTCTCATATATAGCACGGGGCATTAGGCTTACACTAGCCCCCAAATCACATAAGACACTAGGAAAATGAGTCGTACCAATAGTAACCGGGATAGTAAAACTACCCTTGTCCCTAACTTTCGGGGGAATCCTAGACTTTCCATCAAAAATAGCGGAACACTCTTCATTTAAACACACAAATTCTTGCATTTTACCCTTTTTAGTTAGCAACTCTTTTAAAAACTTACAATAAGAGGGCATGTTTGCAAGTGCTTGAAGAAAAGGAATGTTCAAGTCAATTTTTCGCAAAATCTCAATAAATCGGGTTTGTGCCTTATTCAAGCAACTTTGTCTATGATTCTTAGGGGGATATGGGAGAGTACTCAAATCAAAATCTTTAGAAGGAGGAGGGATCATACCATTCTTACCTTTGGTGCGTGGGGAAGACGGCTCTTTCATTGGATCTTTCCCTTCTCTCCTAGTTGGTTCCTCATCTTTCACATCGATGACCACATAATCTCCCCTAGCTTGAGCTTCTTTCTTTTCCAATTCCTTCTTCTTGACATATTCTTCATGATCTTCATCATCTTCAATCTCATCTATGTCACCGTCCATGGCTCCCGCTTCCGTCTCAATAGGAGCCTTTCTGGCCTTGTCTTCCCATAGGACTTTCTTTTCTCCGTTTGTCCTCAAAACTTTTCCACTTCGAGTTAAGATGGCGTTTACACTTTTTGGGTTCTTTTCAGTGTTACTCGGTAAACCGCCTTTCAACTGAACATGTTCCACGACTTGACCAAATTGAGTCTCAAGATTTTTGATGGCGGAACCATGCTTGTAGTTCATCTCAACCATGTCCTTCTTTATCTCAGCAAAGTTTTTGTTCATTTGTTCCAAGATGACATTGGTTGAACTCTTTTGAGGTATAGGAGCCAAAGGAGGAGGGTTTTGATAATTGTTGGAACCTTGTTGATTATACCCTCCTTGTTGTTGCCTTTGGTGTGGAGGTTGATAGACTTGCCCTTGTGAAGATTGGCTTTGATTTTGGCCTTGTCTATACCCTTGGTTTTGGCCTTGGTTTTGGTTCCGGTTCCAACCTTGATTGTTGTTATTCCTCCATGAACCATCACCTTGATTTCCATAATTCCCTCCTTGACCTTGTCCCATATAGTTCACATCTTGGGATTCTTCGTACGGTTGCCCACCTTGTTGCTACCCCATATATTGGCCTTGATAGGGGTTTTGAGATTGATTTTGATATTGGGGCCCCGTATTCCATTGCTCCATCGAGCAAATACTCATCATCCGCTTAGCCAACTCATTCATGTTATCTTGAGATAGAGTACTAGGTTGCCCATGAATTGAGGATTGAGGATAAGCCATATTTTGAGCTTTGGTCGTCATCCTACAATCCTTTGCCGAGTGTGGTCCACTACAAATTTGGCAAAGCTTAGCACTCTCATTCTCCTTTTGCAATCTCCCCAACTGTTGCTCCATTGCTTGTACTTGAGCATGATATTGGTCATTTGCCTCAACTTCTTTCACTTCAACCAAACCGGGCTTCTTGCTTCTTGTCCCTTTTCTACTCGACGATATGTATTGCCTCGAGGTTTCAGAAATTTTCTCAATTTGGTTCATAGCTACTTCGGGTACCATACTCATAATATCTCCATTGCATGAAGCATGCAAGGTACTTTGATGGACTTGATCTAGACCCCGGAAGAAAGCATGAACTACCTCATAAGATCTCAATCCGTGCCCCGGGCACTCCCTCAACAAAGCTTTAAATTGATCCCAAGACTCATGTAGCTCTTCTCCTTCATAAGCATTGAATGACATGATAGCTTCTTTCATATCCATGGTCTACGACGGGGGGTAATATTTGAGTAGAAAAGTCTTTACCACTTCTTCCCATGTGTGTAAAGAATCATTAGGCAACGAATCATACCACCTCTTAGCTTGCTCTTTCAAGGCGAACGGGAAAAGCATAAGTTTGAGCGCCTCATCACTCACTCCATTGATCTTGGTCGAGTTCACTATTTGGAGAAAGTGATCAATGAATAAGTGAGGATTTTCTAGAGCGGTTCCCTTGAATATAGCATTGTCTCCCAACAAATGTATGATGTTCCTATTCAATTCCAAGTTGTTGGCGGCCACCGGTGGCATTCGGATCGGACTATGCCCCATGTTTGCCGTAGAGCTAGCACAAAAATCTCTACAAGTCAAACCACCTTGGTTTTGCTCTTGTTGACCGTTAAACCAATTTGGCATCGCATTTGCACCTTGATTGTGAGCTTGATTTTGGTTTTGTTGAAACTGATTCAACATCCATGCATTGAACTGTTGCATAAGAGCGGGATCCATTTGATTCCCTTGGGCCTCATGTTGAACATTTTGAGGTATAGGCCCATTCGCATTCACCACATTGTTTCCTTGTCCATTCCCACCTCCTTGTGCATTGTTGTTGACAAGAGGCGGGTTTTGAATTGGGACTCCATTATTGTTCCCCAAATTTCCTTCCAAACCTTGTCCACCTTGTTGTGCCATGTCGGATCCTTCTCCCAACTCACCCAAACTATTCTCTTCAAGGACCGGAATCGACTCCTCTACTTGACGACTTCTTCTTCTTTGACTGTTTCTACGCCTTGCGTAAGCTTCAATCCCGTCTATGTATGGTTTGAGTGGTGTTTGAGATCTCCGGGTCATGCACTACAAAAAGCAAACAACAAGAAAACAGTAAAATAAAACCTAGGCCCAAGCCTTCGGTTCACTTGCAAGATATCACAAATAGCACACAATTCCCCGGCAACGGCGCCATTTTGATTGAGCTAAAATTTACCCCAACAAAAACAATTTATAAGGACTCAAAACTGTGGGTAAACTAACTCTCTAACCGGCAGTGTACCGGGTCGATTGCTAGCATAGCTACAGGAGTACGAGGTCGAACCCAAAGGAATCGTGTTTGCAAGTACCAAAGTGAACGTAATGCTTAGTCTAGGTGATCAATGATTTTAAAGTATTTGTAACTACAACGACACTAAAGTGATCCCTACTAACAAGTTTAAAGATAAGATAGAAAGAAAGAAGATTAAACTACTAAGTTGTAAAGATTGATTAAGGGACATAGCCGAATCATGATCAAAATAGCTAGTTTCACCCTAAGGAATGACAAAACTGGGAGTGTGCATTAAACAAACGAACTCTTACATTCGATTTCACGAGTACGTACTCCTAATCCCGGTGCTAAGGTCTGAACAACTCTTCCCCAACACCTTATGCCAAGTCAACTAATTAACCTTTCCTAAGAGAGATTCATTCACAAGACAATTTATGCACGAGAGCCGTTTAAACGTTAAAACGAGTAACCTCGCACTACAATGCGATCTTAGAACCCTTTCCCCACATCTCCCTATCTGAACAACTCTCAAGATTGATATGTGTGATTTTGACCTAGGTGATCAATCTAGCCCAAATCCGTTATAACAAGTTCTAAGACGTGAAATATGCAAGATACAACAATAAAAAGAACTACCCACTCCCAATTTCATCACCCAAAAGGTGATTTCACTAAATTTCACATGATTCGACTATGAAAAGGGATTAGCTACTCATTATACTAATCAAAACATACATAAAGCAGTAAATAAAAGCCATAACAGGTAAAAGAGAAGAGAAATATACCATAAAATTGCAGAAATTCGAGTTGAGATCCAAAAAGTACAAAATAAAGAAGTAATTAAAAGGTGGTCTCTTAGTGTTTGGAATGAAAATCTCAGCTAAGAAATAGAAAGATTAAGCTAAGATGTTGTTGATTTACACTAAGAGAGATTATTCTAAGCTATTACAAAATTCGAGCAAAAGATGGGTAGAGTTTTGGTAAGAAAAACTTGATATCTAAGAAAATGTCTAAGGGGGGTATTTATAGGTGAAGGGAAAATCTGCTGCAAAAACGGTCCAAACGCGCGTTTGGAGGGCTGGAACGTGCGTTTGAAATCTTCAAACGCGCGTTTATAAAAAAATTCGCGCGTGGACTTGACTGTTCTTCATCTGGAACGCGCGTTTAGGAAGGTTCAAACGCGCGTTTAGGATCTTGGAACGCACGTTTGGCCTGGTTCTCAAACGTGCGTTTGGAGGGCTTGAACTCTGTATAGACTCTGGACTTCTGGAACGCACGTTTGAGGATTCAAACGCGCGTTTGATGTATGGAACGTGCGTTTGGAGGGTTCAGACGCGCGTTTGGACCCCTGTTTCCCCCAGTCTTCACTTTTCTTCCCTTTTTGGCCCTCGACTTTCCTCGATCATGCTTTTTCACCACAAATCATCACCTTCCGGGTCCTCAAGACACTAATACCCTTCAATATCATAAACAACCACAACATCCAAACAATTCCGGAGGGTAAAAGTGCTCGGGAATGGGATTAATATCAACAAAAAATGGGGTATGAATTCATCAAAGTGACGTATTCGTTCCCCGTGCCATAAGCTCACGATATCACCCCGAAAATGGTCTAATTTACCTAAACTTGTGCTGAAAGTGTGGTAAACGGGGGTAATTAATGCACCGGAGTCACGTAAAGTTGACTCCCATCAACAACTCTGATAATGATGAAAGTTCGCAAGAGTTGATGTTGATGGCCAAGCATTTTTCAAATAAGGTTAGAAAAATTAACGAACAAACGTTGATATAAAAGACCATTTCAAGTTAGTCCAATTTGTGTTTTTGTTTTAGCTTTGTTCCAAGAGAAGTATTCGGCTCCATGGATTTCTTACCCTTTTTTGTTAACACTTTCTCTTCGAGATATCCGCTCTTGACAAGTTAATTGTTTGTTTGTTTCTTCTTTGGTCTTTTTCTCTCTTTCTATTGTTGTGATGTTCTCTTATCCAGGCGGTGCTCCGGTGGTGCTCCGGTGATGTCCAACGTTTGTCCGGTAGTATCTTTGTATTTACCAACAGTAGTCCTGGTTTGTTTTAATAAAATCTTTCGTCCTTTCACTACAAGAAAACAGGTTAGAAGAGACGACATTTTGTCGTCCCTTTAAAGTGATTGTCGTCCCAAAAATTGTTTAATGGGACGACATGTCGTCCCTATAAAGCCGCACCTTCCGCTTTGTCCCTTTAAACAACTGATACATTTAAATGGACGACAAAATCGTTCCTTTAAAAAAATGCTAACGTGGCACGAAAGTTTGTAAGAAAATTCAACGTGCTGACATGGCATGATTTTAAGGGACGACATCGTCGTCCCTATTAACATGATTTATTTAATTTTCAAAAATTTTATTATCAGGAGCAAAAAAAAAAGTTATTAAAAAATGTTTTTTGGGACGACAATGTCGTCCCTTAAAAGATTTTATATTAAATTTTCATAATAAAATTTAATACGAAAAAATTTATTTATTTTAATAACAAGTTTTTTGGGACGACAATGTCGTCCCTTAAAAGATTATATATTTAAATTTCATAATAAAATTTAATACAAAAAATCAAATTTTTTTTATATAAATCATTTAAAGGGACGACATTTGTCGTCCCTTAAATATTATTTTTTTTAAAAATATTTTTTTTTTTGTTTTTGCATGGCCTCCCAAGCTATTAAATCAATCCAATCCTGTTTTTTTCAAAATCAATAACAGATGTGTTTATAAACGGGGATTCATAACAAAAAAAAATGCATAAACAAAAAATGTTACGTAAAATACAAAGTTGTTCAATGTTTCCAAAAGTAAGAATAGTTTCCTGTACAATGTCTACGCATCATCGTCAAGATCCACTTGAGAATCATCTTCAGAATTGTCTTCATCTTCATCGGAAGATGATGAGCTAACCTCTATTTGCATATCCGGTTCTTTAGCCTTAAGATTAGTCAGCAACAATTTGAGAAGAGCCCTTTGTTTTTTGTTTCTCTTCTCTTGTTTTTTGGTTAACTTCACCAACTGATCATGAGACTTTCGAAGTTCTCATGAGACTTTCTAAGTTCTTCAATCTGCATGTTGCATCCTTGCTGGTAAGAAGATGACGATGCTGAAGACTGGACCGATTGTGATGAATTGGATATGGAGGAAGATTGCGTAAGGCCAAGGCCAATCAAATAATCTCGTCTAGTTCCTAAGGCGCCTTGAAAGATTGCCTCCTCATCTTCAAAAGTCATCGGTCGACCTGGTGCAATCATAGTATGCCAATCCTCCAGCCTCCTCTAAACACAACATATATCGTTGGCAGTTAAGATAAGGAAAGGAAAATGTGAACGTATTGAATTGAAATATATACAACATATATCACTTACGTAAGCAGCCTCCGCATCACTGTTCAGAAACGAACCGTCAGCATTCTTATGCTTGCTTGCCCATACATGGATAGGATCTTGCCATGTAGGATCTTCACTCAGACTCACATTACCCTTGAAAAAAACGAAAGTATTAGTTATGAAAATCCAAAAAAATGAAGTGATAGGGATTTATTTCCTAATACTTACCCTTCTTAACCTATCCCATCTCACTACGGCCATAGGCGTTCGTCCTTGGCGGCCTACATATTTACTCCCGGCACGATTCTTCTTATTCTGATCAGATCTTTTCTGCAAAAAAAAATAGTACTTTTGTATTATATATAAGCAGTAACAAGTAATAATAATCGAATTTACGTAACACATGTAATGGAATAAAAGCTTTACCATAAAAGCACCACTACTAAGGTGGCGGAGAAACACTTCCCATTGTGGCTGTGAAAACACATCCCTGGGTCGGGGACAAGGCCCTGGCAACCCCTTGTTGTTGTGTTCATCTACATCCTTCCTTAGTCTAGCCTTCCATTTTCTGAATGAAGTACCGGCGCTTTTCAGCACGGCATCGCGGTGAATAGGCTCAAGGGGTTGGAACGATGACTGAAAACACAATAAATGAAACGATTGGTTTCTAAATTAATATAATGAAAATTACAATTTGAAAGTGTTAACAATTTGATTAGCTAAGTACCCGAAGTTCTTCCCAAATTAATTGTTTAAGTCGGTCTTCCACCTTTCGCCATGTCGGGACGTAACAGGGAATATGGGACCTCACGACTTTCCCTGTCTCAGACTCAATATCCTTCACGTATCTTCCCAATACCTTTTGAAGTTTGGGAAATCTAGGATCCCATATAAGAGGAATCAAGCCCCCTAACTTTCTCTTGAGGGCTTGGACGGTGAAACCTTTTGCAGGTCTACGTTCACCCTGCTTCCTTTTCGGGGATGGAGGTGATGGTATCAATTCCTCATACTCATTATCTGCTATATGATCTGTAGTATCGGTGTCAAGTTAATTCAACGAAATAAGAATAATCATACTAGACAAAAAAAATGAAAGTTAATTAATTACCGTCCTCGCATTGGCCCGGTAGCCTAAGTGGATGCTCGTGTAGTGGTTGAGAACCACCTGCCGATCCCGCGCAAGCCATTCACTTATATGATCAAGTATTTGAATATAATAAAATTTTGATATAAAGAACACATTTATGTTGCTGTAGTATAAGTAAAGCACTAGTATTATATAATTTTTAAATTCAAGTATATTTGAATGAACTTACTAAAAGAATATTAGATTTATAGCATCATTCATCATCACTTGCATAGTTTGGTGGGATCGAGTCGTATATGTCATCATCTACACAGTTATTATCATCATCGCAATCCATTGAAGCATACTCGTTATTGTCATCCTTTTCATTTTCATCGTTTTCATCATTATCATCGTTTTCATCAACATCTGTTTCTACATCATTTGCACTCATGTAGAACGGTTCCATCGGTGGCAGTTCAACAACAAGTCGGAAATTTCCGTGGGTTGTTTCGTCGATTACCAAATCATCAACAACCACATCACCATTAATATTTGGTGCGTCTACGATATGACGGTGTTGAAAATGCTCAACAACTTTCCAGTCTCTTCCATTATACAAATCATCTATGTAGAACACTTGTTCTGCTTGTGAACCAAGAATGAATGGATCATGTTCGTACCAGGTGTTTGTAGTGCGTATACTTGTTGTATTCTTATATACACGGACACCCTTCTTAGCTTGATTAGTCTCGAACCATATACATTTGAAAAGAACAACAATGTTATCATTTGGATAGCTTACGACATATATGTCTTCTAAGACTCTATACCATGTAGTGCCTTCGGTCCATTTGACAGCAACCCCACTGTTTTGAGTTGTGCGTGTGCGATCCCGTTTTTGTGCATTGAATCTGACACCATTCATCACACTCTCTGATAGGATTTGACCGTTGAAAAAGATCCAGTGGAAAGTGCTAACAATTGGTCATTCAAGTCTGATGGGTTCTGTTTACTCAATACAATCATCTGCACAATGTACCATACATAAGTATTTATGTAACTCTCATAAAAGTACACAATAAGTGTATGAAGCTTTATTTGGTACCTTCGAATTAAACCAATCAGTAAATTCTTGACGGTGCACTTTGTCCAGGTTCTGTTTCGTGCAATAACTTGACAGTTTTGTACGATGTTCACTGCTCCATGTGTAGAAGACTAGTTAGCTTTAATGGAATTATAAAAGAACAAAAGAATTAAGTTTGGATTGCTCACTTACACGAGGTATTCATCGATCTTATGGCAGTTTTGCAACACAAACCACTGAATTTTCTCTCTCAAAGTAGTATTGAATGTCAAGCATTTCATTGATCCCATTGATCGAAAAGGAGTCTTGAATACTGATATACGGTTCTTGATTGTATCTTCGTTCTCAACCCAGTTCCTTTCGGGCCTATTGAAATTTGTCTCATTTCCCGAAAAATACAACGAGCAAAATCTCAAGGTCTCGTTAGCCACGTATGCCTCTACGATGGATCCTTCCGGCCTGGCCCGATTTCTAATATACCTCTTTAACTTACCTAGAAAACGTTCAATCGGATACATCCATCTCAAATGAACAGGTTCACCCCTAATCGCTTCTTCAGGCAAGTGCATTATCACATGTATCAAAATATCAAAGAATGCCGGTGGGAATATCGTTTCTAATTTACACAAGATTTCCAAAACCTTCTCTTTTGCATTCTCTAAATCACTAACCCTCAATGTGCGCGCGCAAATCAATCTGAAAAAATCGCTTAAATCAATGATAGTATCAGAAATTTCCTTTTTCAAGAATTTTCGTACCCCAACTGGTAAAAGTCTCTGTAGTATGATATGAAAATCATGGGATTTTAGCCCGCTAAATTTGTCTTTACCAGTCAAATTTTTTCTTAGGTTTCCTGCAAAACCATCGGGAAACCGAACATTTGTTAAGAAATCATAGAATTTTGTCCGATCTTCTGGTGCCAACGTGAACAAGGCACGCGGTTTTAAGGTCTTATTGCCTTGTTTAATCACATGTAGTTCCTTTCTCACTTTCATGTTTGCTAGATCCTTACGTGCCTTGATAGTGTCTTTGGTCTTACCATCAATATTCAATACCGTAGACAATAAGCTATCACACACCTTCTTGTCAATGTGCATAACATCTAGATTGTACTTGAGTTTTTTCGGCATCCAATAAGGCAATCTATTTAGTATGGTGTTTTTATTCCAACTTAAACAAGATTCTGGACGCTTATGACTTTTACCACCGTACTCTTTGTGTTTCCCCGGCAAACATTCGGGTAGGTTACTAATTTGTTGAGGAATTTCCTCCATGGTTTTCTCAACTGGAGGGCTTAATGTTTCGATTTTACCGTTAAACCCCTTATTCTTTCGCATCGGGTGGTCCGCCTGCAGCCATCTACGATGTCCGACGTATCCAGTCTTACTATCTAACCGTACCGAAAGTGTATCGTCGTTGCAAGTTAGACATGCCTTATATCCTTGACCAGTCCAACCTGAGAGATAACTACGAGCGGGAAAATCGTTCACCGTAAACATAACTGCAACTCGCATTCTGAATGTAGTATTTGTAGCAGCATCAAGCACAACTACCCCTTGTGACCACAATTCATCCAACTCATCAATCAATGGCCTCAAATAAACGTCCAAGTCCTTGCATGGGGATTCTGGTCCTGGGTAAGTAAACACATGTGTTTATACAGTTCATTGTTGCAAACCCATGGTGCTAGATTCAACACTTGTGTTAGAACATGCCACATGCTGTATGTTTGACTCGTAGTACCAAATGGGCAAAAACCATCTGTAGCCAGACTGAGACGTACATTTCTAGGTTCGATAGCGAAGTCCGGGTGTTGCTCGTCGAATTCTTTCCATTCTTTACCATCGGTTGGATGCCTCGTCACAGCCTCATCCGTAGAAAGCCCCGTATTATGCCATGTCATTGCCTGAGCTGTGTGACGGTAAGCATACAAACGTCTCAAACGATGCTTTAATGGAAAATAACGTAGCACTTTCTGAGCTACCTTTTTTCCTTTAGACTCATTATAATGGCTCATTTTTCACACTAGACACGATTGTAAGTCAGTAGTCTCCTTATAGTAAATGCAACAGTTGTACAAGCAAGCATCGATCTTTTCATACCCCAGACCCAATTTGTTCAGATGAGTTTTTGCCTTGTAGAATGAATCGGGTAAATTTGACCCTTCCGGCAAAACTTCTTTCACTTTCGCTAAAAGAACGTCGAAGCTTTCATTTGGCCACTTATACAACACTTTTATATGCATTAAATCCGCTAAGAACTTCAAGGCGGATGAGCTTTTGCATCCCGGATAAACATGTTCGTGCAATTTGGAGAGGAGTTCATCAATGTTGTCATCCTCCTCTCGCCTCAGTAAACTTTTCTTCTCGAGGCTCTACCAAGGAAATCATTTATAACTGGAGCCATTTCGTCTCCGGATTCAACTACCAATTGAGTTGTTCGTGCACGTTTACGGGATACACCGTCTTCACCGTGGTGAAACCATGTTGTATACCCAACTGCCCATCCCCAAATGAAACAGTGATCATACACGTCCTCCAAAGTTTCAAAACCAATGTTGAAACACTTTTACATGGGCAACGAATCTTACCTTCATCGTTAAGAAATTGCCGTGCGTATTCAATGAATTCATTCAACCCTTTATCAAACTCGGGTTTCATTCTGTCAATATACAACCATGACTTGTCTAGTTCCATTTGAAATCACTGTCTCACTGATACACAATAACTTGACATACCATATGTGTTAGGTGTTAATACCATTTCAATGGAAGTTCTCATACTAATATAGTATACTTAGTTTCATTAATATAGTTTTTTTCATTAAGACACAAGAAAAAGTTAGTATCTCACTTAAGGCACAAGGTCATGTCTAGTTCCATATATGTTAGGTGTTAATACCATTTCAAGGGATGTTCTCATACTACTATAGTATACTTAGTTTCATTAATATAGTTTTTTTCATTAAGGCACAAGAAAAAGTTAGTATCTCACTTAAGGCACAAGGTCATGTCTAGTTCCATATGTGTTAGGTGTTAATACCCATTTCAAGGGATGTTCTCATACTACTATAGTATACTTTGTTTCATTAATATAGTTTTTTTCATTAAGGCACAAGAAAAAGTTAGTATCTCACTTAAGGCACAAGGTCAAAAAGTTGGTACCATATGTGTTAGGTGTTAATACCATTTCAAGGGATGTTCTCATACTAATATAGTATACTTAGTTTCATGTTAATACCATTTCAAGGGATGTTCCATACTACTATAGTATACTTAGTTTCATTAATACATTTTTTTTCATTAAGGCACAAGATAAATTTAGTATCTCACTTAAGGCACAAGGTCAAAAAGTTAGTACCATATGTGTTAGGTGTTAATACCATTTCAAGGGATGTTCTCATACTAATATAGTATACTTAGTTTCATCAGTATACTTTTTTTCATTAAGGCACAAGAAAAATTTAGTATCTCACTTAAGGCACAAGGTCATGTCTAGTTCCATATGTGTTAGGTGTTAATACCATTTCAGGGATGTTCTCATACTACTATAGTATACTTAGTTTCATTAACACTTAAAACACTTTCACTCTAAGTGTAACACTTTTCTAACACATATACATGGCCAAGATTCAAACAAATAAACAAAGACTTTTAACACTTAAAACACTTTCACTCTAAGTGTAACACTTTTCTAACACATATACATGGCCAAGATTCAAACAAATAAACAAAGGCTTTTAACACTAAAAACACTTTCACTCTAAGTGTAAGTGTGATCAATATTTCCAATAACAATGGTCTCTGAAACAGAGCCATTTTCAGTACCATTTTGGGTAGGAACAGCACCCTTATGCACGATCAAACCAAATCAACAATACCAAAGTTTATAACCAAGTCATTCTACACCAATAAATCTCACCATAAGCATCAATCTCACCATCAAGCCTCAATCAATCAATCTCTACATGAACATATACATGAAAAAATGCTTACCTACCCATACTCTACACCATCAACTTCCATGTCCCAATGTAAACTTACCTAGCCCAAAAGCAAACAACACCAAACAACACAACTTTCAACTTTCAACACCAAACAACTCAATTTTCAACTTTCAACTTTCAACACCAATCAATTTCAACTTTCAACTTTCTTCAAAAAATGCACATTTTGGAAATAAAATTAACAAAAAAAAAAAGCAAAATGAAATCTAAACTTAAAAAAATAAAAAAAAATTATAAAATTGTAAAACAAAGAAATTGATGGACATACTTGTTGTTGTGGTGCTGCTGAGTAGTGTTGTTTCTGGCCGGAGATGACACCCGAATTTTTCCGGAGGAGATGGTGGCTGTTGCAGTGGCGGCGTGCAAGGAGGAGGTGCAAAGAGGAGGGGGCAGGTTTCAATCGAATGAAGGGGGCACGTTTCAATCGAGCTGGGGTGGTGACCGGATGAGGGGAGGGGCGGGTGGTTGAAGTAGGAGGAGGTGCGGCTGCCGGTTTTTTGTTTTGAGAAAGGGGAGGCTGTCGAAATGAAGAAGAAGAAGAGCATACCCGATTTAATTTAGGTTGAAAGTTTAAAGGGATGACAGTTATTATTTGGGATGACATCGTCGTCCTATTAAAGTTTTTTTTTTTTTTGGAAAACTAACTATCCTCGGATTTGAAATCATTAATCGACTAATTAACGAGCCCCGGGTTTGAAATCACTATTCAATATAATTATATAAATTACATATTATATAAATTAAGAAAATTATATAAAAATGTTTGAAATCGCTTAATCGATTTCGGATCTCGGGATTGAGATCAATCGGTCGTTAATGAACCCCGAGATTCAAATCAATCGCTCGATAACGAACTGACAATCTATAGTAGATAGTACTATCAGAATGATCTGTAAGGAAATATATCGGTTTGAAATTGCTTAATCGATTTCGGATCTCGGGATTGAGATCAATCGCTCGTTAACGAACCCCGAGATTCAAATCAATCGCTCGATAACGAACCGAAGATCTATAGTAGATAGTACTAACAGAATGATCTGTAAGGAAAGATATCGGTTTGAAATTTCTTAATCGATTTCGGATCTCGGGATTGAGATCAATCGCTCGTTAACGAACCCTGAGATTCAAATCAATCGCTCGATAACGAACTGACAATCTATAGTACATAGTACTATCAGAATGATCTGTAAGGAAAGATATCGGTTTGAAATCGCTTAATCAATTTCGGATCTCGGGATTGAGATCAATTGCTCGTTAACCCTGAGATTCAAATCAATCGCTCGATAACGAACCGACGATCTATAGTAGATAGTATCTATAAGGAAAGATATCGGTTTGAAATCGCTTAATCGATTTTGGATCTCGGGATTGAGATCAATCGCTCGTTAACGAACCCCGAGATTCAAATCAATCGTTCGATAACGAACTGACGATCGATAGTACATAGTACTATCAGAATGATCTGTAAGGAAAGATATCAGTTTGAAATCGCTTAATCGATTTCGGATCTCGGGGTTGAGATCAATCGCTCGTTAACGAACCCCAAGATTCAAATCAATCGCTCGATAACGAACTGACGATCTATAGTAGATAGTACTATCAGAATGATCTGTAAGGAAAGATATCGGTTTGAAATCGCTTAATCGATTTTGGATCTCGGAATTGAGATCAATCGCTCGTTAACGAACCCCGAGATTCAAATCAATCGCTCGATAACGAACCGACGATCTATAGTAGATAGTACTATCAGAATGATCTGTAAGGAAAGATATCGGTTTGAAATCGCTTAATCGATTTCGGATCTCGGGATTGAGATCAATCGCTCGTTAACGAACCCCGAGATTCAAATCAATCGCTCGATAACGAACCGACGATCTATAGTAGATAGTACTATCAGAATGATCTGTAAGGAAAGATCTCGGTTTGAAATTGCTTAATCGATTTCGGATCTCGGGATTGAGATCAATCGCTCGTTAACGAACCCCTAGATTCAAATCAATCGCTCGATAACGAACTGAAGATTTATAGTACATAGTACTATCATAATGATCTGTAAGGAAAGATATCGGTTTGAAATCTCTTAATCGATTTCGGATCTCGGGATTGAGATCAATCGCTCGTTAACGAACCCCGAGATTCAAATCAATCGCTCGATAACGAACCGACGATCTATAGTAGATTGTACTATCAGAATGATCTGTAAGGAAATATATCGGTTTGAAATCGCTTAATCGATTTCGGATCTCGGGATTGAGATCAATCGCTCGTTAACGAACCCCGAAATTCAAATCAATCGCTCGATAACGAACCGACGATCTATAGTAGATAGTACTATCAGAATGATCTATAAGGAAATATATCGGTTTGAAATCGCTTAATTGATTTCGGATCTCGGGATTGAGATCAATCGCTCGTTAACGAACCCCGAGATCCAAATCAATCGCTCGATAACTAACCGACGATAGTAGATAGTACTATCAGAGTGATCTCTAAGGAAATATATCGGTTTAAAATCGCCTAATCGATTTCGGATCTCGGGATTGAGATCAATCGGTCGTTAACGAACCCCGAGATTCAAATCAATCGCTCGATAACGAACCGACGATCTATAGTAGATAGTACTATCAGAATGATCTGTAAGGAAAGATATCGGTTTGAAATCTCCTAATCGATTTCGGATCTCGGGATTGAGATCAATCGGTCGTTAACAAACCCAGAGATTTAAATCAATCGCTCGATAACGAACTGACGATCTATAGTACATAGTACTATCAGGATCACCTGTATATTATTGTTCGATAAAGGAATTTTATAAAAAATAATGTATTTTATATTTTAAACCAATGCTTATTAGAATTTAGGGGGAAGGGGCCACAAGGACAAAAAAAATTAATAAATGGGTCTGGAAGGACAAAAGTAACATTTTCATAATTATAAAGGACAAAAATCACAAATGTTACTTTAAAATTGTTACTTCACGTGTTAATGTTACTTTGTGTTTCACAATTGTTACTTCATATTTACTCTATTCCACATTTGTTACTTCATATTTGTTACTTCATAATTGATACTTTTGTCCTTATTAAATTACAGTTTCTTCTATCCCGATTTTTTGATAATTTTGTCATTCGGGACAAAAATCTATAGAATTTATGCATATTAAAAAAAATATTTTTATTTAAAGGGACGACATAGTCGTCCCTTCAAAGGAGAATTTAAAAAAAAAATGAATCATAATTATTAACACAACGTTTTATATTAATAAAACATTTAATTTACTTTAAACAAAAGCAAAGTATTATTATTTCGTATAACATATAAGTTTCTGGAAAAAAATTATTTACTTTACAGGGACGACAAATGTCGTCTCTAAAAACAAAAATCTAATATACTTTCTCATATAGCATATTATTTTCTGGAAAAGGTTTAATGGAACGACAATGTCGTCCCTTTAAATAGGCCTGGCCACGTGGAATTCCAGACAATGTGGGGTTAATATTGCATTATTGTCGTCCCTTTAAAGTTTCCCACCAAAAAATCCGGCAAATAAGTTGACTATTTTTGAATTCATTTTAAGGGACGACAATGTCATCCCAATAAAGATTTTCCAGGAACGACTTTGTCGTCGTCCCTTTAAACTTTGTCCCTTTAAACACTTTTTCTTGTAGTGTTTTGGGGAAATTTATTTGCTATTTGAACACTTTATTGCACACGTTGCTCCTTGTATACGTTGCTGCTGGGATCGACATTAAGCTATTTGAACGCTTTATTGCATGCCTATAAATAGGAGAATTTTCCCCAAGACAGATATAGAACTACAAGAAGTTCATTTTCAAATTTTACATGTTCATATCGTGTCATTGACGATAATATAAAAACTTTGAAATTTGTCGCATCTCGGAGTTTGAAGTGCCACTACACCGGAAAAAAAAAAAAACATTGTTTCTTGAGAGACGCTAGCGCTAATTCGTTCACACAATGTGTTGAATAATCATGATCTTCAAGATCTTATAGAGTATGCTTGCTCATATTAGTCAAATATGTCTGCACTATTTTTCAAGATGTAACACACCCTAAATGTGAATAAATCACAAATATGTGCTAGTTTCTCCTATAAATTCAATGTATCAGATCAATAAATTATCAATAATAAATATGAATTCCTCTATCTCATTCTAGTTTACATAATGACGGAATAATTTGTTTTAAAGACAAAGTATTTACGCTCACCTTGTTTTCAATTTATTTTATTATTTCTTAGTTTTGTAGCATTTTGTTCTTTCTTCAATTGTTTAATTTCATAACACTAATTTGTAGTTCGTCAGCATTTTATATAGCATGTTATTCTAACAGTTTATAAATAAAAAATAAAAAAATTATATTAATGTTCATAAGATCATGAGGCTGTAATGATAAGAACATCATGGCTCAAATGGGGGTATTATACCAAATTTCAACCTCCCGTTTAAGAGGAAATTTTCATTTTCTTATTTTATTGAAGTAAATTAACCGAAGGGGACCTTTTAAATTTAAAAGCTATCATCTTAATTAAATTATATACAAAATCTTCTTGAAAAAAAGTTATATAAAAATTAATACTATCATAAATAAATAAAATAAATTAAAAAAGGGTCACAACAATGAAAACAGTGTTTTTCTATTCTATTGTTTGTCACACAACAAAAAAAGTGTTGCTATAGACTTACTTTTAGCCACTTAAGCATGGCAAAAAAGTCTAACTTAGTCTTATTAAATTACACTTTTTTTGTGTGTGTGTGTCTTAATGAAGAATAACGTTGTTTTTGTAGTGGGTGACGCTGGAAGACAAAAATAAGATACAAAATTAATAAGAAGGACAAGACGCGTGCATTCTTTACGTACGTTCATTCTGAAGTTTACACGTGTATTCATTACGTTTTATCGTTTTTTCCTATTTTAGATTAAAACTGTACTCCAGAACTTTTAACCTTTAAAAAAAAAGTACAACCTAACCTATGAAACGGGTCTATTCAGAGGGCAAAAAGACACTCATGGTTTGAGGAATGAGGATTCCATCAAATTTTCTGCAAGTTCCTCAACAAAAAGGCCAAAAATTGAAAGCTCAATTTGCATGGCAGCTTCTTCCCTTTGATCTTGACATATCTTCCACAGATTCCACTCATTTTCTAAACCACATTGGACCACCATATCAATGGTGTTTGATATGTCCTCACCACAAAAACAATACATTTTTCTGCAAACTCTTTCAAACAAAATACCCACCTCATTTAACAGATTTGTTTTGCTCTTTATCTCTTCGAAAAGGACTTCTGAATTACTTTCTAGTACTTGGTAATATTCATGATCAGCATCTTCTTCATCTTGTGACCCATTTTCATCGTCTTCATCGTCCTCGTGTAATTGTTCCATCGTTCTTCTCTCAAGCTCAACAGGATCAAGATTTGCAAGTTTCTCAAACCTATGAAGCTTGTATAAAAGCTCCTCCTTAGCCCCTGTCATACATTTAGTACTCATGCAAGTTTAGTTTCTAAAACGCATCAAATGTTAGAGATAATGATAAGATTGAGTAATTAGATAATATAGTTTGAATATTATTATTTACTTTAATAGAGAAATATAAAAGAGATTGTATTGTATTAATTAAACTGATAGAACATTACAATATATATAACCTAAATAATGATATGTAGAAGTTTATCTACACCAAATAATATATCCTAATATAATTCAAATTCAAACATAATTATCTAAACAAATCCTATGGTAGGGACGAACTGGGACAAATCATGGCCGTCCTGGCGAGGACGCCAGTCCCTTATAAGGGGGGAGAATATAAAATCTCACATCGGTAAAGTAAAGTCATAAGTGTGAGATATAAAGGTCTTGTCAACTCGAGTTAGCCCTTTTAGACCAAGTGAGGACCACGGTATAAGCAGTTGACCGAACCATTTATGACTCATTTAACACTACCAGGCCCGGGGTCTGGGGGCGTTACACTAACACTCTTGTATTATCTTTAACACATCCCCGCAATCCCATGGTAATGCAATGAACATGGTGATTGGCTCGTAATGAATGGATCTGTCTATTTTGATGACTAGAAAGAAACGTAGAGACTATCAGGGATTGGATCTTCCACTTTTTTTTGAAAAAGGAAAAAATTAAAGAACCAGGGATTGTTGGGATTTGTAACATTAATAACGAGCATAGAAAACGTCAACTGCATGGTGGAAAAGACCAACTAGGCAGAGAAAATGAGGTAGGCAGGGGCGGAACCACCCTTAGCCCTGGGTGGTCTCAAGCCCCCCCCCCCCCCCCCAAATGGTCACAAGCCCCCCTCCATATGGTCCCAAGCCCCCCCCCCCTCCCCCCCCCCCAAATTTTTATTATTGTAGTAGTAGTAGTGTTAATATTAGTTATGTGTCTTTTTTTTGAACAAAAGACCTTATATTCTAGTGGTTTAAGAACAAAGCATTTTCAGTTTCCACAATTCTAGGTTGTAAGTTCAAATCCCACTACCAACATTTTTTATTTTTTTCTCGGATTTTTTTAGCTTTGCAGTTTATATACCAAGACCACCCCGAAAATTTTTCCTGGTTCCGCAACTGGAGGTAGGTCGAGACGAAGGCATAGCTAGTTTCAGAAAAGTGGTTGGAGACGGAGGCGAATTCGGTGGGCGAGCAAAACTGATATTCCATGGATGCAAGCAGATCTGGAGATTCGAGAGAGATAGACCGGGGGGTGGGGGGGTTAGGGTGTTGAAGATGGGATTGATAGTATTGGGAGTAAGAAGAAGGGGTATTGTCACTTTGCTGCTGCATTTGATTCAAGAGAGTTCTCCATGCTTTAGCTAGCTAGATGAATTTGAGATTGAAAGAGAAATATGTGAGAATAGAAAGAAAGACGTGTCTGGAAAATTAAAATAAGAATAAAGGAGTTTGGTAAAAGAAGAATAGAGAAGAATAGAGAAGAACGAGGTTGACAGATGTCGTTCACCAAAGAATAATACGGAAAAATAATCAAACTGGAAGATGAAAAAAAGTATTTCAAACAACACGGGTTGAGGGTTCGTTAGATTACGGTAACGAACCCCCATCAAAATAATTTGTTTATTATGTGTTATAAACACAGATAGGAATATGCAGTTTAAGAAAGAACTAAATACAGATAGCAATGCAAACGTAAAGAATGGCGGAACTACCATAAGTACCCCAGATATGGACCCCAACTCCAACTGTTATCCACCAGACGAAACCCAGTTCAAAACTGACTTCACAGACTTGTAATCAGATGCCCAGATGTAAAACTTAGCTATACTCAAAGATAACTCGGTAGTCCGTAAATCGATCGCGACTTGAAGAAACTTAGTTGCACTTCATCAAACGACTTTCACGTAATCGAATATACTTAATCGAATCGACCATCAAACTCGCCCCGCTTTTCCCAGATTAGTTCTACGAGATATTTCTCGCTTAGATATCAAGTCACCAAAATCGACAAATCTCCACCTTGACTTGAACTCTCATTCAACGTCACCAGAATTGCATAATCAGATGTACTTGTACCAGATGCATTCGTCAATGCCAGGATGGACAGTACCAGACTTCTCCTCAGAATCCACTCAAGTTGATCTGTCCTCAACTGAGTATCCAGAATTCAGTTTACAATCTTTGAATATTCAGCAAGTCTAGACACAACTGAAGCTTGCTCTGCTGAACTGGTTTAGTGAACATATCAGCAGGGTTTTTCTTGGTGCTGATCTTCTTCACTACAACCCTCTTCTCATTTCTCAGAAAATGATACCTCACATCAATATGCTTGGTTCTCTCATGAAGAGAGTTTGAGAATGTGATAAACATAAGAGTAAACTTCAACTTAGTTTATTCATTGATATGAGAGGTGTATAAATAGATACAATTGAGAGAGACTAGCAAGCTAGCTTGGCGGCCACTGAGTATGTAGATGTGGGCGGCAAGCATGCAAAAGTAAAAGTAAAAGCTATGTCTATGACATAAAGTAAACTTCACAATTAATATGTCTATGACATAAAGTAAACTAGAGTTTGACATATTAATTGTTTATATGTATCACAATTAATATGTCTTTTATAATTAAATAAAGTGTACAAAATATTCATCAGACGAACTCCTCGAGGTCAGCTGGACACTCTGTGAACTTCAAGTGTCTTTGAAGTAATCTTTGTAATATTTCGTAATATTTCCACACCCTCAAATCTGGTCAGATATGTTGATGCAAACAAGTTTGCTACTAAGTCTCACCGAACATAAGAGGTGGAATAGCCTTGGTAAGAATATCGACATTCGATCTGTGAGGAAACATACTCGAGTTGAATAATCTTGGCATCAATCTTTTCTTCGTAAAGTGTCTCACAATGTCCACATGCTTGGTTTTATCATGATGGATAGGATCTTCAACCATGCATAAGGTCAATTATTATCACAAAGCAGAGTGTGATAGGTTGCTGAGGAGGTGGGTGAAGTTCGGTCCAAGACTTTTTAGCCAAAGAGCTTCACAAATGCCAAGTACAAGTGCCCTGAGTTCACTTTCAAGATCGCTTCTTGACACAAGAGGTTGTTTCTTGCTTCTCCAAGTAACCAGTTTCCCCATACATATGAGCAATAGCCTGTGGTAGATCGTCATCAATGTGACATCCAAACCCAATCAAGATCGGTGTAGACTTTGATTGATCTATCAAGAGACTTGGTGAAGTGCGGGCCTTTGGCCAGGAGTGGACTTTAAATATCTCAAGATCCTATTCACAAAGATCCCAATGTTGCTCAAGAGGGCGGTGCATGAACCGACCGACTGCACTAACCCCATATGCAATATCGTGCCTTGTGTGAGAAAGGTAGATGAGTTTACCTACAAGCCTTTGATATTGTTCTTTTCTGACAGCAATGTCACCATGCAGTAGGGTGTTACTGGGGTCTACTGGGGATACAGCAGGTTTGCATCCCAGCATGCCAGTTTCCTTCAGTAGGTCCAGGACATACTTCCTTTGGGAGACTGAAATGCCATTGGTGTTTCTAGCTACTTCCATACCAAGAAAGTACTTGAGGTAGCCCAGATCTTTAACTTGGAACACCTTTGCCAAGAGAGTCTTCAAGTTCGGATCTCGGTAGTCATCCCCAAGAAGGATGATATCATCCACATATACAATTAGAATGGACCTCCTCCGTTTGGTTGTCTTGACAAACATGGTGTGATCGAGTTGCATTGATGATATCCAGCAGCTTTAACCACGATGGTGAGTTTTCCAAACCATGCCCTTGGTGATTGCTTCAGCCATATAGAGACTTCCTCGCTTGCACACCTTGCCTTGAGTATGAGGATTGATAAAACCAGGGGTACATATCATATAAACCTCCTCAATGTGAGGTCCCCATTTAGAAAGGCATTTTTGATGTCCAATTGGTGAAGAGGCCACTAAGTTGGACAAATGAGGGAATCGATAACTTGACAAAGGTTGAGCTTTGCTCTTTGGTGCAAAAGTTTCCTTATAGTCAATGCCATAAGTTTGAGTGAATCCCCTTGCTACCAATCTGGCTTTATACTTGTCAATTTTACCATCGAAGATTGTATTTGATAGTGAATAACCATCTGCATTAATCGTTTTCTTGCCTTTGGGAAGAGTTGTGAGGTCCCAAGTATGGTTATCCAGAGAGCAATCATCTCTGCTTTAACAAAGACCTTCCACTTATCATTTTGAAGGGCCTCCTGAATATTTCTAGGGATAGAGTGAGAGTCCAGGTCCTGTGTAAACATGGCAAAGACAGGAGACAACTGATCATAAGATAAATAAGTATGAATAGAATGATCAGTGCATGATCTTTTCCCTTTTCTTAGAGCAATAGGTCTGTCATCCACTTCAGTAGACTACTGAGAGTCAATAAGTTGAGGTCCAGCAGACTCTGGTTCAGTAGGTTTGCTGTAATATGGAGTCCTTTCAAAGAATTTCACATCCATAGAATTGTAAAATTTCTTTTCAGTAGGAGAGTAACACTTGTAACCTTTTACACATCATGTGCATATCCAAGGAAAATGCACTTATGAGCTTTAGGATCAAGTTTATACATGTTGAGCATGAATATAAACAAACATAGTACAACCAAAGATCTTTGGAGGCAATTGGGTAATAAGATGAGAGCAGGGAGTGTGTGGTCGACAAGGTTTGGAGAGGAGTTTTGAAACCTAACACTCTGCTTGAAGTCTGCTGATTAAATATGTTGCAATCAATATAGCTTCACCCCACATGTATTTAGGAACATGTGTAGTGAACATGATTGATCTGGCCATTTCCAAAGAGATGCCTGTTCTTTCTTTCAAAGAACCCCATTCTCATTGAGGTGTTTCCACACAACTACCGATATGAACAATTCCTCTGTTTGTCAAGAAGTTCATGAGGTTAGACTCATAGTATTCCAGAGCATTATCGCCTCTTTAAGATCTTGATCTTAGTATCAAATTGGGTGGAGACCATGTGATAAAATTCTTGGAAGATAGGTCCAACTTCGATTTGTCTTTCATTAAGAACGACCAAGTGTTTCGTATGATCATCAATGAAGGTTACAAACCACCTTTTTCCTGTTATACTTTTCACTCTTGAGGGTCCCCATACATCACTGTGAATTAGGGTGAAAGGGGAAGAGGGCAAGTGAGGTAACTTAGCATACACAGATTTGGTGAGTTTAGCAAATTGACAAATATCACATTGAAGATCATTAAGATTACATCCTTTAAACAATTCAAGGATTAAAGACTTTAAATAACCAAAACTTGGATGTCCTAGTCTATAATGCCATAACATGATATTGTCTAGGTTTTGAGTGCAGTTCTTTGAGGCGGTTCTGTCTTGATCTTACTGTCTTGGCCACAGGTTGATCACGAAACAATCCCGAGTAGGGTTTAGCTTGCCCAATCACTTCCTCGAGAAGAGATCCTGGAATGTGCACCGATTCTTATTAAAAACAACGGTCCAATTCGATCTTTAGTGAGTTTACATGAGATATAAGGTTACTGATCTAACTTTGGAACAAACAGACATTCTCAGTAGATATATCCGATTAGTAAGTTTAACCTTCCCAACACCTTTTGCATAAGAAAGAACCATCGCTAGCCTTAATTTCGTGAATTTGATTGCATGGCATATATTGGGTAATAAGGTTTTTATTACAGTCATATGAGAAGAAGCCCTAATCAACAATCCAAGTCTCATTACTAAGAGGTGAGTAAAATATACTGCTTTAGCATGAGTGGCCATTTCATGAGGGGAGCTACCTTCCGATCTTTGAGCAATAAAGGCTTTAAAGGCAAAAACCGAGCATTCACTTCTACTGTCATTCTCCTCTTCACCGACAAGTTTGCCTTGACTTTCCCTGGTTGGTTTTGAGGTTTTAGAGGGGAGGTTTGCCATGTAGCTTCCAACAATTGTCCTTGGTGTGATTTGTGCGTTTGCGGTGATCACGAAACGACTTTCCGGCTTTCTCAAGAGGCTTCCTGTAAGTCTCATTAACCTTCAAAGAGGCGCACCTTCATGAGAGTTGTCGGCCAGGGGTTCAAAGAACATCACTTTCCTCCTCGCTTTCCTCATGTTTGACCTCAAGAAACATGGATTTGAGATTTGGAAGAGGTTTAGTAGCAAGAATTCTACCTCTGACATCATCAAGAGTAGGATTCAGTCCAGTAAGGAATTTGAATACTCTCTTTTTCTCGATAATGTCTTTAAAGAGTGAAGCATCTTTAACATCATTCCAGGGGTGAGTTTCCAACATATCTAGGTGTTGCCATGCCTTAGATAGTTGATTAAAGTTTTGAGTTACAGACATATCCCCTTGTCTGCAATTTTGAATCTGAGCTTGAGTTCATAGACTTGAGATGTATTGTCCTTTTTTGAGTAAAGGTCTCCGGCATTGTCCTGCATTTCCTTAGCGATGTCATACATCATGAAGTTCTCATCGATCTCTTTTGTCATAGACCTCGTGAGGATGGTCATGACTTGGTTATTTTCTCGTGTCCCATGCTTCAAACTTGGGGTCGGTTTCAAAGAGGGCGGTGTTTGGAACCAGACATGATATCCCATCTTGCCCTGGCCGGAGATATACATTTTCATAGACCTTGACCATAGCAAGTAATTGTTACCATCAAGTTTATGATTTGTAAAAGAAGAGTGTTCGATTATCCCGGTCTCACGAGGCATTGTGAGTCTATCAAGAAGATGAAACTTCACTAATGTTGACATTTTTCCGAAAAGAATCGAGTTTTTGCAAATGGATTTTAGAACTCAGTAAGGCTCCGATACCATGAAGAGAGTTTGAGAATGTGATAAACACAAGAGTAAACTTCAACTTAGTTTATTCATTGATATGAGAGGTGTATAAATAGATACAATTGAGAGAGACTAGCAAGCTAGCTTGGGCGGCCACTTGAGTATGTAGATGTGGGCGGCAAGCATGCAAAAGTAAAAGTAAAAAGCTATGTCTATGACATAAAGTAAACTTCACAATTAATATGTCTATGACATAAAGTAAACTAGAGTTTGACATATTAATTGTTTATATGTATCACAATTAATATGTCTTTTATAATTAAATAAAGTGTACAAAATATTCTCAGACGAACTCCCGAGGTCAGCTGGACACCTCACCAACTTCAAGATGTCTTTGAAGTAATGCTGTAATATTTCTGTAATATTTCCACATCTCATGATGAACCTGATCCTTAGCTAGATAAATTGCACTTAAACTGTCACAATAGATCTCAGCTTGATCCTGATGTAGTCCCAAATCACTGACTAGTCCCTTCAACCAGACACCTTCCTTGGCTGCTTCAGTAACAGCCATATACTCAGCTTCAGTAGTTGATAAAGCCATTGTTGCTTGAAAAGTTGCTTTCCAGCTGACAACTGAATTTTTCCCTAATGTGAAAACATAACCAGTCATAGATTTTCTACTGTCCACATCACCTGCATAATCAACATCACAATATCATGTGATCAGTTTCTTAGTATCACCTCCATAAATGAGACCAACATCAGTTGTACCTCTAAGGTACATGAACATTCTTTTCACAGCTTTCCAGTGTTCCTTTCCAGGTTGAGTCATAAACCTACTGACAACACTGACTGCCTAAGCCAGATCAGGCCTAGTGCATACCATGGCATACATCAGACTGCCAACTGCACTAGCATAGGGAACCCTTGACATGTACTCCTTCTCGTCCGCTAACTGTGAAGCAAAAACTGACAAATGAACATTTGATGCCATAGGAGTATCTATTGGCTTAGCAGCTGACATGCCAAATTTTGACAAAATCTTCTGTATATAGCCCTGCTGAGATAAAAAATAGTTTCTTCTGATTTCTATCTCTCCAGATCTCCATCCCCAAAATTTTCTTGGCTGCACCCAAATCTTTCATTTCAAACTGAGCAGTGAGAAGGTCTTTCAGATACTGAACATCAGACTTCTTCTTTGAAGCTATCAGCATTTCATCCACATATAACACAAGATAGATATATGACCCATCTTCCAACTGACTGTTGTAAACACAGCAATAATAAGGACTTCTGTTGTAACCCAACTGGATCATATAACTGTCAAACCTTTTGTACCACTGTCTAGGAGCCTGCTTCAGTCCATACAAGGACTTCTTCAACTTACACACAAGATCTTCCTTACCAGGAACTTGGAAACCCTCTGGCTGAGTCATGTATATCTCTTTCTCTACCTCACCATGTAGAAAAGCTGTCTTCACATCTAACTGCTCAAGTTCAAGATCTTGATGTGCCACTATTGCTAGTAACACTCTGATTGAAGTATGTCTGACTACTTGTGAGAATATCTCATCAAAGTCCACCCTTTCTTTCTGACTGAACCCTCTTGCAACCAAACGTACCTTATACTTAACTCTTTCTGCCTCAGTTACCCCTTCCTTCTTCTTGAAAATCCATTTGCAAGTAACAACTCTCCTTTCAGCTGGATTTTTAACTAGATCCTAAGTCCAATTCATTAGTAACGACTCCATTTCATCTCCCATGGAAGCAAGCCATTGAGATGCTTCAGAACATGTCACTGCTTCCCTGTAAGTAGAAGGTTCAAAACCATCCATTTTTTCTGCAACTTGAAGTGCATATCCAACCATATCATCAAACCCATACCTTCTAAGAGGTATCCCAACATTGGATCTTCTAGCTCTGCTGACAGCTATACTCTGCTGACCCGCGTTCTCAGTTTGATGCTCAACTGACATTTGCTCAGCTGACTGGCTTGGATTCAGCTCTGGTACAACAACTAGATCAAATGAAAACTGACTTGGATCAGTTGATTGTTGCATTCCAACTGACTCCACCTGAAGCTCCTCCTTACGGTCAGTTTTCTTAGTTTCAGCACTGGTTTCAGTTTCAGTTATCCTTCCCACTGATGATCTGAGTATAGAATTTTCATCGAAAACTGTATCTTCGCTGAGAATGAATCTGTTTTCTGCTGATGACCAAATTCCGTACCCCTTTACTCCATCACCATACCCCACAAACACTCCTTTCTTGGCCCTTGGTTCCAGTTTCCCTTCACTGACATGATAGTAAACTGTGCTTCCAAATACCCTTAGAACTGAATAATCTACAGGCTTTCCTGACCACATCTCAACTGGTGTTTTGAGACTGATCCCTGTGTGAGGACTCCTGTTGATTAAGTAGCAAGTTGTGGTAACAGCCTCTGCCCAAAATCTCCTTGACAAACCAGCATGAGAAAGCATACATCTTTCTCTCTCCAGAAGAGTTTGATTCATTCTCTCAGCTACACCATTTTGCTGAGGAGTATTCCTGACTGTATGATGTCTGGCGATACCCTCAATTTGGCACAATGTATGAAACTCAGTCTAACAGAATTCTAGACCATTATCTGTACGAAGCCTCTTGATCTTCTTCCCCAACTGATTCTCAACTAGAGCCTTCCATTGCATGAAGCTTTTGAATGCCTCGCTTTTGTGTTTCATCAGCAACACCCAAGTCATCCTTGAATAGTCATCAATAAAGGACACAAAATATCTATGACCACCCAATGACTCCACCTTTGATGGCCCCCAACAATCAGAATGATTGTAATCAAGTGATGACTTTGTATTGTGTATCCCTTTTGAGAACTTGCTCCTATGAAGCTTCCTAAACACACAATGCTCACAAAAGTCTAGATTCTTGACCTTACATCCCCCAAGAAGATCTTTCTGAGAAAGAACCCGCATCCCCTTTTCACCCATATGACCCAGTCTCATATGCCACAGTTTTGTAAGTTGTGACTGATGAATCTCAGTTGATGCCACAAAGAATGAGAACCAAAGAACAATCGACCACTTGTAGTATATACAGAGTCCCTTTCTTGATTCCCTTGAGAACCTCAACTGAGTTTTTATAGACACTCAGCACACCACTTTCCCCCTTAAAACTGAATCCCCTGTTGTCCAAAGAACTACCAAGATTTTGGTCATTTGTGGAACATGCCTAACTTCACTCAGTTTACAGAATCTTCCATCCTCTGTCCTCAACTGAACTGAGCCAATCCCAATTACCTTGCAGACCTTGATGTTTGCCATATATATATGACCACCATCTATCTGCTGATAACTCGAGAACCACTCTCTATGAGGGCAAATATGAAAGGATGCCCAGAGTCCAGAATCCACACATCAGTTTGATGTCCTGACTCTCTTGCCACTAGGGCCATGTCCTCATCTGAATCATGCTCACCATTTCTTCAAAGAATTGTGCAGCTAACGTTCTCAATTGTTTCTTCCTCTTTGGACAATTGGACTTTCAATGTCCCTGCTCCTTACAATAATTACAGACATCTGTGGATTTAGGGCCTTTGGACCTTGTCTTCTTGGAACTTTTCTTCCTAGACTGACCATGCTCTTTTCCACTGCTACAACTGACTATCAGTCCTGCAGCCTGACTGTCTGCTCCATCTACCTTATGTCTCAGCTCCCTGGCATGTAAAGCTGATTTTACATCCTCTAAAGCAACTGTACCCTTCCCAACTATGAAAGACTGCACAAAGTTCTCATAGGAAGCTAGTAACGAAACCAACAAAATTAAAGCAACATCTTCATCCTCAATCTTAACATCAATATTCCTGAGATCAAGTAATATTGTGTTCAGTTGATCAAGATGATCTCTCAACTGAGCCCCCTCATGCATCATCAGTGAATGACCTCTCTTGAAGAACAACTTGTTGGTCAATGAATTAGTCATATCTGAGCTTTCAAGATTTAACCATAACTTGGCAAAGGTGTCTTCCTCAGAAACTTCTGTGATAACATCATCAGACAAGCACAACATGATGGTTGAATGTGCTTTCTCCTCCAGACTGGCATAATCTGCATAACTGGCATCCCCTCTACCTGATAGAAGAGTCTACAATCATTGTTATTTTAACAAGGCCCGCATCTTGATTTGCCATAAACTGAAACTGTTCCTCCCTGTAAATTTATCAATCTTCACGTTCATTGCTGACATCCTTCTAATTAAAGAACAAATTTTTGATCACGAAATCCTAGAACCGGTCACCGGTCTTGGTGAAGATCAACTTTGTTCACCTGCAACTCCTGAATCTTGAACCTAACCTGTCTCTAATACCAGTTTGTTATAAACACAGATAGGAATATGCAGTTTAAGAAAGAACCAAATACAGATAGCAATGCAAACGTAAAGAATGGCGGAATTGATAAACACAGAAACAAGAAGAACACAGTGATTTAACGTGGTTTCCGGCGATGTGCCGACTATTCCACGAACAGAAAAGGAGATATTTATTATGCACAGAATTACAAGGTTTTCACAAGTGTGTGAATAACACTTTGAATGACACACATTGCATTGATTACAACATTGGTATTTATAGACACAAGTCCCAAACCCTAACCGCCATAGATCTTTATCGGAACTACCATAAGTACCCCAGATGTGGACCCCAGCTCCAATTGTTATCCATCAGACGAAACCCAGTTCAAAACTGACTTCCCAGACTTGTAATCAGATGCCCAGATGTAGAACTCAATTAGAATCGAAGATAACTCAAGTAGTCCGAGCCGATCGTTGACTTGAAAGAAACTCAGTTGCACTTCATCAAACTAACTTTCACAGAACTGAATATACTTAACTGAACTAACCATCAAACTCAGTCTCAGTTTTCCCATATTAGTTCTACCAGATATTTCTCAGTTTGGAGATCAAGTCATCAAAACTGACATTATTGACCAGATCTAAAAGATGTTAGTTTGACAGCTCTGATACCATAATAAAGAATTATAAAAAATATATTGCATTGATTAAACTGATAGAATATTACAATATATATAGCCTAAATAATGATAGGTAGAAATTTATTTAAACCAAATAATGTATCCTAATATAATTCAAATTTAAACATAATTATCTAAACAAATCCTAACTCAATCTTGTCATTATCACTAACACTCTTGTATTATTTCTAATATACTTTAAATATTATTATTGTCATTTTTGTCATGTAGTGACTTATTGAGTAAGTCACCGAACCTGATATATTTGTACTCTCCGTTCAGTTGAATGCAATATAATCAATTTTATATTTCTCTATTATAGTATCAGAGCTCTATGACTAATGTCTTTCAGATCCTGGTCAATAATAAAGAAATTCTTTTGGGTAGGGGTTCATTACCGTAATCTAAACGAACCCGCACCCATCTTCTTTCATATTTTTTTAATATTTTTTTCTCCAATTATTATTATCTTTTTATTTTTATTTTCCCGGTCATATTCCAATTTTTTTTTCCTCCTCCAATAAAATCCTTTCTTCCTTCTTCCTCTTTGTACGTCCTTCATTCACAGGTCCTCTCCGGGAACCATGGCACAATAGCTCCCTTCCGCCTCTTCTGCATTCTCTTCCAACATTGCTCCGTAAGCACTCCTCCACGGCTATGACCTTTTTGTCTACGTTGATGGCACCACTGCTCCGCCTCCTCTCACCATCACCGCTGATGGTTGGTTCTTAAAAGCCCAATCTAGATAACCCACTCTGGAAATGACAGGAATCTCATTCTCTCCTCCGTCTCACCCCCTATGTTCGTGCATTATTTTTTTTCTTTTCGTAGAAGCTCCCTGCAAATTTTTTTCACCACCGTCGTGTAACTTTTTCCCACCACCTCCTTACTCCATCATTTTCGCCATTCCAAGTCTTTCTTCTACATCGATTCAGCCTCCTCCGTCTTTCATACTAGCTCCGATACCATATTAGGATCAAACGCTTACCTTTGTACTAAAACCAATTGGTATTAGTAAATGTGCGACTATATTTCCTTATATCACGCCCCCTCAAGTGTGGGCCTATAAGAAGAGTGGGGCCCAATACTTGGGCCTATAAGAAGATAGTGGGGCCCAACACTTTTTTTTGTTTTTGTTTTTAATTATGCTAGAAGCGGGGCTTGAACTCGGGATCTCCTACTCCGATTAGATCAAGCGCTTAGCGTTGTACTAAAACCAATTGGTGTTAGTAAATGTGCTACTATATTTTCTTATATCACGCACCCTCAAGTGTGGGCCTATAAGAAGAGTGGGGCCCAACACTTGGGCCTATAAGAAGAGAGTAGGGCCCAACACTTTTTTTTGTTTTTGTTTTTAATTGTGTTGGAAGCGGGGCTTGAACTCTTGATCTCCTACTCCGATTAGATCAAGCGCTTAGCGTTGTACTAAAACTAATTGGTGTTAGTAAATGTGCTACTATATTTCCTAACATCGCGCTCCCTCAAGTATGGGCTTATAAGGAGGGACAGAGGTCCAACACTTGACTTGTTTTTTTTATTTGGAAAGTGTGGGCCTATAAGAAGAGAGGGGAGCTTAACACTTGTTTTTTTTTTAATTTTGCTGGAAGCGATGCTTGAACTCAGGATCTTCTGCTCCGATACCATATTAGGATCAAACTCTTTATCGTTGTATTAAAAACAATTGGTGTTAGTGAATTTGCTATTGTATTAGCTTATATCATCAAATCTAGTGCATGTTTTTAGCAGCACAATAAAACTATTGTTTTTGGTAAAATGGTACAATCGACGTTTAGAGAGCTGATAATTGACTTTTTCATTGGTCAACTGTTACAATTAATCGAACGTGAAAAAAAATCAATTTCTAACTTTAAAATTCAATTTTTTGTCGGTTGATTGTTTCTGGTGTGGTATTACGCTAAAGCAAGTACTGTGTTACTAAAAGCACTCATAAGATAAACGATAAATATATGGACCTTAATGCATACGATGAAGCTATAAATAACAATTTCATTTTTCTAGGAGAAATGTGACATTATCTTAAAGACCCCTCAAGTGTGTGAAATAATGTTCACACCAGGATTCGATCTCATGACATTTGTCTCTGATAGTATGTCGAACTACCATCTCTCTCAAAACCTTAAGCTGGTGGCGAGGTTGATAATTAACATCTTATACAGCTGAATTGTCTTTTCCTTATTGAGTTTTTATCTCAAGCTAATCAAATTCAAAGGACTTGTAATTAATTTTGACCACGTGTCCTGTATTTTACGAGGTAAAATCTGGGTTTTCTTGAACAATTAATTAACAGTGCTCTTTTTGATGGAAGACTATGATCAAATGTGTACTTCCAAGATTTCACATATGGCGGCTGACGAGGGTCGGACCAACCCTTGCCATGTGTCATAAGTGGTGGAATCTAGCTTTCAAACAGAGCGAAAGAATGTTAATCATCAGCCCAGTGACACTGCTAAAGCCGAACTAAATGACATGTTGGGACGACGATCAGATGAGTTCTTCTGCATGTCATCGTTCACAGAGTACATCGATAATTATCCCCGACCAGCGGGCTTCAAAATTCTGAAAATCGAGTCATATGATGGATCTAAGGACCCTTATGATCATATGCACCAATATATATCACATGTGAATTTGTTCAATGCTCCAGATGAGATGAAGTGCAAGACATTCCCTGCGCTGCTCACAGGAAGTGCTCGGGAATGGTTCATGATTTTCGGAATGTCATTATCAGGACAGGGTTAACATTATCAGGACATTCCTGTTATCCCTGTGATTTTAAACGAAGAAATCATTATCAGGACATGGATAACAGGGATGAGCCCTGATGAAGAAGAGACCACACACCGGACCCTGATGACCAGATGGACAACTGCCCCATAAACACAATTAACACGATCTCAGGTGGGCCATACAATCCCACCCGAACTGAAGGTACGAGCAGTAGCAGGTCTGTCGCTCCTCCTGAATCAAACAAGAGGCAAAGACTTTCTAGAGAAGTAACCTATGGCCCCATGGACTCCCTTACTTTGGTAATAAACAACGAAGGATTGGTGATAGAGGCGGTGGTGAGCAAGCACTTGATAAAGCACATCTGTGTGGATACAGAAAGTACGGTAAGCATGCTTTACTATAACGTTTTCCGAGCTATGGAGCTAAAAGATGCAGAATTAACACCCGTCTCTGCACCTCTATTCGGTTTCACTGGACCACCAGTTCATCCATTGGGCATGATCAAGTTACCTACCACCTTTGGAACAGAATCAAAGGGCAGGACCCTGATGGTAAATTATATGGTCATGAAAGCTCCCTCCGCGTATAATGTGATCATGGGAAGACCAGCCCTGATCGATCTTAGAGCTGTGATATCCCGAGCTCATATCAGTATGAAGTTTCCCAACATGGGAAGGCTCAGTAGAAATTAAGGGTGACATGGAAACAGCCAGGAGTTGTTACACTGCAACTGTAAACGGGAAAATGATGTTTCAACAAGTAAACATTGAAGAATTACTCCCCAAAGACGAGGAGAGCTGGTTGTCTGAAGACCAGACCGAGGCTGTTAGCCTATGGGATGAACAAGTATACTTAACTGTGAATATGGGCTCTTGGGTCCCAAACCCACACAAAGGAGCTCTAGTCAATCTCTTAAAGGAATTTAGAGAAGTGTTTGCGTGGAAGACTGAAGAGATGCCAGGTCTCTCCTTAGAGTTAGCTGTATAAAAATTAAATGTTGATCCGAACAGGAACTTGTTCGGTAGAAGAAGAGGCACTTCGCTCCTAAGCGAATCTCAACTATTGAAAAAGAAGTGACCAAGTTGCTTCAGGCAAATATCATCAAGGATGTCCTATACCCAGAGTGGTTGGCAAATCCAGTGCTGGTCAAGAAGCCAGATGGGAGCTGGAGAATGTGTGTTGATTTTACTGATCTCAACAAGGCATGTCCTAAGGATTGTTATACACTGCTAAATATTGACCGCCTTTTTGACTCAATAGTAGGATATGAGGTATTCGCATTCTTAGATGCGTATAAGGGTTATCATCAAATTTCTATGGATCCACAGACTTAGAGAAGACCTTATTCATTACAGAGTTTGGTACGTACTGTTATATCACCATGCCATTTGGTTTAAAAATGCAGGGGGCAACCTACCAGCGAGCTGTGAACAAGATATTTGCCCAGTAGATTGGCAGATGTATGGAGGTATATATAGACGACCTCCTAATCAAGAGCACTCAAATGAAACTTAACCCCAATAAATGCACTTTCGAGGTATGGTCGGGAAAATTCCTAGGGTATATGATATCCAAAGATGGAATCAGATCCAATCCTGATAAGGTAGATGCACTGAAAACCATGCCACCACCCAAAAACATCAAAGACGTATAGAGGTTAACAGGTCGAATAGCAGCGTTGAACAGATTCCTCCAGGTCCGCACAATGTGCCTTACGTTTTTTCAAGATTCTGAGAAGAGCCAGTCCATTCCATTGGGACGAAGAGAGTCAGAAATATTTTGAAGAGTTAAAATTATACTTGGCCGAGCTGCCAACATTAACAGCTCCTCTGGAAGGAGAAACTTTGTATGTATACTTAGTAGTATGTGAAGAGGCACTGAGTGCCATAACGGTCAAAGAGCAGGATGGCAACCAAGTACCAGTTTTCTTTGTAAGTAAAGCACTTCGCGGACTAGAAGTAAGGTACACAAACGCGGAAAAATTGGCGCTAGCCCTGGTGCATGCCTCTAGGAAGCTAAGGCCTTATTTCCTGGCTCACCCGATTGCTGTAATTACTGACCAGCCTCTTCCACAAACATTGGGACGACCTGAAACTTCAGGAAGATTGGCAAAATAGGTGGTCGAACTGGCATAGTATGATCTTGACTTTCGTCCGTGAAATGCGATCAAGGCATTGGCAGACTTCTTAGCAGAGGGAAAAACTATTCATTTAGACGATGAACAGCCGTACAGTGAAGATAACAAGTGGAATTTATACGTTGATGGAGCAGCCAACAAGGAAGGAGCAGAGGCAGGTCTTCTGCTCGTCAGTCTGAAAGGGGAAGAGTTCACATATACTTTACATTTTGGATTCCAAGCTACAAACAACGAAGCAGAATATGAGGCTTTAATCACCGGGCTCACGCTGGCTATGAAGCTCGGAGTAAAAAACCTACAAGTTCACAGTGATTCTCAACTTGTGATTAACCATATCAATGATGAGTATGAAGCAAAGGAAGATCCCATGAAGAAATACCTTACAGTGGAAAAGTCTTTACTTGAATAGTTTCAAATGGTCCAGGTCAGCCGCATACCTCGAGCTGAGAACAAGAGGGCAGACGTGCTTTCAAAATTTGCCTCTAACTTTATATCAGACAGAAAAGTGTTGGTAGAGCTCCTCAAGGACATAAGTTATGATCAGCAGATAGTCCAGCCAATCACGCAAAGTAGCACTTGGATGGATCCTATTGTCTCTTACCTTTTAGATATGGACACCTCCCTAATGACAGAACTCAGGCTACGAAAGTGAAATTATTATCTGCTAGATACTCAATGTTCAATGATGTTCTTTATCGCAGGTCGTACATTGCTCCGTGGCTCAGATGCACAACAATAGAGGAAGGAAACTACCTCCTTCGAGAAATACACTTGGGAATTTAAAGAAACCATCCCAGAGCTTGGACATTGTCAAGAAAATGCCGCATGTTCGGCTACTTCTGGCCTACCATGTTACAGGATACTAAAGAGCTCGTTGAGAAATGTAAGTCATGTGAGATGCACGATAACCTTTCACACCAGCCATCGCAAGCCATGATCTCTCTCGTGTCCCCATGGCCCTTTGATCAGTGAGGGGTCGACCTAGTGGGACCACTCCCACTAACTCCTGGTAACTTCAGGTTTTTGGTAGTAGCAATGGACTATTTCACCAAATGGGTAGAAGCCGAACAACTAACTACAATCACCGGTAAACAGATTCAAAAATTTCTATGGAAGAACATTGTTTGCAGATATGGAATTCCAAAGTCATTGATCTCGGACAACGGAACTCAATTCGAGGATAAAACTATTAAGGAGTGGTGCGATGAGCTACACATAACTCAGCACTTTACAATACGTGGGCTATCCCAAGCTAATGGGCAGGTTGAACAGATTAATAGGCAGATCAAGATTTGGTTAAAGAAGCGCCTCGAGGAAGAAGAAGAAAACTGGGTCGAGCATTTGCCCAACATATTATGGGCATACAGAACAACGCCGAACTCGACCACAGGGGAAACTCCATTCAGTCTGGCATATGGGTGTGAAGCAGTAATTTCGGCTGAGATAGGCCTACCCTCACCTAGATCGGAGCTTTATTTTGAGGAAGACCAGTTAACCAAGCTCAGGCATTCTAAAGATGATATTGAAGAAGCTCGGAATGTGGCTTTCGTTAGATAGGCCAAGTATAAACAGAGGATTTCCAGTATTACAACTCCCGGGTTAAGCACTCGTATTTTAAAGAGGGAGATCTGGTTCTAAGAAAGAACGAGGTAAGCAGGCAGGGAGCCCAAGGTAAACTCGATCCGAACTGGGAAGGACCTTACAAAGTTGTAAAGGTACATGGAAATGGAGCATATCAACTAGCTGATGCTAGTGGCAGGACCATACCATGCAGTTGGAACGCCAACAACTTAAGAAGATTTTATGTCTAGGACAGGTTGTAGACTCTATTCCATATGTTTGTTTTAATTTCTATTAAATAACATGTAATTGAACATCAGTTATAATAATAAAGTTTAAATTTTGCATATGTGCATGTTTATTATTTAAATTTATAAAAATCAGAAAGTTTGCAAAGGAAATTTTCCTAAGTCTGCAGGACATACGATCAGAACTGAGTTGCATGTCAGACTCAGAAAGTTTGAAAAGGACAAACTTCATAAGTCTTCAGGACAGACGATCAAAACTGAGCTGCAGGTCAGACTCAGAAAGTTTGCAAAGGACGAACTTCATAAGTCTGCTATCCAGACGATCAGAACTGAGCTGCATGTCAGACTCAAAAAGTTTCTGAAAGACAAACTTCATAAGTCTACAGGACAGACGATCAGAACTGAGCTGTAGGCCAGACTCAAAAAGTTTGCAAAGGACAAACTTTCTAAGTCAGCAGGACAGACGATTAGAACTTAGCTGCAGGTCAGACTCAGAAAGTTTGCAAATGACAAACTTCATAAGTCTGTAGGACAGACGATCAGAACTGAGCTGCAGGCCAGACTCAGAAAGTTTGCAAAGGACAAACTTCTTAAGCCTGCAGGACAGACGATCAGAACTGAGCTGCACGTCAGACTCAAAAAGTTTGCAAAGGACAAACTTCATAAGTCTGCAGGACAGATGATCAAAACTGAGCTGCAGGTCAGAATCAGAAAGATTGCAAAGGACAAACTTCATAAGTCTGTAAGACAGACGATTGGAACTGAGCCAGATCAGACTCAGAAAGTTTGCAAAGGACAATCTTCCTAAGTCTGTAGGACAGACGATCAGAACTGAGCTGCAGGTCAGACTCAAAAAGTTTGCAAAGGACAAACTTCCGAAGTCTACAGGATAGACGATCAGAACTGAGCTGCAGGCCAGACTCAGAAAGTTTGAACTAAAATATTCTAAGTATACCATCCGAGACCTAAGCTCACGCATAGGCATACTAAATGAGTAGGTTACCCTAGTAAGTACTGTAAAAACAAAGCAGTATGGCATGAAAATTGCATAAAAGCCAAACTGTAAAAACAAAGCAGTAAGGCATGAAAATTGCATAAAAGCCAAACTGTAAAAAAAATGCAATAAGGCATGAAAATTACATAGAAGCCAAAGTAAAGTGCATATATATTAATAATGGCCAAAGTACAATTTTACAAATTTCTGAGCAAAATAAATGTTTAGGAAGGACAAAATACATAGAAAAACTTAAAAGTCTATCTTAAGGCTCACGAGCAGGATTCTGTTGAGCAGAAGAAGCAGCAGATCCAGAAGCTTGACGAGCAGCAGCAGGCCACCGAGCATACTTGGCGGCTATGTCCTCTCCCCCTGGAACCCCTTAAGCCTATCATCATAGACTTTATGGGAGCTAGGCTTGCACAAACCATGATGAGGGAGATCCTCAATCACTTACTTAGGACATTGGCCCTTAGCCTCATCTACGCCCAGAGTATAGCCATGCCAAAGAATAGGGGCCAGTAAAGCCTTCAAAGCTCCAGAACACCGAGGAGAACTTTTATACGCATGAACTGCCTGGGTGATCTGGTTAGAGATGGCATCATTTAGCTCATCTATTTCAAATTGGAGCTAGGTAATTGCCTTCTCCAGCTCAGAAGTTTGCTTCAGATGCTCATCAGTCGCCATCTACAGGTCGGAAGCAAACTGATCACTGATCTTCTATGGCTCGGCCTCTTGAACAGCAAGCTGCTTCTTCAAAGTCGAAACCTCCTGGTCCTTAGACGCCAAATCGTGCTTATGTTTTTGGCAACTTGCTGACAGCACAGCAACTCACTGCTCCAAGGATCCCTTCCGGGATGATAGGTTGTTAAACCTCTTTAGAACCTCATTACCAATATTGGCACCCTGTAAAAATGTATTTAAGGTGTCAGTAACTCTCATAGAAAAATTAGATATAATCAAAGGAAGAAAGAGCTTACAGCAGCGGCCAAGTCCTTATCGGACATCCCAGCTACGTCCTCAGAACGGGGTAAGGAACCCCCTTCAAATCGGAGAGGTCTTGGTTATCACCTGAAGACCTGCTCCTTTTTTCTCCCAGATCGGGTACGTAACTGGAGCTGCCCCTCCGCAGCTTCATGATCTGAGCCGTCTAGAACAACCAGGCTCTCCTCTCTACTTTGGTCTGTACGTTGTGATGGGATGGTCTATTCATCCTCTCGAGGGCCCTCAGAGGTTTGGACGCCTTTAATATTCACCTCGGGGTTCAAAGGTAGAACCGCCGCAGTACCAGCATCTTCGGTCCTTTCCGAGTCCAAGCTCGGCTCATGTTGCTTGTCCCTGACCTCCTCTTCCCCGATGGCCTCAGCGAAGATATCGGCGAAATCAGCCACTACAAAAACAAGGAAAGACAAAGGTCATTACGAGCAGAATAGAATATCTAAGTTACATAAGAAAGTCAGGCAACATATAAAGTCCTACAATTGAGTAAACCTCATGTACAGGTTTGGCCCCGCATCGGCCAGCCGAGCAGCCTCGATCAACTCGGAAGAATACTCCTTCATGTCCAGAAAATACTAGAGTTGGCAATGTCGTCTAGCAACTTAGCCTCGACCCCAGTAGGGCATACGTCCGGGGGAATGGAGTTGGAGTTCCATCTACCCAACTCAGGGAGTCCATCATGGCGGATAAAGAAAAAGTGAGATTAATTTCCAGTTGTGAATATACGTCTTCCTCTTTGAATGGATAGGAATAGTTCGCTGGTGGTATGTTCGGCGGGGAAAGTAGTACCACCCAGTGTGGTTTTTAACATTTTTGTGCTGGTAGTAAGTCCGGAATAGCTCAACAGAAAACTCTGTATCTAAACACCGACACCAGATGGAAAACCTTATGACCTTCCTAACACCATTGGGGGCTATCTGGGAGGATCCTAGGTTATAATACCTAAGCACGGCTAAGAGGCCGGACATAAAGGAACCCTCAACCCGCATTCGAACTGCACCTTAAAAACTGTGCAATACCCCTTCGGAGGTTGATAGGCGTATCTGTTCGGAATAGCCGGATGGCGGGGAGCATACATGTCCATATCAACCCCATACTTGGTGCAAATCCGGACAATCTCTTCCTGGGTAATGGGGCAATCCACTCCATGACTACCCATAACCGCCTTAGTGGCAATGTGACGTTTTAAGCTCTGGAAAAAGGAGAGGGCCCCGGAGATTGTGAAGCAGGGGGTAAGTTAGTAAAACAAGGGTCAACAATTAGATGTTCAAACCCTCTACGGCTTATCAAAGGAAAAAAGGGGCCAGATTTTTAGGAGGAACCCTAAAATCAGAAGTACCACCCTAAGACTCAAAATGAGACTCAAACAATCGTTCTACGGAACTATCAGTGGCAGGGTAATCCCTCATTAACTAGCAAACTCGGAATGTGAAGTAAAAAAGAGAAAAGATACTTACTTGTAAAAAATTGAAGAAGAAGAAAGGAGTGCAAATGATCTTGAAACGTCCAAGTTCTGATTTATCAGTTGAGTGAATGATATAAAGGTTGATATGATGGATTATAACCCCCAAACACGACCTTGGGAAACGATCCCACTTCAAACGCATGGATGAAAATGCCTCGTTCCTAGGGACGGTTATAACAGCGTTAAAACTGTAGATCTGCCACGTGTTAGGGTAAAGTCCTTAGGAAGTTTTTATAAAAAGAGCAAAACCCGCTTAAGTCAAATCTGACCAAACCACCAGAGTTTAGGCAGATCTGGGGGGCTTATGACGAGGGTCGGACCAACCATTGCCACGTGTCATCAGTAAAATGACTAAGTCTTTAATGAGGTTATAGAATTGACCAGTCTTAGGGACAGGTTCTTTAAGTCCGATCAGGACAAACATAACAACACCCCAGGTGGGAGGTCTGACGTGTCCTCCTGACCAGACCACCGCAGGTCGACTCGGTCATGTCGGGGTTTGGGTAGTGCAGCCAAGGTCAAGACGACCTGAGGAGCTCACCGCAGGTCGGCTAGAGCTTTCCTTATCCGATATTTAAACATGTTCTTATTATAGGATAAAATGGAAAGAATCGGAGTGCTTAATGACTCTAATTCTGGTAATTAAGAACGCCCATAATAATCCCTAAAATCAAAGGGCATTCACGCGTAATAATCTTTAGGGGTTAAGAATACCGAATCTTTGTTGGACAAGGAACTAGACTAGACGTCCCTTATATATATACGTTCCCTAAAGAACTATGGAGCACTTCATTCCAATACATTCATTGGATACGTAGGCAACTTGAGAGAAATAACTCCCAGGCTCAGTCTATAAATCACCATAAACACCATCCCTTTTATTTGATTGTTCTTGAATTCTTGTGACTAAAAGAAATACGGTCCGGATTTATTAATAGACGTTCAGCGGCATTTTCATATTTTGGGTGTTTATAAATGCTAAACATAGGATGGATGACATTAATTATTCAGATCAAAGGGGTTACTATATATGGGGTCCAAATGTCATGCTTGTAGGGATGCTGAATCTATTCGGCATATCTTTATTGACTGCCCTTTTGCAAAACTAGTGTGAAATTATTTTGGGGATTTCTTCGGTATCCAGGTTCCTAGCTTTTGTTGTCGGTATTGAAGCCCTGATAATTTTTAGAGGTCTACTACTTTTTCCATGTGGAAAGATATCTTTGGTTGATTGCTATTGCGTTCACGGTGCGGCCTAATTGTATCTTAGGCGATCATTCGATTCCGTTTTATTTTCAATAGCTTCAAGATGATCAGGAAGACCATGAAAATCCCAACTCCTATGCGGTAGTCTCATCCACAACCGGATTGGTATAAGCATATTTTTGATGGAAGTTCAATGAGTGATTTTTGTACCAGATCGAGGCGGTGTTTTCTGTGAGGCTCTGGGAGATTTTTGTTATGCTTATACATCAGAGGTATGATGCAGGATCGGCTCTTTGGGCAGAAGGAAATTTGATATTGCTAGCTTCATGCTTACTAAGCTAAGTTTGTGCATGCAACAATTAAGAGATTATTAAGTTAGATACTGAAACTGACTTGAAGGTCTTTCACACCATTAATTATTATGCAAAAGGAGGATGCATGTGGGCGGGATGTAATCTTTGTATGATCATTTTGTGTATTCATATGTTGTTGGAGTCTGGAGATGGACTATTAATTCTTTTACTCATATTAATTATATATAGGGAATGCAACTCGATCGCAAATTCCTTGGCAGGCTTAGATGGACAATCCATTATATATCTTTGCTTCCTTTAATTTCAAGAAGCGCCTCACCGGTCACCACACCAGAACTCTTATACAGGATGACAATCATGAAATCTATCATATTCGAAGAATACGCCTGCGAACCGCGTAGGTTGTGGCCTCTACTATACTTACCCTACGTTGTTTGATATGGTGGGTTGTTTTCTGCTCTCCTTTTTACTTGCAGGGATTAATTGATGTTGTTGTTGCGACCTTGTTATATATGTGGCAAAGATATCGTGGTCGGTAATGTAAAGTCTCGCATCGATAAAGTAGTAGAATGATCATTCCATATAACTGTGAGACATAAATATCTTATCAATTCGGGTTAGCCATTTTAGCTAATCAGGTTCTTAGTTCCAATTTCCGCATTAGATCAGATTTTATTGCACGTGTTGGAAGTTTCTCAATTTTTGTGTTGTCGGGAGATGGACCTATTGTGACTTTTCTTATCAAGACCAGAAGATTTCAATTTTCCATGAGATAGGTACCAAAAGTATGGATGAGGTTTTCACCTTTGCTCGTTGTCTGGATCCCAACTTTTAAAGTAAGGAGCATAAAGTATGGTTGTAAGTTGTAACACCCCTGATTTTCGGGTAAGGGTAATCTTATAGATTTATTTGTCCTAATATTTAATTAAGTGGATAATAATTTTTTTTATTGGTAATTAAAGATAATGTGGATTTATGGTAACTAAGTTATAAATAAATCTCCCCCATTAGTTATCCCTCGTTTCACACGCCGCATATTAGGGGGAAAAAAAACCGCACTGCTCTGAAGAAAAGTTTAGGGAAAAAAATATTCAACGGAATCTGTAATCACAATGCCAATCCGTTCACCGTTCCAACATGCCGTAGTAGAGAAAAGTGATCACCGTGGCAAAACGAATCTAGCGATATTAACATCTCCCCATTTCATAAGTATTCGTTTCTAACCCTAAATTGGAATCTTAATCGTTCTTTGTAGAAATATGACTTTGGGTGTTGTAGATTACTTCCAATGTTATAGTAATCGTAGAATTGTGTTTTTTGTTCGTAGAAATTTCTTAGAAGTCGAGGAATTGTGGGAATCATCGTTGTTTTGCTTTTGGATCGCTTTATTGTCAAATTAAAGGTAATGGGGAGTTCTAAATCGGGTTTTCTAGGTTGTGGATTGTGTTATTTTGTTGTTGGATTGCATATAAATGTTTATTGCAGGTATGGTGATATATTAGTGCCTAAAAGGTACTAATTTTGAAGTTAAAAAGGCAGGAAACCGAACAGGGATGAATAGGGATCGAAAAGCGCAGAAAATTGCCCGCAAACAGGATAGGTGTGCGCCTATCATGCAGTAGGTGTGTGCCTATGGGGTCTTCTGGGGATAACGTACGTATCAGTGCTTGTAGGCAAGCGCCTAGCCTTTTGTTAGGCTTGCGCCTACCGGTTTAGAGAGTTCAGAAAATTCCCAGTCAAGTTGGGTGGGCGACTAATTAAGGTTCTGTAAGCGTGGGCCTAACCCCCCAGAAGTGTTGTATTGCCTTATTCCGGGTACCATTCGATATGAATAGGTCCTATGAGCATATGCCACTTCCTAAAAGTACTACTTTATCTTATTTTGGTGTGTTACTCGCTACAACATGGTATGTATGACTTTGGGGTATAATTACTTGGAACCTTAGTTATCATACCCGGCCCGGTCATTGATCCGGAAAAGCCACCGGGTCACTGGTTCAACTGGAAAATTTATATAGTAGTAAAATATATATATAATATCACGAAAAATATATTTTTTTGATAATTCATATTCAAGTATATAATGATATGAAACTATCTATTACCTTATGAGCTACAATTTGGGAACTCGGAGTTTGTTTATTTGATTATCATAAGAAAATATGTAGAGAATTACAAGGGTAAAATAAATCATCAACTTTTAAATACTTTATCGATACATGTAAGTATTAATTATTTGAATGTTTATTCACTTATTGTTAATATTAGATTAGAAAAACTAAATATAATGTTTGTTGGAAAGTATGACTTGAATTATTTAGCAAAATGTCGCAAGAAATTTATAGGTTTTTTAAGTAAAAAAAATATGATTTTGATGTAGATCTATAACAAATAATAAGTGCATATAAAAATTAAATAATGATTTGCAATATATCGAAGAGATTTGAGTATTTTTGCCACATAAAATCAGTTTGATGCCTATTTCATATTTTTTTTATTAAACTTGCTTGACCCACCGGTTCAACCAGTGCCCACCAGGTCACCGGGTGAACCGCTGGGTTCACCGTGTTTGAGCGGGTAGCTTGCTTAAACGAGTTGATGCTAGAACCGGCCCGGTTCCATGACTGGGTCGAACGGTTGAACCGCCGGGTCGGGTTTGATAACTATGCTTGGAACTTGGCAATGTCTAACATCGACTTATGGTAGCCTCGGCTCAGCACCACAATTGAGACCAACTACGGCGAGAAGGTTGGAGCACCAGAAGACGGTTGTTGACTTAGTAGTCAATAATCCTTTTATAACGTACTAGGTAACTTAAATATATTATCAGGGACTAGAAGTCCTTAGGAAGCTTTTATGTGAATGAATAATGTGGTTAGAGTAAACTCCTTATAAACATACGTGATGTGTGTAAAAGCTAAAACACTATAATCATTGGCGAGGCACGTTTAATCTTCGCATCATTAAACTATTTCACCACTCCAATCGGTCTGATGCCAAGGGACTCATGTGATCTTCCACATGGAGTTGTCTGTGCTCTTGAGGTGCAGAATGTGTTCTAGTGCCGTGTTCACCATACGCAATGTTCTTTGATCATGGTGTAACAACCTTTATTACTATCTGAGCTAGTAGAGGGTGCATGAGTGAGTTCTTCTGTTACAACCTACGTGGTGGTGACTGTAGAAATTATTCTTGTTATACATATGTATGTTATATAATTGTACCATATTCTTCTACCCCTTACTTAGTACATATGTACTAACCCATTTTTTATTGTTCCCCACCCCGAGAAGGTGGTGTATTGTAGATTGTTTTTGAGGCCACTGAACAGTGACCCCGGGATGATGCAGCTGAAGTTTGTTATTCTGTATTCTATTGTAATTTGGGTATCGACTCTCCTACCTTTGTAATGATAGAAATCAATGGTTGAGTTTGTGGTTATCAAGATGTAATGAATTATTTGTATTTGACGGTTATAATGAAGTTTTTTACTGATGTATTAGATTCAGTTTGTGTTGCTTTCGATCGCTTTGTTAGTCGCTTTAGTTGCCCAAGACTATCGTTTTATCTTCCACATTGTTCTCTGATGTTTGTCTACGTAAGACTTACGTATTTAATTAGATTAAATTTTAATTATATACGTGTCGGCGTTCTTTTCCGGTTAAGGACTCGGTATCCGGAACAGGGGCGTCACAATGACTATAATCACTTTTATGCTCCGCCGAGAGCCTAGGGAATGAAGATTAAGAAAGAAAGAATGCAAATATTCATTTTTTACTAAAGTCGGGATCCTAGCATGGTGATGGACAACAGAAAGATGCAGAATTTCACTTTGTATACAAGTTGGGATCCTATGAGAAAGAACCAAAGAAAATGTTGAAAGGCAAACTCTTTTCACACAAGTCAGGATCTTTTGTACGGGAATCATTGACTTTAAAGAATATAGGGTGTTGCATTATTTCCTTCTGTGATGAATTTTCTCATACTGAATATGCCACGAGTAGGTCTTAAAGAGGCAGGATTATGCTCTTTCATGTACTTGATATGATGGAAGTGTTACGAAACCACATTGTGAAAAATATGTTATTTTATTTTCGTCTTTTAATATAAAAAAAAAACTTTTTTCCTGATGTAAGTCAACGTTACACTTATGGTGTGTTTGGATTGCGAAAATGAAATGAAATGGAATGTAGCTGATGGAATGAAATGTTATAGAATGGAATGAAATGTATTAGATTATATAGGATGCGACGATTGATGCGCTGATGATGATGGTGCTTGTTGATCAGTGTGGCGGGTTGCGGTCAGGTGTGTATATATGGTGGTGGCAGTGATTTTGTGAGTTGTGCAATGACGGTGGTGGCGGTGGCGGTGATGTTGTGAGGTGTGCAATGGTGGTGGTGGTGGCGGCGGCGGTGATGGTTGTAGTGACGATAGTGGTGTGGTGTGTGGTGATGGGGATTGTGAGGTGGGTGGTGGTGGATGAGTAAATATCGGTGGTGATGGAGTTGGTTGTGGTGGTGGGGTAGGTGGATGGTGGTAACGATACGTGGTGGGCGGACGATGGCAGGTTGAGTAGTGATGGGGGATGGTGGTTAGTTGTGACAATGGTGGTGGTATTTTAGGCTGCGGCAGTGGCACTGGCAGGTGGTGGTGCGGAGGAAGGTGGCAGTGGTTGGTTTCCGTGGGGTAGGCAGGTGGTGCAAGAGGGTGATGGGGTGGACGGTGGTTAATTCTTATCGCTAAATTGTTTTTTAAATTTTATTTCAACCCATCATTCCATCCATTCAATCCAATTTCTGGTGGAATATTGAAAATGACCAAAATTTATTTCAATGAAATGAAAATTAATTTTAATTCTCTTGCATCCAAACACGTCAGAATGGTTGAATAGAATGAAAAAAGAAAACATTTCATTTCATTTAATTCAAACAATCCAAACGCATCAGAGTTAATTGTATTTTTTTTTTTTTTATTTGAGATAAATTGTAACAGGTTACTTAAGAGATGGAATGCTGAGGCCGATAGATGCATAAAAAAATTAAAGGCAGGTGTTAGAGATATCCTTAAAAAAAATGTGAGAAGGCACCAAACCTAGCCTCCTAATTGTGGTGTGGGTCAGGAAAGAAAATAAAATAATTTGAGAGGAGTGGATCTGGGAAAATTGTAATGAGTTTTTATAGCTACTTTCTAAAGAAAGCATAATAATGATGCACATAAACGAATTGGGATCGTCAGCTGTGCGGCTGTGAAGCCGAAACAACGTCGTTTGCATTCAAAACGACGTCGTCTGGAGTTGTTTTTTTTTTTTTTTTTTTTTTTTTTTTTTTTTTTTAAGCTCGGAACCAAAACGGCGTCGCTTGTACTCAAAACGACGTCTTTTTAAGTCACAGTAGCCCCTGCTATGTATTATACAGCAGAGGATCCGGGTCTCCAAGCGGCGTAAGGACCTAGGATAATGCGAGATACAGAACCTCTGGAAAATAAAGAAACATTTAAAATCCACTTATACATGTACATTTTAATATTACGAAATCACACACACACACACACACACACACACACACACACATATATATATATATATATATATAACGCCCCCAGACCCCGGTTCTGACAGCGTTAAATTAATCATAAATGGTCCGGTCAACTGCTTAGACCACCGTCCTCGCTTGGTCTAAAATGGCTAACCCGAGTTGACAAGACTTTTATGTCTCACACTTATATGGGCGTGAGCAGGACTTTACTTTACCGATTTGGGACATTACATTCTCCTCCTTTATAAAGGATCAAGCGTCGCTCGCCGGGGCAGCCAGCTGTCTGAGTGGATTTGTCCCAGGTTAAATCCTCCATATGATTCTAGAGGTGACCCCCACCGCCTCTCATAGTGTGGCACTTAGTTCCGTATGATAGTCGGCTGATACTATTCTGTAACGACCCCAGATCCCGGGTCTGGCAGCGCTAAATGAGTCATAAATTGTCTGGTCAACTGCTTAGACCGCCGTCCTTGTTTGGTCTAAAATGGCTAACCCGAGTTGACAAGACATTTATGTCTCACACTTATATGACGGCAGGACTTTACTTACCGATGTGAAACTTTACAATATATGTCTATGTCGTTGGCATGCCGTGTCGGACCTTAAACTTGACGTTACGATGTCGTGTAGTACAATGTATCTGTTCTTCATAAATGCTAGTACTCTATCTTTATGTTGTCTTTTAATTCCGTAAAAAAAAAAAAAAAAAAAAAAAAAAAAAAAAAAAAAAAAAAAAAAAAACTCTTTTAATTCTAGTTCATATTCCATTTACTTTCTTTTTGCCCCCTTTTGGATAGAATAGAATGAATACAACAATTTCCATTTCATCTTTTTTTTTTTAACCGAAACATGTACTCCATCCGTTCCAAAATATCGATCGATTCAAAAAAGATTCGTTTAAAAATAAGCGAGAAATGATTCGCATTTCAATGGAATATTTAATGTATTTTTTCTACTTTACCCTTCATTAAATGCATATTTTTAGTACTTCAAATGTCTTTTGTATTTCAAAGGTTTTTTTAGTTGAGGGCATTATAGTATATTTCATATAAAACTCAATGCAATAAATGGTTTCTTTAATCTATGTGTTGGAGAAAAAGCCCTTTTTAAAGGGTTGAACGGTCAACTTTAGCGCGATTTACGGATAGACTCCGATGTATGTCATCGAGAGTTAATGATATCATTAAATACTCCATACGGAGTAGTTGATGATGGGTTTTTGAATCACTCGATTCGGATATCGGGTGAATGAGAAATTAATGTCTAAAGTTGGTTGAAAATGTGTTGGAGATAAGAGTTGAAGGGAGTACCTCAACTCATTCTCCCACATTGGAAAGATGGGAGACTTGTGCTCCATATATAAGAGCTAATGTATTCTCTTATAGATGTGCCCCAAGGGGCAAGGCACTTTTGTGCAGGAGGGAGGACTTAGATTATTCCACACGCGCGTGCGCGCGCCGCTGCCGTCCGTCCGGCTCGGCTCGTGCTCAAGCTCGGCTCGGTACGGTTCGGGTGTTACTATTAATTTTTTGGACAAAATTTCTTTATGAAATTTACCATAAATTAATTTTGGAATATTATTGTGTTATTTGACCAATCAGAATTCATTGAGTCGTTCGACCAATCGAATTCGACGACACATCATCCGACCAATCGAGGAGTTGATTATTTCAAATTAATCATATTAATTTACGCCCAATGACTTTTCTTGAGGGAAAAGTCGGCCATTCTTTTCCAAGGGGAAAAGTTTGATGATGTGTCTCGGCCAATCATATTTGAGCATTGGTTCCTCCTCTCCACTATATAAAGAACCTCATGGATGAGAGTTTAAGCATCGAATTTTCTCTTGTGTCTTTCCACCACAAGAGTCAGTCATATAGATCTAGATATTGAGTCGAAGAGAAGTCGGAGCACTATGTAAGTTCGCCGGAGCTCGGATTTTTGAAGTGCCTCTAAATCCGAGACATAAAGCCGTTGTATCTTGGGAGACAGTTGCTGCTACCGTGGGCACCATACCGGAGCAATTTGTCTTGAGGAAAGAGTAACTACTCGCCTCGGTTTGATCTATAGTCCTTTATTTTCTACATCATAATTTTATCGTTCGTTGTTTGAGTTAGATCTGTATGGTAAGATTGGTGGTATTAGATCTGCTATATAATATGAGTTATTCTATCTGCATGATTTATTTCCTAGATTTATTTTTCCGTAATTTAATCCGTAAATTACGGATATGTTCCGTAAATCACTCCACACACGATACACCTATCCCAACACTATGTGCATTTGGCAACTGCATCAGTTATTTCGGAACGGATGGAATATTTCTTTATGGAATCATGTTTTTCATTGAAAAAGGTGAAATGGAAATACTAATTTATTTTTCATTTCATTCATTTAATAATATTGACATAAATACAAGTAGGCACAATGATTGGACAAAACTAAGGGAAAGAATAGAGGTTAGTATGAACGGATATAATGTAATATAATGAAACAAAATGAAAAAGAAATTTGTAATGTAATAGAGTCATTTCATTATTGAGTTTTACACGCTACGTAATATGAATAAACGAGATTTCAAATAAATGACATTGTAGATGATGTGCATTAGTAAGATTGTGAAGATATGGGTAAGGTAGTATAACTGTAGGCATGTGTGGTAGGGTAAGTGTGGAGATGAGATGGGGTGATGGGGTGGTAGGATGATAAAGGTACATGGGTGGTGGGATAAGTCAAGGTAAGACTAGAGTGATTCGTGTAAGTGAGGTGGGTGGGGTAGAAAATGATGGATGTAATGACATGTTGGTTATGGTGCGTACGGGCATGGATGACGCAGTTGGGTAATGAAGACGAGGTGGTACAGGTATGATAGGGTAGGAGGGTGGTGATATGGTATGAGTGTAGTTATGTTTGTTGAGGCGAGTGTAGGAAGGTGGTAGTGACGAGGAGAGTGGTTGTGGTGAATGCATGGGCGTCACTGAGTATAGGCCAACAAAGTCACGACTCATGACCTCTTAAAATTGACATTTTTAGAGCAAGTTTTTTAAATTTTTGCACTATATTTTAGATTTATTTTATTTTATTTAAATTAAAAAACTTTATAAAAAAAAATAAAAATAAAAACTCAAATGAATGCACATATCTAGTAAAATAATGTTCAACCAACTTATATACCATTTAATACATATGCTTACATAATATAGTCTAAAATTAACCGCTATATCATAATATTTAAACGGCTTATGACCCTAAAACAAAATTTGTATTATGACCCTCGATTGCAGTGGCGGACGCAAGATTTCGGGTAAGGGGAAGCAATAAAATTTTTTAAAGAGGCAAATAAAAAATTAAAGAAAGGCAAATAACATACATATACATTTATTAGTAGACTTTTTCCGGATTAAGAGGGACAGTTGTCCCCCTTTAGTTGTATGTAGATCCAACATTGGTCGGTTGCATAGGAACGCCCATAGGTTATGGGCATGGAGGATGAGAATACGATGGGCATGTGTAAGGTAGAGCGGACTCGAATATGTTAGAGTAAGGTAATAGAGATATGGGTGATATGACGGGGTTGGGATGGTGGTGGGTAGCGAATAATATATTTAGTCAACTTTTGTTAAATCGAACTTAATTTATTTACGGAGGTAATTAAACAGTGCAAAAGAATAAAGGAAGTAGGATTACGTACTCTCCAAGAATGTGAAGCTACAATATTCCTCCTCCTCGTCGACGTCTTCATTCTCAACAGGGGCGGATGTACCTTTTGTATAGGGGTGCAGTTGCCCATCTCGAATCCGAAAAAAACAATATTATATATATTGCGTATTTTTCGCCTTTTTAAAAATTATACTTGCCTATAGTATCATCCTCTTCACTCGGGATCCTGCGTCCGCCCCTGATTCTCAATGTTCAACACTGATACTGGACTGCATCGTCCCTTCCCTTACTTCTTTATCTTTGTAGAAATAATAATTCACTTCAGGGTTTTCCTTCGTTTAAATTTGGGAGAAATTTTAATCACTCGGTGGGAAGTTTAAATCCACAAAAATATCTCAAAATTAAATAATAATAATAATAATAATAAATTGATGCAAAACGATATTTACCCGAATATTTTTCTGCTTCATAGTAAATGATTTCTAACAAAATATAATATTATATCATTAAACATGATTTATGGTATATTGAATATTTTTTAATATTAATTAAAAAATACTACTTCCGTCCCAAAATGTAACTCCATTTAGCTTTTTAGTTTTGTCCTAAAATATAAGTTTATTTAGAAAACCAATAAAGTATTTATTACATTTTTCTCTTTATATCTTTTATTTGTTATATACTCAACCACTTTTTATTACTTTACATTAATATCAATTAAATGTTATTTTAGTTTTTTAATCAATATTAATATCTAAAATACAAATTTAATTAATTTTTTTAATATATGTCAAAATCCCGAAATTGATTTATATTTTGAGACAACTATAAGTAGGACTATTTTATGATAAAAGGAACCGTACGTATCCTATTAGCAGTAAATAGTTTCTGACCATAAGACAAACCTGTTCTTTCCGTTGACCGGGAGACGACGCCGGAGATGATAACCTCGGCAGGAAGAAAAACTTCTCTGAGAAGAAAATCTTGAAGGACTTGACCAAAAGCTTAAAGCGCTTTCTAGATGGGCAAAAGTGATTTCTACGCTTGTTAGGACACTTGCACCAGCTATCCTATTTTACATCACCAAAATAATATAAAATAATACATATTTACATTATCTGACATCTCGATTAAAACACTCACACCAAAGCGTTTCTATACATATATCTATAACATTAAAATATTTATTTTAGATATGAAACACCTTTAATTGAATATCTACTACAGAGTGTCTTTAGGGTGTTACATATAAAATAAAATAAAAAAAAAAAAAGCATTGAAATATGGCCTCAATGAGATAAATTTATCACCAAAATAGAAATAGAAAGGTGAATAGTGTTGTTACATATATAAACAACACTATTCACCTTTCTATTTCTATTTTAAATATAAACTATCTCATTGTAGAGAAATATTTTTACTAGATTCACCTTTCCATTTCTATTTTAGATATAGAATACCTAATAAAACATCTGCTACAAGTGCCCTTAGTATCTTTCATAAATTTCTTAAGAACAGAAATAAACAACCCAATGGAAGCTCTAGATTTTGAATGCCCCTGCTGTTTTTGGATCCTATTTGCAGATTCGATAGGCGAGGCCGAGGTTCTAACAGGGATATGGAGACAAACGGACCCGGTTCGGGCTGTTGGATTTTTGGATTGGTTCGGCCCATGAAAACTGAGACTCAGCTCGGAACTCAGTTTTTCAGCCAATCGGGTGCCGACACGTCACAAAAGCTGGGAAAAGCTGGGAAAGTAAAAGCTGAGAATCCGGACCCGGAAATCAGTTAAAGCGGACGTTTTGGATTTTGGAACGACGTGGGAATCTTGAAATGGTAGGAAACAACCATTTTTGCAGAGACTTCTGCACTTTGATTTTGAAGACGATTCAGAGATTGAATTGCGTTCGATTTGTAGAAGTGCTTTGGATTCCGGACTAGGAGATTTGTTGAGTTTAGAACGCAGGTCGGCTATGTGATTCTTCAAATGAAATGGTTCTTGATCATCATTTAGCAGTTCATGTAAGAACAGTTTACGAATTGGCATTGGCTGGCTTTTAATTAATATGAATTGAATGTAATGATTAGAAGATGATTAACGATATTATGAGCATCTGATTTTGAATTGGGAATGAGTAGCATTGTAGCAAGAAAGAAGGAGCAGAGGTGGTTGGAGATCCGTAAGTTACTTGGAAAGATAGTTGGGGTGTTACGTTAGCAAAGTATTAACGAGGCCCGGAAAGAAGAATTTTCCATATGCACGAAAGTAATGAGAGGGATGATATGGATCACATAATTTGAATTAAGTTGAAAAATAAAATATTAAAATTATGCCACAAAGAGTTTCGCAAAGGAAATGGGGGTTGGGGGGTTTGCCAATGAGACACCGGCCTAATGGTTTCACTAAGCTATACATTTGTACGAGATAGACCAAGGCCTGAGTCCGGTTTGAGGCAAGTGTATGTCTAAAAACCTTTCGTATCCGGAAAAAAAGAAAGGGGTTTGTTGAATCAATAGTTAGGACTTAGGATCATGTTATTTTTTACGTAACAACAGTTTTATGGTGGTCGTGAACAATCCTTTCATATTTGTTCCATCTATAAAAATTCTTAAAAGAATTATACATATATATATATTCATTTCGTATATATTAAGTATTTTTGTGATCAAGCATCATTTTGGAATCGCCTTTGGATGCTTAAAATCCAACCTCAGGTTATACACTTCATTTGGCGAGTAGTCACCAAATGCAATTGGCGGATTCAAGAATTTATTCCAGTAGAGTCACCGGAGTCTAAACTACATCTTTTATCTAAAAAAATTCCAGTGGGGTCACCGGAACCTAAAACATCAATTTTTATCGACAAAACAACATTTTTTTAACAACAAAACTACACTGTTTTAATAGTAAAAAAAATTCGGATCTCAGTGGGGTCGTGTGACCCACCCTACATAATGTGTCTCCGCCCCTGCCAACTGCCTTCCGGTTGGAGTAAATTTAGCCTCAAGAGGATGTGGTTCAGCAGTGTGTAGCTTGTGTGGATAAGTCGAGGAAACCATTAGCCATTGTTTATTTGAGTGTTCGATCGCTAAAGAAGTCTGGGCTAGAGAATATATAAGCAAGAGGTGGAAAAGGTGGTGTTTGACAAGTGTCGTCGATGTTATTAATCTGTTGCTTGACTGGGATGATCCTATAACTCGTTCGAGAGCTCTTTATATCTTGTGGCACATGTGGAAAGCATGCTGCTCGTGGATCTTCGAACACACCCCGGTAAACATCTCTTCTCTAATAAATAAGGTTGCGGCCTTGGCTGAAGAAATCGAAAGTTTAAACCTTGTGGTTCATTCTGATGCTAGCCTGCCACCAAGCTCAATATCTTGGATCCCTCTGCCGACTGGTATTGTGAAATGTAATGTTGATGCTGCTATTAAAGATAATACCCTCTCTGTTAATGGAATTTTTCGAGACTCCGCAGGCACTCTCCTTAATAGTTTCTCGCTAAACTTAGGTCGTGCCTCAGTTGTAGATTTTAGTGAAGGCCTTGTTATCTTCCACGTTCTTTCGTTTGCTTTCGCTTACGGATATCGCGATACCTCCATGTAAAACGAGACCAAAACGGTGGTTAGTCGCCTCCAAATTGACGACGAGGATTTCTCAGGCAATGGTCAAGTGGTAGAAGCTTGCAAGGCTTCATTGTATCGCTTTAATTCGGTCGTCCTCTCGTTTGTTAGATGCTCGGGGAATGTCCCAGCTCATTTTATTAGCAAAACGTGCTTTAGCTATTATGTCTTTCGTTGAATGGGGATCCAATCCTTTTTTGGATGTAATTTCTACTTGTATTTTGATAGTGCAATTTAATAAAAAATTTCTCCCATAAATTTTTTTTTTGGAATCCACTGCATTTTAAACTATATAATGATTAATTCACCGACCCCATCCCCAACCCATTCCCCGAAATCCTGCATGTGTGGTCCATGATTTATGTTTTTGTTTGTTTTGTTTGTTTTGGCTTCATATGTATGGTGTAGAACTGAGTGTGTGCAAATTTGTGTGGAGTAAAGTGATGCCTAAATCATCATCCATCGGATATAGCCTATAGGTTAATGAATACTCTAATCCGGATGCTTGTTCCAAACATTTTATACCATTGATGTAAATTCACTTATTCTAAGGCTGTTTGGTTTTTATATTAAATAAGTTCTTATTTCATTTTCTTTAAACTCGGTTTTAAAGGTTTTTTTTCTTTAAGATTGGTGTTCCCGCGGTTTGAGAGTTTGAAAAGCCTATAATAGAGTTCTAATTCTCTCGCAATCTACCCCCTCTCCTCAAGGATGGAACCAGGAATTTTTCAACGGGTGGGCTGAATTTTTTTTTTCAATGTTATTTATACGGCATAATTTTATAAAAGAGACCAAAATTTATTTATACATGATATATATTCCTTTTTTTTTTTTTTACTTCCCGCACCACTTTGGAAACGTTAACTCCGTGTCGATTCGATTGGATCGGCGTTCTTCACTAGTAATGACACTTCATAATATAACGTCGGTGTAAATCATTGATGCTATTTTTAAATGTCGGGTACCACCGACGTTACTTTCATAAAAATTATCGTGGTGTTTGAAGTAATTTTTTGAGTGTTTGAAGTGATCTTAGTGGCGGAAATATGAGCGTGCTGCCAATGAAATCATTTTTTGTTGTAATATATACTTTTAGCGACTCATGTTAATTATGTGGAATGTAAGACCAATTATCTTGTGGACTGATGGGTTGGTGAGCTGGAGATAGATGCAATATAGTAAAAAATAAAAAGGGTTGGGTGGGCTTAGCCCACCTAAGCCCATACAATAGCTCCGTCCGGGGCGGCGGCACTAAGGAAGGTTTGGGTCAACCGACCCCAAACCAAAATAAATATCAATGTATTTTTTTATCACCATTTGAAAATTTTATCCCTAATATGTATTAACTAGACCCGTTAATTTTTTTAAATATCGACCATTGACCCGTATCTATACTTGGATATTTAAAGTTAATATATTAAAAACTTGGGGGAATGAGGGAGAATGACAAAAATATTTCATCAATTGAGTAGAAAGACAGTATTTTGAAACTTTTGCATAAAGGATAAAACTATTTATTCACTGTCGAAATTCACTTGTGTTCGAAATTTACTGTTTAAATTCACTGCCGATATTCATTGTCGAAATTCACTAATTTTCAAAATTCATTGTCGTAATTCACTAATTTTGAGATTATTTTATCGAAATTCATTATTTTCGGGATTATTTGGAGAGATTATTTGATTTTCTGGATTATTTGTTTGTCATACTCGCTATAAAATTATCAATTGTCATTCTCCCTATAAAAAATATGTAAATGTCATATTCTTAAAAAATATTCCAAATTATGTTCTTATCCATAATTTTCCATAAAAACTTATAATATGATGTGTTATTCTCGATCCTTAACCCGTATCATAAAAATCCTACTGTCGTCCCTATCTCCCATCCTCTTGAAATAACACAAACCACAGCCATAATTATCCTTTTTTGTGTGGCTAGAGTTGCTCTGATAAAGGTCATCTGATCGTTTATGCGCTTTGTCTACAGACATGTGTAATGAGTTCGAAGGAGATAAGATCCATGATGGATTTTTGCCTTCAGAATCCAAGTACAAAGGTAAAATGCTTAATCATTTCTCGTTTCCGTTATTGTTTAGAAATTGTATTCTACGTAGAGCTTACGTTAGGGTGTAATTCATGTTTGCTTATTGTAGATTTCAAGATTAATTGTTGTGTTGCTCATAGTTAGGACGAAATTAAGGTAACAAGGTTTTCTTATCTAATAAGTTTCATCTTTATCTTCAATGATTATATTTTTATTACTATTTTCGGGAAAAGTGCATGAATCGGATATATACAAGTATAATGGTGCCAATAAAGTGAAGGTGATATCGCTCGCTAAAAGCAGCTCTCGGGGAAGATGGTAAATGTGCAACTTGTGATATCTTTATTTCGGGCTCGGTCTAAAATAATTCAACACCACTCCTATTTTTAGGTTGGGAATTAGGGTTTTAATCTTGTTATAGTCATTAGGATTATTTTTGGCCTGGATTTATATACAGACGATTTCCAGCATCGTTATTCGACGTCAGTCCCCTCCTACTGACCAAGGCACCTCTTCTTCAAGAAGGGATCATGAGAAGAAAGAATTCAAGAACCTGTGGAGAATCAAACAATCCCCTAAAATCAAAACTTTCTTTTGGATATGCCTATCAAATGCCATCCCAAGTTCCCAACAGCCCAGTTTCTCTCTCGAAGAATTAATCCCCCATTCAGACTCTACTTGCAGAGCATGTGGACAGGAGGAAGAACCAATTGAGCTCAATTGGTTATGTCAAAAGATGCATGTGGGCCGGCTCATCGAAGAGCTCCTTCATCAGAAGTGTCGGAAGCTATGGCGGTGAGATCAGCTTTGATACGGGTAAGGGAGAAAATGTGAACTTGATGTTCTAATTCTAGCAGATTGTCAAAGACATTGTGAACGCGGTTAACAACTTTGGGCCTATTGGGCCGGACATTAGTATTCTAATTGAAGATATCTGGGCTCTATAATGGATCGAGGGTTGTTTACGTTAATCGAGCTAAAAACTCTGCTAGTCATAAGTTGAATCGTTATGTCAAAAGTGTAAGGAGTGGAACTGTTGGGCATCTTCCTTCCCCGTAGGGCTTCTTCAATCTGGATGTAACTTAATTTTATTTAATGCAATCTTCCTTTCTGAGTAATAAAAAAAAAAGTAATGATACAGACACAACGGTGATCTGCACCGTTGATTATAATAAGTGTAAATTGATCTTGGTGTAATCTCACATGTCGTTGTAGCACAACCGTTGTACTCGTATCATTAATAAAAAATAAAAAAATAAAAAATAAAAAGTCATCTGCCTTTTGTTTTGAATTGAACAATTTTAAACCTGCGAACATATTTCTTCAAAAAAAAACAAAAACTTGCGAACATAAAGCCCAACGGTTGGAATTCGCCAACAGCCTTGTCAATATCGACTTTTATGAACGACAACGGCTATATTTTATTCAAATGGGTTGGATACAGCTAGGAGTTTAGGACAAAGATACCACATTGCCGACCTCACTATTTCTAATTTATCTAATTTAATTATTAAAATCACATACATTAAGAAACCGAGTTTGAGCATTGATTTCATAATAAAATGATTAAAAAGTTCTACTACTATAATAATGTAACTTGTTTTTTTACGTTTTTTTTATTTTAATAATTAATGGCAAAACACGGGAAACGTCAATAAATGCAATATCAGAAATGATTTTACTTTATTTTTTATAACTAAATCAGATAAATTTAAATAGAGGTATTTGATAAAAAAATATTGATAGTACTACAATAAAATACCTTAACAAAGTTTCATAACACAATTTTATACCATTGATTATCATGTTGGACTCATTGATTCCTAAAAATCCCATAAAAAACGAATAGTGTAAAAGTGTGTCATGGTACTTTGTTATAACCATTTGGCGGCGAGTGGTGGAACTAGGATTCCGGTGCTTTTGTATTTTCTTTCAACTTTGTGTGTCTTCGGGTTGGGTGTAGTTTTTTTTTGTTTTGTGATTTCTATTTTGTTTGGTTTTGTTTTGATAAGCATGCTGCTATTGTGGCCATGTCTGAACACCCCTGCATGTCTGCACCATTAAAATTTTGTTTTTCTTTGCTCAGCACGCCACAATCGATTCCTTGTGTGGCTTTGTTTCGGTTTGTTTTGTGTGTTTAGTTTGATAGGTTCTTTTACCGTTTGGTTCACCGGGTAGTGGCTTTGTCCGGATCTTTTCGATTTTATTTCAGACATTAGTCCGGTTTCTCTAATAAACTTTCGTTTGTGGAAGAAAAAAAGAAAAAAAAACATTTGGTAGTGATACAAACATTTCTCTTTGACAAACCACAGATGCTAATGACACAGTTATAACTTGTTCACTCTTCAGATTCTATCTCACACACATTTTATGCAAAAATTCAGAATCAATTTTTCAATAACACGATATTCAATCGGATGATTCAAAAGTCTATAATCAACTAATCGTTATACAATATTTAATTCCGAAACAGACTGTTTTACCACCCACCTACAAACGTATTTCAAGGGTCATTACCAACCCACCTGCCGTTCTGGTGCCTAAACTAAATCACCTCAAATACATGATAGGAATGTTCAAACTAATCGGTACATACTACTTCATGTGTTTTAACTAAAAATTCAAGCAATTTAAAGCCCCCACCTAACACAAACATTACATCTTTTACACAGAAAAAACAATGTCTTTTTCTGTCACTATATAGGTTGGGTAGTAGAATTTCAGAAATGAAGAATAAAAATAAAAAGAAGAATACAAAGTTAGGACATTGTTTACACTTTTATAGTTACAAAAACAAACCTGTTCACTGGGTTGAGGGTATATCCCTTTCCTACATTGAGAAAATTTTAAACAAGCACCAAACCAACATATTACACAACCATACTTGAAACACCACCCATTAGCAAATTAAGAGAAAAAAAACTTCTTTCTTGTTTTTCTTTTTTTTTGGACCTTAAATACATCACACAACCTAAATTAAGAAATTCAACATTTGGGCTAAGTAAATTAAAGAAATTCAACATTTAATTTGGTGCGAGCTAAAGCTTTTAGCGTACAGTTTCTATGCTCTTGCTCAATTCTTCCAACTTCTTCATCCTCATCTTCTCACTTTCTCCCACCAGCTGTGAACACTCAAAAAAGAGAAGAAAAACAAATATCAACTTTAGGTATATATATATATATCAAAACAAAATCAAGACGTATTCGTGGATCCAAAGCGCGATTTATAAGTACTTAATTATACGAACAAATTGTTCAGCAATTCAATTCTGCTCACCTCCATCAATCTTGTTATCAACTGTACTTTCTCTTTGTTCTTCTCATTGAAAGTATCAAGAGCTTCTTTGTACTCCTTCTCCTGCAGACGCCAAAATTCAAGAATCGAGTTATATTAAAAGTTGACAATAAATAGAAAATCTACAAATCAAGCAGGATATTGCCCTCATAATTTTTGTGAAATAAACACACGAAACTCGTCCCACCACCTTCTTCTGGCAAGCCAACCCCAGTGGTTTTAACTCTTTGTTGACTGCATCGATCTTCTTGCGCACCACAGAAACTTCCTTCTTCATTGGATCTCCGAGTGATTCTAATTCCTGGTATTTGACATCCAAGGTAAAATGTTAAAACCAAATCACAACAAATTTCAGCCTGTTTGTAAGTATTTTCAGACTTATTCACTAATAAAGAGAAACAGACAAGTAATTAAACTCAGAAACAAGAAACCCAGAGCCAAATTTACCACAAATTCATCTAAATTTAACAAATAAGTGCACACAAAAAACTTTAAACAGGAAAAACTACAAGAAGTATCATTTCATAAGAGTAATTATAATCTCAAGACCTAGATCCGACCGAAAAAGTCTTGATTTTTTAAGGGGTTATATAGCCCTTCAAGTCAAACTTGTCTTTCTTCATCGGAAGAACATATTTTTCCTTGAATTTGTCTAAGTAATTGTAAAATAAAGTTTCATGGCTCCATCACAGAGGGGGAAAAAACGAAATTTGGTCAGTAAAGATTAGGCAAAAAATGAGTGAAATTCGTTCAATTTTGGCTTAATGACCTAACAATTTAAAAACATTTTGCAATCCCCTTTTGCTTTGCTTTCCCAAAACATTAGGCCGGCTAAAATTAGAAATTAGAAGAAATCTGGAAACAAAACAAAAAGTATACCTCACGAATAGTAGCCAATCGCTTAGTTTCTTCCTCAATTCGGCCCAACTGAGCAGCGACTCTCTCCTTGACCTCCATTTTCTTCTTCTCTATCTCCTCTTCCTTAGCCCTGAAAGTTGAGAGCGCAGATTTTGACATCTCTTCATCTTCTTTGCTTAAGCTTCCATTGAAGCTAAAGCTTCCAGAAATCTGGCCAGACTGCATCAGGGTTTGTAGCTGCTCAGAGGGTTGTCTTTGGGGTGGTTGAGCCATTTTTCGGTTGGGTTCAAGATTGCTGCTTTCAGAGAAAACCCTTCTTCTTCCTTGAGCTGGTCCCTTTATTCTCCTCTGCTTTCTTTTTCTTCTTCTTTTTGCTATTTAGCTTTTCCTTTTCTTTTCTTTTCTTTTCTTTTTCTTTTTTTCGTGATAGTGGGTGGTGGGGGTCTGAATTATCTTTGTGTTCTCTCTCTGCTACAGCTAATATCAACAAGGTTTACAAAGCTGGCCTGATTGGAACACTCTCTCAGCTTATAGCTTTATGAAGATATTTGCCTCCCTCAATGTAACGGATATAAATAATTCAGATATACACTTTTAAGTTTTATGTAAATTTTAAAAAGATCATAGAGGAAATGTAATTAGTGTTTCAAGATTACTAGAAACTAACATAAATGGTTGATCTTCTATTTTATTAATGTATATTTCTATATTTTCGTTTTTCCTCTATTTTTACAATTTTTTGTTGATGAAACAAATACAACACGGTAATCCTAGATCACCCTAAAATTAGTGTAAGTTTTAACTTGATAATACAAAATATGTGTACTTTTTTTTAATTTATATTTTATTTTTTTGCGCGGATCTGAAAGTGACACACTAAATATCGCCAATGGAAATCGAATCCAGAATCGTCAATCCATGGTATAATCTAATGTAATCATTGGTGATGTCTCGGGTACATAATACAAAATATGTGATCTTTAGTATTCTACATTGATAATGCAAATATGATACTATAACATCAATTTAAATATTTTTAAAGATAACAATTTGTTACCTGTATAATATCATGCATCTTTGTTACACGAATATGCCAAATGGGGGTGGGGGGAGGGAGGGGGGAGGACTACTCATTTGGGAGATGAGCTCCCCTCAAATCATTAGCAAGAAACTCAGCAGCCTCAGTGGGAGGATCCTCCCCAATGGTAACACCCATCAGACTGTCATGGCCTATTCTAGCAAGCCTATCAGCCACCCTATTGGCTTCACGGTGCTTAAAGGTAATCAGATTCTCCCACTCAGCTTCCTTCATCCTGTAGATGTCTTCAATGATAGAAAGGTTATCTTCATTCATTCTTCTGTTGTTAATGGCTGTCACGGCAGCAAGTGAGTCGGACTCAATCCATAAAGCAGGCACCCCAAATATTTCACCAGCATCATAGCTTCACTTATAGGCATCGGTTCTCCAATGAAAATGGTGCTCTTGCCTATAGCTCCAGCAAAACCCTTCACCCAACGTCCGCCCGAGTCTCTGAAACTCCTCATATGGCAATATCACCTTTGCCCTTATCATCAAGGTTGATAACACTGGCATCAGTATTGGCTTTTAACCATCCAAGGGGGGAGACTTCCAATTGATCCATTGAGGTTCCTTAGAAATACAAGGCAATAAATTAGTGCAGAAAACAACATAAGATTCTTTAGCACAATAAAATGGTGTTAGTATATTCAAGGCAGATGATGATGAAAGCATTTCGATCTTTTCAGATTTTCCAAAGAGCAAAAAGAAAAGGAGTATTTTTAGGACCAACATAAGTCATTCCTCATGATACCCTTGTCTATAATATTCTGATTAATCCAGTCTTGACAATAAATATGAGGATCATAGAAGGGGGAAAGGCATTCACTAGATCTCCAAATTCTTTTAACCCAAAGGAAGTCCTGAAGAGATGGATAAGCCTTTCTTCATGTCTACCACATCTCTCACAGGTGCTATCATTAAAGTGCTCTCTTCTAACTCTAGCAACATTAGTTATAATTCTATTATGGCAGACAAGAAAAGCAAAAAAATTGACTTTATGAGGAGCAGGGATTTTCCCCAACAAATTCCAATTAAAGGATGCAGTGGTAAACCCGAATCTTTCTTAATCAAGGCACTGTAACCAGTTTCGGCAGTGTAAACTCCAGTCTTGTGTTCTCTCCAAATCCTGCAATCAGAAAAGTCAGTACACATGGGGATAGTTTTCCCCGTATTTCTCTAGTATATCTGCCAGGAATATTGGTAGATATACAAGAGAAATCCCAAGTACCATTAAGAATAATATCCCAAACTATTTTATTCATATCAGCTAGGAAAATATTTCTTTCAAGTTTCTCATCAAGGGTATTCTCTCATACCCACACATCAAACCTTAGAGACACATTTTGACCATTACCTATTCTCCAACCAAACCCTTCTTTAAATAAAGAAAAGACTCTATTCACTCCTTTCCAAGAAGGAGAATCAATTAATCTAATATCAACATTCAACATATCAGAATTATGAAGGTAAATATTCCTCAGCACATAGGCCCAAAGAGTGTCAGGTTTTCTTATAATTTCAGCTCCTACTTTGGCTAGCAAAGCCACATTACTGTCTCTAGCTTTCCTTATTCCCTACCTCCCCCCATATTCTTGGGTTTAGCAACAGTCTCCCAATTTAAGAGGTGAATACCTTTACCTTGATTGCATTTCGATCTTTCCAGATTTGCCAAAGAGCAAAAGAAAAAGAGTATTTTTAGGACCAACATAAGAGTCATTCCTCATGATACCCATGTCCATAATATTCTGATTAATACAGTCTTGATGAGAAATCTGAGGATCATAGAAGGGGGAAAGGCATTCACTAGATCTCCAAATTCTTTTAACCCAAAGGAAGTCCTGAAGAGATGGATAAGCCTTTCTTCATGTCTACCACATCTCTCACAGGTGCTATCATTAAAGTGCTCTCTTCTAACTCTAGCAACATTAGTTATAATTCTATTATGGCAGACAAGAAAAGCAAAAAAATTGACTTTATGAGGAGCAGGGATTTTCCCCAACAAATTCCAATTAAAGGATGCAGTGGTAAACCCGAATCTTTCTTAATCAAGGCACTGTAACCAGTTTCGGCAGTGTAAACTCCAGTCTTGTGTTCTCTCCAAATCCTGCAATCAGAAAAGTCAGTACACATGGGGATAGTTTTCCCCGTATTTCTCTAGTATATCTGCCAGGAATATTGGTAGATATACAAGAGAAATCCCAAGTACCATTAAGAATAATATCCCAAACTATTTTATTCATATCAGCTAGGAAAATATTTCTTTCAAGTTTCTCATCAAGGGTATTCTCTCATACCCACACATCAAACCTTAGAGACACATTTTGACCATTACCTATTCTCCAACCAAACCCTTCTTTAAATAAAGAAAAGACTCTATTCACTCCTTTCCAAGAAGGAGAATCAGTTAATCTAATATCAACATTCAACATATCAGAATTATGAAGGTAAATATTCCTCAGCACATAGGCCCAAAGAGTGTCAGGTTTTCTTATAATTTCAGCTCCTACTTTGGCTAGCAAAGCCACATTACTGTCTCTAGCTTTCCTTATTCCCTACCTCCCCCCCATATTCTTGGGTTTAGCAACAGTCTCCCAATTTAAGAGGTGAATACCTTTACCTTGATTGCATTTCGATCTTTCCAGATTTGCCAAAGAGCAAAAGAAAAAGAGTATTTTTAGGACCAACATAAGAGTCATTCCTCATGATACCCTTGTCCATAATATTCTGATTAATACAGTCTTGATGAGAAATCTGAGGATCATAGAAGGGGGCAAGGCATTCACTAGATCTCCAAATTTGTTTAACCCTCAAGAGATGGATCAGACTCTCTTCATGCCACATCTCTCACATGTGCTATCATTAGACTGCCCTCTTCTAACTCTAGCAACATTAGTTATAATTCTATTGCGGCAGACAAGAAAAGCAAAAAATTGACTTTATGAGGAGCAGGGATTTTCCACAACAAATTCCAATTAAAGGATGCATTGGTAAAACTCGAATCTTCCTTAATCAAGGCACTGTAACCAGTTTCGGCAGTGTAAACTTCAGTCTTGTGTTCTCTCCAAATCCTGCAATCAGAAAAGTAAGTACACATAGGGATAGGTTTTCCTAGAATTTCTCTAGTATATCTGTTAGGAAATCTACGTGGGAACGCAGCGGAATTTAAAATTTTATTTACTTTTTACCAGGATCAACTTCGTTTAAGCAACAAGCATAAAATAAGTAGACGTAGAATATACCTTGGATGATCTAAAATAGATCGTCGTCTTATCTACGGTTGTAGTTTCTACACGAAGCCGCCGAAGTGTTTGGCCTCTACCGTTCATCCACACGAACAACCACCGACATCCACCATTGGATTTCTACTGGAAAAAGTCAGCTACTAGGCCGCTTTTTCCCCCCAAAACTCTCTAAAAAAGCTCTATTTTATCTCATAAAAATATTGCAAGAATATTGTATTGTAAAAGAGTTGGCACAACTCCCATTTATAGGAATAGGGGACGCCAGTTTTTCTTCCAAATTTGATTGGGAAAAGCTTCCTATCGGATAGAGGAGAAAGAAAACCAATTTCCCACAAAATAAGGAAAATATCTTTAATTGATTTATCTCGTTAATATTCAATATCTCATATTAAATATTTTCAAGATATATATTGTCAATATCTAATATTGAATATATCTTTATTATATTACCATAAATATACATATCAATTACACATGTGTATATATCTCATATATATACTACACACACACACACACACACACACACACACACACAGAGACACACACACACACACATATATATATATATATATACAATATTGATACATAATATAATACTATTATTAATTAATTTGCAAAATCCTTGTGTATCATGTACACACATAATTTCGACCCATATGTATAAAATATATACATATTTAATTAATCAACATAATTAAAATCGTGTATTATATTTGTTCATAATAAATAAATACCACCATATTAATTTATCACTATAACACTTTATAGTCGAGATAAAAATTTTCTTATTTGGTTATCACCATAACCGTAATCTGGCTATATGTTCTTATGTGTGTGACCCGATAGGCTTCTGAATATGTTGGCCGTAGACACAAAGTGCATTTACTAAAATACCCTTCATACCTAACGATCATGGAGAGCGTCTAGCAACACGCCATGACCCCTAATCATCGGAAGAATCAAATACAATGACTACTACCTTTCATGTGAAACGGTTACCGGGTAAATAGAATCATATCGCTGTTACAATATCCATACAGTCGTATCTTGAGTGTCAATACATTAACAACCGTATCTTATAATATGGATATCATGCTCTCTCGAAGTAACTCATTTACTCCCACTTTGTAAAGATTCACGAGAGCTAGACATTTCTTATAAGAAGGCCCTTTCGGATATTTACTCTGATTCGTAGGATACGCGATTTCCGGATGAACAACATGAATCCTACTCATGCTTCAGTATCACACCCAATCACTACCGCATGATCACCCCGCGGCTAGGGGAAACCTCAATAGTGTCAAAGAATGACAATCCACACCGTGATGCCATGAAGATTCCGGTCTTAGGATGATTACACAACCGCCACATAATGCGACACTTAATAAAGTAAGTGGGTCAGTCTAACGTATGCATTCTCTAATACACGTCCACGTACAGTCCAAGTGTCACTACACTTTGATAGACGAGATCTATCCCTATCTTCAATAAGATAGAAGACATCCATTACGTGTTAGTGTAATCGTACTATCAATGTCTCGTTCGATAGTACATACGACTAGAGACATTTAAGTATCAAACCTTTCAAAGTGAGTCGAGATCTCATCAACCATAATCACCATTGTGCTTTCTCTTTCACAGTTTGACACTAGGAACATTATCTTATATGCAATATCATAATTGGTCCGTTGAACGAACAAATATATAATAACAGAAAGTCATTTATCATGTGTATAAACATAAAGAAATAGTAGAAATGATCAAACCCGGTCGGATCCGGTCCAACCCGATTGGGTTTAGGACACAATTTCTACAATGTCTGCCAGGAATATTGGTAGAAAAACAAGAGAAATCCCATGTACCATTATGAATAATATCACTAACTTTTTTATTCATATCAGCTAAGCAAAATTTTCCTTCAAGTTTCTCATTAAGGGTATTCTCTCATACCCTCAAACCACAGAGACACATTTTGACCATTACCTATTCTCCACTCAAACCCTCCTTTAATTAAAGAAAAGGCTATATTGACTCATTTCCAAGAAGGAGAATCAGTTAATTTAATCTTAACATTCAACATATCAGAATTATGAAGGTAAATATTCCTCAGCACATAGGCCAAAAGAGTGTAAGGTTTTCTTACAATTTCAGCTCCTACTTTGGCTAGCAAAGCCACATTACTGTCTCTAGATTTCCTTATTCCCAACCCTCTCATGTTCTTGGGTTTAGCAACAGTCTCCCAGTTTAAGAGGTGAATACTTTTACCTTGATTGCTTTTTCCATCGAAAGTTTCTATTGAGTTTGTCCAAATCCTCACATGTTTTTTGAGGAAGCCAGCAGCTTTGCATAACGTAGGAAGTTAGGGAGCAAGTGACAGATTGAAACAAGGTGAGTATTCCAGCATTGGTCAAGGTTTTTTCCTTCCAACCTGAAAGTCTTTTTTTGGAATTTTTCAACCAAGAAATTAAAGCTTCCACTAGTTATTTGATCAGTAATCAAAGGAATGCCAAGGTACATGCCTAGATCACTATCCTAGCCATCCCAGTAGTATTAGTCACAAACCTAGCCATGTCTCTATCCATCCTATCATTATAATACAGTTTGGACTTTGTGAATTAAGGACTGACAAGTATCTTCACAAAATATGAAGGAGATCCATCAGGTAGTTGATCCCTTTCTTATTGGCTTTGACAAAGATAAGAAGATCATCAACAAACATGAGGTGGGAAATAATAGGACCCCTCTAGAAACATGGAAGGATTTCCACTTGTTATCATGGGTACTTTTATCAAGAAGGATAGATAAAAACTCAATGTAAAGAGCAAGGAGGTAAGGTGACACGAGATCACCCTGTCTCAATCCTCTTTGACTTTTAAAGAAGGGCAAGGGAGAACCGTTTCATAGAACATAGTAAGTAGGGGAGGAAACACAATTCATGATAGCCTCAATGAAGTTGTTGGGAAACTTAAAATAGTTCAGCATGAACTTCAAAATATCCCAATTAACTTTGTCATAAGCCTTTTCCATATCAAGTTTCATCACCAAGTAGCCTTTTTTTTGCTTTTAGATCTTCTGATTTTGTGAAGTATCTCTTGAGCGATCAACACATTATCTCTAGCTAGTCTATTTGAGACGAATCCACACTGGACAACGCTAACCAACTGAGATATGAGGGGCTTCAATCTCAAGGCCAACACTTTGGTGTAGATTCTATTGATCATATTACACAAAGATAGTCAAACTCTAGAAGGGTTCTCTATTTTGGGAATCAAGTCCAAATAAGTACTGTAATATCATTTACTAGAAGGGCGCCTCTAAACTAGAAATCGATATCATTTAGCATTTTTTCACATACCAAGTCCCAAAAATTATGGTAAAATAGCCTTGGAAACCATCAGGTCCAGGACTTTTATAAGGTTTTGAGGAGAAGAAAGCAATCTTAACTTCCTCAATAGAGATATCTCTTACAAGGGAATCATGTTGTCCTTGCTCAAGAAATTGACCACTTGGGAGATAGAAGACACCAACTATTTAACATATTCGTAAAGTACGAGCTGACAAGATATTGAATCATACTCTTATCCTTAATCCATCTACCTTCACTATCTTGGATAGTGTTAATCGTGTTCTTCTTCCTTCTAATCACAGTAGAGAGATGAAAAAAAATCTAGTATTCAGGTCTCCAAAATGGAGCCAATTAACCCTAGATTTTTGGAACCAAAGGATCTCCTCCTGCTTTAGAACCTCATCATAATCCTTGGTAAGATCTTTCTAGAGTTTAATCAGAAAGGGGTTCATCTTGATAGAGATGGCTTTTTGGATACCATTAAGCCTAGCAAGGAGGGTTTTTTTCCTATAGAACACATTACCAAACTCTTTTGTTCCATTTTATAAGTTTATCTCTGGACAGAGATAGGGTTCTAGAGGAGTCAATATTATCTTTACTCCTGACGTCTTTAAGAAGATCTCTAAAACCCCCATTAGAGGTCCAAATATACTCAAATTTAAAGGGTTTAGAGGAAAAGTTAACAAAACAAGGATTAGTATTAAGAAGAAGAGGGTGATGGTCGAGTATACCATAGGAAGGTGAGTGACCTCAACATTGTTAAAGAAGCCTCCATTCAAAGTTGGCCATATATATATATATATATATATATATATATATATATATATATATATATATATATATATATAACTCAACATTGTTAAAGAAGCCTCCATTCAAAGTTGGCTATATATATATATATATCAATCCTCTGCTTGATGTGAGACATACCATCTCTGTGATTACTCCAGGTGAAACATAGGCCATTAAATCTTATGTCAATGAGGCCATATTGTTGTTAAAGTTGTGGATTCTGGAGCTTGAAGGAGTTCTACCTCCTATTTTTTCAGAAGAGAAGGCCACCTTATTAAAGTCCCCAGCCACCATCCAAGGGATATCCATGATGGATCTCATCTCATAAATATTATGCCACATGTCATCTTTCTTCATTAGATCACGTCTAGCATAAGCAGCTGAGAGTACCCACTCCTTCTGGCCCTTTTGAGAGACTATGGAGTGTATGGAGTAGGGTGAAGAGTCATAAAGATGCAAGTTAACAATATCATCTTTCCACAGCACCCAAATACCACTAGACATACCCTCAGGTTCAGTATGCAAGGCACCACCCAAACCAATCTTAGAGATAACCTTCAGAGCCTTCTGGACTTGAAGTTTAGTTTCAATAAGAATCTTTTGATAAGATCTTTGATGTGTCTCCTAAAGTCTTTGGAGCCAGCACCACTTCAATTCTAGGTAAGAATCTTTATTATACCAGTGTGTGGAAAGGGAATCCTCTCAAAAGAGGAGAATGGACTAAGATCTAACTTCACTAGGAAGTCCAGATCTGGATTCTTCAGCCCCTGTGGGAGTAGATTCAAGGTCCATATAGTCTCCAGCTTCCTCTTCTCCAGAACTAGATAGAAGTCTGTGGTCCTGGTGATTAATTCCACCATCACACAACTTTCCACCCCATCCAACAATAGCTTATCGGCCACTACTACGGATATGTACCATAAGAGATTTTCCATATTCAACACAAATAAGATCAAGAGGTTTATGATCTCTATTTTTAGAGTTCTTTTTCTTTTTGGAATTGTTATTTGTTTCAACAACTTCTTTCCAACCAGGAGATTGCAAGGTGGTAGAAATATGGGCCTTACTAGGGTTCTTGTCACTAGTATCAAACCTTTGGACATATGAATCTCCTTTATTATTGCCAGCTGTATTCAACCCACCATTATTACTCTGGCTCCTTTTTTTATGTCCATTATTGCCTTAATGTTCTCAGATATGGGCCCAAGGGAAACAACCTTATAGGTACTTGGGGTACAAGATTTTTTGTTAGTAGGATTCTTACTAGTCTGCCCTTGAGTGCTAGGGGTCTTGTCATTCACCATCTGGGTGGGGGCCTTGGGAAACAATTTGTTTTTCTTTAACCTGCTCCACTGGAATAGAATCATCAGATTCTTGTAAAACCTCAAAGGTATTCCTTCTACTACGAGATGTCCTATTGGCAGCATTATTTGGTTTCTTTTTCCTATTATAGCCCACCTACATCCAGAGGCCATAGGAAGTACTCCAGGTTCTTTTTTCTTTTGACTCACTTTATCATTCAAACCAGTAACAATAATACCCTTTTCCTCTAAGTTTCTTTTATATAGGTGTTTGAAAAATCTCTTTAGGACAGAAATCTTTCCGATGCCCTATTATGCCACACTCATAACATATAACAACCAATTCTCGTATTCCACTTTGTATAGCAAGTCATCGACATCAACAAAGGTTTTCAAAGCTACAGAGAAGTCTAATTCCACACATATCCTTGCAAACCTACCCCTAGTCTAGTAGTAAGTATGATGATCAACCTTAATTGGTCAACCTAATAGCTTCCCTGTAGTAAACAGACATCATTCATTACAATACTCAACATAATGTTCTGAAATCCTGACCCATGCGATAGTTGATGTCACCTTGTCTTTAGATGCGATGAACCCAGGTTTCCAAATCCTTTGCACAAGGTAACTGTTGAAATAGTGTCCTAAACCCAATCGGGTTGTACCGGATCCGACTGGGTTGGATCATTTCTACTATTTCTTTATGATTATACATATATAATAAATGGCTTTTATGTTGTCATATATTTGTTCTTTTAAGGAACCAATTATGAATTGTTATATGATAACGTCCTTAGTATTAAACTGTGATAGAAAAACCATGATAGCGTATTATGATTGATGAGATCTCTAATCACTTTAATAAGTTTGATACTTAAATGTCTCTAGCCTGATGTACTATTGAACAGGGCATTGATAGTACAAATAGACTAGCAAGTATAAGATGTCTACTGTCTTTAAGGGCAGGGATAGATCTCGTCTATCGTAGTGTAGAGACACTTGGACTGTACGTGGACATGTATTAGAGAATGCATATGTTAGACTGACCCACTTACACTGTTAATTGTCACACTATGTGACGGTTGGGTAATTATCCTTGGGACCGGAGTCTACATGGCATCACGGTGTGAATTGTCATGCTTTGACACTATTGAGGTTTCTTTTAGCCATGAGGCAATCATGAATTAGTGATTGGGTATGATACTGAAGCATGCGGAGTATACATGTTTAGTCGTCTGGGAATCGCGTACCCTATGAGTAGGGGTGCATATCCGAAAGGGCATTCTTATAAGGAATGTCTTACTCTCGTGAATCTTTGCAAAGTGGAAGTAAATGAGTTACTTCGAGAGAGCATGATATCCAGATTATAAGATACGGTCATCAATGCTTGACACTCGATGTACGACCGTATGGATATTATTACAACGGTAGGATTCTATTTACACGCTAACCGAGCACATGAAAGGTAGTAGTCATTGCGTATTGACTCTTCCGATGATTGGGGGTCATGGACGTGTTTCTAGATGCTATCCATGATCGTTAAAGGTGAAGGGCATTTTCGTAATTGTGCCTTTTGTCTACGGTCAACATATTCGGAAGCCTATCGAGTCACACACATATGAACATCAAGTCGGATTAAAATGTGGTTATAGTTGATAACCAAATAAGAAAAGAATTTATCTCGTACTATAAAGGTTATAGTGGTAAATTAATATGGTGGTATTTATATATTATGAATAAATATAATACAAGATATTAATTGTGTTGATTAATTAAATATGTATATATGATATACATGTATTTTTGCAAATTAATTAATCATAGTATATAAGATACACTTGGATTATGCAATTTGATTAATAAGATTACCATAATATTAATATTGGATATTAATTGATTTTGGAAAATAGATTTATGATAATAAGATAAAGATAGTCAATATTAGATGTTGACAATTATATTTGAAATATTTAATATAAGATATTAAATAAAAGAGATAAATCAATCAAAGGGATTTTCCTTATTTTATTAGGAAAAAGTTTTCTCTCTCATCAATCTACTAGAAGCTAATCCCAATCAGTTGGGGAGATTAATAGGGGCGCCACACCCCTTATACATATGAGGGCTTGACTAGCTCTTTTGTACACCATAATTTCAAGAGCTAATTGTTCTTGTGAAAAATAAAGAGAGCTTCTTAGAGAGAGATTATAAAGAGAGAAAATATCGACCTAGCAGTTGAGTTTTTCTAGTAGCAATCCTTGGCGGGATTCCGGTGAGGTGCTCGTGTGGATTACTGGAAGAGGCCGGACGCTTGGACGGCTCGCGCACATCTACTCCTACCGGACGGTCAAAGCGTCGATCTTTTAGATCAACCAAGGTAATAGTACCGTCCTCTCTCTTATATGTTTATTGTTTAAATGAAGACGATCCCGGATTGGGAAATCAATTTTTTAAATTCTGCTGCGCTACTCGATTGATTTCCTAACATTGGTATCAGAGAGGTCTTCGAGCTTAAGCAATATGCACCTTTTATTCGCGTAGTAAATTAGATCCAATAGATTAAAACATGTATGATATTGATCCGTAATAGTTACACAAAAAGAAAAAAAGGAGGAGAGGTGGCGGCGCGGCGGCACCACCACCATTCGGCGGCGGCGGAGGCGGCCTCCGGGCTGCCGGCTGTTGTCGGCACCAACGTCCCCCTCCTCTTCTTGTTTTGTTTTGTGCATCTTTATTTTTCAATATGGTCCATGGTTGGTAATTTCTCTTTTTGTTTAGTTGATGCCATATGACTAACCAATGGTTCAAATAATTTGGCCATTGGGAAGCCATGTGGGATCACCCAATTTGTTGGGAAGAAATAAGTTTTGGTTATGAACCAAATCTAGGCCATTCCAAATTTTTGGAATAGACATAGGCCTCTTCCAAAATATTTGATTTTGGAAAAGGCCCAAGGGCTTAGGCCTTCTCAAAAAATATTTGATTTTTGGAAAAGGTCCAGGTTGCCTTTAAATTTGGTTTGGACCAAACCAAAGGCATCATTTTGATTAAGAATCAAAAGGAAGAAACAAAAGAGACCTACTTGATTTTAATTTTTATTTAAAATAGTTTAAATTCGAAAAATTGAAATTAAAAGTTATTAATTAATTGATTGGATGCTTCAATGATGCAAGTAGTTAAAATTTAAATTTTATTTTTTTCATAAGATGTTGATTGTATGGATTAGATAGTAGATATAATATGATTATATGGATCCCGATTGATCATGGACTCAACCAATAGGATATATGTGAATGCTTTATTTTCTGTTGGTTTTTATTGTTGTCCTAGGCCGTTATGAAGAACGTGGCCTAGTTTTATTTTGCATTATCTCATTCCCGTTAGCTCCCCCCGTGTGCGGCGGGTGTAAAATTTATTAGATAGATTTTTTTATGTAAAAATAAATTGAAGACAAAGGATGAAGACCAAAAGAAAGGCGATAAAGATCCATGGAGACGGCGCATGTCAAAGATCCATTGATGGTAGCGGCTACCCTTAGTTGTGGCCCGCGGTTTCATCAGTTTGTATTCGAAACCGCACCTATGAAAAGTCCATATCATACCGGTTATATTGTGCGCAGAATGTTGTGTATGTTTTACTTTATATGATATTGTAGTAATATGCACGTAATAGATGAGACCATAATTAAATAAAATTAATTAAGTGAATTAATTTAAAATTACTCCTACGACAAAAATCGAGTTATAATATGTCTCCCAATATTATAGTGACGGTGAAGAGCCATTGTTCGGATCCAACTGATCGGCCCACGTCGGGAGTTATCCTACCTCGGGTATATCGTCATTATCGAGATATGATCGTTATGAGATCTCATGAATACTTGGGTTACGACTCGACTAAGAATCTTGCGGTGATTGGCCCACGTCAGGACCGTCTGATTTTAGAGACATGGGCTGACTATCACATAGACGATGTGAATTGTCAAAGAGTTGACTAGTCAAACCACTGAAAGTAGCGTTGGACGCGATTGGTAAGAAGTACCTACCCGTCGAAATTGACCCGGTCGATCGGCCCACGTCGGGGATCGAGTCTACTAGATAGGATTCCAGCCACTAAAGAATTTGGAAAATTTCTTGAAAGTCAATTGGGAGTAGTTGACTAGTGAGAGCAAAATCATAATCCCAAAGACCATATTTGATTTTGCATGTATAAACAACAACACTCTTTTATCTTTATTTTATGCTGTAATTTTAGCAAACCTTTATATTTATGTTTTAATTATCAATTAGTAAAAACCAAAATTATATGACTGTTACCTTTTGAGAAATGTTCTCAAGTTGGTTAAGTAATTTTAATCCTTTTAAAATAAGCAATGACACGAGCAATCGCGTTTTCATAGTTAAAGACAATGAGGCTACATATTTGATGGAGTCCTCTAAGACTTTAATTATTAACAGAAGCTCACATATTGGACATAACGATACCCAATGGGTCACTCCGTCATATGATGATGATTATTCAAACATTAGATGGATTGGATAAGGATGACCATGTCGAATTTTGGAAAGGTTGTTTTCAAAATTGTAAGATTTAAGTATCGACTTAATTCTTTAATCATTGCTTGAAAGTAAATTAAATAGTTCATGTTTTGAATATGATTCAAAAGATTGAATAGACTATTTAACAAATGTTGGATTTTCTTTATGAAAGGAAATTGAAGACACAATTCTTGTGATTTTTCTTAAGTCTTATGAAGACTAAATTAAGAAATATTTACAAGAGCTTGAAGGATTAAAATGGAAAGTTAGGGCATGTGCTTAAATAAGAGAACTTATTGAAGTCTCTATTTCAGGCAAGCACGTTGAGATAAATCTATCTGAACTCAAGTCAGCTCTCGGATATATGATATCCTACGAGTGTGATTAAAGATTAAATACATATTTGGAAGGTGAAGCAAACGTTGTAACACTTGCCATATTCTGGATCTAGTGAACCGATAAGGGAACTAAATAAATGTTATTATGTTCCGGTTCTTATGAAGGACATATTTTCAGATATACGTTATGATTTAATGGACAAATTCAATTGTAAGGAATTAATGTTATTTCAATAAGGTTGAACAGTCACTGAATCTAACATACTAGATTATTGTCACTATATAGTTGATATGAGTGATGAAATCTCAACAAAATAATTATATGGCTGTTATCATTGATTTTGCGGTTGTTCTAGGCATAGTCTCTATGAAGGGAGGTGTTGGTCCATTGAAAGGCTAACACAAGTTTAGAGGGAGGGGGGTGAAAAAACTTGTCCCTAAAACTAGATTTAAAACAAATTAAAGTTCAGTTAAAACTTGTGTGGAGTTAAGCTGACTAAGCTGAGTTCAAGTTTCCCATTGACTTGTTAGTGCGATTTGCTCCACTTTCTCTTCATCTTCCTCAACTGATAGCAACGCAAAACATCCGTTGCTCGATGCATCAACTCTCATTTGTTCACTTGGCCGTAATCTGTGATAGAAACTATGCATTCGTACGGGCAGAGTGATATCATGGTGATGGCATCTCCATTGTGCTTCCTTAAATCTTTCCCAAGCTTCTTCAAAAGTTTCAGTGAGTTTCTGCTTGAAATTCATAATATCTTGTCTTATCTGTAGTGACTTCCCAGGTGGGCAGTACTTGTTCATAAACTTCTGCAGCAGATCAGTCCAAGTTTGGATCGATCCTGGTGCTAAAGACAATAACCATATTTTCGCTTTATCCTTCAGAATGAATGGAAACAACTTCAGCTTGATGTTACCTTCAGGCACTCCTGCTGGTTTGACTGTGCTGACTATCTTCAAGAAGTTGGTGATGTGTACACTAGGATCTTCGTTCGGTACTCCATGGAAGGTAGTGTAATTAGTCACCATCTGTATCACGTTCGGTTTTGGGTGAAATACCTCAGCCGTATTCTCTGTCTGAAGAATTGTTGGCACGAATTGCTCAATCGTCGACATTGCATAACTCTGCACAGTTCTCCTATCTGCTTGTACCATAACTCCTGCTGCATTTTGTCCATTTTGTCTGTTCTGTGCCATGTTGATTTCTGTATCCTCCAAAGCTGGAATCTCTTCTTCCCTCTCGTTGTGATCTCCTTCGTGCAAAATCACGTCGTCCGCCAGCCTAACAGATCTCTCTCGAGTTTCCTTTCTCTTTTGTCTAGCAAATTTTTCGATCTCAGGTATGAATCTCTCGAGTTTGGCTGCTGAACTTCGTGTAGCGTACTACAAGACACAAAAAGAAATAAAAAGGTTAGTGACTTGCCTCGGCGGCTGTTACACATGCCTAGCAGACTCTAAAATACAGACTCTAACTACTGACTCGACGCTGAACTGACAGAAACGATTCTGCCAAAACTGAGACCCTCGGTTTACCGCGGTATATCCTCGGTAAACTAGATGAAGTTTTTCTTAGATTTTAACAGAATTGACCCTGTACGACTCCAGGATAAACAGACTATAAAACAGACTCAATTAAACAGACTCGAATATATACAGAAAATGGTGCCAAAAAATCTTGATCGCGTGCAAAGCACTTACTAGCAATGGGACTAGATCTATCGTAGTGGAGTACTGGCGAGTCAAGGTCAATCCCATAGAGACTCGTAAGAACGTCAAATTATCAAGATTGAGCTTGTCACAATCAATGGTCTACGACCAACTATACTCTAGACGGTAGTAAAACTGGTGCCACGAACTAACATTACTACGCTGGTTCACATGAATGTAACAAGAGTTTCTAATGTATTAGTTCAAATATGAGTAATTAGTTATCCCCCCCACACATGCAATAGTCCTTCTCATTGGTGAATTTCAATTCATTGTTTAGCTATGGGTACAACTCCTAACCCTATCTACTCCGACCATGGTAGTAGACAATCTATACGCAAGCTACCCTCCTTAATTGGTCCGTAATAGCCCATACGCATAAAGAACTAGAGCTGTCGATATTGAGCGCTAACTCATACCGCAAACCCGCCTAGACAGCTGTCGACACTGATCAACACGTTCCTAGGGACCATCAAGACAATAAAACTACTACATAAATAAACTAAATAAGCAATTAAAACATACAAGTCGAATAGAACAACGATAGATCTACATCTTGGAAAAGATAGAAAATCATACCCTCGAAGACGAGTGTAGACCTCCCTCGGATCTCTCCCTAGGCGGCGACTCCGTCGTCTCTCTGACCAGAACTCATAAAATAACAAAATAAAGAACAAAGAACTTTTATTGCATAGTAATTGTAGCAGTTGTGTGCTACCAATGTCACATTGAATTCTGAGGCGAAGCCTCTTATTTATAGCTATATAAACCGACTTAGAAACACCTAGATCTACCCCTCGTCCAAGAAAACGCGTTTCATAAAGATTTGGAAACTCGATAAGTTAGTGCCTATCCTTGGTAAACCGAGGGAAATTTCGTCCTTTTTCTATTGCCGACTTAGCTTGGAAGTTTTGGAAACCCTAGACCCAATCCTTTCGTTCTGTCCACTCCAGATTCGTCCATGATGCTCAGCCCAATATTTCGTATCCTGAAAATAATCAAATAATGCATGAAATAATATCAAAATAAGGAAAATAAACGCTAAGTGCAGATTTCTCGACTCATGAACCCGACATATGATATTCAACTTAAATGGTTCATATTTATAGGTCGAAACAACTATTTTTAGCTCACAATGGATAGAATGTTCATGCCGTATGATAGATTATTTTAAGCGTCATCATAGGGGTGAATATCCGAAAGGGCCTTCTGATAAGGAATGTCTTACTCTCGTGAATCTTTTTAAAGTGGAAGTAAATGAGTTACTTCGAGAGAGCATGATATCCAGATTATAAGATACGGTCGTCAATGCTTGACACTCGACGTACGACCGTATGAATATTATTACAGCGGTAGGATTCTATTTACATGCTAACCGAGCACATGAAAGGTAGTAGTCATTGCGTATTGTCTCTTCCGATGATTGGGGGTCATGGAGGTGTTGCTAGACGCTATCAATGATCGATAGAGGTGAAGGGCATTTTATTAATTGCGCCTTATGTCTACGGCCAACATATTCGAAAGCCTATCGGGTCACACACATATAAACATCAAGTCGGATTAAAATATGGTTATAGTTGATACCAAATAAGAAAAGAATTTTTCTCGTACTAGGTTATATTGGTAAATTAATATGGTGGTATTTATTTATTATGAATAAATATAATACAAGATATTAATTATGTTGATTAATTTATGTATATATGATATACATGTATTTTTGCAAATTAATTAATCATAGTATTATATTATTAATTAAAGAATTTATGGCTAAAGTTGGAGCCATTCACTACTGCATAAGATACACTTGAATTGTGCAATTTAATTAATAAGATTACCATAATATTAATATTGGATATTAATTGATTTTGGAAAATAGATTTATGGTAATAAGATAAAGATAGTCAATATTAGATATTGACAATTATTTTGGAAATATTTAATATATATAAGATATTAAATAAAAGAGATAAATCAATCAAATGTATTTTCCTTATTTTATTAGGAAAAATGTTTTTCTCTCTCATCAATCCTCTAGAAGCTAATCCAATCAGTTGGGAGATTAATAGGGGCGCAACATCCCTTATAAATATGAGGGTTTAACTAGCTCTTTTGTACACCATAAATCCAAAAGTTAATTGTTCGTTGAAAAATAAAGAGAGCTTCTTAAAGAGGGATTATAACGAGAGAAAATGTTGATCTAGCAGTCGAGTTTTTCTAGTAGCAATCCTTCGCGGGATTCCGGCGAGGTGCTCGTGTGGATTACTAGTAGAGGCCGGACGCTTGGACGGCTCGCGCACATCTACTCCTACCGGACGGTCAAAACGTCGATCTTTTTTATCAACTAAGGTAATAGTACCGTCCTCTTTTTTATATGTTTATTGTTTAAACGGAGACGATCCTGAATTGGGAAATCAATTTTTTAAATTCCGCTGCGCTACTCGATTGATATCCTAACAGTAACATCCATTGATAATCAATGGGCCATCAGTCAGATATTTCAGTTTTAAAGATATAACAATTATGCTCAATATCAAGCAATTCAAAATCGTCATTTAGATTCCATATTTTCACTAATCGCGACAAAAGAATGTTGTACAAGACAGACCTGCCTACCAATTTAAGGATGGTAGCATCTTTCCACTTCGCATGCACCCCACTTTTGCATTCAGGATTTATACGAATGTGAGGATAGGGTTTATTTTCGTTAGGTGCCTCAATATGCAGCCCGTCAAGATTCATCAAGCATTCATTGAAAACGATCGGTGGATTTGAATTTTGCTTCTTGGACCCCTCCCCTCCCCACAACATTGTTGTAAGATCTCTTAGGCTTCAGATTGGCATCAGATTCTCCTTCGTCACTGATCTCCATATCATCATTTCCTTTATGATTCAACTCAGACTCAAATCTTTGCAGCATTTCTTCAAGGGAGATCGAAAGGTTCTCGCTTTTTTCTCAAAATTTGACTTTTTTAGAAGTTCTACGGATATTGTCCTCCTCCTCCATTGTAGATGGAGGGAATCCGACTTGATTCCTTCATGCTAGATGAGAAATCAGAGCGGCAGCGGCGAACGGGAGGCCCTAACGGCTAGAATAACGGGGGATTTATCAATATACCACTTTTGAGAGGAAAATCTAGAGAGAGAGAAAGAAAATTTCTATATAATTTTGTATAATATCTTGTTTCAATTGCTAGTATATTACATCAAATTATTACACAAAATGTTACGATACATCGTAGAAAAGTTGAATCCAATTTCAACGTGTACCCTCGTTTCAATATTCTTTCAACAGTGAATGGATGGGTGAAGCGTGTGGATATGATTCCATCAATCTCATTAACATTCTAATAACTGCTAAAGAGAGGGGTTGGAGCAGCTTAATGATTAAAACTGATTCCTTTATTTTGGTTAATATGGTGAATGGTTTATCTGCTACTACACTAGATATGTATGCCCTTATTAATGACATCAGGGCTCTTCAAGCGTCTTTTGTATATTGTAAAATTTGTTATTTTAGTAGGGAAATTAATCTAATTAGTCATCGAGTAGCTTCATTTGCTAAAAAGCTTGTTACTCCAGCCTACTGGACTGGAGTCTTTCATTCTTGGATTGTTTCTCTGAAACGAGACGAGAAGGTGGTTAGGCAGATGAACTCTCTATTGTAATTTTTTACCTTGCTTTAAATGAATCTTTCGTTGCCCGACAAAAAAAAAAAGAAAAAAATCTCATTAACATTTCTACAATAGCTCGTAAATTTCTCACTTAGTTTAAATTTGTGTTTCGGAATTTTGATTTTTCTTTTTCTTTTTGAAGTAAGCTTTGAATTAATAATAAGAAAATAAATTTGCTAGCAATCATCTTGTAGCAGGGGCGGACACCCCACTGGAATTTAAAAAAAAAAAAAAAATAAAATTACAATACGACGTCGTTTTGGTTATAAAAAAAATTGACCTAATTACCAGCACAACTCGGTTCCGATCCGAAATTTTTCGACCTAATTACCCGCTTAACCTGAATTGTTTTTAGGATTACTATATTTTTTTGACGTGTGACCCCACTAAATTATTTTTCCGCCACTTTCTTGTGGCTTGAGAAAAATTCAGCATTTGTGTCCGAGTGGTCTTCTGGTGGCGCATCCAGTTTCTGTGGTGGTGTGCATTGGCGTGATCTTCACTGTTGATGCAGTAGAGATCTAGATGGATCATCTAGGTCTCAGATGATCAACGATGAATCATCATTATCTAACCAAGACACCGTCACAGAAAACTGATGCTAACTGTAGATGATTGCTGTTTGTGTCCTTGCTTGAGAGGTAAAAATTACATCTTTTTGATTCAGGTAAATTAGAGTTTTTAGTTTGTGTTTCTTTGATTGTGACGTAAGAATATAATTTCTATCATTCTTTAAGTTGCGGTTTAATTAAGTATTGTTACAAGATAACAGTACTTTGTTGTATTTTAAAATGCTTTAAACCTTATTTGCATTCTTAACATGGTAAGAGAATAGTTTCAAAAAAACATGGTAAGATAATTCATGACATGACTTTTGATTGAGGCAAACATGAATTCTTTCTTTTTATCTTTTATTTATTATGGAAAATTAGGGATAAGGACACAATCTGAAATATTTTTAAGTAACATGACAACTACATATTTTTATAGAGAGAAGGACAACTGCATAATTTTTATATCGAGAAGGACAAACAGTGAATCCCGAAAATCGGTGAATCTCCCTCAATGAATCCCAAATCGGTGAATTTAAACGGTGAATTTAGACAATGAATCCCAAAATTAGTGAATTTCGACGATGAATTTTGAAAATTAGTGAATTTAATGGCGGTGAATTTAAATGTGAATTTAAACAGTGAATTTGAACACAAGTGAATTTCGACGAGTGAATAAATAGTTTTGTCCTTTATGCAAAAGTTTCAAAAAACTGTCCTTCTACTCAATTAATGAAATATTTATGTCCTTCTCCCTCATTCCCCCTATTTATTATTAAGCACCTCCTTTCTTTTTGTGGCAAAATTATGATTTTAGTCCTGTAACTTTGCCTATTTTGGATTTAAGTACTGCTGCTGTTCCGGTGAGGAAAATGACCCTCTAACTTGTTTTGTTTTTGGAAAAATAGTCCTATCCGCCGGAAATAGCTGATTGGGCACCGGAATCTTTAAAAAACGCTTACGTGGCTGCCACATTGAATCCTATGTGGCTGTGGATTCCATTTTACTTTTAAAAAAATGATTTCATCCAATTTCCCCCAATTTCATCCCTGCAAATCTAATTCCCAATTTCATCCCTCCAAACCTAATTTCCTAAGTGAGTGAGAAGATGAACGAAGTCTACATGAACAAGATGCCCATCACCATTAAACAGATTGGAAACCTCTGGTGGAAATGTGATTAAGAGAAGAGTACGCTTCTTCTTCTTCTTTCTCTTTATTTTTGTTATTACTGTTAATAATAGACGCTTTGATTTCAAAATGGGGAAAAAAGTGGACTAAAAAGCTATGGGGGAGCCTCGTTAAAAAATAACCCTAATTAGATCATCAAATAAATTTGCACCTGGCTTAGTCATGACCAAAACAAAAAATCAAACAAGTTAAAGTCCAAAATGCATGCAGAAAGGAAAAAAAAAATCAAACTAGAGTAACACAGAATGAGGAATTATATTTCCTAACCATCAGACATGGATACTGATTGTCAATGTAATGGTGCATGACATATGTGGTATTTTAGGATGGCCTCTTTGAATATAAAGGATCAGGCGAACATTGTAGCGATGGGCGATGCAAAGTAGTAAATTAGGAATTAGATTGGAGGGATGAAATTAGGGAAAATTGGAAGGAGAAACCATTTTTTTCAGTAAAATGGGATCCATGGCCACATTGGATTCAATGTGGCGACCTAGTGGCTGCCATGTAAGCGTTTTTTAAAGATTCCAGTGTCCTGTCAGCTATTTTCGGCGGATATGACTATTTTTCCAAAAAAAAAAACAAGTTAGAGGACAATTTTTCTCACCGGAACAAGAGCATGACTAAAATCCAAAATATGCCAAGTTATAGATTTAAAATTCTAATTTTGCCTCCTTTTTGTTGTTAGGTGTGGTGTCAGCCAATACAAGATTGCATTGTTTCAATTAATAAAAGTAACAAGTCGCTATTAATCCTTTTACATGCTTATTACTCTCTCTGCTTTTTTTTAACTGTCATATTTGATATAATTTTTTGGATTAACCTGGTCACTTTTTAGCTTAAGATTAGTCTGTTTTTTGATGAACCTTGACATCAAATTTGACAGTTAAAAAAATCGGAGGGAGTATTATGCATTTGATTGACCATCATAGAAAATGCCAATAGACTCACAATGTAACCATAATACTCGGTGTATAAGAGTTACTTAGGGGATGATTGAGCTTATGGTGATAATCTCAGAGCAATAAACCACCAATAGTTTCCAACACTTAGAGTGTGATCGTCTTATCTGAACCGTCAATGTTGGATATTTTAGTGACAACACTTGATCTAATCAAATAGGAATTGGATCGATTTGATATGATGAGTATAAAATCGTCTTAAACCGATTTAACATAGAGTGTGATCATCTTATCCTTGGCCCACATTGTTCGCACCTCCATAAGCCGAACTGGGTTGAGTTTCAGTCCAGCTCGCCCTAAGCCTTTATGATATTTATCATTGACAGGGCAATGAGCGTCGATCATCGAAGCCTTTAACCCGCCCTTTACAGGCCGGCAAGAAGCATTGGGGGCCGACCTGGTCGCCCCTCGGCTCGCAGTCCGCCCAGCTCGAACCAAGCCCGCTAAATAAGGCAACATGAGTTAAATCTCAACTGTTACAAGCTAATAATCCGCTACGGTTATCATGAAGCTCGCCCAATCAGATGCTGCAACGCCCACCACATAGTTAATCACGTTAATTACTCTTTAATTGCACTCTTTTGTAACTGCCATCTCCTGGCTCTATAAATAGCGGCACTTTGTACCCTGAAAAGGACAATCTAATACACAATCACATACAACCTCTGCTAATTCCTCGACAGTTTGCTTGTTTTTTACGTTTTCTATCAATCTTCATATCACTGTCACATCATTCATAATCACCGCTAGATATCCACCGCGTAAATCACTACAAACAACCACTAGATTCACCGCAAATCCTCTAAAAATACGTTTGTGATAATTCCGATATTATCAGTTGGCTCCGTTACTAGGAACTTACGATTTTGATCATTTTTCCGGTCAGATCCACCTCCACATAACGGTTATTTTACGTTTCCGGCGAAGGAAAACCACCACTTTTTGGTTTTTCGACGAGAATATCTCATCCATACGGCGTTCTTCATTGTTAGTTTTAGAATATTTTTCATACCTCCATCGGCATCTTCATCCTCATGAAGAACATGTATGACACCAGATGTACCGGAGCTGTTCTCAACCACAGATTCCCACCTCCGGCCATGAAAGGGTTTCGTAATACGCTTCAAATCGCCGGTGGGAACGATGGTGTTCGTGCATCTGCACACCGAACCCCAGGTGACTAGCAATCGCCCTCTCCACCACCCGTAAAAGACCCCAGTCGGCCTGATATCCATACATTCCTAGACGGAAAAGCCCAATCTAAGGAGTCTTTGAAGGCTGCCACTGGCCAAAGAAGCGGGAAGGAAATTTCTAGCACTTCCCGACCAAAGAATACTCACCAACCTCTTTTGTACGTGGAGGAGGTCGTGAACGATGATCAATATGTAGCACTATTGTTGGAGCACGCAACATATGTCGAAAGGATGGCCTGGATAAACTTAGAGCTCCTAGCCATGGGGAGACCCGCTGTCCCAATAAAAGATTTGACCAATCGACAAGGTCTCCCATCAGAAAATATGCCGGCCTTGCGGGCCCACCACACAGATCTCCTTCCAATCACACCCATGGGGACCGGAGTTTCTACTCAACCACAGAGCGAGCTCCCAATAGAAAGCCCGTACATTCTCACATGGGCCCTGTGCTCGATAAACATGGCACACCATTAGCACGGAGCAAAAATATAGAACAACTCGCGTCCTGAAACGTGCGAGCTAGACTCTGGAAGCGTCAAGACGAGCCATGATACTCATCCATGAGGTTTGGGTGAATAGAGTCACCAAACAATCCTTCATAGACCATTTTCAGAGTGAGGTTGCCTGGTTGGAAAAGCAGGTTGAAGAAATTCAAAATGGAAAGGTTGGTAAAAAGGATCACCCTTCTCGGAGGACTTGCATGCTGGATGACTGATCCTCGACAAAGCACCCAAAATGGGTACATTACCCTCCTTTCTAGAGCTATTCAGGGAGACTTGTCCATACGATTGGTTGTCGTCCTCTTAGAGAAAATTCTCCCTAGCCACCAAGAGTCAGGCCGCATGGTGCATCACCTTCGTCGGCTCCATGCATGATAAAGCAGCCTCATAGATCAGGAGTCTACCTCCATGCTCAGTCGCATCTTGGCACGATCTAGGGACCTAGTTCATAGCAGAGTTCAAATTGGTTGGCCAGCCAATGAAAACACAGGCCGACCTATATGACCTTCGACAAAGAGTGGGCGAATCAAATTGAAGCTACTACGATCAATTCATCACCATCTATGACCAGACTCGAGGCTTAAACAACATGATGGTCATGAACTGCTTCCAGTTAGCTGATGACGGTCAAAGTGGTATCATTATTTACCATCAACTTACCCCGGATTTGTGTTCTCAATGGGGATAATATGTATGAAATCATGAGTTAATTAGCTAAATGTGATTAAGCCATGTCCGGGGTGACTAAATTGGTATCATGCGTATTAACCGTGTATTTTATGCGTAATTTTCTAGAAATAGAAGTACTATGTGTGGTATGGTTTTATTGACATATGGACGAGTGTTTGAAGCATAATTTGGGCTGAAGGAGAGAGTTAATCGATAGATAACTGAACTGAGCTGAAGGTTGAAGTGCTTCGAGCAGAGATTGGACCCGAGAATCTGATTGGTGATCTTGCAACGCAGTTTCCAAATCTTTACAAGACGAATTGCTTGTCCTTCTACATGAAAGTTGTAGGGTTTGTAACAAGGATTCCAACACACTTTGAATCACTTAAATCGGAGTTGCGTAAGCCAAGTTATGGTCCACATACCGAAGCTGGACCTAGGGTATTCCAGAATAAGTCGGCAGCAGGAAAAAGACAAAAATACCCTCGGTAAACCGGGAGTTACCCGCAGTTTACCGAGGCCCAGAATCTTCTCGAAACGCATTTTCCTATCCTCCAAGCATTGGGTTTACCCCTAAGTCGGTTTATACACCTATATAAAGCCATTCAGGGCTGCGAATTTGTAATCACCTTCTCTTTTATTCATTCCAAAATCTACTAGCTACAATGTAGTCTTTGGGAATAAAGTCTTCTTTTATTTTCTTCTCTTCTTCTTGCAAATAAGTCATGTGTCTTTCATTATTGAATTTTGCTTGGTTTACGATCTTCATGGATCGTCTTGAATCGCCGGAGGGAGAGAGAATTGAAGAGTAGATCTATTCTTCGTTATGGGTAAGATCTATTCCAATGTTTTATTTCTTTCTTAGATTCATGATTGTTCTTGGGTTAGATATAGACTATGCTTGCATCTAATCATCTATGAATTAATTAAGCAAACCTTAATCTTTATTCGATTCGTTCATATTATACGCAGAATTATGGGTTGTGTTCTTCAAATCTGCGACGGTCTTTATCGCTAGATCTGAATACCTAGTAAATCCTAATTTTGTGGTTCAGCATCAGTTACGTTGATCGACAGGTTTAATTAACAGTAGGTTAGATCAGATCAATCTGCTTATCGTAATTGTAAAACTAGCATGAAATACGAATAGTGAAGTGTTAGTTTGGACATAGTCTTGATGGACCCTAAGAACGTGCTGATCAGTGTCGACAGCTGTCTAGGTGGGTTAGCGGTATGAGTTAGCGCTCGATATTGGTGATTCTAGTTCTTTATGCGTATGAGCTATTACGGACCAAGTAAGGAGGGTAGCATGCGTATAGAATGTCTACTTCCATTGTCGGAGTAGATAGGGTTAGGAGTTGCACCCGCAGCTAAATTACACACACGAGTCGAATACGGATTAAGGGGAGATTAGTTAGGAATAATGTGGTTAGTGCCTTTTCGATACATGATTGATGAGTGGTTTTATTTGCATATCTTTTATTTACTTGTCCTTTATGTTGGTCAATGACCACCCTTATCCGGTTGACCTATGAATTGTGTTTGTTAAATAATATTCTCTGTGGGATCGACCTTGACTCGCTCTTGCTATACTAAGATTGACCTAGTACTCTTGCTAGTACATCATTTTTTTAGTGAATTGCACACGCGATCATTAGCGACGGGTCACCCTAAATCCGAATTCACGGTCAGGTTCCCAAGCAACCTGCAAGATATGCTCGACTTCGCTTGGAAATTGAGCGCTTTTAATGTTGCTCTGTCGCCCAACAAAGCCAAAGAAAAGGCTGAGTCCAACCCGCCTAAGGAGGGCGTCAGCTGATGACGGTCAAGTTATAAAAATAACTCGATACCTAAATAACCTACTAGCAAGAGAACTAGGTTCAATCGTAGTATAGCTAGATAGAGTCGAGGTCGATCCCACAGAGACTCGGCTTAAACTAGTACAACATTATTAAACTAAAAATAGATTAAAGGGCGGTTTCCGACCAACAATAACGTAGAAATAAAGGTTGACACGATAGAAAACACAAAGACTAACAATACGACAGTAGACACTAAAACACTTACTTTTATGGTTTTATAAGACTCTAACAAACGGTATTGATTACGCTAGTAGTAATTACTCCCCATATACGTATATCTCTAGCCGAGACAGAAAAAGACATTAAGGTTGATTATATTTTGGCTACGGGAGCTATCCCCAAATCTGGATCTACTTCGTGAACGGATAGAAGATCTTTATGCTTAATTACGAATTCTTCCTTGGACAGATAGAAAATCATATAACAAGCATGCTATACCAAACTAGGGATGCCGATCTAAAATCGTCACCTCGCTCAGCAACCACCGTGGACAAAGTTGGCACACCTCCTAAACGATCGGCTAACTTATGTCCTATTTAACATGGCAATTTTCACAATATATCATATTAATTTACGAGAACGATGTAACAAATTGGCGGATCTATTACATGTGTATATGAAAAGCGTAAAGCACGACGTGGCGAAGTCGTTCACAGAAAATTACTAGAATCTTGATGGCTAGATCTAACCATATAGACCGTGGTAGATCTAGACCGGTGACTCTAGAATTTGCTCATAAAACGCCTTCGTACGACTTAGATCTACATGAATATGGGTTTGTTAATTAACTACATCACGAAATCAATACACAAACGACTACTCCATAACGAAATAAAATAGATCTACGAATAAAAACGACATATTTGGATAGACATTACCCTCGTAGACGGAGGGTCCTCCGATCCTTTAATGCAATCTCTAATCGATGAATCCATCGCCTCCGTGATGAAGCAACATAATATAAAATAAAAAGAACTATATTGATAAACTAAAAGTATTGTAGTATTGTGTTTTGTAGGTTGGTGGTTTTCTCAGCATCGTGGCTGCTGTTTATATAGGAGTTGTAGCCGACATAGGGAGAATCCAGAAGATATGCACGCATTAACTGATTCGCTCGGGTGACCGAACGATTCGCTCGATCGACGAATGGCATGGCTCGGTCGACCGAGCCTCCTCTTTACGCGTTTTCAATTTCGCCGTCGACTTGTTCCCCACTTCACTCTTCTATGCTGATCTGATTTGTCTCTTCATTAATGCTCCGATTTTCTTCCTTATTTATCTTGAGATTTCCCGATTGCATGACAATTATCCTCCCGATTCGTTACGATCTGCGAAATCAGCATTTATCACACAATTAATTGCTCTTTTATAATAAAAACAGCTAAATACCAATTATCACATTAATAATCACTTATCATTAAATAATAAATATAAACACGTGATTTAATATGAAATATATATAATTAACTCTGATTTAAGGTTAGAATTGATGACATAAATAGGTATATTTTAACTGTCATCATCAGCCGAAATTAGGAAATGAAGAGGCCCGAAAAGTTTGAGGACGAGTAGTTCACTCCTCTCCCTGCTCATCTGGCACATATAATGAACGAAGTTAGAGGCAAGCTACCCACCCCTCACCCAATGAAGGCCGACCCATGGGGCGAGCGAGATATGGTGAAGTACTGCGAGTATCACCATAACCACGGATATGCCACCTACTCCTGTCGTATACCCAAAAGAGAGATCGAAAAGATGGTCGCCCGCGGGGTTCTAGACAAGTATAAGGGGGACATGGATAATGCACAATGAGGCAATCCTCCAACCCGCCCACCAAGGAGACAAATCGCTTGAGGGGTATTCTAAATGATGGGATATGGCATTCATTCTCTCGTTGATATAGTGAATGATTACGCTTTCTTTATTATTTTTCTAGGTTATGACAGTCATTCTCTTGTTGATAAACATGAATGATTATGCTTTCTTTATTATTATTGTAACACTTCACTTGCCCAACGAGGCAATACAAGCCCCATATATATTTTGTGAAGACATTATCTACATTCGCCTGTCATAGCATTCATCCACTCTTAATCGTGTTTGATTTCGCTTTATAGAATTCATTCACTCTTAAATGTGTTTGATTCTGCTTAGTTATTATTATTCTTGTCCTTTGGTCATTTTTAACACTATGTAAGAAAAGGCAAATCTGTTATACATTCTCAACGAACTCTCAAGCTCAACACTAGGGTTATGGCATTCATTCTCTTGTTTATTAACGTGAATGATTACGCTTTCTTTATTCTAAATGCACCTGAGTTTGACTCATCACACTTTGGTCGTTTCTGTCAACCCAAAGTAGAAAGGGTGACTTCAACGCTTATTCCCGACGAGCTCATAGCTAGACGCCATCGACCTCATAAAAAAATAGGGCCGCTACTACTACATGTAAACTGTAAAGGCTTGACTTGCCTAAAGGGTCGGGGCTGTATTCGAAAGTTAGAAAAATTCCAAAAAATTTTACTTTGACAAATATGCAAGTCATAAATGAAAGAGCGCATTCAAATCCAAGAAGGAATCAAAAAACAAAAGTTATCGACTGATTATTACAAAGGTCAAGATTGAAAAGACAAAACACTTCAATGAGGAAGAGCTTCGGGTTGATTCTGAACTGTTTCATCGGGCTGAGTATGAGTCTGGGCAGTAGGATCTAACTAAGCATTTATCATGCGGGCGTGTTCCATTGTCTCCTTCGTAATCATAAAGGGAGAAGTAGAGACACCGACAATCGGGATTCCATGGTGAGGCGGAGTGAACTCCTCGGTATCTTCCTCTCCCAAAATCTCTTTAACCTTGACTAAGAAATTTCCAGGAACAGTTGTAAGAGGGACCCAAGCTGCCTCGTAGCTATCCTTTTGATCACATTCACGCAGCTCTTTCAACTCGTCGTCATTATAAGGAATTTGGGGATGGATGGCCCGCAAGGACACATCGAACATATCAGCGGTCATTGATGGGAGTCAAATTGTAGTGTATTTCTTATATGAGATTACCTCCTTTTACAATTTATTCTTGGTTATTTTGGGCTATTATGGGTGGTATATGAACGATATTCACTTATATGCATGTTTCGAGACTAATGACGTTTTCGTCCTAAAAAACTCGTGTTTTATGTGGATTTCGTTACATTTCTGTCAATGTATATTATGCCTTGGTGTTCGGGTCTTTGTTTTCAGGCTTAGATTGATGTATAAGGTCGAGAATAAGGAAGAGAGTCTCGAGAAAGAACAAGATTTGGGGCCAAGGAGGAGAAAAGAGTGAAGAATCATTGACGAAATCTGAACCAGTCACTTCAGGGGCATTTTGGTCACACTTGGAGACACTTTCAGGAAGAGTTGTCTTGATGAAAGTTTTAGAGGATTGAACGAGCTTTGGAGCCCTATAATTGAAGTTATGATGAAAATACTGAAGCTTAGGTCAAACTAGCGTTTGGCCAATCCAAACGAGCGTTTACGGAGCAAATTTTCATGTAGGGAGTTGGCTTTTCAGGCAAACACGCATTTGCCTTGCCACAAACGCCCTTTCGCGGTCGGGATGCGGCAAAAACCTATAAAAACCCCCTTTTCCGGTCCCATATGATATCTATTCAGTACTTAGACTTTTTAGGGTTTCTTAGGGGCGATTTCCATTAGTTTAAACGTTGTTTCAATCCTTAGATCATAGATTTAATTCCTAGCAACTCTATACAACTTTCATAGCTTAGATTTTTGATTCGTGATCCAAGATTTCATCTTTTGAAGGAGATTTTCACATAATTCAAGGTTTCATCTTATATGGTAATTATTTCTTTGTCTTTCAATTATTTGATTATGTTTTTGATTATTGATTTCATTAGTATTTCATTTTTCAATTCCATCATGAGTAGCTAATCCATTGTATGGTCGAATCATGTGAAAGCGGGTGAAACACCCTAAGGGGGATTAGACAGGAGTAGTGTAGCGCTTAATTAAACGTTTGTATGATTAATCCACGTTCTAAAACTTGTTCTTATGAAGATTATAGCTTTGAATTAGATTGGCAACCTAGTTCACTGTCACACACACATCGAACTCATAGATGTATTTTGCGGTGAGATGTGGGATAAGGGGTTTTAGGATCATTGCGTAGACACAGCCTAGTTGTTAGATTGACAACCTAGCTAGTTGTTAGGACTGTGCCCTATGTGAGGTTTTCATCAGTTTTCCGAGCGGCTCTAGATTTTGGTAAACCATGTTGGGTTAGTTGGCTTTCTAAAGGGAGGGTTAATTAGCCTAGCATAGGGTGTTAGGCGAGAGTTGTTCAGACCTTAACACCAGAATTAGAAGTTGGCACCCGTGGATGTCATATAAACTAAATTGGATAGGTAGGTCGGTTAAGACACGCTCCTTGTCAAGTCTTTCCTGAGTAACCTGCTGGATTGTAGTTCGGCTATGCTTTTTAATCATATAAGTGAAACCAGTAGTGTAATCATTATTTTTGCATTAGTTGTTAATCTTTCCACTATCTATTGACCTGAACCAAGTTTTACGTCGACTTTGGTACTTCACTGTTACTCTCTGTGGATTCGACCTTGTAACCACTATACTGCCCTAACCCGATACTCTGTCGGTTAAAGTTAGCGGTTAAGTATTTTGCTATCAGTCATCCATCTCACCATGGTATCCATCGAAGGAGCATCATCGCCAAGATCTCGGACCAGAGATCTCTCCATATGGCGTTGCCTCTGTTTGCAACACTTCTCAGCCTCATTCAGTAAGTCCTCATTGTACTGCTCAAAATCTTTGTACTTCTGGACGGCCTCAACCTTTTTGTCGAAGACAATTCCGGGAATAGAGTCCTGGACGCGCTTAGGATCATCAAAAATATCGAGGTGCAACTCCATCTCATAATTGGCGGACCGCATGGAAGTCTCCTTTTCATACCTCTTAAGGTTCATTGCGGCTATAGAAACCTATTTAGCCATTTTCTCGACGTTCAGGGACAAGCTGATTTCCTTGTGTATTTACGCCCTAGCTTCAACAAGCGAGCACAGCCGGGTGACCATATTGCCAGCTTCTATCTTAGCCCTTTTAGCGGCTATCTCTGCCTCCCCGACATGATTTTCCGCATCATCCACCCTGCCTTTCAGCACGGCCAGTTCAGCCTCCAAGCCAAAGACCCTATATTCAGAATCAACGCAATTGCTTTCTAATCAATTGTAGGCCTTCCAACATTTTCCCGCCGCAGTAGCCATATGAATAAAAGTAAGAAGAGAAATTGAGCCTCAGGTCTCCTAGGGGCACTAAAAGATAAAAGGACAAGTATGTGAAGCCAAGTCACATTTTGGCATCGACAAAAAAATGTTACCTTACTAGAGACAATCCCGAATCTGCCCTATAAGATTGCCAGTGCCATCCATGTAATCAGCCATCCGGTCCTCCATCATATTACGGAAGGCGATCCTGACTCAAATTGCCAAAGTCGCTCCATCCAGACTGTCCAAGAAATTCCTCAAGGGATGAGCATTGATGATCGCATGGCTGACCTCTCAGCTTCCCTCAACAGTTCATGGATGACTGAAACTCTGCCTTAACCAAATAGGAAAATTTTCTTCCACGGCAGAGGTGGGTTAACCCCTTGACTAGTGGTATCCGAGGTAGTGAAATCAAGAGCAGGAACATAAACGTTATCACCGACCTCCTCGGCGTTCAACTCCTCATTCTGTGCAGCTTCCACGCTGTCTTGACCGAACCCGACAATGTTTTCATGAGCCTGGATAAACCAGGCATCTTGGTTGTCCTCAACCATTCTTCGACGGGGTCAACATGGACATCAGCATCCCGCTCAACAAAGGGGCCTTCAACATTTACAACCGCATTCGAAGTCGGACCCGCCTTTTCGATCCTTTGCCTCTTGTTTGAGACATTAGCTTTATCGGCACCTCCAGGTGGGCTACCAATGATATCATTTACAACAACTAGTATATCAAGGCTGTGATCCGCAGTCGCTGTTCGGATCACAGCAGAAGGTGGCTCATTAATATGAACCCTTTGGGCCACCCTTGACCTCTTGTGAGCAATGACCTTGCTCGATCCAGCCTCATTATTAGCTGGCAGATTTTCCACACTCCTTGTTGAGGCAGACGGACAAGGAAGAGTCCGTGGACTACATGCTCGGCATCCCTCAAGAGCTGCACCCTCGCCTCACGGTCTCGCCTAGCTTGTGCGTCATTCTCAGCCCTTCTCCTAGTCGAGTTCATCGAGCCTACAAAAATAAGAGAAACATGTTAAACCACTAACAAGGCTTCGTGCTCGATAAATATGAAATAAGTCGTAACGCTTACGAGCAAGGCAAAAAGCAAAAACTAAGTTCTAACGCTTACGAGCAAGGCAAAAGCAAAAGTCTTAACGCTTACGAGCAAGGCACAAGAAAAATTCAGAATGCTATTTAGCAAGGCAAAAAATAGGGAAGAGAAGAATCTTACTAAGGTCCAAAGGAGCCCGTACGCTGGGCACGCCCTCGCAAACATGGTATAGTAATGGTCACCTCCTATGATGGCACTTCACGTACCATCCGGATCCATCGGGAGCAGCGCAACCTCCACTAGGGGTTCGACCTCTTCCCAAGGGAGAATAGCTGCGTTTATCCAAGCCAAACGAAGGGGCTGGTTTCTTATGGCGAGTTCTTCCAGTTGAAGACCAACCGATGTCTTTTGGTTTTCTCTTTCCAGACAAAAATCCTCTCCACACAAGACATGAAGTCGGCATCTTTGTCAATTTTAGATAATTTGTTCAGAGCAGACACATCCGTCGGTTCTCATCAGACTTGGGAAAGGTCCAACCATTATTGGACTCCACCAGTACACACCTCTTGATCCAATACCTAACTTTTGAGGGGGTAGCAAAAATAGCTTCAACCTGCCCGTTGTACTTCTCACCGTATTTTGGCCAGATTGTCCATCGATGGAGAGAGTAAACAAGTAACCTAAGGCCATCAGGGTCGAGTCAAAACCCAAAAGACGGTGTAACACAGTGAAAGGCATGATGACCCGGGTCACCTGGAGCGTAAGCTCACTCGGCATACTCTTCGTCGCCTCCCGGAATTCAACGATGAATGGATCAAGAGGAAGCCTGAGCCTGCTAATCAGGGAATCAAAAAAGAAGACAACAACGTCCCGCTCGTCCCTGTCACTTATGCATGCCACATCTCCCCCTCCATAAAGTGGAATAGGTATGACGTCATATTCGTCCCCAATGCCCTTAGAGACGAGTTCAGCTAAGCATTCACTCTCAGTGTTTTCCAGATTTTGTGGATACGCCCATCTTGAGCCTGCTGTGCTCACTTCTCTTCAGTGATATGCTTAGAATCACCACTTCAACCCCAACTTCGATCTCCTCATCTCGACCAATTGATTCTCTACGACTCGCCGATCCGTCTCAACAGTTCGAGCTCCCATTTGAAGACATGGTATCTGAAAGGAAAAGGGCAAGGTGGATGGTAAATCACCTAAATCTCAAACGAGGGGCTGAGATGAACGTATCTGCCTGTCTCGACACTTCTCCCCTCCGTCGTCCCAATCAAAGGTTTCTAAGCCCTAATTCTACCTAACGGGAAAAAAGATGCCGAGAAAGATCTTCATTTCTCCGTAATTGATGATCTAACACCGATCAACAACAAATAGAAATCAAGCATGTATATAGGCATTCAAGAGGCGATCTATTTGTTTTCATCAAAATGCTCATGAAAAATAGGCATGTTCAGGTCCATCGGGGGCAAAATCAACAATCTTTCTTCGTAAAATCCTAGAAATGCGCACATAAAGAGGTGTTCAAAGCAAGAAAAGCATGTTGCTGCTCAAAATAAAGATAAATTATGGTGATTTACCATACTGACTGAGGGGAAATCCGAAGGAAAGCCTGAAAGAACATTTACCGACAACCGGAAATGATTTTGCTACCGTCGGAAAACCTCGATGAAAGCGGGAATGCTTTTACAAATCGTCGGAGTCTCTTGCTAAAAAAATCTCGATCTAGCGAAAAGTATATAAGCATAGAAGGGCGACCCTCCGAATAGGTGTGATGCTTCAGAGACCGGAGCAATAATGACACTACAGTTATCGAGTCAAGTTATCTCTTCGAAAAGATAAGACCTATCACGTGACAACTGGCTAATAATAATGGTTACATTAGCAGCGGAAACGCTTTGCATCCCTCCATTTACATGAATAGAGCAAAGCAATTCAGCTCAGAGTTACTCATCTCGGCATCACCTAACGCTATTTAGGCTAGGTCTTTAAATAGCACTACGCCAAACCAGCCCACTCACTATTGTTGTCGACATGCTTAGTCATGTCGCTATTCAGCACGGAAATCTTCAGCTAGTCGCTTCGAGCCTAACATTGCTAAAGTCCGATCGTTATTTAGCACGACAATCCTCAGCTAGTCGCTTCCGAGCCTAACACTGCTAAAGTCCAGTCGTTATTCACCATGGAAATCGTCAGCTAGTCGCTTCCGATCCTAAAGCTACCAAGTCCGGTCGCTATATAGCACGGAACCATGCGTCTAGACGCTTTCAAGCCTAACGCATTTCAAACCCGGTCTCAATTCCAGCACGACACTATTTGACTATGCTAATGAGCCTTACGATGTCAAACATGTCGCTCTATAGTAGTCATCGACAATGCTCGAGCCTTATGCTATAAGTTGGTCGCTCTACATCAGTCACCTCGGCATGCGGTGGATCAAAAAAAATCTACTCCATGACTTATTCATGTATGCACCATGAATAAATCAAGGAGTAGGGGGCCATTGATACGCCAAGCCCAAAAAAAGAACCCGCGAATGTCACATTGGACCTGTATGTAGGTCCAATACACATAGGGTCTTCGGCCCACACTGTTCGCACCTCCATAAGCTGAACTGGGCCGAGCTTCAATCCAGCTTGCCCTATGCCTTTTCGATATTTAGCATTGGCAGGGCAACGAGTGTCAATCAGCAAAGCCTTGAACCCGCCTTTACAGGCCGACAAGAAGCACTGAGGGCCGAACTGCTCGCCCCTCAGCTCGCAGTCTGCCCATCTCGGACCAAGCCCATTAAATCAGGCAACAGGAGTTAAAGCTCGACGGTTACAAGCTAATAATCCGCTATGGTTATCACGAAGCTCACCCATTTACTGCCACGACAGCCATGTAGTTAATAACTTTAATTACTCTTTAATTGTACACTCTTGTAACCTCCAACTCCTAGCCCTATAAAAAGCAGCACTTTGTATCCTGAAAAGGACAATCTAATATTTGTCGACAATTTGCTTGTTCTTTACGTTTTCTGTCGATCTTCATATCACTGTCACATCATTCATAATCACCGCTCGATATTTACTGCGTAAATCACTACAAACATCCACAAGATCCGCCGCAAATCCACTAAAAATACGTTTATTATAATTCCGACATCCTCACAATCCACATAATGTCATTAAATAATAAATAATGTATTGCATTATATAATCATGCCATTTCAGAAATTTAATAAATTAAATTAATCTGTAACAAATATATACCATCACATTAAATCAATTGTACTGCATGAAGATCAAATCATATCATAAATTCAATTTGATCATATATGATGTGATGTAGGTACATGCACCAAAAAAGGGTGGTGCCATATGTTGTAAGTCATAAGATTTTATTGCAAAGGGTTAATGCACAAGATATAAGTCAAATAGCATATAATCAAATACAAAGGTAGTATGAAAATCAATCATACTAGTGCACAACAATTATCCATCTTTTGATTAATTTTCAAAGTAACTCCAAGGCTTAAAATCCCCATAAAACAAGGACCCCTGCAATATGTATTCTCCCTTTTGATTTGAAAACTTATAAAAAAAAATAAAAACTATGAGGGTATCATATGTAGGTCACTGTGAAGTTTCTCAAGAATGGCTTAGGGTAAATATCAACAGCCTGCTTATTCATAGGCACAAAATCTATAGCTACTGTATCATTTTTCACGTGGTCATGTTTAAAATGATACTTTATATCTATATGTTTGGCACGAGAGTGCAAAATGGGGTTATGTGACAATTTTATCGCATTGGTATTGTCACAATACGTAGGCATAGAAAGAACAGTAATAAAAAAAGTCTAAAAGTTGTTTTTTTTAGGGTAAAGTTGTTGTTTGATCCTTGGTATTTGAACACAACAATTTCTTAATTAGAGCAACATACTCAGCTTCAAGGTACTAAGAGCAACACTAGGTTCTTTCTTAGAAAACCATGAAATGAGTCTACTACCTAAGAATTAAAAAGTTCCACGTGTTCTAGCTCTTTCTTTCAACACTACAACCAATATTGTAGGCATCATTAAAAGCATGCAGTCTAAAGACAAAGGCTTTAAAGTACTATAAGCCTGGTGTGGGAATGTGTCTAAGATATCTAAAGATTTGCTTTACAGATTTGTAGTGAGATATCTTTATGATCTTGATTTATCAAAGTCTGCAACTCTGAGTCTGAGCCCTTAGTCTTTAGATAGTCAATATTTACCACCGAGTCTGACTCCTCAGCCTTCATTCTTTTAAATGTATCTTTGATTGCATATGAAGACCTAAATTGTTTCTATTACTATGTTTGTCTGATTGAACCTATACAATAATCTGACTCTAGTAAATCATATACATATATCAAATCTAAATCACATGCTTCTATCAGAACTTGATTAACAATCATCACATCATCAAAACCAAACTACTTAACAATCATCAGAACTAAACCTAATAATTTCCCCCTTTTGATGATGTTAATAATTTCCCGATTTAGATGATGAAAAAAAAATCCTTTTGATTTGATGATGTCAAAAACCCTCATAAGCCTACCTATATCTTATCAATTAATATCAATCCAAAAGCAAGGAAACATAAGTCATAGAGATTATAACCTTGAATAAATATTTTCATTTCATTAATATTTCAGATATTGCAAAACAATGCATAAATAAATTGAAAAAAAGTCTTCAGGTCTTGCTTCAGCTTCGGTTATGCAGTCTTCACATGTCTGCGAGCATGCTTCTTGATCTTCAACTCTTCTGCTTCTTCTGAGCTCTTAAGGTCTGAGTTCCTTGTCAGACCTAGATTCCCCCTTACTATCAGCTATGGAAATTTCCAAAAATCAGATTTTATTTTGCTTTTTCAGATTTGGAAATTCAGTGACAACATTTCAAATTTTATTCTAATTGCCAGCATTGTCATCAATTTTGATAAAAACTAGTTAATTTATCTTCGTGGTATCTTGATATTGGCTGATATTACCCCTTGCTGAAATGACTATAGGTTGATATTCAGATTCAAGCATTTCATTCATTTCCCATTTTTTGGTTGTTTCAAGTGTCATTATTAAAGCATCCAAAATGTCAATGCTTGAATCTGAACATCGATTAGTCTACAAATAAGTTGAGCCTCTGTTTCAAGATTTGAAGGATCTGCATCTGATTCGGACTGATCTCCAAATGTCTTTAAAGCGGATGTTCCTTCATCACAGCTGGTTGCATCATATCTCAACCTATCTCTTCTTCTTGGAATTCAGGTGATGCATCTACAGATCGGAGGGGTCGATCAATAGTTCTTCTCCAGGTTCTGAATCTTACATTTCAAGGTGTATGCCTTATATTGTTACAGTATAGAAGCTGATGGGAATGCTGAGTGCACTCTACTGATCAATCGAAGATATCGATGAGCTCACCGACAAGATGAGGATCGCCACCTGGCGATAGTATCGAAGACTCAAAGAACTTTCTTGATCGCTTTGATATAGTGTAGAAATCGGTTATTTAGTTATAATCTGTTATAACCGTTTGTAACTTACTTCTAACTGATTCATGAGGTGTATGGTGTTATAAATACCTCATGATCAGCAACATTGTAAACCACCTGTAACTTTACATGATCAATAATAATTCCGCATTTTATTTTGTTTGTTTTTAATTCTACAAAATTCATCATGGTATCAGAGAAGAAACTTGAGAATTTCTAAAAGCTTTCTTGCATTTTTTGAAGAAACTTGAGAGTGTTCTCCATCTTTTTTCAAAGTTTTCAGTTTCATGAGAGTAAACTGTTATTATTTTCCTATTTTTTGGTCAGTTCTTGATCAGATTTTCTCCATCATTGATTGATTTGAGAATCAATTCTGAAATTCTTGATAGTCATGGCAGCTAAGAAACAAGAAATTAGTCCCCCCCCAGTCCATTCTATGTTCATCCTAATGAAAATCAGTCTCTGGTTCTAGTTCAGCCATTGATGAATGGCAACAACTATAATCCCTAGAAAATGTCCATGAAGATGGTGTTGATCACCAAAAATAAAATTGGCTTCGTAGACGGCACAATTAAAAGGCCAGAAGTAGATTTAACAGACTTTCATGCTTGGAGGCAATGTGATACATTGGTGTGATCATGGATCTTGAATTATGTTGAGAACACCATTGCACAAAGTTTGATGTACTTCAAGAGTGCACATACAGTATGGAAGAATCTTGCAGCAAGGTTTTCAAATGTTGATGCATTAACACTTTCAGATCTTCTTGAAGAAATGCATCTACTGAAACAAGGCACAGATTCTGTCAATCAATACTTACAAAATTGATGATTCTTTGGGAAGAAATCAAGACCATCAGGCCTGTAACAATCTGTTCTTGTGATCCTCAATGTCACTGCAATGCAATCAGCAATCTGATGGATCATATGGAAGCTGAACATGTCATAAAATTCCTTAAAGGTTTAAGGGATGAATTTGAACCAATAGTCTCATAGGCAATGTTGATGGTGCCTTTCCCAGAATTCAAGATGCCTTTGCAATGGCAATCAAGTTTGAGTGACAGAAGTCATATGTGGCTAACAAGGCCAAGAATCAAGATTCCATGGTCATGTTATCCTAAAAGAATGGACAGGGACAAAATCAGATTGTCAGCAGACCTAACTCTGCTACAGATCCCAGGCCAAAAAATCCCAAAAGATGCAATGTAGCTTTTGTGGATTCAATGGTTATACAGAGGAGACATGTTACAAGAAGCATGGTTTACTTCCTGGCATCAAGTCAAAAATGGAAAATATGGTGAAAAGAGGAGCAGTCAGCAGAAGAAGATCAGGTACCAAGCAGGTCTGCTGGACCTGGGTTTCCAAATCTTACTGCACAACAACTTGACAAGTTGATGGCTCTGCTAAGTGACCCTCCAAGGCATGCAGGATTTGCTGTTGGCCAACCTGCTGACATTGTTACACACTACTCACCTGCCACAGGAATAGGTGACCTAAATTTAGTCAGATCAATACAATGGATCTTGGACTCTGGTGCCACAGATCACATTGTAGGATCATTAGATCTATTAAGTAATCATAAACCTTCATCTGGTATAAAGATGGGATTACCTAATGGAAATAATGTCTCTGTCACACACATAGGCCAAGTGAGGATCAATACTCAACTGGTCCTACATGATGTGGTCTGTATTCATGGTTTTAAATATAACATTTTATCTTTATCTTCTTTTATTAATCATACAAAAGGTGCAGCTGTTTTTTCTGCTAACAAGTGTGTATTGCAGGACAAGAACAAGAACATGATTGGTTCGGCTGAGTTACAAAAAGGACTTTATGTCATGGATCAGCCCATGAAACTTTCTGTTACCAATACTATAGAGAATCACACTCTATCTGATAGATTAGATGATGCACTTTTATGGTATTACAGACTTGGACACCTGCCTGATAAGAGACTGCAAGTCATCAGTTCACAGTCTGCTGATGTCCAATTTTGTAATCATGATCTTTGTTATGTTTGTCCTATGGCAAAAATGAATTAAGTACCACTACTGTAAACACTAGTTTTGACCTTTTTCACATGGATATTTGGGGTCCTTTGAGACACCCTACTATGAATGGACAACAATATTTTCTTACTGTTGTAGTTGATTTTTCTAGGTTTACTTGGGTTTTCCTTATGAGACATAAATCTGAAGCTTCTGACCTTGTTAAATATTTTGTTAAATATGCTTCTACTGAGTTTCATAAAATTATTGAAGTGATTAGATCTGACAATGGTGCAGAGTTTCAACTTACTGACTTTTATGCTCAGCAGGGTATCATACATCAGACATCATGTGTCAGTACATGTTAAGGGTGAAATTATATGTTTTATAGGGTTATATTTTGTGATGTTTTCCCCTTTTATTTGTATCATTTGCATAATAAGTGGTCTTTATATTAAAATATTGAGCGAACGATATTTTTAACGGCTTAATCGCAATATCGATTTATTTATGTGATTTCATGGTTGAAATATGATTATTTGAATATCACTACAGTTTGCGATGTTTTCCATGTGTTATAGGTATGTGTATCGTGCTCAAATGATGATCAAAAGAGATAAATTTCGAGCTATAAGGATTGAAGGAAGAGATAATGATCAAGTGGAGTGAAGGAAAAAAGAGATAAATATGAAGAAATCACCTTCAAGTCGTGTTGGACGAGCGTCCATACTCCGTCCAGAGTGGACGGGCGTTTGATGGAGTGGACGGGCGTCCTGAGGAGCGATTTTGATACAGAGAGTTTGGACGCTATCTGAACGGGCGTCTGAAGCAGTCTAGGGTTATCTGGACGGGCGTTCAGGATAGCGGACGAGCGTCCGTCGGCCGACTTAGTGAAACCGACGTCGAAATCTATAAATAAGCGGCTGTTTCTCAACCTAAGGGGGGACAATTCGACATCACACAAACCCTAAACCCTAGGGGCGGCTAAGGCTGCGTTTTTACTTCTTTTTTCTCTCACTTTTATGCAACTTTAAATTAGATTAGATTAGAGCAGTCTTTATGTTCTTTTCCTGCAAAACTGTGTTGCTAAGGATGCTCAGGAGCTAAAGCTTCAATCAAACGAGAATTGTGAAGCCATCAACTTGGATTGATTCTGTATTTCGGATTAAACTGTGAGTTATTTATCCAAGGTTGTTTCTTATTTATGTTTTATCTCGCTTTAATTGCGCTTATATCGGAAGATTTGCATGTATGATTATGTTTATGTTTGATGGAAGTCATGATAAACCTTTAGATCACCATAGATAAGAATAGTCCTTAGATTTATAATAACGGAAGTTAGTAAGTCTAATCACTAGATTTGAATGTAAAAGTTGACACCTTTGATCTTAAAACGCGTTAATCTAGCATTGGAAGATACTAGGTTAATAGATGAATTGCCTAAGGAATTAGGGTTCATGTTTAGGTAAGGTGAATCACAACCTAGATAAATACCGCATATAATCGAGATAGAGATCAATACATGTTGGTAGGTGGATCAATCCTCGCTTGCCTTTTATAATTTGATTTTAAATCCTTGCAACTCGGGTCTTGTTTTGCTTATTTAATTTCCTTTTTGCAATTGGTTTAGTTTAGTTAATAAGTTCGTTACCCGTATCCTTCCTAGCATTGGTGTTCAAATTCTGTCTAGTTTTTTTTTTTTTCTCGCAATCTTTGTTTAGATTAGTCCACTTTGTTGAGTGTAGTTCGTGACATAGTTAGTTAAAACAAAAGCTAGGATTAACAACAGATCTAGTTCCCGTAAGATCGACCGGCATAGCCTCTATACTACGATCCTTGCACTTGAGGTTAACCGGTTTTATTACTTGTTTATTTCAGTATTAATAAAATCTGTGACAAGTTTCTCGGCGCCGTTGCCGGGAGCCGGACGGTTGTCTAGTTTTTTATTTTGTTTTGTTTTTCGCTTTTCTGCTTGTTTTTCTTTTCTTTCTTTCTTCTTTCCTGTGTTTATTTCGTTTCAATTTTCTGCGCTTTAGTTGATAAATGTTTAGGTGATTAGGATATTAGGGTTTTAAATTTAGGGTTTAGGATATTAAGGTTTTAAATTTTCGCTTCGTTTGCTTTTCCGCATCTCGACGAGCGTCTAAGAAATTGAACGCCCGTCCCACCGCAAAAATTTCAAACTCAGATCAAATTCTCATCTTAGACGAGCATCCTAGATTGTGGACGCCCGTCTAAAATTTCTCGAATACGAGACAGCGCTTTGGACCTCCAAACGCCTGTCCCATCAAATGCAGGAGGACGCTCGTCCAAATATTTGGACGCCCGTCTGACCCCTCTTTTCTCAAATAATCTTGTTTTTAACTTTCTTTTAGGCTTTCAATTTCTTAGTTTAGGTTTAGTCCTTAGTTTTAGATTTCTTAGACTTGTTTTTGGTCCGGTTTATGCAAACCCGGAGTCATAAGGGACCGTTGATATACACCCCCGACCCCGAGCAAAGCATAGTTCGGCCAAACAGGCGGATTCTCCGTTCTGCGGTTTTGGAAGACAGAACCGAGCAAGACCTCGAGGAACGGTTAGCTGAGGAAATCACTGATTTTGTAGTAATGGCTGCTAACAATCAACGAACGTTGGCAGACTACGCCATGCCTGGCGCAGTCAAGGTCAACCCTGCGATTGTTATCCCTGCCATTGCTGCTCAGAACTTTGAGCTTAAGCCGGGACTCATCCAGATGATGCAGCATGCATCGATCTTTCACGGGTACCAATCTGAGAACCCGCATACTCATTTACATACATTTCTGGAGATATGCGATACCACTCGCATCCAGGGAGTAAGTGAAGATGCGGTGAAGTTAAAACTATTCCCGTTTTCCTTAAAGGGAGAGGCTAAAGAGTGGTACAGCTCTCTCCCAGCTGAATCTATCACAACCTGGGCAGAACTCGAACAAGAGTTCTTAAGTCAGTACTTCCCGCCTTCAAGACGCCTGATTAATACGAATGAGATCTTTACCTTCTACCGTAAGAGAATGAATCCTTCTTCGAATGTTGGAAGAGGTTCAAATCTCTTCTAAGAAAATGCCCCCACCATGGCTTGCCTAAAGAAAGGCAAGTCAACACGTTCTTCAGTGGACTGACCGAGCTTACTAAAGGCATGGTCAACAGCTCTTCTGGTGGGGCTTTCCTTAAAAAGACACCTGATGAAGGATGGGCACTGTTTGAAGACATTGCCAAATATAACTATGCCCCATCCTATCAGGCCATCCAAGCGCCTCCTCCTCCCAAGGTGGAGGAAGTAAACGTCCAAAGTCTGATTGCCATGCTGCAAAAGCAGATGGCAAGTCCTCAAGTTCCAAACTCCGATTAATCGACTCGCTTTCCGCAGAACCCTCGTGTTCAGATTGCATAAAATTGCCGCCGACCGGTCACATGTTTGGCCAATGTCAATTTCAGCCCCCCTCTGTTCATCAAGTTAACGCTGTTCATAACAATGGACAGTATCATCAAACCACCTGCCAAGTATGCGATGATCCGGGCACATCGCCGCTTCATCCCATGATTGGACGAATGCGTATGAATGCTTTTTCTGGCCACCCAATCCAAGGTTCAATAACCACCTCGGCCGAAATAATTCTCAAAATCGTGGCTTCGCCGTAATCCGAGCTTTAATCGTAATCCAAACTTCAACAGAACCTGGGTTCAATCGTAACTAACTCAAACTTTTCAAGTAATACTCGAGGTTCAATCGAGTTGGCCCGCCAATTCCAACTCTCAATTTCGAATCACCACCACCCATACCTCAAAATCCCCAAAACTCTCAAGGCCCCTCCCAGTCCAACAATCTCGAAGCTAAGTTGGAGGTGCAAAGCAAAAGTATTCAACTTCTAATGAATATGAATAAGAGCCTTGAGAGGCAAATAGGGCAACTAGCTGAGCAGTTAGCTTCAAGACCCCCAGGACATCTGCCTAGTTTTACGGAGAAGAACCCAAAGGGCGGTCAAGTTGCTCAGGCCGATTTAAGCAACAGCCAATGTACTGACCTCGTGCCAGCAATGCAATACGGAAAAGAGGAGGCCAGTGCAATGAGTTTGAGAAGTGGCACTCAGCTGAGTGGTCCCCCTGGCTTCCAGGGAAACCACTAGCCCCTCCTGCCACTGATAAGGCAGGAGGGGAAGTTGAGCAACCACTATCCCCTATCCTGCAAAAGCATACTCGGGTGGCTGATCCCCCGAGAGATGACAGAGTTGGAACACCTCAGGTGGCTGAACCCCTGAGAAAAGAAGATTCAGTTGAGAGTCAGGTGGCTGATCCCCTGACCAATAAGACGTCTGAAAAAGTTGTGAGGTGGAAAGATCTGGAAGACAAGGCCGTAAGTGCATCCTCAAAGAAAGTATTTTCAGAGAGTGACCTTAAAAAGCTTCCATTTCCACCGAGGACGAGCAACATCCCTCTGAGTGAAGATAAGAAATATGAAAAGGTGCTTAACCTTTTGAAAAATACTCAGGTAAATCTGCCATTATCCGAGGTCTTGGTCAAGATGCCTAAGTATACAAAATTCATCAAGGATGTCGTGTCTTCGAAAAAGAAATTAGCAGGCATGGAAAGGCAACTTGGTGAGGATTGTTCCTTGATAAATCATCAAGACTTACCAACCAAGAGGGTGACCAGGCAAATTTGTGCTCACATTGCGGATGGGAGGCTTAGTCTTCCCAAATTCTTTATGTGACTCTGGTGCATCCATCACCGATGCCGTTGTCTGCTTGCAATCGCCTTGGTTTACAAGATCTTCTAGAGCCCACCACCATGAACCTTCAGTTCGCCGCCAGATCCTCCAAGAAAGCTTCGGGGATCCTGAAAGACATATTAGTTCAAGTTGACAGGTTTACCTTCCCAGTTGACTGGTACGTCTTAGATATGGAGAAAGGTGCAAATGTTCCTCTGATTCTTGGAAGACCGTTCCTTTCTACAGCTAGAGCCCTCATCGATTGTGATGGTGGGCATGTGACCATTCGAGTTGGTGACCAGGAGGTGAGTTATAGTGTCTCTAAATCTATCAATGTACCTTCTGGATCTCCAACCGGTTGTTCCATTGAGGAGACGCCTGATGACTTCAATGACTTCATGGATACGCAAGTCTTGGCTGTAGAATCAGAATATGAGCGACTAATTGATAATCTGAATAATCATGGTGTGGTCAATCTAGATCAGTTAGCGGCTGAATTTGAGGATGAGCTAAGAGAAGAAGCCTTGGCGATGGGACCACTAAGTAAGCTCAATGATGTTGAGAGTTGAAGAGTGGCGATCTTAAATCAAGTCTAGAGGATCCTCCCGTAGATTTGGCATCAAGCCGTTGCCTAAACATCTAAAGTATGTGTTTTTAAGAGAAGGTGACAAGCTTCCTTTGATCATCTCTGCCAAGATATCTCGTATAGAAGAGCTTAAATTGTTAAACGTTCACAAAAAAATGAAAAAGCCTTTGGATGGCGGTGGGAGATATCCGAGGATATCTCCCGACATCTGTATGCACAAGATCAAGATTGAGGAGGGTGCAAAACGAGTTAGACAACCTCGAGAAGGCTCAACCTCACATGCAAGAGGTAGTCAAGAAGGAGATCATTAAACTTCTAGATATGGGTATCATTTACGCCATTCTTTGACAACAATGAGTGGGTTTCCCCGACTCAAGTAGTTCCCAAAAAGGGTGGAATTACTATTGAGAAGAACGAGAAGGGAGAAGAGATAGCATTGAGGCTCGTTACAGGCTATAGAGTCTGTATTGACTACAGAAAACTCAATGAGGTCACGATGAAAGATCATTTCCCCTTCCTTCATTGACCAGATGCTTGAGCGTCTGGCGGGACACGCATTCTACTGCTTCCTGGATGGATATTCAGGATACTTCCAGGTACCCATCGATCCTGTTGACCAAGAGAAGACTACTTTCACTTGCCCTTATGGGACATTCGCCTACAGGCGGATGCCATTTGGTCTTTGTAATGCCCCGGCCACCTTCCAAAGGTGTATGATGGCAATCTTTGACGGGCTAGTTGAAAAATGCATGGAGATTTTTATGGATGATTTCTCGGTCTTTGGTCAATCCTTCGACGATTGCCTCGATAATCTTGATCAGGTGTTGTCTAGATGTGTGGAAAAGGACTTAGTGCTCAATTGGGAAAAATGCCATTTCATGGTAGATGAAGGCATAGTTCTTGGCCACAAAGTGTCACCAAAGGTATAAAGTAGATATAGGGCCAAGGTTGAAGCTATTGAGAAGATGAGTTATCCCAAGAATGTTCGGGAGGTCCGAAGTTTTCTCGGACATGTCGGTTTCTATAGGCGGTTCATCCAGGACTTTTCAAAGATTGCCAAGCCCCTGTCTACTCTACTTAAAGAAGACGTTACTTTTGATTTTGATGAGAGTTGCAGGCATGCGTTTGAGGAGCTCAAAAATCGTCTGATCTCCGCTCCAATACTTATATCGCCGGACTGGAACTTGCCCTTTGAGCTTATGTGTGATGCCTCTAATTACGCAGTTGGTGCAGTTTTAGGACAAAAGCTCGATGGAAAGTTCCAGCCTATCTACTTTGCCAGTCACACACTGAACCCTTCTCAAGTTAACTATACCACTACTGAAAAGGAACTTTTGGCCGTAGTTTTTGCTATGGACAAGTTCCGTAGTTACTTGTTAGGAGCTCAAGTGATTGTGTGGAGAGATCACGCGGCTCCTTGCGGTATCTAATGACAAAGAAAGAGGCTAAACCGCTTCTGCGTTGGATACCGACTTCCAAGAGTTTGACGTTCAAATTAAAGATAAAAAGGGCAGTGAAAACGTAGTGGCGGATCACGTTTCTAGGATGTTAAGTGAGGAAAAGGGTGATCCTGATGACATAGATCTTTACTTTCCTCTAGAAAACATCATGTTGATAGATGGCTGCGCTCCAGACGTCCCTCGGTACTCCTCCATTGTAAACTACCTTCATGCCCGTTATATCGATCCTGAAATGTCTTATCAAGAGAAGAAGAAGTTCTTCTCGATGATGAAAGTCTTCGTTTGGGATGAACCTTACCTCTTCAAAATCAGAAAGATGGTTTGCTAAGAAGGTGTGTTCTGACTCGAGCAACGCGATATAATCGAGCAATGCCATAGTGGACCCACGGTGTGGTCACTTTGGTCCTTGAAAACGGTTATGAAGATCTTCCATCCGGTTTCTCTTGGCCACACGATCTTTAAGGACACGGAAGCTTTCTGCGCAAAGCTTGCGATAGGTGCCAAAGAACCGGTACTCTAACAAGGCGATTCGACATGCCATCAAAACCCATTCTTGAATGCGAAGTCTTTGATGTATGGGGATTGACTTTATGGGTCCGTTCCCATCTTCCTGTGGGAATAAATACATCTTAGTCTGCGTAGACTATGTATCGAAATGGGTGGAGGCAATAGCCACTCCTCGCAATGATCATAAAACGGTCATGAATTTTCTAAAAAAGAATATCTTTGTTAGGTTTGGATGTCCACGTGCCCTGATTAGTGATGAAGGGACACACTTTTGCAACCGACCTCTGGAAAAAGTCCTCGAGAAGTATGGTGTTCGTCACAAAACTGGCACACCATATCATCCGATGACTAGTGGTCAGGTTGAAAGAAGCAACCAGAGCTTGAAGAAGATCTTGGAGAAAACAAAGGAATACCATCATAGAAAAGATGAGTCTAAAGTTGGATGATGTACTATGGGCATATCGAACTGCCTATAAGACCCCCATGGGTACATCACCCTACCAGATGGTTTACGGTAAATCGTGCCACTTGCCAGTTGAGTTAGAGCACAGAGCTTATTGGGCTACGAAGTTTCTTAACTTCGACTCCCAATCCTGTGGCAAACACCGACTGCAGCAGTTGCATGAGTTGGACGAGTTTAGGCTTCAGGCTTACGAAAGTGCCAGGATCAGTAAGGACAGGATGAAACTCCTTCATGACGCAAAGATCAAGCAGAGAGAATTTCAAGTTGGAGAGCAAGTGTTACTTTACAATTCCAGGTTACATCTGTTCCCTGGGAAGTTGAGGACACGTTGGTCCGGCCCCTTCGAAATTCTCCAAATCATTCCTGGAGGCGTACTAGAACTTCGTGGTTATAGTGGCGACCCGTTTCGAGTGAATGGCCAAAGGTGCAAGCATTATATCGGTGAACCTAAGGATAAGCCTTTGATTGTTAAATTCCTCGATATTCTCGGGAGTGGTGCTACGGAAGTTGAAGAATTCGACGAATCTTCACTCAACCTGTTTTCAGAAGAAGGCTGTAGTGGTCCTTCTGAAGAAGTTCTAGCCGGGAGTTGGGATATGGAAGAGTATTGGATGGAGCGTTTCCTTAAGTGTCATCAGAAGCTTCAGAAGACCAAGAGGTCAACCATGGGGAAGTTTAACCGTGTTTGGAAAGAACTAAAAGATCTAACCCCATGTGTTAAGTGCTGTTTCTGCGGCCACAATCCTGATCAGAACTTAAACGAGGTAACGGGCCGCGTAAAAAAGTCAAATGGCCTGATCCAGGCTGAGCTTCAACTGTGTCGAGCTAACGACATAAACCAATAGCGCTACTAGGAGGCATCCTGAATATCCGTATTATATTAGTTCCTCTCTTTGTGTGTCTATCTTTTGTTTTAGTTTTTGATGCTTTACGCTAAGTCTAATTAAGTTTTGTCTGCTTTTATCGCTTTAGCATTCGATTAGATATGAGTACGGTATTTTGCCGAGGAGTTCCATCTCATTAGTAGGATTTCCTTCTCACCGCTTCGGATGGACACGGGGCACGATAGTTCCGGATATAGATATAGATATTCTTACCCGCATCGGGATCGCCACTTATGTTCTCATTGTTCCTCGATGCTCGGGGTGGAGATTTTACCAATGAGGATTTGCAGCACTTTAGGAAGACCATACCGGATCCTTAACGATCCAATGCCGACGGATTTAGCCCTAGTATCGCAGGATGAGCATTTTCGTGGTGTGTAGAGGCAAATGATGATGATTGGGGTGTTCGGGATGACTATGACTTTCCTCCGGTGTGGATTTACTCCGCTGTTTTATCGGGGTTATAGATCGGCGAGCTTTATGATGACTAGCTATTGTTTCTTAGTTAGTTTTGTCTTCGTCGAGCTCCGACGTAAAATGAAAGCGCTTAGTAGGAGGCAACCTACTGTTTAAGTTGTGTTTTTCTTTTAATCTTTCTGGTTTTTATGTCTTCATTATGTCATTATTGTACTCATTTGAATTTTATCAAGTATTATTAAAAACGATCGATTTTATTTCCGTATGTGTGAAAAATTTGGAATTTTGTGAGTTTCTCTAATGGACGCCCGTTCACTAGAAATGGACGCCCGTCCGGACCTCAATCTAGATGGACGTCCAGCCAGAATCTATGGACGCCCGTCCATTCAATCCTGTTCTGATTCCTAAATTAGGACGCTCGTCCAAATATTTGGACGCCCGTCTGAAACACTCCCTCCTATCCTGTATTCAAATATGCCTTATGAACGAGCGTCTGAATTTATGGACGCCCGTCCATTTCATACAGTTACTTGTGAACACCCGTCCGTCAGGGTGGACGAGCGTCCACTCTGGGCCTATATATATAAGTTCTGGACACGAACCTTCATTTTTTTTCTGCAACTTCAAAAGGTGAACCCGACTTTCCCCCTTCTCCAGCCCTAAAATCCTTGTTTTTAAACCAAATTGGGCGATTCAACTTGCAAAAGAACGCTCTAAACACCCTCTTTTCCTTTCCATCACCCAAGTTCTCCAACAATCAACAGAATTTGCAGAATCAGAGATTCTTCAAAAGGCCATTTTGACATAAAAGTCGGATTTTGGGGCCAATCTCGGTGTTTCGGGACTCTAACTGCTCGATCATCATTCCCTCATAGTGTTTGGTAAGCTTGATACAACTTTTCTCGTTTTAATTCACGTTTTTGTGAGTTCGATTTTCGAGTCGGCTCATTTTCTTGAATTATCAACTATTGTTGATTTTCTTTCGTTTTTGTTGGTTCTTTTCTTCTTTCCTTCTGCTGTGGTGGTGTGGTGATTGTGATGGTGTGTTGTTGATGTTGGTGGTTTGGACGGTTTGCTTGAAACCCCGCTTTGGATGTTAAACGGGTAACCTTTGTTGCTGTGAATCGTTTGGTTTAGTCATTTAGGTTGATATGGGGAAGAAAGCGGTTACTAAGCAGAGGCCTGGTAAAGAGAAGGTTGTTGAATCTGGTAAACGTAAACGTTTGGACGATGAGCCCTCCGATTTAGACCCCAACCGAGGCATAATCTTCCGTGAGCAACCCCCTAGGGCATCTCAACAAGCCCGCGCTGATTTGAGAGATGAATCCTCCTCCGATTCGGATACAGGGATGATGTTCCATTGGTTAGACATCCTAGTTTTAAGAAGGGTGCGTCATCTAGTATCGAACAAGTTCGAGAGACGAATGTTGATGATGTGGTTAGGGACGAAGTTGAACCCGCACCTAGGGCACCTCCTAAGAAGAAATCTAAGAGTGTTACCCCTCTTTCGATGCCACGTAGGTTTGTCAATCCTCGAGCTCATGATGCCTACACTAAGCATTACTCGACTAGAGTCTTATCTTTGATAGGGAGGTCAAAGTGCTTCAAGTTGATCCAAAGATTTGTTGAGATGTTAAAGGCTAGAAATGGAGTGCCTTGTTGAAAATCCCCTACTCCTCGCATCAATGACTCTATTGTCCGAGAGTACTATGCAAACTTTTCTGAGGCGAACTTGGATGAAAAGTATGTTCTGGTGCGGGGTGTTAAGGTTCCTTTTTCTGCTGCGGTGATAAATGAGAAATATCAGATGCCAGCTTTTGAGGGTTTAGATTATAAAGAGGAAATTGCGAGAAGACAACGTGAGGATGGTCGTGACCCGATGGAGGAGTTGAGATTACGAGTATGTCCGGATGTGGCTTGGACATTGAGACCCAATGGCCAGAGAAAGGAGTTGATCACTACGACATGGACCGAGGATTGGAGAGTCCAGTGTCGATTTATTCAGAGTAGGTTGATACCAAAGAACAACCTCACACATTTCCATCTTAGTGATCTCGGGATGTTATATGCTTTGACGTTCGGGTTGAATGTAGATGTAGGTCAAGCCTTATTCGATGAGATTTCCATGAACCAGAAAGTTTACACTCGGAGTTTGATAGTCCCTCATTTGATTCACCAGCTGTGTTTGGATGCTGGAGTTGCCGAGTATGCATCAGATCACAAGACGAAGAGTTTCCCCCCTATTCGTAGGGAGAAGGGTGTACCTCCGCCATCTGAGCCGGAATCTACTTCTATGCCGCCCAGAGCTTCAGCCATTTCTGGATTGTCTTCTTCCGAGATTACTCGGTACAGCATGGCCAACAGTCTACGAGATTGGATGACGGATATCCAGGAGACGTAGAAGAACATGATGTACGTGCTGAAGTGCATTGTGGAGGGCAAGAAACCGAAGGATATGCAGATTTTCAAGGAGAGTGATACGGAGTTCGTCTTTTCCGATGCGATCGAGCAGGTTATTGCCGATGTGCTTGATATGGAGAATGAGCCCGATGCTGAGGAAGTTGCGGAGGAGAGACCTCCTGGGCCTGCTCATCGCCCGGTTACACGGCCAAAGACCTTCACGCACGGCACGCCTACGGCTCATCGCACTGCTTTCGATCCTCCTTCGCTGATGCTCCTGCTGATGACTCATTCGATCCTCCTACGACTGAACCGACTCCGGGGCTGCCTTGAGTTTCTGTTTGCTATTTTATATCTATCGTTCTGGTTGTTGTTGCACTTTTTGTTACATTTAATTCGATTTGGTCGCACTTATACATTTTGCTACTTTCTAGTTTCTCGTCCTTTGACTTGTGTTGATAACTTGTCATGTTTATCGATGATCTTTTCTTTTCATTCCGTTTTGCTTTATTATCTCTATTGCCATGTTATACCCCGTTTCCCCCCGAGTTTTCTGTTTCTCGAGTGTTGCAGCGGTAGTTTTTGTCGAGATCCGATTGGGTTAGTTTTGAGACGTTTTTCCACGCTTTTTGCGAGCGTTGGCCTTTTCATGCTCCAGCCTGACCAACGGCTCGGTTTTCCACGCGCATACAGCTAAGTTTCTTATCCTTTTACTTTCTGCACAACATGAGGACATGTTGCATTTTTAAGTGTGGGGGAGGGGATAGTTCGATTTGTACCTATGCGTATACGTTTGTTTAATACGTTAGTTTGTTTTTTTATGCAAAATGAGCTAAAATTTTCAAAATTTTCCGACGCTTTTGCCTTTGTTTGGTCTCGAGTGGGCAATTCAATCTGAAGTTCGTTGTTTTTATAGTCATCTATGCGATATTTCATATACTTGATAAGTTAGTTGTTTCACCTGACACTACTTTTCACGAGCCATAGTGACGATGAGCTATTTTATAAAGCTATACCCCGTTTTGGATTAGTGACTTTTGATTTTCTTATAAGTCATGTGCTTAGTGCTACGTGTATATCTCGCGAATTATGATCGTTTGTATTTAGTTCCGAAGTATGATATACTGTGAATATCTAGAAGTTTGAATGTGATAAGTAATACGTAGCTAATGTCATTTGAAAAAGTTGAGTTAATAATGAAATCAATAGTGTGTGTCGGAAGCTGGTCGGTGATTTGAGTGCGGTAAGGCATTATCTCGAAATGTTTTATTCCACTATGATGACCAAAAGCTCACGACGATCGAAAAGAAGAAGTCGCTTTATGATTTGAGTAAGGTAGGGTATACCACATGTATGTCTATTCTCGCTATGACGGGCAATAGCTCATTCGATGTGTGTTTAAATGTGAAGTAATTAAATCAACTTGAAATTGGTTATGAAATGAATATAAGACTTAGTCTTTCGTTAATCTTATCCCCAGTATAAACTGATAGATATGTGTAGGGATTATCCTCTGAGTATTTCAGAAAGGCCCTAGATATATTCGATCATTCTTTTCGGGATATGTCACGTTTGTAGGGTGCATCTTATGGGTGTCATTTATTACTATTCTACGAGGGGGTATTAGCTAGTTTTACTTCGAGTTCCTCAAGTTTGGATGTAGTGGAAGTTTTCTATGGCTATGCACACACACGTGGGTGAACTTCTAAGTTATTGAATGTATGTTATATTTGTTGAGATGTCTATACTATCTCGAGCCTAATATTCGTTTTGTTTTGCTCGGGACGAGCAAAAGCTAAGTGTGGGGGAGTTGTTAAGGGTGAAATTATATGTTTTATAGGGTTATATTTTGTGATGTTTTCCCCTTTTATTTGTATCATTTGCATAATAAGTGGTCTTTATATTAAAATATTGAGCGAACGATATTTTTAACGGCTTAATCGCAATATCGATTTATTTATGTGATTTCATGGTTGAAATATGATTATTTGAATATCACTACAGTTTGCGATGTTTTCCATGTGTTATAGGTATGTGTATCGTGCTCAAATGATGATCAAAAGAGATAAATTTCGAGCTATAAGGATTGAAGGAAGAGATAATGATCAAGTGGAGTGAAGGAAAAAAGAGATAAATATGAAGAAATCACCTTCAAGTCGTGTTGGACGAGCGTCCATACTCCGTCCAGAGTGGACGGGCGTTTGATGGAGTGGACGGGTCTGAGGAGCGATTTTGATACAGAGAGTTTGGACGCTATCTGAACGGGCGTCTGAAGCAGTCTAGGGTTATCTGGACGGGCGTTCAGGATAGCGGACGAGCGTCCGTCGGCCGACTTAGTGAAACCGACTTCGAAATCTATAAATAAGCGGCTGTTTCTCAACCTAAGGGGGGACAATTCGACATCACACAAACCCTAAACCCTAGAAGCGGCTAAGGCTGCGCGTTTTACTTCTTTTTCTCTCACTTTTATGCAACTTTAAATTAGATTAGATTAGAGCAGTCTTTATGTTCTTTTCCTGCAAAACTGTGTTGCTAAGGATGCTCAGGAGCTAAAGCTTCAATCAAACGAGAATTGTGAAGCCATCAACTTGGATTGATTTCTGTATTTCGATTATACTGTGAGTTATTTATCCAAGGTTGTTTCTTATTTATGTTTTATCTCGTTTAATTGCGTTTATATCGGAAGATTTGCATGTATGATTATGTTTATGTTTGATGGAAGTCATGATAAACCTTTAGATCACCATAGATAAGAATAGTCCTTAGATTTATAATAACGGAAGTTAGTAAGTCTAATCACTAGATTTGAATGTAAAAGTTGACACCTTTGATCTTAAAACGCGTTAATCTAGCATTGGAAGATACTAGGTTAATAGATGAATTGCCTAAGGAATTAGGGTTCATGTTTAGGTAAGGTGAATCACAACCTAGATAAATACCGCATATAATCGAGATAGGAGATCAATACATGTTGGTAGGTGGATCAATCCTCGTTTGCCTTTTATAATTTGATTTTAAATCCTTGCAACTCGGGTCTTGTTTTGCTTATTTAATTTCCTTTTTGCAATTGGTTTAGTTTAGTTAATAAGTTCGTTACCTGTATCCTTCCTAGCATTGGTGTTCAGCCTCTGTCTAGTTTTATTTTCTGCAATCTTTGTTTAGATTAGTCCACTGTTGAGTGTAGTTCGTGACATAGTTAGTTAAAACAAAAGCTAGGATTAACAACAGTCTAGTTCCCCGTAAGATCGACCCGGCATAGCCTCTATACTACGATCCTTGCACTTGAGGTTAACCGGTTTTATTACTTGTTTATTTCGTATTAATAAAATCTGTGACAGTACACCTGAGCAAAATGGTATTGTTGAAAGAAAACATCAGCATCTACTGAATATTGCAAGAGGTTTGAGGTTCCAGAGTAATCTACCAATTGGATATTGGGGATTTTGTCATTTACATGCTGTTAAACTAATTAATGCTACCCCTACACCACTGCTGAAAGAAAGCACTCCACATGAAATTCTTTATGGCACCAAACCAAATTATTCTGTGTTTAAAGTTTTTGGTTGCTTAGTTTTTTCATGCACACTTCAGCAATATAAAACAAATTTGACTTAAGATGTAGAACTTGTGTCTATCTTGGGAATTCAACCACCTCCAAGGGTGCTATTCTCTTAGATATTACCATCAAAGATATCTTTGTTGCTAGGAATACTCAATTCCATGAAACTTACTTTCCCTTTTTTCAGCAGGTCTTGGGAATGCCTAGATATCTTGCTGACATGCATGTTCCTTTACCAGTAATGGACAGTTTTGATGACCTGCTGAGTGTGTCAGCAGACCAACCAGCAATGGGATCAACAGAAGCTGATGCATTCAATAAAATGCATGAACCAGTGAATCAGGCACCTGAACCCACACAACCAAGAAGGTCCACAAGAACAAGGAAATCACAAACCTTTTACCAACGGGGTGCTCATAATGTTCAGCAGACTCCAAGTCTGCGGAGTGCAGTAATGAGTCTGGACAACCTCTCAGCAGACTATGCCAGATTCATTAAAGCTATTGATGTTGTTAAGGAGCCTAAGACCTAAAATCAAGCCATCAAGCATGATGAATGGAAAGAGGCAATGAATAAAGAAATTGAAGCTTTACAAAAGACTTACACATGGGAGTTAGTTGATCTGCCCGTAGGCAAAAAACCTATTGGGTGCAAATGGGTGTACAGAATCAAATACAACCCTGATGGATCAATTGAAAGATATAAAGTTACATTAGTAGCAAAAGGCTACACTCAAACATATAGGATTGATTATCAAGAAACTTTCTTATACCAGTTGTCGAGATCAGTATAGTTAGAGCCTTACTTGCAGCAGCAGCAGCCCACAATTGGCACCTACATCAGATGGATGTTAATATTACTTTTTTACATGGAGATTTGCATGAAGAAGTATACATGCAGTTACCTCCAGGCTGTGCAGCAACCAAACCAAATCAAGTTTGCAGGCTTACTAAGTCATTATATGGCCTCAAACAAGCCACCAGACAATAGAATTGCAAGTTGACTGAATCTTTAGAGGCTAAAGGATTCACTCAATCCAAAAATGATCACAGTTTGTTTACCAAAGGGTCAGGACAGTCCTTTATTGCTTTACTAGTCTATGTTGATGACATCATAGCAGCAAGCCCCAGTGAAGGATTGATTCATCAAGTAAAGGATGCTCTGCATCAGTAGTTTACCATCAAAGATCTTGGAAGATTGAGATATTTCCTAGGCATTGAAACTACCAGATGTACACACGGCATATCCATTTCACAAAGAAAATACACACTTAACCTCCTAGAAGAATCTGAATTTTTGGGAGTCAAACCTGCTAAGACACCTATGGAGTCCAAGCAGACCTTACAACATGGTGACTCACCACTTTTAGAAGACAACATTGCATACAGATCCTTAGTAGGTAAATTAATTTACCTCACTTTCACCAGACCAAACATTGCCTTTGAAGTATAACAACTAAGTCAATTTCTGGACACTACTACTGAAAACCATATGAAGGCAGCCTATAGACTGCTGAGATAATTGAAGATCAATCCTGGCTAAGGCATCTTTTTCCCAGCAGACAATAATCTTCTACTTAAGGGTTCTATAGATAGTGATTGGGCAGGCTGTCCTGAAACAAGAAGATCAGTATCAGGTTACATGATGTTTCTAGGAGATGCTCCAATCTCCTGGAAGGCAAAGAAACAAACAACTATTGCTAGAAGTTCATCAGAGGCTGAGTACAGGTCCATGGCAAAGGCAGTTTGTGAAATCCAATAGCTTATCTACATACTATAGGATTTACAAGTTCCAGTCCAGTTGCTTGTTGTCCTATTTTGTGATAATGCCAGTGCAATGCATATTGCCCACAATCCCGTTTTCCATGAGAGAACCAAACATATTGAAATTGACTGTCATATTGTGAGAGACAAGGTCAAATCAGGACTCATCAAACTTCTTCCAGTGAATACCAAAGAACAAATTGCTGACATCCTCACCAAAGCCTTAGATGCACCTATTTTCTCTTATCTACTAGACAAATTGGGAGTTTCAAAGATCTTTCAGACTTCAAGTAGCTGATGGGAATGCTGAGTGCAAATTGTTCATGAACCACTCATAGCTTGAGGGGGTGTTACCGTATAGAAGCTGATGGGAATGCTGAGTGCACTCTGCTGATCAATCGAAGATATCAGCAGCCTGTTGACAGCATAAGGATCTGCAGCCTGCTGACATTACGAAGACTCAACAACCTGCTGATCAGTATGATATAGTGTAGAAAACGGTTATTTAGTTATAATCTGCTATAACCGTTTGTAACTTACTTCTAACTGATTCATGAGGTTTATGATGTTATAAATACCCTATGATCAGCCACATTGCACTTGTAACTTTCCATGATCAATAATAATTCCGAAGACTCAGCAACCTGCTGATCAGTTTGATATAGTGTAGAAAACGGTTATTTAGTTAAAATCTGTTATAACCGTTTGTAACTTACTTCTAACTGATTCATGAGGTGTATGATGTTATAAATACCCTATGATCAGCCACATTGCACTTGTAACTTTCCATGATCAATAATAATTCCGTATTTTATTTTGTTTATTTGTAATTCTACAATCTTCATCATATACATGTCTTGAAATTACAAGGTGAATCCTTTAGAACCTGATCCACGCATGAATTTTAATCACCTGAACTTCATCTCGATCATGCACTCATGGACTTGTCATATGAAATCTCCAACACAACCTAGAGTTTCTTGTCAGACAGATTCCTTCCCAGTTAGAAAGTTTTAGTTGTCTCCTAACAATTGTGTCAGCATCAACAGAACCAGTTTTCCTAACCATGTCTGGGTTGTTGGAAGGAGTGCCTGAAAGATTAGGGTGATACACTTAATGTGTGACACACGCGAGGATTAAGTTTATGGTGATACACTTGAACTATTAGTCCGTGGTTAACTTAATCAAAGTATAGGTTCTATTGATTAAACCACCATTACTGCGCCTAGAACACTTTATGGTGTGACCGTCTTATCCGGATCGTCGATATTGGTTATCTAAGTGAGGCATTTATATATGATGTAGTTATATAGGACTAGACCGATTTAATATGTATTTATCATATAATTCTGTGATTGAGAAATCTTATTAAATCACAATATGATCATATATGGATTAACCTTAATCCTGAAGGGATTGCAGACTCCTGCTTGTTTCAAGATGGAGTTTGATGTGCTCGTTAGGGATTGCTAAGAGACTCGGTCCAAATCACTTTTACGCTAGCACTATTTAGGAATGAGTAAGGAGTGTGTATTTCACAGATACATAGTCCATTCCTTCCCACGTGAAGTAGAAAGACAATCCCCTTATTTGTTGATCCTAGGAACTGATCGATCGGCCGAGTTCATATTGGTTATGAAGTAATTGATCACTAATGGGTTAATGTTAAATAAAGATAAGGAGTAATGAAGAAGGTTTACGGAAACATTCCTGCTTCATTGCGGATAGTCAATGGAGGGTTAGTCTGTATGTAATGATTATATCAATGTACACTTATTGACTCGACATATTGATGCCTGGTGGGCCCGGCAATCACTAAATGGTGATGCTCTCCATATTGCCTGAGTATAATCACAGCCAAATAGAACATGATACATTGTCTCTCTCACATTTTTACAGGCCAAATACAGACCATCACCAAGACGACTCTTATGAAGATTCTCGCTAATCGGCAAACACTCCTGTAAACAACTCTAGATAAAATGCTGAACTCATGGAGCTACTACCACCCTCCAAACATCCCTCTAGATGCTATCAACCATTGTAGAAGATGAGGTGGAGTGCATCCCCCCTCTGAGACTCAAGGCAAGAAAATAGCCTGATTCACCGTATACCGACCCTTTCGGTCATAGTGTCAGATCCGTCTGTCGGTATGAGAGCTACCTGCTATCGGAGTCTGAATGATCACATCCACCTCCCAAGGCTGAAAGTCATGCATAAGGAGAGGCATGTTCCACTATCGCTGATCGGGTAGCATTAGATCACTTACATTACAATCTGTCGGCAATGGATGAGAAGCATGGGCAATACGAAAGGAAGGCGGCAATGAGACCCATGCATCATGGAAAACATAGATTGAGCTCATATCACCAATCTGTCAACGCATCCCTATTTATCAAAGTACTCTCTATTGATCTTTATATATGCCGATATCAAAGTACTCCCTATGTATCTTTTCATCATTTGCAAGTATCATAAAGTAATTTCAAGTCATCACAGGCTTACTTGAAGATAACTTTATGATCTTGATTTCTCAAAGTTTGCAACTCTGAGTTTGAGCCCTCGTTCTTTAGATCTTCAATATTTACGACCGGGTCTAACTCATCAGCTTTCATTCTTTTAGATGTATCTTTGATTGCATATGAAGACCTATAGGATTTCTATTACAATGCTTGTCTGATTGAACCTATACAATAATCAAACTCTAGTAAATCCTTTACATAGATCAAATCCTATACATGTTGAATTTATTTATGTATGTTAAATGCTATAACTGTTATGTAATCAGGTAGTGTTAGTTGTGAGCTTATATTTCATGCCTTGCCTCCATTGACACCTATGGATTTTCATATATGCAGAGAACTTGAAACTTTACCGTGGTACTAGTTAGTGGTTTAGTTCCGTTTGATGTCTATTTCATTTTTGAGCTTCTAAGCTCACATGTTATTTTAATATCTTACAGATGATTAGCTTTAGTAGTAACATGAGAATGAGGAGAGGAGTGGCACTTGCTCATACTTCTCCCATTTCAATGGACTATTCTTGGATACATGGCATCTTCAACGATTACATTAACTTTCACGAGTTCAGAGTCATCTTCATAATCCACTATGTAGAAGTTGTAAATAGTAGTATGATAGTAGAAGTGATATGCATTTGAATCAAAATATGAAACTTTAGTAGTAATGACTTTGAAATATTATACATACAAAGATGCTTTAATTATGTATCGGGATATATTGTAGTAGGACGACTCTTTATTGTTCAGCTTCTGCAGTTATTCTTATAACTGATCCTTTCGAGACTACGTGATTCAAGAATTTTGTTACAGTATTCTCGAGTAATGATCCAATGTTCTGAATTGGAAAATTGTGTGGATTTTCTGGTTTTGTCATTACATTAATAGATATCAAGACGGCAGTCTCAACTTTTTGGAAAATTGATATGGAAAATGATATATGCACTACATAAATGTGTAGTGCACAAACCACTACAACTTGATATCCATTGATTAAAATGATTAAATATTTATTGTGATGGGTCCCAACAAAATAGTAGTATTGATTGTGTTGTGTAAGATGTTGTGATACAAAAAATAGTAAATGTATCACTACTCAATTGATAAGGTCATATTATGCATAAGTAATGGATAAATAGGTGGTCATGGTGTGCCATTTTGGTAGGGAAATTCTTATTTGAAGACTCCAACATAGAGGATAGATAATGTGGATTATTTTAGACCATAAAGTTTCATTCCACAAAAAAATTATGGGAAATTAGGGATAAGGACACAATCTGAAATATTATTAAGCAACATGACAACTACATATTTTTATAGGAGAGAAGACAATCTGCATAATTTTTATAATGAGAAGAACAAACAATGAATCCCAAAATCAATGAATCTCCTAGTGAATCCCAAATCGGTGAATTTCGACGATGAATTTTGACATGATGAATTCAAAATCGGTGAATCCCGACAATGAATTTTGAAAATTAGTGAATTTCGACAAATGAATTTCGGCAGAATGAATTTAAATAATGAATTTCGAACACAAGTGAATTTCGATAGTGGATAAATAGTTTTGTCTTTATCAAAAAGCTTTCAAAAATCGTCCCTTCTACTTAATTGATGAAATATTTTTGTCATTCTCTCGCCATTCCCATAAAATTATATGATCCAAAATATATAACATGAATTACTCTTCATGTTGGAGTCTCCAAGTAAAAACTTACCATTTAGGTAAGCCACAAGAGAAAAATGACACAACTACCGACAAATCCATTTGGAAAGAGTCCGACACACGCAAAAGAAAATCCAATTGACGTGAAAGTAATACTAAAATATTGTAATACGAAATATAAAGGTTTATAATAAAATATATAAAAAAATTTAACCATTGCGTGGAAACGCCACTTTAACCAAAATCAAGCATGTTCTGCCAGCTTCTAAAAGTTCAGATAACAGCAGAGAATAAAACAAAAAGGACACATTTAATTAACCTTTCGTTAAAAATTGTTTGAGAGTTATTCTATTTATGTATGTCTAAAATTAAGTCTCATAATTAATATTTAGACTAAAAGGTTTTTCTTGAATTTCTAAAACGCTCAAGTAACAATATTTATTAAGAAGTTTAAGGATAATATAATAATGACATAATTGTAAAGTATTCATGTTTTTAATGACTAGACAAGCTAACAAATGATGTTTCATTAAATTTTTAGAGCTGCAATGTCAAAAAAATTGAGACGAAGGGAGTAGTATATCAGAGTCGATATACTTAGGCAATACATTTGAAAAAAATTAACTTTAAAAATGTCGAAATTTGTTTTCTATCTTTTTACACTCAAATTTTATGTATAAATTCGATTTCGAATAATTAAATTTCACACTGATGTTCTAAAAATTTGATCGACCTTTATGTGTAAATTCGATTATTTCACACTGAAGTCCTAAAAATTGAATCGACCGTTGTGCCAACGGTAGCGCTAAATATCTAGTGTCTAATATATATATATATATATATATATATATATATATATATATATATATATATATATATATATATATATATATATATATATTAGCACTTTGCGATACAAAACAACACTTTTGGCATCTTCAAGTGCAGCAGATTATGCCAGTCTAGAAGAGAAAGCATATTCAACCATCATGTTGTGCTTATCTGATGATGTTATCACTGAGGTTGCTGAGGAAGACACCGCAGCCAAGTTGTGGAAAAAGCTTGAAAGCTCAGATATGACCAAGTCACTGACCAACAAGTTGTTGTTGAAACAGAGGTTGTTCAGTTTGAAGATGCATGAAGGGAGTCCATTGAGGGAACATCTGGACCAAATTAACACAATATTGCTTGATTTAAGGAATATTGATGTTAAAATTGAAGATGAAGATGCACCCTAATCCTGTTGGTGTCACTACCGCATCATATGAAAACTTTGTGCGCCTTTCATAGTTGGAAAGGATACAGAGAGCTTTGGAGGATGTAAGGTCCGCTTACATGCCAGGGAGCTTAGACACAAGGTCAGTGCAGTGAGATAATCAGTCAGTCTTTGGGCTAGTAGCTAGCAAACAATAGTGGAAAAGATATGGACGAAGAAGAAAAAGAAGTCGGTGTCCAAAGGTCCTAAGTCTACTGATGTCTCAGAATTCTCAGAAGGAGCGGGGACATTGGAAGTCCAATTGTCCAAGGAAGAAGAAACAGCAGGAAGGCAATTCTGGCACAACAACCTTTGGCTACCGAGCAATCTGATGAGGATCTGGTTCTAGTTGCAGGGGATTCTACACACCACAATGATGTGTGGATACTTCATTCTGGAGCATCCTACCATATTTGTCCAAACATAGAGTGGTTTTCTACTTATGAGCAGATAGATGGTGGTCAAATCTATATGGCCAACAACAAGGTCTCAGAAGTTGTGGAACTGGCTCGATAAAGTTAAGGACAGAGGGATGGTAAATTTTGTACACCAAGGATGTAAGACATGTTCCACAGATGACCAAGAATTTGGTATCTCTCGATCTCACCTGACAAAGAAAGGGTTCAATTTCAAGGGTGAAGGTGGACAAATTTGAATGTCTTTAAAGATTCGATTGTAGTCCTCAAAGGCATCAAGAGGGAACCTTGTATATATTACAAGGATCTCATCAGATCTCGCATCATCTTCACAGTTGCATCCTCAATGATTCACTCAGCCTCAACAGACTTCACTGTGTGTACATGAGACTTGGTCACATGGGTGAAAGGGGTATGCGAGTTCTTTTCTTCAAAGAGTTTTCTTGGGGATATAAGGTCAAGAATATGGACTTTTGTGAACATTGTGTGTTTGGGAAGTTGCATAAAGTAAATTCTCAAATAGAGGTTGCACAATACAAAGGCAACACTTGATTATATCCATTCAGATCTTTGGGGTCCATCAAGAGTTGAGTCATTGGGTGGTCACAGATATTTTGTGTCATTCATAGATGACTATTCAAGGATGACTTGGGTGGTGATGATGAAGGACAAAAGTGATGCATTCAAGAACTTCAAGCGTGGAAGGCCCTAGTGGAGAATCGGTTAGGCAAGAAAATCAAGAAGCTTCGTGCAGATAATGGTCTGAATTACTGGGCGGATTTTGATTCATTTTGTGCAAATTGAGAGGTATTGCCGGACATCATACTCAGAAGGAATACACCTCAAAGAGAATGGTGTAGCCGAAAGGATGAATCAAACTCTCTTTGGAAAGGGCAAGGTGTATGCTTTCTCAAGTCGGGTTTATCAAGGAGATTTTGGGCAGAGGTCATTAAGACGACTTGCTACCTAATCAACAGGAGTCCTCACAGAGGAATCAATCTCAAGACACCATTTGAGATGTGGTCAGCAAGCTCCGCCGACTACTCGATTCTAAGGGTTTTGGAAGTACACTTACTATCATGTTAGTGAAGGGAAGTTGGAGCCAAGAGCCAAGAAGGAGTGTTTGTGGGGTATGGTGATGGAGTGAAAGGATATAGGATTTGGTCATCAATGCAGAGTCCAGAGTAATCCTCAGCAGGGACGTTGTGTTTGATGAAAATTCTATGTTAAACTCATCAGTGGAGAGGTCTCACCGAGTGCGAAACCAGATCTTGAATCTGATAGTGTTGAGAAACAGGTGGAGCTTCAGTGGAGTCTCACGATATGCAACAATCGGTGGATCCAAATCAACACTATATCGATCCGGATAATGAACCGAGAATGATCCAAGCCACCGCCGAGACCTCGCAGAGGCGTCATCATACAAACATTGATCGCCAGAGTCTAGGCCGCCAAAGAGCCTAGAAGATCTAATGTTGGGATACCTCAGAGAAGATATGGATATGATGATTTGGTGGATATGCACTCCAGGTTCTTTCAAGAGGTAGAGGTTGTTTGAACCTACTACTTACAGGGAAGCGAGTGACATGTATAGAAGCATCTCAAAGGGCATGCAATCATGGGAGATGAAATGGAGTCATTACTTAAGAATCGACTTGGGAATTAGTCAAACAAATTTACTTGACAAGGGAGTTGTGACTTGTAAATGGATTTTCAAGAAAAGGAAGGAATAACTAAGGCGTATGGGTCGTATAAGGCACGCTTGGTTGCAAGAGGATTCACCAAAAGGAAGGGGTTGACTTTGATGAAATATTTTCACCAAAGGTCGACACACTTCAATCAGGGTGTTACTAGCAATGGTGGCACAACAGATCTGGAACTTGAGCAATTAGATGTAAAACCGCTTACATGGTGAGGTGGATAAGGAGATATACATGACACACGGCTGAGGGTTTTCAAGTTCTGGAAAGGAAAATTATGTTTGCAAGTTGAAGAAATCATTGTATGGTCTCAAGCAAGCTCCAAGGCAAAGTGGTATAAAAGGTTTGATGCTTTTTATGCTTCAAAGAGGTTACAACAGAAGTCCTTATGATCAAGTGTATACCACAATCTGTTTGAAAGATGGATCATATATCTATCTTGTTCTCAGATGTGGATGACATGCCGATAGCTGCAGCAAGGAAGTCCGATGTTCAAAATCAAGAACCTTCTTAGTCTTTGAATTTGAAATGAAGGATTTGGGTGCAACCAAGAAAATCTTGGGGATGGAGATCTCGGAGAGATAGAAGTCGAAAGAAATTATTCTTGTCTCAGCAGGTTATGTGCGTAAGATATTGGCCAAGTTTGGGATGTCTGCACAGAAACCAATAGATACTCTATGGCATCAAATGTTCATTTGTCTGCTTTATGCTTCACATCACCAAGAGAAGAAGTATATGTCAAAATTTCCCTATGCTAGTGCAATTGGCGCGATCGATGTATGCCATGGTGTGTACTAGGCCTGATCTGCTCAGCGATCGGTGTTGTCAGCAGTTTATGGCTCAACTCTGAAAGGAACACCGAAAGTCATTAAAAGGATATTCAGTGTACCGAGAGGTACAAATGATGTTGGTCTCATTTATAGAGGTGATATTGTCCAGTCACAAAGTTACCGTGATGCCGATTATGCAGTGATGTTGATGATGAAAATCAATGACTGGGTTATGTGTTTACATTGGGAAATGCAAAGTGGTCACCGAAAGCTACTCTTGAGCTACAAGAGCCTTATCAACTCATCAAGCGTAATATATGGCTCTTCTTGAGCAAATAAGGAGGGTATCTGGTTGAAGGGCTAGTCGGTGATTTGGGGTTGCATCGGGATCAGCCGAGATATATTGTGATAGTCTAAGTGCAATATGTTTGGCCAAGGATCAGGTTCATCATGAGAGAACCAAGCATATTGATGTCAGGTATCATTTCTTGAGGAATGAGAAGAGGGTTGTGGTGAAGAAGATTGGCACAAAGGAGAACCCTGCTGATAAGTTCACTAAACCAGTTCAGCAGAGTAAGTTCCAGCTTTGCCTGGACTTACTGAATATTCAAAGCTTGTAATCTGTTTCTGGAAACTCTACTGAGGGCAGATCAGTGGAGTGGATGCTGTGGAGATAGTCTGGTACAAGTACATCTGGCATTAACGAATGCATCTGGTACAAGTACATCTGGTTATGCAATCTGTTTGACTCTAGGGAGAGTTAAAGTCAAGGTGGAGATTTTTCAGTAAGGTGACTTAAACTCTACATTTTGGTGGAACCAATCAAGACTCACCGAGTGATGGTCAGCTGAGAAGTGTATTCAATTCTGTGCTTCAGTAGGGTGGAGTCTCATCGAGCTTCTATCGGCCAGGTGACTATCAACGGGGTGATAGTCTGCCGAGTACTTGAATACAAAGAGGTCCCACATCTGCAAATTCATTATGTGATGACTATACACAAGGTCATTAAAAGGAGGACACGTGTAGGGGTATTTATGGTGCATCGAGACAAAGATTCTGGCGGCTAGGGTTTGTGGGATTTGTGCCTATAAATACAGATTGTTGTCTCATTGTCTGTGGTGTTGAAATCAGAAAATTCAAAGCATAATAAAATATCTCTTTTCTGCCCGTGGTTTTTTACCTCTCCCACTGAGAGGTTTTCCACGTTAAATCTGTGTTCTTCTTGTTTCTGTTATCTCCTTTGATTGTTTATGTTTGATTGCTTCTGTTTCTGTTTCTTGCATCTGAAGTTATCTCCATCCGTTTTATAACAAGTTTTATTCTCTCTTGTGAGAAACCTCTCTTGTAATATTTCGATTTTCGAGAAAAGACAGACGTATTATTTTGCGAAAATGAAATATTATGTTCTTTACTTCTTTCGTGGATTCAAATTTTATATATATATGGGGGCCGACTTATATGTGTATAATTAAGGGGAAATTCTGATTTATTATAACTAAGGGGTAATTAAGAAAAAGAGGGAATAATTGGGAAATATATTTAAGGAAAATTATAACTCATTATTCTCATAACCTAAAAGTTTTCAGAAAAGTTGTCTCTACGTTCTCTGCAACCTTTGAGAACATAAGAAAAGGGCTAGGAGAGTTCTTCAGCAATCTAAAATGTTACCGGACAGTTTTCAGATTTGAGTAGAGATTTGGAATCGTCGTGAATAGGACAACATTTTGATATCAAGCTTTTCGAGGTGCTGCAGATTTTTTGAGGTTTTGGATTTGGATTTGCTCGCAAACACGTAAGAAACTCTTCCTATGGTTTTGATTATGATCAATGTTTTAAGGCATTTAGATGCTAGAAATCGTGTCTTTTCGTTGTTTAAGGATCATGAGATGTTTTGATTTGATAAAGATGAGTTTTCTTGTTGTTTTCCGAGAATTTCAATGCTAATTGTGTTGAAAACGGATGGGAAATCGTTAAGAGTCAGAAAATCGAGTTTAGGGTTTTGAGGCCGAATGCGCACGCATTCCTGTTATAGGATGTATGGTTCTAGGTGCTACAGGTCAAATGTGCACGCATTCGTGCTTCAAGATGTTGGTATCCTTTTTAAAACAAGGGCAATGTGCACGCATTCAATGGAATGCGCATGCATTGATGCTTCGGGTTGTTCCCAGCATAGGCAATGCGCACGCATTCCAACCAATGCGCACGCATTGGACCCAGATTTGGGAAAAATGATGTTTAAGTTATGTGTTGAGTTTTAAACCTTGATTCTTGATCTAATAACATTAGTTAAACATGAACAAGCCTTGACTGAGTTTCTGATGAGTTTAGTTCCGGCACCGAATGTACTCTTCAAGGGAGTTGAAGTTTGGGACCATCGGAAGGGCATGATAAGCTTGTGCGTTGATGAGTTAGCACTCATCAATGTCTGTGTATGTGTTAGGATGATGTGGTGTCTAGTTGTTTAAGTGAGGGAGTAGGTCTGTTAAGGTGAGGCTTTCCTTGAAAACACTTAGGTGGCTAGTTAACAATCTATAAAATACATACTTGACAAGTAAAAGATTAAACATCATGTCATTCTTGGATAGGCACCAGACAATATCGCGATGTGTGGGCGTTCCTGAAAGTGAATAACTCCGTACGTTACCAAGACCCTAAGTACAAAGGGACTTTGCCGAACGTGTACACCCTCGGGCTTTCCTCCGTGGTTATTGGTGTGATCCACCATTATGTTGCAAGGTATATCCCCAAATGGATGTACGTAGTGCCCTTGAGTGCGGATGTAACATAGATAAGTTAAGCTAGAAACGTATAGTCATGACATGTTGATGGACATGAAGTGAACCCTAGATTGAGTCGGTCATATAAAGATAACTAAGAAATTAAACATCTTTTCTTTATAAATCTTATTTTAAATCATGACTTCTCTCTTTTATTAAGTACGTTGTACTTACCTCAAATGCATGTTTTCTATGTGTTTGGGGATGAGAAGATGAACAGGTTGATCCGAGCTATGAGGAGGATTTCGATCACGATGTATAAGGACTCCTTCCCTGGAGCTTTATATTTTTATTGTTTCTTCATATGACTTCTTAGTCTAGACGTTCTTTTTGTTCATTTGGAGTATGTTTACGGTCCTTTTGAGACATGTACTTTCCTTTATTCATTTTCTTTTGAAGTTTCGTACGTTTTAGATCTCGTATGGGTTTTTTTTTTCCAATGTAATAAATTTACATTTCTTTCTTTAGTTTCTTGAATTTCTATTCTTGGATGTTGAAAAAAAAATATACCCGAGTCTTTTGCTTCCGTTTGCTTAAATCGATACGACGTAGTAGAGGCTTACGTATAAAGTGAAATTTATTTTAATTTATACGTGCCGAACGTACCTTTTCCGGATAAAGACTCGGTGTCCGGGATCGGGGCGTTATAGTTGGTATCAGAGTGAAGCGTCTTTTAGGGTTCCTTTCTTTTAAGACAAGGTTTCTTTAGATCTTTTAGTAACATTCTGGCTTTCCTTGATCATCACGATGGTGACCACAAGGTCTGGAGCTCATGGTGAAGAGACCTCAGGAGCTCGAGAAGATAGCCCGACACTTGTTGTGGGAGGCGGCTTTGTGCGACTGAACCCTTCACCACATCAGACCAATACACCAAGACCCCATGCGACCCCGTCACCAAGACATCGTCAGAATCCTACCCCACGACCTCAACGGAGCCCAACGCCATGGCCACAACCAAGGTATACTTACATGTACTGCGAACTAGGGGAAGCACCCATATGTGTAACTAGGATAGGGGACATTCCACTAGTATATGTACCTCCGGCGACCAATATCTACCCTCCACCGGTCAGTGTCTACCCACCACCCGTGAGCCACCCTTCACCACCAGTGTTCCATCACCAGCAACACCAGACTTTCTATCCACCTCTAATAGGTCACACCCCTCGACTTACCATACCACCTTCACCGCGCTTTGATCACCAGCAAGGCGTAGAATACCTACCTTATGGTTTTTACCAACCTCATCACACCCCACAACATCACCAAAGGTACCACCCTTACCAGACTGAGCCTTAAGTGATCTCACCGCTACGAACTCAACCACCACCATATCCTCAACAGCAACCTTACCAACAACAAGTACCCTTTGAGGACCCACCCATTTACCAACCAGCCCCACCTGTTAGACCACCACCAGCTTTTGAGCAGGCACCGCCAGTAGATTGGTACACGAGGCTGAAAAGGAACCGAGTTCAAGATTTCCATAGGAATGTGGAACCGTCAAAGGCTGAAGCTTGGTTAAGTAGTTTTGAGAAGGCATGCCGAAACATAAACGTCCCTGAGTCTGAGATGGCACAGTTAGCAGTCGGTTTTCTGTTGGGCACAACTGAAGCATGGATTGATTCCATTGAAAGTAGCAATGGGAAGGTTACAGATTGGGAAGGCTTCAAGGTTATGTTTTATAACGAGTACTTCCCCACCACAGTACAGGCAAATAAGGCGAATCAGTTTCTAAGTCTCAAGAAAGACGTCTATATGATGGTTTCTCAATACACCAACAAGTTTAACGAGTTGGATAGGTTCTACCCGGAGATCATGGGGGTTGAAGATAAAAAGATGGCGCTCTATAAGGAAGGATTGACCTATGAAATTCAAGCAAGAATGTTGGGTTTTTCATCGAGGACTATGGTCGAGATGTTGAACAAGGCCTTAGAAGTTGAGACCTTTAGGAATAAGCCTTCGGTTATGGTTGGAGTTAAGAGGAATTTTGGATTTAGTCAGGGCCACGGTCAAGGAACTCCGCAACAGAATGTTAAGAAGACGACAACTCCTGTGGCAGCTAAACCTCCAGTCGGTGCACCACTTTGCTCTAAGTGCAACAAGCATTATATAGGTGAGTGCCGACAACATACAAGCGGTTGTTACTACTGCGGAGATCCAGGACATTATGCAAGAGCATGTCCAACCAGAGGAAACCAAGGAAACCCAAGCCAAGGGAGCGGGAAAGGCGGTCCAAGCCGACCTGTTCGAGTTTTTGTTGTGGATGCCGAGGTTGCTGAACCAGACGACAATGTTATTTCAGGTACCTTTATTGTGTATTATAATTTATTAAAGTATCCTTATAGCGCATTTATTCATGTTGTAATTGTATTTAAATAAATGAATCTGCATCCTAGGTACAATAATGTTAGATAACCTAGCAGTCACAGTCTTGTTTGATACGGGAGCGTCTAACGCATTTGTGTCAACTAAGATAGCTAAAAAGTTGAATCTACCTTCGGAACCCATAAGGAACATTTTGGAGATAACCACACCTTTAAGAAAGGTAACTAGGAAGATACCTCAAGTGGATGTTTGAGTAGGTCCTTATCGATGCAAAATCGACTTCACAGTTTTGGACTTTTTGGATTTTGATGTAATTCTTGGAATAGATTGGCTATCCGAGAGTTATGTTCACTTAGATTGTAGGGAAAAGAGAGTGACCTTTAAAGTACCCGGGAAATCATCTAAGACCTATCAAGGTAATGTTTACAAGCCAAGTAAGAAGCGTCATCCGATAATATCAGCAATTAAGGCAATAAGAGCTTGTCAGAAGGGTTGTGAAGGTTACTTACTATATGCAGTGGATGTGGAACAAGTGAAACCTAAGTTAGAGGAAACCCCTGTAGTAAATGGGTACCCTGAAGTGTTTTCGGAAGAGTTACCGGGAAACATGCCGGATAAAGAGATAGAGTTCGAGATCAAGTTGATACCAGGAGCGGCACCAGTTGCTAAGGCACCCTATAGAATGGCACCGGCTGAATTGAAGGAGTTGAAAGCTCAACTTAAAGATATGCTTGAGAGGAACATAATTCAGCCTAGTACTTTGCCTTGGGGAGCCCCAGTTCTGTTTGTTAAGAAGAAAGATGGTAGCATGAGGATGTGTATCGACTACAGAGCCCTAAATAATCTCACTATCAAGATTAAGTACCCTCTACCGAGGATTGATGATCTGTTTAATCAGTTCCAAAGTAAGAGAGTGTTCTCTATGATTGATCTTAGAGCCGGTTATCACTAGTTGAAGATGTGGCAGAAAAGTTAGATGGGCTGAAAATCCGGAGTTTTGATCAGATTGAAGATCAACAGGCTTTGGCACAGTTGTTAGCAAGATCAGAGTTGATGGATGATATTCTGGAAAATCAAGATGATGATCCAGTGATGGTTCACTTGAAGCATGTTGAAAGAGAAAAGCCTACAGTGGGATATGTGGTAGACAAGAATGGAAATCTTTGGTACCGGGATCGTTTGTGTGTGCCTAATGTCAGTGATCTAAGATAAAGAGTTATGGAAGAGGCACATAGGATTGCTTTTACGGTTCATCCAGGAACTACGGAATTGTACAGAGATTTGAATGAGCGTTTTTGGTGGCCTTCAATGAAGTGGGAAATAGCAAAGTTTGTGGCAGAGTGCGATGTATGTTAGAGAGTTAAGGTAGAACATAGAAGGCCGGGAGGCATGCCTAAGCCACTCGATATTCCAGAGTGGAAATGGGATAAGATCACGATGGACTTTATCACCGGGTTACCGAAAACAAAGAGTGGACACGATGCGATTTGGTGATTGTGGATGATTGACTATATCCACCCATTTCTTGCCAACTAAAGTAGATATGTCATTGAAAAATATGACGACACTATACTTGGATAATATAGTGAAGTTACATGGAGTACCTATCTCAATAGTTTCAAATCGTGATCCAAGGTTCGTCAGTCGGTTTTGGAAGAGTTTACAAAAGACCTTTGGCACCAAGTTGGATTTGAGTATGGCCTTTCATCCTCAAACAGATGGACAATCTGAGAGAACCATCCAAACACTTAATGATATGCTAAGAGCTCGTGTTTTGGAAGTAGGCGGATCATAGGAGGATTACCTACCTGTAGTGGAGTTTGCCTACAATAATAGTTATCACGCAAGCATAGGCATGTCACCGTTCGAAGCTTTGTATGGGAGAAGATGTAGAACGCCGTTGTTTTGGGATGAAGTCGGGGAGAGACAAGTCAATGGGCCAGAGTTAGTTGAGCAGGCTAAGGAAAGAGTTCAGTTGTTTTTGAAGATTCTGAAAGCAGCACAAGATAGACATAAAAGTTGGGCAGATGTCAGAAGAAGACCTCTTGAGTTTGGAGTTGGTGAAAGAGTTTATCTACGAGTTTCACCGATGAAGGGGTTGAAATTTTTTGGGCAAAAGAGAAAGTTAAGTCCAAGATATGTTGGACCTTTTGAGATTCTGGAAAGAGTTGGACATTTGGCTTATAAGCTTAAGTTACCGGAATCGATGTCAAGATTCCTTAATGTTTTTCACATATCGATGTTGAAGAAGTGTTTGATGAAGAATGATGTTGAAACTACAGTTGATCCGGAAGTTCTTCAAGACAATCTTGCTTACGATGAGAAACCGATCAAGATTATGGGCCGGAAGGAAAAGATGATCAAGAGACGGATGATTCCTTTGGTTTTGGTTCAGTGGAGCAATCATACACCGAGCGAAGCAACTTGGGAAGTTGAAGACGATATGATCAACGAGTTTCCAGAGTTTGTGGATTTACCAGGTATGTTTTAGTTTTGAGGACGAAACTCCTCTTAAGGGGGAGGAATGTAATATTCCGATTTTCGGGAAAGGGCAGACGTGTCATTTTGCGGAAACAAAATATTATGTTCTTTACTTCTTTCGAGGATTCAAAAAAAAAAAAAAAAATATATATATATATATATATATATATATATATATATATATAGGGGCCGACTTATATATGTATAATTAAGGGAAAATTCTGATTTATTATAACTAAGGGGTAATTAAAGAATAAGGGGGAATAATTGGGAAATATATTTTAGGAAAATTATAACTCATTATTCCTATAACCGTAAAGTTTTCAGAAAAGTTGTCTCTACATTCTCTGCAGCCTTTGAGACCAAAAGAAAAGGGCTAGGAAAGTTCTTTAGCAATCTAAAGTGTTACCGAACAGTTTTCATATTTGAGTAGAGATTTAGAATCGTCGTATAGAGGACATCGTTTCGATATCAAGATTTTCGAGGTGCTGCAGATTTTTCGAGGTTTTGGATTTGGATTTGCGCGCAAACACGTAAGAGACTCTTCCTATGGTTTTGATTATGGTTTATAAGGTTTAGATCAATGTTTTAAGGCGTTTAGATGCTAGAAATCGTGTCTTTTTGTTGTTTAAGGATCATGAGATGTTTTGATTTGATAAAGATGAGTTTTCCTATTGTTTTCCGAGAATTTAGATGATAATTGTGTTGAAAATGGATGGGAAATCGTTAAGAGTCAGAAAATCGAGTTTAGGGTTTTGAGGCCGAATACGCACGCATTCACTGGAATGCGCATGCATTCCTGTTGCAGGATGTATGGTTTTGGGTGCTACAGGTCGAATGCGCACACATTCAATTGAATGCGCACGCATTCGTGGTTTAGGATGTTGGTATCCTTTTTAAAACAAGTGCAATGCGCACGCATTAAATGGAATGCGCACGGATTGCTGCATCAGGTTGTTCCCAGCATGGGCAATGCGCACACATTCCAACCAATGCGCACGTATTGGACCCAGTTTTTGGAAAAATGATGTTTAAGCTATGTGTTGAGTTTTAGACCTTGATTCTTGATCTAATAACATTAGTTAAACATGAACAATGCTTGATTGAGTTTCTGATGCATTTAGTTCCGGCACCGAATGTACTCTTCAAGGGAGTTTGAATTTTGGGACCGTCAAAAGGGCATGATAGGCTTGTGCGTTGATGAGTTAGCACTCATCAATTTTTGTGTATGTGTTAGGATGTGGTGTCTAGCTGTCTAAGTGAGGGAGTAGGTCTGTTAAGGTGAGGCTTTCCTTGAAAACACTTAGGTGGCTAGTTAACAATCTATAAAATACATACTTGACTAGTAAACGATTAAACATCATGTCATTCTTGGATAGGCAACAGACAATCTCGCAATGTGTGGGCGTTCCTGAAATTGAATAACTCCGTAGGTTACCAAGACCCTAAGTACGGAGGGACTTCGCCGAACGTGTACACCCTCGGGCTTTCCTCCGTGGTTTTTGGTGTGATCCACCAATATGTTGCAACGTATATCCACGAATGGATGTGCGTAGTGCCCTTGAGTGCGGATGTAACATAGATAAGTTAATCTAGAAACGTATATTACATGTTGATGGACATGAAATGAACCCTAGATTGAGTCGGTCATATAAAGATAACAAAGCATTTAAGCATCTTTTCTTTATAAATCTTATTTTAAATCTTAGCTTCTCTCTTTTATTAAGTACGTTGTGTTTACCACAAATGTATGTTTTTTTTTGTGTTTGGGAATGAGAAGATAAACAGGATGATTCGAGCTACGAGGAGGATTTCGATGACGACGTGTAAGGACACCTTCTCTGGAGCTTTATATTTTTATTGGTTCTTCATATGACTTCTTAGTCTAGACGTTTATTTTAGTTCTTTTGGAGTATGTTTACGGTCCTTTTGAGACATGTACTTTCCTTTATTCATTTTCTTTAGAAGTTTAGTATGTTTTAGATCTTGTATGATTTTTTTTCCAATGTAATAAATTTACGTTTCTATCTTTAGTTTCTTGAGTTGGATGTTTAAAAAAATATATACCCGAGTCTTTTGATTCCATTTGCTTAACTCGATACGACGTAGTAGAGGCTTACGTATAAAGTTAAATTTATTTAATTTTATACGTGCCGAAAGTACCTTTTCCGGATAAGGACTCGGTGTCCTGGATCCGGGTGTTACATCTCTCCTTTCTTTAAAGTTTTTCCAACTTCTTTGAGTTTCTTCTAGCCTCTTTGGCTTTGGAGAACGAATACATCCAATCCCTCATGTTCAAACTGTCCATGCAAGAAGACAATGCCACAACAACTAGTATAGCTCGAAGGATATTCAATCTGGTGTAAATGAACGTTCAAACAGCCTTTATAGAAAGTTTATATCTACCAAGGACATTCAAGCAAAAAATATCACTGCTGCAATGGAAGAGTCCTGGGCTACTAACAAATTCAAGTGTATCCGGCTGGGTAGGTACTTTTATCATTTCCTCTTCGATCTTAATGAGGAATTGAACAAAGTTCTCTACAAAGGACCATGGTGCTTTAATAACACCTTACCGGTTTTAAAACAGTGGGAGCAGGATCTTAACTCGAATAGTGCAGCTTTAAAAGAAACTCCCTTTTGGATCCAGTGTTGGGGCTTACCTACACACGTCCACATAGAAGAGGTTGGTAGGAAAATAGCCTTGAATCTCCAAGAATGATCCTTTGTTCAAATACGGGAAGATGTCGGTACCAATCAGTCTCTGTTCAGATAATCAGATTTAGGACTTCAGTTGACGTTGAGAAGCCTCTCACTCAGCTGTTGAATGTCAAACTCGATGTAATATCCCGACTTTTTGAAAATAAGGCAGACGTGTCTTTTTGCGAAAAATGGAATATTATGATTTACAGATTGAAGTATTTTATGTATATATATATATTTCGGATAAATATATATATTGTTGGTCCCAGAAAAGGGTAAAACTATAGTCAGAGAGGGGGTGAATGACTATAGTGGAGTTTCAAAAAATTTTCTTATATTTAAAAGCTTTTGGGCAGCGGATAAGTCCCTTCTTTAATTGTTGGTTCAAAGTAGATTATGCAATCACAGATATAGTATGCAATGAAATGAAGTACGGTAAATTAAATTGCTGAAAGTAAATAGACACAAAGATTTATAGTGGTTCAGGGTGGTGTAATCCCTTAATCCACTCTTCTCCTGTGATGATTGGTGGAATTCACTATTGTTTTCACAGATACAATAGTTAGATTGTCCTTGACTACACAAGCTTCACAATCTTCAAGACTATCACTCCCTGGCTACAAAAGCTTCAGTGACTCAGTCTCTATCACTGCTCTTTGAGAACAAATCTTTCAGCAGCTATCACAACGTTTGCAACTCCTTCTCAGATTCAATTGCTTCAGTTGATGTGAATTGGATTCACAGACTTGTGATCAATCTCAGTGCTTGATGTGGAATTTGAGCTCTGATTGCTGAGTTGATCTCTAGATGTTTCCTTTAAGTACAGATAAAAGGCTTTTCAAATTGATAGAGTTTCTGCTTGTTTCTTATCAGATTCAATCGTCATTTTTCCTGTCTGTCAATGCCTTCTATTTATAGCCTTGATTATCCTTGATTTGAATTTCGTCCGTTTGCTATTTAATGTGGAGAATAATCCTTGATTTAATTCTATTCCCCCTCAATTATATTCTCCTTCATTTCAGTGATCAGATTTCTTTCTCAAACATCTATCAGAAAATCTATCCTTGATTGATCCTCAATTGATTGTGCATTTAATGCTTGATCTTCATAGTATAGAATCTGAACAAGTAAAGTTTACTTGGCCGTTCTCTGAACGGTTAAGTGATCCTTCTAACTTGGCTGTTTGGTTCTTCCTTCACTGCATTGTTTTCACTCAGCCGATAGTCAGTTCACTCTGCCGGTTTACTGCTTACTTTGATTTTACAAACTCCTTATACTTCACTGATCCTTAATTTGGGTGAGATCAGTGTACACCATATTTCACAATGTATTTCATCATTTTCAGTTATAACTTAGACTTATCCAAGGCCATCACAGACTTCCCTGGTTATAAGTCAGACCATAATGTCTTCATGCTTCTCTGCTGGTACTTGGCTGGCTTCACTCTGCCGGATTTCTGTTTTACTTTGCCATCATAACAACTAGTACAATACTTCTCTGACTCAACTTATACAACATGACCTAAGTAAAGTCTTATATAGAGATTTCTAGCTTATTTCAGACTTGCTATAACAGCTAGTATGACCATCATCAAAATATAATAAAAATGTTCCTAAGAATTTCCCCATTTTTGATGATGCCAAAACCCTCATAAGCTTGAAAATAAGCATACAAATTTTTCATAATAATAACAGAATAAAACTCAGAAATTTTATTCATCCATAAAGGGCAATAAGATAAGTATGTTCAAAACAGATTCAGAATGCTACATCTACATTTTACTTAAGTCTGCTTTATACCTCTTGAACTTGAACCTCCTCCATGTCTTTCCAGTTTATCTCTGGGAACTTCCATTTCCAGTATGCCAGAGCAGTGTAATCAGAGACTCCAAGAAATACTCTCTTGTTGATGAGTCTATGAAAATCAGGCATAGTATCATTTGCCTTGGGTTCTTCAAAGTATTTCTCAAGTCTATCCTTAGCTTCAGCAATGAGTGAATCAGCAAACTTGAGATTCTTTAACAGACCCCATTTTTCCCGACGGTTCATTCTCCCCATAGGGCTGAAGAATTTTACTATGTTGTTGAAGTCATCATGTTGATCACTGGATAGATCTTCTGGTCTTTTTGCAGAGAAAGGTATGGCTTGGCTTGATCTGCTGGTTGAGCCAAATACTGTGTTTTGCTTGAGGGATGCGTACTCTCTTTTAACATCATTGTAATTTTTTTCCATATCAGCTCTCATCTTCTCATCTTGATAGCCTAGCCAATCTGCCCATGCTTCATCTTTCCTTTTGTTTGGATACATACTATCTTGAGTTCTGAAAAACTCTCTTACCCTTTCCAGCATCTCAGCATCATACTCTTGCCTATTTCTATGGGTTGTGAAAGTTCTTTTCTCACCAGCATATCTGGTGTTGTTTCTACCTCTGCTGGTGCTGGATCTATGTTTGATTGCTGATCCTCTTAGCTGACTAGATCCAGGCCTTTGCTGCCTACCAGATCTGTCTCTGTCATCATCTCTTCTATGGATGGGATGAGGGAATCCAATGCAAGGTTCATTTAAGACTTTTTCCCTCTCCTCTCTGGCCTTTTTTAGTTGTTCTTCAGCTTCATTTCGGATTCTCATCTCTCTGTCCCTTGCTCTTAGCTGTTCCTCAATAAAATTTTGGGGTCTGACTGTTGATCCTTCATGGTTATCATTTGTTTTCCCCTTTTTGGTAGCATCATCCCTCTGTTGTAGTAAGATGCTATTTGTAGCTTCAGCTGTACCAATTAGAGTGTCCAGTTTGGATTCAATGGATGTGAATCTTTCGTCATGATCAATCAGCTTCTCGGTCACACTGCGAAATCTGGTGCCAAAAGACATTGCCATTGACTCATTCTCCTGAGAGACATGCTGTCTAAGGCCTAAAAGATTGTTGGTGATATTATTGTTCAGCTGTCTCATCAAGTCACTCTGTCTTTGCACAACAATATTTTGTGCATCAATGTATTTAGCAATAGCCTGAAATCGTTTCTCTATGGAGTGAATTTCATCTTTGAATGCTAAAGTCATGGATCTGAGATACATTGCTTGCTGTTCCAGTTCTTCACCCAACAAATCTGCTGCATTTTCAAAGGCCTTATTTGATATGCCAGTAGACAGTTGAGTAAACTTGTGACGAATATCAGCTAGTTCTGGTTCTGTTTGTTGTCCTATGTTTTGATGTTGCATGGTTGGAGGAATCTCAACTGATTCTTGGTGCTGTGATGTCGGTTGAGTAACATCTAAACTAGCTTCTACTTCTTCACGTACTTGAGTAGAAGTTATTTATGGTGCAGTACTGTCTCTCATTCCCCCTTGGTTTGTGCCGGGAGTTGCCTTGACTGGAGTTGCAATAGCTGAGTCAGTGTCGAACATTGTTGTTGGTTCAACTGGATTGTCAACAAACAGTTGTTGAGGTGTTGCCTTTGCTGGTGGGGTTTTCTTTGCTGGTTCTTGTGTTTGTAGAAAACAACTCAATAGGATGTTATCATCAATTGCATCAGCTATTTGTGCAGCCTCTTTGTCTTGTCCATCTGCGTCATCCTTTGAAATATTACCATTATCATTTTGATCAACACCATTATCATCATCATGATCATCACCATCATTGTCATCATGATCATCACCATCATCATCTGAGTCACCACTTCTTTTATCAGAAGTTGGATGTATTTCTTCCTTTGCTGGATCAACTATACCCCATAGTGGGGATTCATCAAATACACCAACCAGGGTTGTGATCCTAAGAAACTCAAAGAACCAGGCTTCTTCCTGAAGCATATGTTCTGAATCTTGAAGCTGAAGTCTGGAATCACCTTCCTTCCATTAGAGATATTCAGCAATTCGATCATCAATATCACTAGCAGATGTGTCTGCTGGTTCTTTTGGAGATTCTTCATCTCCATCATCTTCTTCTGCTTCTTCATTTTCAAGTTGGTCATCCTCACTACAATCTTCTTCCTCTTGTTGTTCTGCATCTTCTTCTAATTCCTCTTCTTCTTCATCGATTAATTTTCCAAAATCCTCTTTATCTAAATTTCTTTGAACTTTTTGTTTCTTTCGTTGGCCGGAGGTGCTGCTTCTAGTTTGCTTTCTCTTTCCACCTTCTGTTACCTTTTTCTGTTTGACATAGGTAAACATGATTTTGGATTCATTTAATTTGTGGAGTTTGACAATAGGAACTTGTAGACATTGCAACAAATAGGACTTCTTCACCCAAAATATTCCATTTTTCTTCTTTCCTTCTGCAAGCCCATTTTTAGCGGCATTGGCCTCTCCTTGGATTTTCTCTTAGATTCTTAGGAATAAATAGTTGGCCCAATAGAACTTCAGACTGTTGTAGATGATTCTCATATGACGCATTCTAACCTGTATCATGGCATTATTTGCCCCTAGCTTTCCTTCAATTGTTTTTCTAACTAAAGCACTGAATTCATTGAGGGTTTCTTCAAGACGGATCTAAGACAATTGAGTTTCTTAGAGCATGGGTTCACCGTTTTTGTGATTGTTACCCAGAATTCATCCAAGATTTATGGAACAAGAGCCACTTTTTCTTGACCTTTATTAGAGAGTTTAAGGTATTTACGGATTACCTTGGCTGTAATGACCACTTCTGTACCATTGACAGATGCAACAATCCGGTCTTCACCCATTTCGACACCTTCTTCAGCAAAGAGCCCAGAAACAAACTTGGCTGTATTCTAGAAAGAGATGAGGCTTTCATAACAGATGTCCATGATGGGAGGATTTAGAAAAGTTGATAATCTTAGGTTTTTGCATCCAGTTGCCAGTCTTTGTGCTTCTTCGTCATTTTCACATAGCTTTAAGTAGTGTTCTTCTTGAAAGAACGATCCAATGGCGATTGACTTCTTGTATTGTTTTCCAGTTTGTGTGTTTGAAGAGGATGAAGCCATTGTTTGAAGCATATGAGATTTGTAGAGAAAACTTCGAATTTTCAGAGAAAATATGGTTTATGATTTGCAAGAGAGCGTAAAGAGTTCTGAAAAATCTCTAAGTGTGGTTTATATAGGATGATTTGAGTAGTGTGAACATGGTTGAATATGGAAGGATTTTGTGACATATTGGCGTGATTTTATGTATATAAATCATGGTATTTGAGTGTAGTGGAGAAGTGGATTGAGGTATGTAATGATAAATCCCGGGAATCGAAACATAATAAAAATGGCCATCATCAAAACATAATAAAATGATTTATTGTTTTCAGACTTGCTATAATAGCTAGTATGACCATCATCAAAACATAATAAAAATGTTCCTAACATATATACAAAAGGGTAATTAAAAGGATCTAATTAAATGATTTAGTTATTTAATTAATGGAATTGATTAAATGGCTATTTAAGGAAAACATCTCCTAATCTTCCTCATAATCAGTCGATGAAATTTCTAAAAAAAAGGAGAGGAACAGCGCTTTTACAGAGAAAAGGGGGGAAGAGAGGCTTCTCCAAAATTCTCACAAGATCTTTGACGGTTTTCATATCAGAGTAGAGCAGCGGAATCGTCATGAAGAGGGCGTTGTTTCAATACAAGAAAGTTGAGATTTTGTTATGGTATGAAATTCGAGCCCTAGTATGTTCATGACTAAGTTTGATGGATTCAAACTCATGAATTTTTAGTTTTGTTGTTATAGAAGCATGTGATCGAATCTAATCATGTTGGATTGATCATATAGGTTTTCTGCCGAGAGGATCAAGTTTGCTGCAGATATTTCATACCTTTTGAGTTGGATTTGCTTGCTTAAAAGGTAAGAGGCTCTTCCTAATGCGTAATTAGGTTTTATGATGTTAAGGTTGAGCGTTTGTGTAGAACTCATGGTTAGAAACCATTTAATTTGTTGCAGTTAAAGTATGGGAGGTTTGGTTTGTATAAGTAATGTTTTTCTGATGTTTTTCTGATTACCATCGTGTAGAACATGTTTGGAATCGAGTAGAGATCGCACGTGTAGAAAATCATGTGTTTAGGGTTTTCTGCGTTGAATGTGCACGCATTGACTAGCAATGCGCATGCATTCCTATTACAGGATTGTCTGGTTTTAGGTTCAGCAGGTGGAATGCGCACGCATTCGTGATTCAGGAGGATAAATCCTCTTTCAAAGCAGGTGCAATGCGCACGCATTGTTGTTTCAGAATTGTCCAGGTTGCTCCTAGCATGTGCAATGCGCACGCATTGGCTAGACAGTGACTTCCAGCATGTTTTCTAGTCAGGGAATGCGTACGCATTGACACCCAGTTTTAATAAAACGTTGTTTAAGCTATGTAATGAGATGTTAAATGTTGCTTCATGATCTAATAACATTAATTAAACATGAACAAGTCTCAATTGAACTTCTGATGCGTTTAGTTCCGGCACCGGATGTACTCTTCAAGGGAGTTGAAGTTCGGGACCGTTGGGAGGGCATGGAAGGGCTTGTGCTTTGATGAATTAGCTTTCATCAATGTAAGTGTAATTGCTAGGACTTGTCCGTGTCTAGTGGTCTAGGAAAGAGAGAAGTAAGTGTGATGGATCTTATTTGAAAATACTTAGGTGGCTAGCTAACAACAATTAATAAATTACATACTTGTGTAGTAAAATGATTAAACATCAATCCATTCTTGGTAAGGCACAAGTCTATGTCGCAATGTGTGGGCGTTCAGATCAATTGAATAACTCTGTAAGTCTTTGGACCCTCCGTATGGAAGAACACCACCCCGTAAGTCCGAGACCCTACGTACGGAGGGACTTCACCTAACGTACACACTATCAGAGTCTACCAGACTATACTTCTGTCGTTATTGGTGTGATCCACCAAAATGTTGCACCCAGTTACTTCATGGTGAGTAACGTCATGCGTAGTGTTCTTGAATGCTGATGTAACAAAGATAAGCTAAGCTAGAAACCAATAGTCACAACATGTTGATGAGCATGAAATGAACCTTAGAGTTGTGTCGGTCTCATGAAGATAACTTATTAATTAATAACATGAACCTTTTGTTGTAAAACTTAATTATTCGTTAGCTTCTCACTCTTGCTAAGTACATATGTACTTACCTCATTTGCATATTTCATTTGTGTGCATTGTGGGGTGAGAAGATGAACATGATGTCCGTGATTTCGATGACGAGGAAATGTGATAAAGATGAAGCTTGAGGATGCGTCCAGTTTCCTTATTTCTTGTTGCACTAGGTTTTGTTGTTTTCCCTTCTTTAGACAGATGTTGTTCTTTTATTTTAGACGTTTGTAATGAAGCTTGTACTTCTTTTAAGACAAGGTTGTTTGGGACATCGTACTTTGTTTCGGTTTTTCATTGATGTAAGGACACCTTTTTATCTTTAGTATGTTGAGTTCTTTTCATTGTAGCATTTATGATGTTTTGCCGAGTCTTTTTAGCTTCCGTTTGCTAAACTCGATACGACGTAGTAGAGGATTACGTGTAACATTGGATTTATTTAATATTACACATGCTGAGCTTTTCGTTTCCGGATAAGGACTCGGTATTCAGGATCGGGGCGTTACAGTTGGTATCAGAGCGAAGTGTCATTTAGGCCTCCTTCCTTATGATAAGGTCTCTTTAGACCACTTAGAACCGTTCTAATCCTTCCTGATCCTTCAGATTCGTAAGTAACCTCGGAGATACTCATGTTGGTAAGTATAAAACTGGAAGTTCTAGGGGTCAGTTAGAGGCGAGGGGTTTGGTTCAAGACAGGGGTCAGACAGTTGTGAGTCAGTAGGAACGTGTTGATCAGTTTCAAAATTAGGTACCCCACCTCTATTTTTGTTAGAACAACCTCACGGATCCCTTGATAACAACCCATTTTGGATATAGTAATCAGGGTTGCTAGGGTGTTACTACAGGTTGTTGCTTGTGTTGGAATCTACCGTGGCAAGAGTAAAGTTAATGTTTGAAATTCTACGGACCATAAAGTGATTCTTGGTATAGGTCAGATAGCCAAGAATTTTGTCTACTTGGATTATAGACATAAGAAATTATCTTCTGGTGATGGGTGCACCGAGTAGAAAAGTGGCTAGTGCAGTTTCAGTTACTCAAGTTGTGGTTGGTCAGCTTTGGCTTGAGTGTACGAGGTTTGAACGGTTTAGGAATCGGTAGGTGTGGTTCAATGGTTAGCAAGATCAGAATCGGTTAGAGGTTGTCCGTGGGAAAATAAGTGAATCTTCGGTTTGGTTTGTTAAGAGAGAGTGTTATGGAAAGTCAACGGTTTGAGCACGCTCGAGTTTCGAGGACAAAACTCCTTTTAAGGGGGAAGGAATGTAATATCCTGACTTTTCGAAAAAGGGCAGACGTGTTTTTTGTGAAAAATATAATATTATGATTTACGGATAAAAGTATTTTATGTGTATATATATATTTTGTGTAAATATATATATATTTAAGGGTAATTAAAAGGATCTAATTCAAGGATTTAGTTATTTAATTAATGGAATTAATTAAACGGCTATTTAAGGAAAATATCTCATAATCTTCCTCATAATGCAGTCGACGCAATTTCTAGAAAAAAAAGGAGAGGAACGGCGCTTTAACAGAGAACCGGGGAGAAGAGCTTCTCCAAAATTCTCACAAGATCGTTGATGGTTTTTAGATCAGAGTAGAGCAGTGGAATCGTCGTGAAGAGGGCGTCGTTTCAACACAAGAAAGTTGAGATTTTGTTAAGGTATGAAATTCGAGCCTTAGTTATATTCTTGACCGAGTTTGATGGATTAAAACTCATGAAATCGTAGTTTTGTTGTTATAGAAGTGTGTGATCAAATCTAATCATGTTGGATTGATCACATAGGTTTTCTGCAGAGAGGATCAAGTTTGCTGTAGATTTTTCATAGCTTTAGAGTTGGAATTTCTTGCTTAAAAGGTAAAAGAATCTTCCTAATACGTAATTAGATTTTAGGATGTTAAGGTTGAGCGTTTGTGTAGAACTCATGGTGAGAAACCATGTAATTCATTGAAGTTAAAGTATGGGAGGTTATGGTCTGCAAAAGTTATGTTTTTCTGATGTTTTTCTTATTACAATCGTGTAGAACATGTTTGGAATCGAGTAGTGATCGCACGTGTAGAAAATCATGTGTTTAGGGTTTTCTGCGTTGAATACGCACGCATTGACTAGCAATGTGCACGTATTCCTGTCACAGGATTGTCTAGTTTTAGGTTCAGCAGGTGGAATGCGCATGCATTCAATGGAATGCACACACATCCGTGATTTGGAAGGATAAATCCTCTTTCATAGCAGGTGCAATGTGCACGCATTCAAGGGAATGTGCACGCATTGCTTTTCAGAATGGTTCAGGTTGCTCCCAGCATGTGTAATGTGCACGCATTGGTTTGACAGTGACTTGGTGCATGTTTTCTGGTCGGGGAATGCGCACGCATTGACCCCTAGTTTTAATAAAATGTTGTTTAAGCTATGTAATGAGATGCTAAATGTTGTTTCATGATGTAATAACATTAATTAAACTTGAACAAGCCTCGATTGAGCTTCGGAAGCGTTTAGTTCCGGCACCGGATGTACTCTTCAAGGGAGTTGATGTCCGGGACCGTCGGAAGGGCATGATAGGGCTTGTGCTTTGATGAATTAGCATTCATCAATGTCTGTGTAATGTTAGGACTTTTCCGTGTCTAGTGGTCTAAAAAAGAGAGAAGTACGTGTGAGAGAGCTTATTTGAATATACCCAGGTGGCTAGCTAACAACAATTGATAAATTACATACTTGTGTAGTAAGAAGATTAAACATCAATCCATTCTTGGTAAGGAACAAGTCTATATCGCAATGTGTGGGCGTTCAGATAAAGTGAATAACTCTGTAAGTCTTTGGACCCTACGTATGAAGGAATACCACCCCGTAAGTCCGAGACCCTACGTACGGAGGGACTTCGCCGAACATGTACACTATCAGAGTCTACCAGACTAGACTTCCGTGGTTATTGGTATGATCCACCAATATGTTGCACCCAGTTACTTCGTGGTGAGTAGCACCATGCGTGGTGCCCTTGAATGCTGATGTAACAAAGATAAGCTAAGCTAGAACCAATAGTCACAACATGTTGATGAGGATGAAGTGAACCCTACTTCTGTTGGTCTCATGAAGATAACTTACTAATTAATAATATGAACCTTTTGTTGTAAAACTTAATTATTCGTTAGTTTCTCACTCTTGCTAATTACCTATGTACTTACCTCCTTTGCATGCTTCTTTTGTGTGTATTGTAGGGAGAGAAGATGGAAAGGATGTCCATAATTTCGATGATGAGGAAATGTGATGAAGATGAAGCTTGAGGATGCGTCCAGTTTCCTTGTTTGCTTGTTGCACTAGATTTTGTTGTTTTCCCTTCTTTAGACAGATGTAGTTCTTTTATTTCTAGACGTTTGTAAGGAAGCTTGTACTTCTTTTAAGACAAGGTTGTTTGGGACATCGTACTTTGTTTCGGTTTTTCGTTGATGTAAGGACACCTTTCTATTTTTAGTATGTTGAGTTCATTTCATAGTAGCATTTATGATGTTTTGCCTAGTCTTTTTAGCTTCCGTTTGCTAAGCTCGATACGGCATAGTAGAGACTTACGTGTAATATTAGATTTATTTAATATTATACGTGCCAAGCGTTTCGTTTTCGGATAAGGATTCCGTATCCGGGAGCGGGGCGTTACATTTTATCACATTTTTCCTTTTTTTGTCCTCTTTATTTAGACATGATATTTTTTCAACGTTATTTTCGATATCGTTTTTATAAAAACACATAAACAGTGGAATAGTGAAACATTGGATTTCATGGTAGTTTCACTGCAGCAAACAGTGGATTTGGGGTTATGAACTATAGATTTGTCTTTATATCCAATTTATATTTTCAATTTCCTGATTTCTATTTTTTCCCCTTTTGTCTTTTTAAACCACTACCCAAAAGAAAATAAAGCAATGGAATGCAATTAAAAAAAAAATCTTCAAATAAAGAAAAAAGAGAAATGCAATAAAAAATATTTATATTTATATGGGCCTTTGCAATAAAAAATGAGAGTGGTGGAGTCTTTTTCCTTTGATAAGGAGGGGGACCAATTTTATTTATTGCTTGTCCTGTTCATTAAGAAACGTACACAAATCACCTATTGACTTGGACGGCCATGATTGTTAGATTAAATTGATAATGGCCCCAGGAATCTTCAAAGGTTCATCATCCTAAACGGTGTTGGGTGATCTACACAAGTAATCCTTGTTTCAGTTCATATAAATAATATTTGGCAACGGAAGTGGTCAGATTTGAAGGGCTCTCATCGCTCAAATAAGGGGTTTCGAGTTCGAACCCTTGTAAATGCCTAAACATTGTTTGGAGACATTCTTATATTTGATACCCGATTGTTGTATGAAAATACTTTGCGAAAGCAAAATAATACTTGACATTTGATATTGTCAGGCCATTTAACTCCTGCCAAGGCAAGTGATTCATTTTTTTTTCATATGATTTCCCTTTTAATTTTAGAGGTTGTCCCACGTTTTGTCGGAGATTTTATGAAGATGCCTATGAAATAGGTGTGTAAAATTATGTTATAAGAATCCATCACCAGATTAATTTCAGTTATGCTTTATTATTATATTTAATAAGAGCTTATTGTGTCAATGATATTTAATTAAAAAATAGATATTGAAGGGAATGTGAATCACTCAATATTTTATAGGAAAAAATTAGTTTATATTCCACTTTTTCCCCTTTAATTAAGTCTTGTCCCTACTTCAATTTTTAGTTGCAGATGATGACAAATAAATTCCACCTGATTTAATATACCCATATTTGATACAACTGTCAAACGCACACCTGAAACTCTTCCAAGCTTGGTCTTCCATGGACCCGTTTCAATAGCCCCATTCCTGTAATTGAGCAAGAGCGACGGAAGTTCCGGCATCTCCGCCGCCGGAGAAACATCTCCGGCACCTGCTGCGAATAAGAAGAAGGCGCATCAGAACGAAGCACTCTTTTCACCTCTTCATAACCGTGACTGTCTTTTACTTGGACTAGATCCTCTCCACAATGCAATTCACCGGCGATGGAACCCCCGGAACCTGCAGAAAACATCGACAGCTTCCTTCAATGGGCAGCCGACCTGGGCATTTTCGTTTCTCCCTAATTCCGGCGGGTATATTTTCTACAATGGAGATTGGCTCTGTAAGTTGGATCTCTGACTATTTTACTTAGTTCTATGTTTTAATTTTAGTTTTATTTCATGTTCTTATGGAATTTATAGAAGATATTTTTGTTATAACCCGTGTATAATTAAAATAAACAATTCGAATAAAATCAACAATTTTATTGATCCAATGAAAAGATTACACAAAGAAATACAGAAAAGAAATGGTAAAGGATATTGACAATCTGAAAGCCAAGACGAACTCATGTCGCCCCAAGACATAAATTTGCCCAGTATGTACCCGCTTTGCGAAGAATTGTCTCCCAGAATTCTCGATTACCTTTCGTAATAGTGGTACTCCAAACTCGAACAACGATTTAACTCTACAATGCTTGAAAACTCTTCACTTGATGCAAGAACAAGATGCGTAAGAAGAATGTATGTATGTATGCAATTCGTGTTGTATTTACGTGTCTGTGTATTTTTCTTCCCATTCATGTAGCTTGTTTATATAGCGAGAGGACATGGAAAAGCGATGGAAATGAAACGACCTCGATTCGAATTGAATGTCATAAATATCATCATTATGTTGGAACTTGAAAGCTAAAAGCCTCAACTTTAATCACGACTTAAAGTGGATAGAACATGAATAGCCTCACTCTCAAGCAGATCGAGCCGCCTCAAGAACCTTGATTCAGTCACAGATCGAAAAATAAATTAGCAAAACCGAACTCGATCGTGAACCTTCAAATCGAAATTTGCATTCGTAGACGCAGGACACGCGGGCATGCACAAAGCCCAAGGGTAAATCCGATTGGATTTGCACCCCCTGCGCCCTGCGTGAGAACGGTGTATAATGTTGGTTTCTTATTCCAACTACACTAAAACAATATCATATAAATATTGCTTCTTTTCCTTCTTCCAACCAATGTGGGAGAAAAGTTTCTTCCCATTTTTCCTTTTCATAACACACACTTAAGCCTCAATAGGCCCAATATGACATATCATCAATTTTCCAACAAACCGACTTTAAGCGTTAATTTCTCATTCACTCGTTATCCGAATTGAATGATTCCAAATCCTCGAATTCATCTACGACTCACGTAGTTTTCAAATTAATAAAACATTACATATATTCTATACAAGAATATGTCCAAATACGCTTACAAAGTCACTGAATAAAATGATTATAAAATCATTTTTAATTCATTTTTAATTCAATTCCACATTTTCTCCAACAATCCCCACATGAATGGAAATTAATGCGGATGCAGAGACTCAAGAGATTCTCGCGTAAAAATATTGCATCGTGAGAGGTAGCTTCGCTTTGAACTCGCTTTTAGTAAAATACTATCGGATTTACTCGCTAATCGCTGAACTTAAGTCTTGAATCTGTTCGACCTTTTTAGTGTAAAACCGCATAAATAGTACTCACACAATATTTCCTTAACATTGTACTTGGTTCTCATGATGGATTCGCTTTGGCCTGAATCACACCTGGTTTCGTAAAGTGCGTTAGAGAATTCTAGCCTCTAAACTCTCTTTGAAGCGCCCCACTTCGCACTTACATAGGTGACCTCCTATCAAGAGTATTCCGCCATACCCCACTCGAATTTAATCAAGTTATAGGAATCATTAAAAGTTTTCACTTATCCTTCACACTTCCGCGCATAACACTTTTATTCACGTAATGGGTAAGTGTTCATCAACAAATTTTCATAACTTAGTTGTCCTTTGAACCATGATCTTGGGATCTCCAAATAACATGGTAGGGTTACCATTACAAAGCTTATCTTTCAATAGGCTTCATCCCCATTCCGAGTGTCAAAACTGACATTTGATCTCTGGTAAACCTTTGTAAGCGGATCCATAAGATTCTCCTTCGATTTTACATAATCGATAGAAATCACACCACTAGAGATCGCTTGTTTAATGGTATTGTGTCGCTTGACGATATGTCTGTGACTTACCATTATACATACTATTTCGTGCTCGGTGTATAGCCGATTGACTATCACCGTGTATGCTAATAGAGCAATCGGTTTTGTCCAACATGGAATGTCCTCTAGAAATTTCAAGCCACTCGCTTCTTCACCACTTTGTCTAATGCAATAAACTCACCTCTCATAAGTGGAACGAGATATGCACGCCTGCTTTAGTGGACTTCCAGACACACGCGAAGACCACCAATCATGAAAACATATCCAGGTGTGGATTTGGATTCTTTTGAATCGAAATCAATTTGCATCACAAGAACCTTCTAATACTCGCTGGATATCTTGTGTAGCATAATCCCAGTTCATTGTATATTTCAAGTATTTTAGTGCTCTAATGAGAGCTTTCCAATGATCCTCACTAGGATTACTTGTAAACTCGCTTTCGCTTTATTCACAAAGACATGCAATATCTGGTCTAGTACAATTCGTTATGTACATTAAACAACCGATAATCTGAGAATATTTTATCTCGAGACACGTGGTCACCTTTATTTTTGACTAAGTGAAGACTTAAGTCAATAGGTGTTTTCACAGACTTTCATCATAAACACCGAATCTCTTTAGGACGGATTCAATGTAGTGAGACTGTGACAACACTAGTCCCTCAGATATTCTGGAGATTTTAATCCCCAAGATTACATCTTCCAGTCCCATATCTTTCATATCAAAGTTACGTGTCAGCATCTTTTTGGTATTCATGATTATATCATGAGTACTCCCCATAATGAGCATATCATCAACATATAGACACACTAACACATAAGCATTAGGTGTATGTTTGATGTAGACACATTTGTCGCACTCGTTGATCTTAAACCCATTAGATAGCATAGTTTGATCAAACTTTTGATGCCATTGCTTGGGTGCTTGTTTCAGTCCATACAACGACTTAACGAGTCGACACACTTTCTTTCCTCGACTGGAACCACAAACCCCTCGGGTTGTTCCATATAAATTTCTTCGCCTAATTCACCATTCGTAAATGTCATTTTAACATCCATCCGATGGATTTCCAAGTTATATACTCACAAAGAAGAGAAATTAGAACCCTTATAGAAGTGATTCTAGTTACCGGTGAGTAAGTATCAAAGAAATCAAGACCCTCTTTTGCCGATAACCCTTAGCTACCAACCTGGCCTTATATTTATCAATAGATCCATCGACTTTAAGCTTCTTCTTGAAAATCCACTTACACCCGAGTGCTTTATGTCCAGTGGAATTTCTACTAATTCCCAAGTGTGATTTTGCATGATGGACTCTATTTCACTATTGATTGCCTCTTTCCGTAAAGGTGCTTCGGATTAGTCATAGCCTCGGCATATGTCCTTGGAGTATTTTCTACCATGTAGGTCGAAAAATCGCCCAAAAGACGTTGAAGTCCTAGCCCGCTTACTCCTTCGAGGTTCAACTTCCTCGTGTTCAAGCATTATCCCCACATTTTCGTGTGCCCTCTTAGTCGAATTTGAGTCTTCATTATGTCTTTCTTTGTTTGGAAAGACATCCTCAAAAACACCGCATTTCTTGACTCCATGATTGTGTTTACATGCACATCGTGGTTGTCGATTTGTGCACAAGAAATCTATATGCACTCATCATTATGTGCATACCCAATGAATATGCAATCTATCGTTTTAGGCCCAATCTTGATTTGTTTAGGTTTAGGCACTTCCACCTTTGCTAAACACCCCACACTTTCAAGTATTTATAACTTGGTTTGTGGCCTTTCCACAACTCATATGGTGTCTTATCCATATTCTTAGATGGAATCTGTTTAGAATTGTATTGGCGGAGAGAAGGGGCCTCCCCACAAGTTCTCGTGGTAAACCGTAACTCGATCAACATAGCATTCATCATCTCTTTCAGAGTACGGTTTTTATGCGTCAGCAATTCCGTTAGATTGAGGTGCATATGGAGCGATAGTTTGATGAATAATGCCCGAATCTAGACATAATCCTTCAAATGGCGATTAATACTTCCACCTCTATCACTACGAACCTTCTTGATTCGCCTCGCTAAGTTGATTCTCAACTTCATTTTTATAATTTTTGAATGCCTCGATAGCCTCATCTTTGCTACTTAGCAAATAAACATAACAAAGATCTTGTACAATCATCGATAAAAGTTACAAAATACTTTTTACCGCCTCGATTGCACAAACTTTAAATCACACAAATCGGTGTGAATTAATTCTAAAGGTTCTGTATTTCTTTCCACAGATGGAAACGGGCGCTTTAGTCATTTTTGCTTCAACACACACTTGGCATTTACCGGTTTGGTTAAATTTTAGTTTAGGTAACAAATCCAAATTCATCATTCTTTGAATTGATTTATTATTAACGTGTCCTAAACGATTATGCCATAAAGTACAAGACTCAATCAAGTAAGCAGAATTAGAAGCATTTTTATTAGCCTCAGTGGGCACAATAGTCTTAGGCATTATAGCCATTACATTTAGTTTAAATAAACCTTCGGTAAAATAACCTCTACCAACATACATCTCATTTTTGGTCAAAATGACCTTGTCATTACCAAAAGAAAGTTTAAAACCATTCTTATTCAAAGATACCACCGTAAATCAAGTTTCTACGTATATCGTGAACATGGAGAACATTCGTGAGTGTGTCGCTTTCTTTCCGAAGTCATCTTCGAATCACGCTTCCGGTTCCTGCATAGTTGATTGGGAAGAGTTTCCCATCCACGACTTCTCACCATTGCCACCTTGTAGGTTGAGAAGATCTCACGGTCAAAGACATACATGTTTAGTGGCACTGTGTCCACAAACCACCGCCTTGGATTCCCACGGTGTTGCACTCGATCCACCATGGCACGTAGATTGTCATCATCACCATCGGTTTCAAATGCATATGAACCCTAGGTTTGTAAGGCTTCTTTGAGCGGCATTCCGCAGCACGGTGCCCATGCTTGCCACAGTTGTTACAATTACCGTTAAACTTGAATGACGTCGGTTTCTTTGAAGATTCCCCAGTCTTCTTAACCGATTTCTCTGTTTTCTTTCTCTTCTGATTGTGAACCTCAGCGACATTAGCTTTCGCTTGTCCAACCGGCACAGAACGTTTTCTTTCAGATGCTCTATTGTCCTCCTCAATACGGAGTCGGACAATCAAATCATCCATCGTCACCTGCTTTCTTTTGTGCATGAGATAGCTCTTGTATTCCTTCCACGAGTCGGGAAGCTTCTCAATGACACATGCCACTTGAAAATTCTCATTGATTTTCAGATCTTCTGCTATCATCTCAGATATCAGAATTTGCAACTCCTCCACCTGTTTCACAATAGATTTAATATCATTCATTTCATACTTCAAAAATCTACTGACAAGAAATTTCTTGGCACCAGCATCTTCGGTTGTATATTTCTTCTCTAATGCTTGCCACAACGATTTAGCAGTATCATAAGTACAGTACACACCATACAACATGTTATCTAAACCATTAAGAATATAATTCTTGCACAGAAAATCACTGTGCTTCCAGCTTTCTACAGCCAGAAAAGCCGTCTTTTCAGGAGTTTCAGGTGGAGCCACCGGTGGATCATCAACTAGCATCCTTGCTGTACTGACCAAGCGTTGTGATGTAAAACAACATCTTCTCGCTGCCAACGCTTTAAAGTTGGAGCCATTGAACTTCTCTCGGTCTCTCATGGTTAGCACCAGGAATCGTAGTAGTTTGTGTCACCACAGCATACGAGCCGATGGATCGGGATGTCTGTCCTCCGCTTGGCGCACCATCGTGAGTAGAGTCACTTGACCGTCGGTTGCCATTTCGTTCGAGACGTAAGATAAACTTTAGAATCGTATTTCAAAGAAACCCTTTTTTAATTCACTCTTTAAAATTTGTTTATTTCAATTCGATTCGTCAACTTATAATCAAAACACCAAAGCGGATGGTAGTTTTTACCAGAAAACCCCAAAAGGAGATGGACCGATTTTACCAGAAATCGATACCAAAAAGGAAGTGGACTGATTTTACTAGAAATCAATACCAAAAAGGAAGTGGACCGATTTTACCAGAAATCGATACCAAAAAAGAAGTGGACTGATTTTACCAGAAATCGATACCAAAAAGGAAGTGGTTTTTTAAAAACGAGCTGGACTAGAATCGAAATAAACGAGCTGTGCTTGCTTTTTTTTTTTTTCCTCTCCAAACGAGTTGAACTAGTTCAACATTAAATTCAACTCGAATCAACCTTGTCCAAATAAAATTGAAGAAATATTCGTCAAAATATTTTGATTACACACAGGTATGATTTAGAACAACGGTTCTAAAAAATTGTTCAGCCCAGCAACCTTGATTCAGTTCAGCAGACTGAAAAATAAATTAGCAAAACCGAACTCTGACTGTGAACCTTCAAATCGAGCTGCATTCGTGTACGCAGGACACGCGGGCATGCACAAGCCCAAGGGTAAATCCGGATTGGATTTGCACCCCCCCTGCGCCCGCGTAGAGAACGGTGTATAATGTTGGTTTCTTATTCCAACTACACTAAAACAATATCATATAAATATTGCTTCTTTTTCCTTCTTCCAACCAATGTGGGAGAAAAGTTTCTTCCCATTTTTCCTTTTCATAACACACACTTAAGCCCAATAGGCCCAATATGACATATCATCAATTTTCCAACAAACCGACTTTAAGCGTTAATTTCTCATTCACTCGTTATCCGAATTGAATGATTCCAAATCCTGAATTCATCTACGACTCACGTAGTTTTCAGAATTAATAAAACATTACATATATTCTATACAAGAATATATCCGAAATACGCTTACAAAGTCACTGAATAAAATGATTATAAAATCATTTTTAATTCATTTTTAATTCAATTCCACATTTTCTCCAACAATTTTAGTATTTGGATTATCGTATCTTTGATTTGCTTAGTTTAGATCACGATGCTAGAATTGAGCTGATTAATTGGATTTTTATGATAGAAGAAGTAATAGTGAATGAAACAACAAGCTGAAGTGAATATAATGGAGCTAAGAATTTCTTCTTATGGAAACTTGGAGTGTGGTTTATATATTTCTATTGCCATTTTTGGTATCTTAATCATTTTGATTTATGTTGAGTATATTTCAACAGTGATGGAAAGTCATGAGTTTTTTTTTCTTTTTTTGGAGCAGGAGTCATTAGCTTTTTAGGCAAGTGGAAATCATGGTTTACAATGGTAGGATTTCGACTATATCCCTTAAGCTCATACATTAATTTCATGTTTGCAAGCTTGTTGAAATGTTACTCAGAAGATGTTTCCAAGGTGTAAAGACAGCTAACAACTTTGTAGTTGACCTTAACCTTACCAAACATCATGATGATTCTTTGCACTTGCAAGGGTTTCAAAGGAGCAATTGATTTTTAGAGAGAATGTAAAGTAAAAAATAAATTACTAGGTTGCATATGGAAGGTCGGGGCTCAAGGTTGTATATCCACAAGGTTCTCATTTGATCTGCCTGCTTGTGCTTCTTTTATTGAGTTTTTGGCTTTTATTCATTTTTGTTTTCATTCCTCATTCCATAATTACAGAATTATGCTTCTGCATAAAATAGAAGAATTTGAGCACCCTTCATGTTTATTTTATAGTATTATAGCTAACTCGCGCTATAAAAGCATCCAGTTGGCCTTGGTGATATATGTTTTGTACTCAATGTGATTGGTATGGTTCAATGATTTATTCTCTTGTGATATTTTCAAATTCCAAGTGGTTGGGGCCTGAGCTTATGGTGGTATCATGAATTCTAAACAGATTGACAAATTAGTTTCATTGAGTTGGCTTTGTACTTGGTATTGAGCCGTAAATGAGCCATATATGAGGCTGATACTGTGTTACTGATATTGTGTGTCTTATATGATATTGTTACTCATATTGTGTGCATTATATGAGCCATATATCATATTGTGTCCCTTGAATTAAGCCATAAATGGGCCTTATATGAGCCAGATATGTGTGCCTTGAAGTAGTCACTTGAATTAAGTCTTAAATGAGCACGATCTCATTTCGACATCGTGTGTCGACATCATGTTTAGTGTAAACGCTGCGATTAAATTCGGCTTTCAAATACTACGTCGAAAAGGTATCAAATGAGGTCTCAAAATGAAGATAAAAAAAATATGAACTTTGGTGAAACAATTTTGATGATCGGTGTTCTAAATCAAAAGTTACGGTCGTTTGTAAGAAAAACACTCCGGTTAATGCAAATATTTTTTTGGCTTTCAAAATTTACGTCGGAAGGGTATCGTATTTGGGCTCAAATTAAAGAGCAATTTCGATGAGCGGAGTTATAAATCAAAAGTTACGAGTGTTTGAAAAAAAAAAAAAAAAAAAAAAAAAAAAGAGAGAGAACTGGATCCGATCAAACTTCAAACGGTCCAACCTGATGTACTCATGTACCTGAGGACGCGCTCCTTTTTGCAACTGAAAAAAAGGAGTGTGTCCTATTTATTCATTTTTTTTATTTTTTTTTTTTTATTTTTTTTTTTTTTTATGTTTTTCCCTCAATCTCCCTTTTTTATATTGGGTGGATGAGAAATTAATAATCGAAATTGATGTGGATAAATCTTGTCATAAATGCAATATATATACCATTAATCAGAATGCGTAAATATGGACCATTAATGTTTTTCATGAAATTAGATAACATTAATGTGGATAGATAAAATCAATGAACTGAAGTTCATTAATGTTAATCAGGTACAATGGTTAATGAGACTGCAATATAAAGTCCTCTACAAAATGAAAATAAAGCATACAAAAAAAACAATTCATCGCATACATATCATTGTAAAGAGAGAATACGGGACACTAGTAAGTTAAGCGTTTCAATTGATTGTAGTCTTCTTTGAACGAAAGATTTATCGTTGATTCTTGGGAGGCGATTGCGAAAACCGAAGCACCGTGTAGCGTAAGAATATCGCTCTTGGAATGACAGTGTTATATACTCGCGATCGATCTAAATTTGGTTTGCATGTTTTTACTTTGATAATTATTTTCATTGGTTCGGTAATCTCTTACCGTGGCAAGGCTTTAACTTGGTTGTGACTTTATAAAATTACCACCAATAGAGCATTATGGACCAACAATCTTAAGACGATATTATTTATGTGTTAGAAAGATCTGAAATCATTGAGAAACGTAGTTTTTATAGGTATAAACAGAACATTTTGTGTCTCTGTACTAGTAATTTTAATACGATTACTGTCGTTCACAAAGACTTTTTGAACGAAGGAAAAAAAATATCTCCGTGAACCAATATTGCACATCTCGTTTGCTGTTGTCTTTAGTATATAGCATCTTTATCATATATCATAAATCTGTTAATAATTACAACAATTAATTAGAAACACATTGCCATTGTATATTGTATAAAGCAATTCCGGGAAAATTGTAAACATTTCACCTTGTTAACGAGCATTTAATATTTGGGAAACTTCTGTAGATCTGGAAAGAAATTGACTTTATGTTCAATTTTTTGAATAAATAATAAATTTGTCAAACTTCTGTATTTACAGAAATGAAAAGAAACGGTGAGGTGAATACAAGTGTTATAGTGCATGTTGTGACACCTAACATTAATATTGCCGAGGTGGTAATGGAAGGGGTGAATAAAATAAATTTGTTGGTTGTGATCTCTGAATGCAACACAGTTGGACATCTCTGTGAATGGTGGGTAGACACCGGGACTACTCGCCATTTATGCGCTGTAAAAGAGATGTTTTCAGAATACACGGTGGTGGACGGAGAACACCTTTGTATGGAAAAAAGTGTGAGCTCAAAAGTTGAGGGGCACGGGAACGTCATTTTGGAAATGACTTCAGGCAAAGAGCTAACCCTCAACAACGTGCTACATGTTTCAGACATCCAAAAGAATCATGTGTCTGGTGCACTTTTAGTGAAGCATGGATTTAAACTTATCTTTTAGAATGATAAGTTCATTCTGTCCAAAAACAAAGTGTATATGGGAATGGTTATATCATAGATGAAATGTTTAAAATGAATTTACTCCATGTTGAACCAAAAATTGTTGCTCCTAAAAGGGCTGAGGAAATAGGCTCTAGCTCTGTTTACATGCTTGAGTCGTCATGCGTATGGCATTGTAGACTAGGACATGCAAATTTCAAATCAGTTCGTAAAATGATGAATTTGGATTTATTACCGCATTTGAAATTTGATCTGAGTCACAAATGTCAAGAATGTGTTGAAGCCAAGTTAGCTAAATCACCATTTCCGATGGTGGAAAGAAACACATAACCTCTGGATTTGATTCATACTGATATATGTGATTTAAAGTTTGTGCAAACTAGAGGTGGTAAAAAGTATTTCATTACTTTAATTGATGATAGCACCAGATATTGCTATGTTTATCTGGTGAGAAGCAAAGATGAGGCTCTCGACGGATTTAAAGATCATACGAATGAAGTTGAGAATCAACTTAGCAAACGAATTAAGTGTGTTTGTAGTGATCGGAGTGGTGAGTATGATGCTCCGTTTGATGAGTTTTGCTCTGGCGCCGGCATCATTGATCAAACAAATGCACCATACACACCTCAATCGAATGGTATTTCTGAACGCATAAACCGAACTCTTAAAGAGATGATGAATGCTATGTTGATAAGTTCAGGCTTACCTCAGAACTTGTGGAGGGAAGTTATCCTCTCAGCGAATTTCATTCTAAATTGTATTCCTTCAAAGAAGAAGGATGAAACCCCTTACGAATTGTGGAAAGGGCACAAACTTGGCTTCAAATCTATGAAAGTGTGGGGGTGTCTGTCAAAGGTTGAAATAACTAAGCCAAAACAAGTGAAGATAGGGCCTAAAACAGTTGATTGCATATTCATTGGATACACTATTAATAGTAGTGCCTATCGGTTTCTAGTGCATAAATCAGACATCCATGATGTACATGAAAACGTCATCATTGAGTCTAGAAATGCTGTGTTTTTTGAAAACATATTTTCTTGTAAGGAAAGTGACAAGGTAGAAGCAATCATGAGTAAACGAACGCATGAGTCTGTAGGAGAAAATGATACTCAGGGAATTGAGGAGCTATGTCGTAGCAAGAGGGCCAAAAAAATTCAAAGTCATTTGGTCCAGATTTTCTGACCTACATGGTAGAAAATGTACCTAGGACATATGCTGAGGAAATGTCAACTCCAGAAGCTCATTTCTGGAAAGAAGCTATCAATAGCGAGAAAGAGTCTATCATGCAGAATCACACTTGGGAGTTGGTTAATCTTCCACCTGGAAATAAACCACTCGAATGCAAGTGGGTCTTTAAGAAGAAAATAAAGGCTGATGGAACTATTTATAAGTATAAGGACAGATTGTTAGCCAAAGGTTATCGACAGACGGGAGGCCTTCTTCTTTGATACGTACTCACCAGTTACGAGAATCACATCGATAAGAATTCTCATTGCGATTGCTGCACTTTATAAATTGGAAATCCATCAAATGGATGTTACGACGGCTTTCTTGAATGGTGAGTTGGAAGAATAAATATACATGGAACAACCTGAAGGGTTTATAGTTCCAGGACAAAAAGAAAGGTGTATAGACTTGTTAAGTCTTTGTATGGGCTGGAACAAGCACCAAAGCAATGGCACTTGAAGTTTGACAAAATCATGTTGTCTAATGGGTTGAAAATTAACGAGTGCGATAAATGTGCCTATATTAAGAACGCACCAAATGCATATATGATGGTATGTCTATATGTTGACGACATGCTGATCATGGGGAGTACTCATGATATAATAATAAATACAAAGAAATAGTTGTCACATAATCTTGATATGAAGGACTTGGGAGTTGCAGACATAATCTTAGGAATTAAAATCTGTAAAATGTATGATGGATTTGTGTTATCACAATCTCATTACATTGAGTCTGTCTTGAAAATATTTAATGTCTTTGATGAAATTCCGGTGAAAACTCCAATCGACTTAAGTTTGCACTTAATCAAGAATCGAGGTGAACCTGTTGATCAGTTGAAATAATCGCAAGTGATTAGAAGTCTGATGTACATAACGAATTGTACACGGCCAGACTTGGCATGTGCTGTGAACAAATTCAGTAGGATCACAAGTAATCCATATCATAATCATTGGAAAGCTCTAAATAGAGTGTTGAGGTACCTGAAGTACATGATGAATCTGGGATTACATTATACGAGATATCCAGCAATATTAAAAGGATACTACGATACTAACTAGCTATCAGATACTAAAGATTTGAAATCCACTAGTGGATATGTATTCACTATTGGTGATGGAACTGTATGGAAGTCTATGAAACAAACATGTATAGCTCGTTCCGTGATGGAATCAGAGTTTATAGCATTGGATAAAGTAGGAGAAGAAGCTGGGTGGCTTCGGAATTTCCTTGAGGAATTCCATGTTGGCCTAAGCCAATCGTTACTATCAGCATACACTGCGATAGTCAGTCGGCTATAGGAATGGCACATAACAGTGTGTATAATTGTAAATCTCGGCATATGCATCGGTGACACAATACCATTAAACAATTGATCTCTAATGGTGTGATTTCAATTTATTACATTAAATCAAAGGAGAATCTTGCGGATCCGCTTACAAAAGGTTTATCTAGAGATCGGATGTCACGATTGACAAACATAATGAGACTTAAGCCTATTACACATGATTCTTTGTAATGGAAACCCAACCATGTTGACTGAAAATCCCAAGATCATGGTTCAAAAGGTACAACTAAGTTACGAGGAATAATTTAGCACTTACCAATTCTGTTAGAACAAAAGTGCTATCTACTGAAGGTACGAGGTTAAGCAAAAGCTTTTAATGTTTCCTATATCTTGGCAAGCCAAGTGGGATATTGCAGAGTACTCTTGATAGGAGGTCACCTATGTAAGTGTGAAGTGAGGGCCGCTTATGTGAGAATTTTAAGGCTTGAAGTCTCTAACGCACTGAAACCAAGTGTTGGCCAGGGCCAAAATGGACACAACCATGAGAACCGAAAGGTGTTAGGAGAAATATTGTGTAAGTGCTATTGTCTTGGTTTACACCAAAGGCTGAACAGTTCAAGACATAGTTCACTTATTAGCTGAGTAAATCCGATAGTATTCACTAAGTCAGGTTCAGGGCCAGAAGCTAACTCTCCTGATGCAATATTTTTTCCGTATGTATTCTCTTCAGAGTCTGTATTTGCATTTGCATTAATTTTCATTCATGTGGAGGATTGTTGTAGATTTATGAAAACACCTATGAAATAGGTGTGTAAAATTATGTTATAAATAACCATCATGAGATTAATTTCGGATATGCTCTATTATTATATTATATCTAATAAGATCTTATGGTATCAATAATATTTACTTAAAAAATAGATATTGATGGGAATGTGAATCACTCAATTTTGATATTGGACAATGAGAAATTAATGTTCGAAACTGGTGTGGATGAATCTTGTCATAAATGCAAGATATATACGATTCATCAGAATTCGTAAATATGGACCATTAATGTTGTTCTGAAATTAGATAGCATTAATTTGGATAGATAAAATTAATGAAGTTGATTAATGTTAATCAGGTATATGGTTAATGAGACTGCAGTATAAAATCCTCTACATAATGAAAATAAACATACGGAAAAAAAACAATTCATTGCATACATATCATAGTAGAGAGAGAATATGGGACACTAGTAAGTTCACCATTTCGTTTCAATTGTAGTGCTGCTTTGAACAAAAGTAAGACTGTTGTATCTTGAGAGACGATTGCGAATACCGTGAGCACCGTAGCGACGTAATATCATCTTAATCACAGAGTGCTACACTCGCCTCAGTCTAAATTTGGTTACCATATATTTACTTTGATAATTATTTTCATTGGTTCGGTAATCTCTTACCGTTGTAAGGCTTTAACTGTGTTTGTGTCTTTATAAAATTACCACTAATAGAGCTTTATGGACCAACACGTCTTAGGACCTTTGATGCCCGACAATTGTCTGAGGTCGCAAAAATAATATTTGACGTTACCAGGATATTTAATTTCTATCAATACAAATGATTCCCTTTTTCCCCATCTAATTTCCCTTTTAATCTTAGAGGTTGTCCTGCGTTTTATGATTTTTGGTGTCCACAATTATCCGAGAATACTTTGAGAAATCAAAATGATATTTGGCATCTGGTATTGTCAGGTCGTGTAATACACGTCAAAGCAAGTGATTTTCTTTTTTCCCATCTAATTCCCATTTTAATCTTAAGGGTTGTCCTGCATTTTAGGACCTATGGTGCCCGACAGTATATGCATATTCTTAAAACTCGTTGTGGTGTTCAGGATGGATTTAATGTGGTTCCCTTAAAGTTCATGTTTTTTAAAGGCCTCTTTTGTGTTTCTATTTTGGAAGAATTCAAAATACATACATTTGGGTAAATATAGTTTTCGATGTATACTCTATTTTTAATTCTTACAATCATAACCCCACCAAAAATCTCACGTGGCCAGGTTATTTTTTTCATCGGGCCAGGTTATTTTTACAAGAACCCAGGCTAAATTTTCTCTAAAGCCGGGCTAAATTTTCATTAAGGCCGGGCGGGCTACATTCATGTCCTGTACATTTTATAATTATCTTTTAATCGTTTTTTTGTTGTTGTTTTTTTTCGAAATTCGGATTATCCAAAAAATATATATATTCAATCAACACAATTCTACGTACATCGAATTCATTCACCCCTCTTTCCTCTTCTTCCTCCCTCCCTGCAATTGTTGTGACACCAGAAGGATTTTGGTGTTGCCCTTATCTAGTTGTGTTTCAAAAGAAAACAAAAACACAAAATCCCATGGAAAAAACCCTAAACCTGTTTCTCCAAATCCAATACCTAATCCGCCATGTCAGAAAAAGCAAACACCAGTGTCTGAAAGAAAGTCAGGAAACCTAGGTCAAAACCGTGACTTATGTTCTAATGATCAAAACGACGTTACTCTTGATGCACCACTTATAAATAATTCGGCGATTTCGGAACGAAAGGAGAGACCTAAGGCTGAGAATCCTCCACGGAAAGTGTCGATTGAATTCGGTGAACAAAGGACTAGTGATTTTGAAGTTAGGTTATTAGGTAAGCAGGGGCTTCCGGGTGGTGGAGGGAGTTTCGATGTAGGTAGAATTGTGTTGACCGATATATTTTTTTCAAGATAAATTCAAATTTTGAAAGAGAAAATTTAAAAATACAAAAGTAAAAAAATAAAACATGCCATGATATGTAGCCTGGCCTTAATGAAAATTTAGCTCAGCCTCAGGGAAAATTAGTTCGGCTTTTAGCAAAAATATCCCGGCCTGATGAAAAAATAGTCCGGCCAAATGAGATGTTTGATGGATTATAAATGTAAGAATTAAAAATAGGGATATATATATCAAAGACTTTTTTTACCTAAAGATATATATTTTGAATTTACGTCTATTTTGTTCCTTTTATTTTTTTTAGAATTTTAATACATACTTCATCATCACTTCAAAAAATATACACTCACTCTCTCTTGGTAAGGCAACACACCATTTAGGAGAGAGAGGGAAAAAAAACACTTCAGAATCAAAAATTGATTTTTTTTCCCATGAAAGGATCGTTTTATTAGCTTGCCTTCAAAAAGGCTCAAACATCAAATACAATCATGTTCAAAATTAATAAATCTATAGATTAGTATAAGCACCAAGCTAGCCGAATATTTCTAGCTCTCTCTACTATTTTAGCAACAAAAGCATATGCCGGTGGCTTGTCCTCCTCATGTTCATGTGTTTGCTTGTTCCTCCACATCCAAATCCCATATACGGCTTCTTCCATGTATACATCCACTTCGTTGTCCCAAAAGAGGTTCCTCCATTGGTGGTTAAGTTAAGGCGCACCCAATCCACCACGGAGGCCGCCTCAAAGAAATCTCCATGTTCGTTACGGGGCACGCAATGGTTCCAAATTTCCCTAGCCCAGTTACAATCTCGGAGTGCATGAAGCATGGACTCTTCCCCTTCTTCGCAAATTCCACAAGTGGGGTCATCCACTACATTTCTGTCATAGAGCATACGGTTTACGGGAAGGGCACCATGAACAATGGTCCACAATATATAATTACCTCTCGTTGGCAGTGGCGGAACCAGGAATTTACTATGGGGTGGTCTTGGTTATTATGGGGTGGTCTTGGTTATCAGTTTGGTCTTTATTATGGGGTACTACAAACATATTCTCACTAGTTTTTTTTTTGGGGGTGGGCTTGAGACCACCCCACCATACACATAGTTCCGCCCCTGCTCGTTGGTCCTTTAAGATCCCAAATTTTCCTCTAAATGTCATCCAGGGTCTCTTGGGCAGGACTCGGCCGAATCATGGAATAAGCCGATGCTACTGTATACTTTCCCTTTGGATCCCCCTTCCATTTAAATTCATTGCCAGCCCATTTTTGAGGTGAGAATAAGCTTTGCAAATCTCTTTCCATGTAGATGAACTTCCCACTTAGCAGTGGACGAAAGTTCTTTGTACTTATGGGATAGAGCTTTAACCCACAGAATATCCTTTTGTGTAACGAGATCCCAAATCAATTTTCCATGGAAAGCGATATTCATATCGTATAATCGTTTAAATCCCAAACCTCCCACCTGTTTGGGTTGACAAAGAGTATCCCATGCAATCGTATGCATTTCGCGACCTTGCTCATCATTCCCCCAAAAAAAACTGTCTACACGTCTTCTCCAACTTATTCAAAACTGCAATAGGGATTGTGATAGTTTGCATGGTATAAAAAGCTTGTGTAACCCGTTAACTTTGTACATGGTATAAATGAAAATTGATTTCATTTAAATAGAAAAATAGTACATTTATATTATTTGGTCTGTCCCCTAAAAATATATATATTATTGGTCTGCTGAAAAAAATAAAAAAAATGAAATCATACATTTTCTAAAAAAAATAAAAATAAATAAGAACATAAAAATACATCAACATTCTATCCGCTGATAGACAGTTTTATACATTTTCAATTCAAATAGTAGTTCAACGATATAATAATACTAAAGGTTTTCTTGTTTTTTTTTTAATTGAAAATTGAATTCCTTCAAATGATAGATCAATGATACAGCATTAAAGTATTTGAAAGAAATATGATTTCTACAAAGAATTTAATATTAAACTTAACTTGATAAGTGTGATTTCTGCAAAAAATAACTTTCGGAAGAAGATGATGATTCAATATTAATGCTCAAAATGAAATTACGATGCTGAAACTACGATCTAATTAACCGATCTTCTTGCTAGCCAGATTTGCAAATAAACATCGGCATGCATTGTACTATATCTAACAAACTCATTAGCTGTAATTCTTTACAACTTGTTAGATATTAGGGCATTCTTATCAGAGACCCCAAATTTTATTCCTAAAATAATATAAAATAATACACATCCTCATTTTACAACATTTCAATTCAGAAACCTTTACAACAGCATCCCTATCCTTATCCGTATAACATTTCAAATAATATTAAATAATACATATTCTACTTCCCAACCCTATTTATACTCATTAAATATTTATTATTTCATTCCAGCAGCATCCCTATCCATATCCCTATAATTTTTAATAATTAGATATGTTTAGGTCGTGAATAGTGCATCCCCACAAGTAGGGATGCACTGTTCATATCCCTAAAAATAAATAGGGATAGAGACTCTGCCGTGGAAGCTATTTTGAGGTAAACTCTATTTTTTATCTTCATTTTAAGGAAAGGACACCATATAGAGCTTCTGCTACGAATGCCCTTATGTATTATCTGTATTATCTTGGGTAGTAGTAGTATAGTAGATATTATTGGGCTTATTCCTTTATCTTGGGCCTTTTGTATAGCTGGGCTTGGCCACCCAATATATAAGGCAATTTTATGTTGACCAAGTCATAATAAGAAAAATTAGAAGAACGTTTCTTCTTCCATTTGCTCTGTTATGGGGTCTAACAAAAACCTTAGTTTCTCTATTGAATGTGGTTTGATACCACTTTCTTCATGGTATCAGAGCGGATTTAGATCGTCGATCCATTTTTTTAGAGCAAAATTAGCTCGGAGTTTAGTTCTGATTCAGATCGGTTACTATTTCTTCGATTGAGATCGAGAAATGGCTAAAGATAGACATGCGAGAGCTGCTATAGATCTAGAGGTTTCGAGCCCCCTTTACCTTCATCCTAATGAAAGTCCAGCCTTGATTCTGGCAAATCCACCCTTAGATGGTAAGAATTACCACTCTTGGAGCAGGGCGATGCGTATGGGATTGATTATGAATAGAAAATTAGGTTTCATTGATGGTACTATCCCGAAGCCAACTAATGACCAGAGAATGATTACACGATGGGAGCAGTGTGACAACACTGTAATGTCATGGATCATGAAATCGGTGACTCCGTCGATTGCCAAGACATTTTTGTTGATGAATTCGGCACATGAAATCTGGCAGGAGCTTCAGAATAGGTACTCAAAGATGAATTGTTTCCGACATTTTGATTTACTAGTAGAAATCAACCATATCACTCAAGGTAAATTGTCTGTTACTGTTGGCACCAGAGAAGGGTGAAAGTATAGTCAGAGGGGGGGTGAATGACTATACAGGAGTTTCAAAAACTTTTCTTGTTCCCTTCTTAAAAGTTGTTTCAAAGTAGATTAAGCACACACAGAATATGAATAAAATGCAGTAAAGAAATTATGTAAAGTAAAGTGCAGTAAGTAAGATAAAGGTTTATAGTGGTTCAGGGTTGTGTAATTCCTTAGTCCACTCTTCTCATGTGATGATTGAAGGAATTCACTATTGTCTTTCACCAATAATATAGTTATGATTGTCCTTGGCTACACAAGCTTCATAATTTCAGTAGTACGGATTTTCTTCAAACATCCATCATAAAATTCATCCTTGATTGATCTGCATTAAATGCTTGATCTTCGATTTAATTATTTTGCAGACATCATGAGTATCATTTTTGACTTACTTGGCTGTTCTGATCATTGCTTCGCCATTGAGATACTCTTCACCGTCATTCCTTTAGTCAGTCGGTAAAACTTTCTTTTAGCCGGTTTGCTGTTTTTCCTTCTTCATTGATTCATGATGTCAATGTATATTTGTACTTCACTTATTCTTGATTTGGGTGAGATCAGTGTACACCATATTCAAAAGAATAGATTCCATCACTTGTAAGAAGTCTTAGACTTACCCAAGGTCACCATAGACTTCCCTGGTTGTAAGCCAGTCCATAGGTCTTCACTTCACTGAGATGGTTCCTTGGCTGTCTTCACTGAGCTGCTTCAAAGTTTTTATTGAGCCGTCCTACAAGTCTATTACAGTGCTTGTCTAACTGAAATTATACAACATGTCAGACTTCTAAGCAAAGGCTATCAAACATTATTGTTCTTTTAGACTTACTTCCATCTTGCTATAACAGATAGTATGGCCATCGTCAAAACAATAAAATGTTCCTAACAATTTCCAATTCTTGATTATGCCAAAACCCTCATAAGCCTGAATATTAAGTCAAACACTTATGTATAAAAATTAGAATATAACTCAACAATTTTATTCATCCATAAAGGGCGCAAAAAATTTCAACCAGAATAGAGAAAAATTTTATAGTCTACTTTTTCTCTATAATCCTGATGCTTTTCCTTGTGCTTCCTTACCTCTGGAACTCTTAGGCTTATCAATACCTTACCCCTTTTTGGTAGCATCATGTCTCTCTTCCAGAGTCTTGTTTGTGGCCTCAGACACTGTTATGATTGTGTCAAGCTGCTGGATGGCATGATCCAGATTGCTGTCAATAGCTTGAATCTGTTGAGAGTGAGTTTCCAGTGTGTCAATCATTGGGTTAAGCCTGTCATCAACTGCACTTGCTAGATGCACCAGATTTGTGTGAACATGTTGTGTGATTATTGAATTCAATTGGCATATCAAGTCTCTTTGCTTTTCCATCACAACATCTTGAACCTCCATGTGACTGATCAAAGCCTCAATCTTTTGGTCCATGGAGGTATAGCTACTTCTCAGTAATGTTTGGAGATTTTCTCTACTGAGAGATTTCCATGTCCACAATCCGAGGGTTAATGTCCAAATAAAATGATCTATCTGGATCATCAGTGGTAGGTTGTGCCTGTGTTGGTGCAGTTGCATCAGCTGGCTCTTCTTCACTTTCTTCTTCAATCTCTGTGTCAGATAGAGATTGTTAAGGGTTGTTAGATTCTCCAAATCCTAGCTGGGACTTTGCTTCTTCTTCATCTGCTGCAGCTTCAGCTTCCTCAGCTGTCATTCCCCCTTGATCAATGTTGGGGGGTCCTTGAGTCTGTTGGTGATACTCTCTCAGCGGGTCCTCTCAGCTGTTGTTCACTTTCAGCCTTACTCCTTTGGATAACATCTTGGAGTGTCAGGTTATCATCAGAATCTTCTTTCTTTTCTTGATCATCAGTGCGATGATCATTTTCTGCCTCTTCTTCTTCTGTTAGATGAAACTCTTCATCATCCTTTCCCGTTCTTCATCAGCTGAATTATGAACTTCTTCCTTTGGATCTTCTTCATCCTCACTCATCATAAAAGGTCTGTCTTCATTGCTTGGCAGGATCCTGAGTTGAGCTTTTTTGGTTTGAGATCTGGTTCTTCTTCTGAACCCAGAACTACTTCTCCCAGGGTGCTTTCTTTTTTGCCCTGATGTTGTCTGCAACTTTCTTGATTCCTTAACATCGGTGAACATCACTTTTGCATCGTGTAACTTATGCAGGTGAATGCGTTGCACTTTCATACAGTCAAGTAGGTGTTGAAGTAGAATGCCAAAAGATTTCTGGACCCATAATTTGCCTTTCTTTTGTTCTCCTTTCTTTGCTGCTAATTTTCCAGCATCTATTTCTCCTTGAATTTGCTCATTGAGTCGGTTGAATATGAAGGTGGCCCAATTGAAATTCTTTCCTTCATAGATGACAGCCATCAGTCGTGCTCTTACTATTGTTATCCCATGCATCGATCTCATTTTGACCTCTATATTTTTGGTGATAAGATGAGCAAATTCGTCAAACGGATTTTTGAGTTCGGATCTGTTGCAGTTGAGCTTTTTGTTTTCAGATGTAGCATTATGTCCAATTTCTAGCAAGAATGTATCAGTGTTGATTTTCGCGTCCTTTGTTTGCGCTGGTCTGGTGCTGGAGAGTTTGAGGTAGTGTCTGAGGAGTTCCGGTGTAATGACTAATTCTCTTTCATTCACAATTGTTGTGATAGACTCCGGCGTGCCCTTCTTTCTGGGAACATATTTTGCATTGCGCCAGAATGAGATCAGATTCTCATAGCATATTCCTTTGATCAGAGGATTGAGGAAGGTTATCAACCCCAGATTAGTACACTCATCTACCAAAAGGTGAGCTTGGGGGTCGTTGATGCACAGGGTGAGATAGTGCTTGGGTCTGAAAAATGACTCGGTGACAATTGATTTCTCATACAGTTTTCCGGACTTAGTGACTGAGGAGGATGAGGCAATTTCTGATAATTTTGAGAGAAAGCTTTAAAATTTCTAGAGAAAATAGGGTTTAAGAATTTCAAAGATAGCGTAAAGAGTCCATGGAAAACCGAAGTGTTGATTATATAGTGGAGATATGAGAGTGTGAACGCGGTTGAATATGGAGAGATTTTGGTGGAGTAATGATGCTATTTTGTGTAAATAAATCCCGGTTAACAAGGATAATAGGTTCCCTCAAAAATAAATAAGGATAATGGGAGAGAGGATTGAGGCAAGTAATGATAGTGCCCGGGAATCGACGCGTTGCCGTCATTCTCTCTTGTCAAATAATAACCTCCATACAATAATCCTTGTGTCTGATTAAGTATAATCCACGTGTGAAATCTTCACTAAATAAAGCTCCATAAATCTCTGATTTTCCACATGTATAAAAACTAATTCATTTCACACTATACTTTATTGTTTTCTCCATAGCATTTAGCGGTTGAGTGACTTGGATGATCACTAGGCCGGTGCAGTGGCCTGTTTACTGAGCTGCTGTAACAAAACAACCGTTCCTAACAATAGGTGAATTTAACTTCCCTGGTACCAGTGCCTAACTTGCCAAGTGAGCGCACCCAATATGGCAAAGGTTCAGTCAGTTGGTGAAATCACTTCGCTGATTACTCCAGTTAGCTGCTCCTTGTAACTTAGTCAATTTCAATCATTCCTAACTCAATTCTTAACTTACAAAATCTTTCATGACTAAGTGGTTTTTTTTGAAAATATCAGCCAATTGATCTTCTGTAGAAATGTACCTCAAAATTACATCTCCTTTCTCCACATGATCTCTAATGAAATGATGTCTTACATCAATATGCTTTGTTTTTGAGTGAAGTACAGGATTATCTATAATTGAGATCGCACTTGTGTTGTCACACATGATAGGAATTGTATTTTCTTCTATTCCATAGTCTCTTAGTTGTTGTCTAATCCATAGTACTTGTGCACAACAGCTACCTGCTGTAATATATTATGCTTCAGCTGTTGAGGTAGATATGGAATTCTGCTTTTTATTAAACCATGATACTAGTCTGTTCCCTAGCATCTGACAAGTTCTTAAGGTGCTCTTTCTATCCACTTTACATCCAGCATATTCTGAATCTGAGTAAGATATCAGCTTTGAATCCACCATCTTTTGGATACCAGATTACAACATTTACTGTTTGCTTCAGATATTTGATGATTCTTTTTGCTGCTAGTAAATGAGATTCTTTTGGTTGTGTTTGAAACCTTGCACATACTCCTACTGCAAATGCAATATCAGGTCTACTTGCAGTTAAGTAAAGTAGAGAACCAATAATTCCTCTGTTTAGTTTTTGATCTACATCATTTCTATTTTCATCTTTTCCAAGAACAATCCTGGCACACATTGGTGTGTCTAATGTGCCACTTGTGTCCATTCCATATTTGTGTATCAAGTCCTTTGTGTATTTGGATTGATTGATGAATATGACATCTTTCATCTGTTTTGCTTGAAGTCCAAGAAAGTAATTGAGCTATCCCATCATGCTCATTTGAAATTTGCTTTTCATTAGATCTGCAAATTTTTTACATAGCTTTTCATCTTTTGATCGATCCAAAGATGATATCATCAACATAGATTTGGATAAGTAGAGTGCTTGATTCTTCTTGTAGATTGAAAAGAGTCTTGTCAATGGTTCCTTTGCTGAATTCATTGTTTATCAGAAATTGTGAAAGAGTCTCATACCAGGCTCTAAGTGCCTGTTTGATTCCATATAGAGCCTTCTTGAGTTTGTACACTTTGTCTTCTTTTCCTTTGAGTTGGAAACCAGGGGGTTGCTCCACATACACTTCCTCTTCCATGAGTCCAATTCGCTTTTGACATCCATCTGATATACTTTGAAGTCTTTGAGAGCTGCAACTGCCAGGAACAGTCTTATTGCTTCCAATCTTGCTACTGGTGCAAATGTTTCATCATAGTCTATGCCTTCTGCTCGTGACTATCCTTTTGCTACCAGTCTTGCCTTATTTCAGACAATTGCTCCTTGTTCATCCATCTTGTTTCTGAACACCCATTTTGTTCAAATGATGTTTGCCATGTCTGGTCTATTAACAAGTTCTCAGACTTCATTTCTTTCAAACTCATTTAGCTCTTCTTGCATAGCTGTGATCCAACCAGCATCTTGGATTGCTTCATCTATTGTCTTTGGTTCAACCTGTGACAGAAAACAAGTTAACATGCTTTCCAGTTGTCTTCTAATTCCTACACATGTGTGTACATCTCCAATGACTTGCTCAGTTGGATGGTCTTTGAGCCAGTTGATGTCAGGTGCTAACTGTGTTAGTGAAGCCTCTTCTACTGGTGTATTTACTGGTGCTTCATCTTCTTGATCATCATCTTCATTTTCTTCTGGTGCAATTGGTGGTTCTTATTCCACATAAGCCGGTCTAGAGTCTTGTTTTGTTGTCTCTATCGCATCTAGGTTGAGTAGATCTTCACAGCTGGTGTTAGGTTCATCAAATACCACATGTATTGATTCTTCAATCACCAAAGTTCTTTTGTTCAGTACTCTAAAATCTTTGCTTGTGTCTGAATATCCTATGAAGATTGCTTCATCAGCCTTTTCATCAAAAGTGTGTAGCTGATTCATGTTTAAGACAAAACATTTAGCTCCAAGCATATGTATGTGAGAAATTTTAGGTTTTCTTCCATTCCAGACTTCATAAGGTGTTTTCCATGATATTTGTTGATGATTGATTTGTTTTGTGTATAACAAGCTGTGTTTGCTGCTTCTGCCCAAAACCTTTTTGGTAGACCTGCTTCAGCTATCATAGATCTGATAGCTTCTTTTAGGGTTCTGTTTCTTCTTTCTGCAACTCCGTTTTGCTGAGGTGTACCTACTGCTGAAAGTTGATGTAGTACACCATTGTCTTCACAGTATTTTCTGATCACTTCATTTAGGAATTATATGCCTCTATATGATCTTATCTTGATAAGCTCCAATTCCTTTTCATTCTGAATCCTTCTCAAAAGGTCAGGTATCTTATTGAGTGTTTCTCTTTTCTTGTTCATGAAGATAGTCCAAGTGAATTTTGAAAAATCATCAACCACCACAAGAGTGTACTTTTTTCCACTTACACTCACAAGTGTGACTGGTCCAAACAGACCCATATGTAGAAGTTGTAGGATTCTTGTTGGTGATTGATGTGGCTTTGACTAGAATGAACTTTTGATTTGTTTCCCCTTCTGGGATGCATCACGTAAACTTTCTTTCTTGAATGTGATCTCAGGTAGGCCTTCCACTAGTTTGTTCTTTGATAGCTTGTTGATAGTCTTGAAGTTCAGATTAGTTAGCCTTCTGGGCCAAATCTAGCTAGGTGATTGTTTGTTCTTGACAAGGAAACATGTTTCTGCTTTTGTTGTCTTCCAGTCTACCACATACATGTTGTCTTCTCTTTTTCCTGCAAGTACAACTGTGTTGTTTTGATTATGAATCACTTTGCATCCATCTTTGCTGAAGTGCACATTGTAGCCTTTGTCACAGAATTGACTAATGCTTAGAAGATTGAAATTCAATCCCTTGACATATGCCACATTCTGAATCTTCAGGTTGTTCTTTTTCATGGTACCTTCCCCCTTAATCTTGCTGGGGTTTTCTTTGCCTCCAAAGATAACTTTGGGTCCATCAAATGCTTTGTATTCAGTCAGCCATCCCTTATTGCCTGTCATATGTCTGGAACATCCACTGTCTATGTACCAGACATCTAACAAAACAAATTAAGCAAGTTTAGTTACCCAACACTGTTTGGGTCCATACCTGTTAGCAGTCATGCCTCTTACTCCAAGTGTATATCCAAAAGATTTTCGTCTTGGAGGGTTGAAGTCATCAACCTCATATGTATAAGGCATGGCAGAATAGCTTCTAATAGATTTACTAAAAGTATTATGATATATTTCTCTATCTTTTGGTGCTTTAGCATCCTGTTTCACTTTCCAAACCACAGTAAATGTCTTGTTTTCATGTTGCCTTTTGTATCCAGGACCATGCCTTTTCTAGCTTTTCCCAAATACATTTGGCCTTGTATGAAATGGTTTTCTCTTGTATTTTGGAGGTGGAACATTCCAATCATCTTCTGATGGGTAAAGTCTGCCTTACCTCTCAGTATATCTTTTCCCTTAGTAGGCTGGTAAGATGATTTTCTCTGTTGTTTCACTGCACTGATTTTTGACTTCATTGGTGCAGAATGAGTAGTTGAAACTACGGTCTGTCCTTTTCTGCATTTAGGTCCAGTTTTGGTCCTTAGTTCATATTTGTGTTGTCCATTGTTTCCTTTCTCATCTTGACTATTGTAGCCAAAGCCAGATCTGGATCCAAACCTTTTTAGGAGTTTGTAAGCTGGTGCATTAGGTGGTGCAGTGGTGGTCTCAGCTGGTAGGGAAGTTTCCTTAGCTGGTCTATTAGCTTCAGATGAGTGATCATATAATGCTTGTTGATTTGCTAAGTGTTATTCCTCACTAGCTGATTTAGCTTTCAGCTTATCTTGTTCTTTCTTTAATATTTTATTTTCCTCATTTAAATCCTTGCATTCTTGTTCCAGAATTTCATGAGCTACTTGAACTTCTTCAAATCTACTCATGAGATTTTGAATTAGATTTTTAGAATCTAGTGGGAAGATAGAAGATTGTGCAGTGTCAGATGTGGATGCATTTGAGGAGTATGAACTAGATAGTACCTATATTTCTTCAATTTCCTTAGCCATTAGATATAAACATGCTTTGTCATTGTCTGTGCTGGTGCCTTCACCGTCATCTGAGTCATTATCAGATGATCTTCATCACTTTCACTACTTGTTTCAGCTTTTAGTGCTTTCTTGCTCTTTCTTTTGTCTGATGACTTGTATTTCTTCTTTTCTTCATCTTTGTATTTTTCTTCTGGACAATCAGCTTTGAAGTGTCCTTTCTTTTTGTAGTTGAAGCATCTGTATTCAGCATCTTTTTTCTTCATGTCTTTGCTTGAATTTGACTTCTTGTTTGATGAAGAACTTCCATTACCATGTCTCCAAGGACGGAGCCAGGAATTTCTTTCTGGGTGGGCTGGAGTAAATTTTTTTTTAATGCTATTTTATGAAGCGAAAAATGAAGTATAGAATTTAGCACAAAAAAATCACACAAAGCCTTAAAACAGAACCACCCAAGGGACATTTATTTTATACAAATAGTAAACCAAAAAAAACAAAACATAAATTGAATGACTCGTTAGACACGTGCTTGCAGTACCCAATGACAAAAGTGTTTTTTCTTCCTTTTGTTCTTGATGTGCCATTATAATGTATACCCTACAGTAAAAAAATTTTGAAGCAACGTGTCTTCAAAACAATTAATACACGATTTCATCTTTAGCTTATTTGGGGTTTGTTTCGTCATTAGGAGGCAGAAAGCCTAACAATAACATCAATCAATTTATCCATAAAAACTTTTTTTCATCTTTAGCTTATTTGGGGTTTGTTCAATATGACAAATTTCAGCTATAGTCAATTCTGCCAAAATTATTTTGAATGAGCATAATATCATTACCAATTAGTCAATTACCTCACAAACAAAAATAGTATTTACAAAAACAGAGCTTTAATGCTCTTATTGAATCTGTCAAACCTTTTGATCTACACTGCCACTTGTTCTTTCAGTTCTTGAGTCTCTTTGCTGGTTGACTCGGTTGATTTACTCTGTTCGGGTGCTACTAGTGCACTGGCCTTGTTTGGGTCTGCTGGTGTACCTTCCTCATTGTTCAACTCGAATTCCTGAGCTTTCAATTGTGACATTAAGGTCAATGTGTTAGTATTGGCAAGATCCAATGTGCCTTTAAGCACTGATGCGATGATCTTCCATCTTTTAGGTAGTCCTCTCAAGATTTTCAAGCAGACTTCTTTTTGAGGATATTTATAGCCAAGTTGAGACTTCTTTGCAGTTCACTGATGATGCTTGAGAACCTGTTATCCATTTGATCCACAGATTCACCCGTCTTCATTTTGAAGTTTTCAAACTTATGTTTTGCAACAGATATTTGATTTTCCTTGATTGCATCTGATCCTTCATTAACAAGGGCCAGCTTATCCCACATAGCTTTTGCAGTTTTGCAATCATTAATCCTCATGAACATGTTATTGTCCAGAGTCTTCAAGATCATATCTTTTGCATCAAAATCGAGATTTGCTCTTCTCCTGCCATCCAAGTCCAATCCTTCTTGGGCTTTTCAATGGTATTTTCTTGATTTGCACATGAGGTCTCCACAGTTGTAATTTTGACGGGACCATCATTTATAACATACAACATCTCCTCATAAGTTTCTGCAAGATGAGACAACATTCTTATTTTATATTCACCAAAATTGTTAACACTGAATACATGTACATTAGACAAGAAATTTGAAGAGTCCATAGTCAGAGACAAACATATGTATATATAAAACACAGATTTCAAAACTAATTTGAAAGTAAGTGATCTCCTTGTTACTAGAAATCAGATCTAAGCAGGTTCTGATACTAGGAACACTACTCCGATACCAATTGTTGGTCCCAAAGAAGGGTGAAAGTATAGTCAGAGGGGGTGAATGACTATACTGGAGTTTCAAAAACTTTTCTTGTATTAAAAGCTTTTGGGCAGCGGATAAGTCACTTCTTAAAAGTTATTTCAAAGTAGATTAAGCACACACAGAATATGAATAAAATGCAATAAAGAAATGTTGTAAAGTAAAGTGCAGTAAGTAAATGAACACAAAGGTTTATAGTGGTTCAGGGTGGTGTAATCTCTTAGTCCACTCTTCTCCTGTGATGATTGGAGGAATTCACTATTGTATTTCACAAATACAATAGTTATGATTGTCCTTGGCTACACAAGCTTCACAATCTCAAGAATATCACTCCCTGGCTACAAAAGCTTCAGTGATTCGGTCTTCCACACTGCTCCTTGAGAACAAATTCTTCAGCAGCTATCACTTCAAAGGGTCAAATTCCTTCGCAGACAATCTGATCAATTGCTTCAGTTTGATGTGAATTGGATTCACAAAAGGATGATCAGACTCAGTACTTGAAATGGATTTGATGCTCTGTTCTCTGAGTTTGATCTGCTGGATTTTTCTTTTCAGTTAAAAATGAAGGCTTGTGAAATTGACAGATTTTCAGCACTTTGATTTTTCTGTGTGTTCATGTATATTTCTTTGTCTGTCAATGTCTTCCATTTATAGCCTTGATTATCTTTAAATTTGAAATCCCATACGTTGGATATTAAGTGCAGAGAATAATCCTTGATTTATTTCTTGATTTTTCCTTGATTGATTCTCCATAGTTTCAGTGGTCCGGATTTTCTTCAGACGTCCATCTTAAAATCCGTCCTTGATTGATCTGCATTAAATGCTTGATCTTCGATTTAATTATTTTGCAGATATCATGAGTATCAGTTTTGACTTACTTGGCTGTTTTAATCATTGCTTTGCCATTGAGATACTCTTCACCGTCATTCCTTTAAACAACCGGTAGAACTTTCTTTTAGCCGGTTTGCTGTTTTTCATTCTTCATTGATTCCTAATGTCAATTTATATTTGTACTTCACTGATCCTTGATTTGGGTGAGATCAGTGTACATCATATTCAAAAGAATAGATTCCATCAATTGTAAAAAGTCTTAGACTTACCTAAGGCCATCACAGACTTCCCTGGTTGTAAGTCAGTCCATACGTCTTCACTTCACTGAGCTGGTTCCTTGGCTGTCTACACTGAGTTGCTTCTAATTTTTTACTAAGCCGTCCTACCAGTCTATTACAGTGCTTGTCTAACTAAACTAATACAACATGTCAGACTTCTAAGTAAAGCCTATACAAACATTACTGTTCTTTTAGACTTATTTCAGGCTTGCTATAATAGCTAGTATAGCCATCATCAAAACAATAAAAAGTTCCTAATAGTTACTGGGTATTTTGAGAAACTTAAGCCTGTTTGTGATAAAATTATGGTGCTGAGGCCAATTCCTTCATGTGAATGTGTAGTCAAGTGTAGCTGCAGAGTTATTCCCATATTCATAGGCTATATTGAGTCAGAATATGTGATACGCTTTATGAAAGGCTTGCTTGAAAGTTTTGCACCAGTTAGGTCCTAGGTGTTTATGCAGAAACCCTTACCCAACATTACAGAAGCATTCGCAATGAGTGTTCAATTTAAAATCAGATGCAATATAGTGCTAGTCATCCTCAGAATGGACAATCAGTGATATTTGCCAATAAATCAAATGATGAGTTTAGTGGTAACAAGACATACTCAGGCACATGAAATGACAAAGGATATTCGAAATGGGAAGGTAATCAAAGGTATGGAGCTGGAAAAAAGGTCCAATGATATTTCTGTGGCTTCAATGGACATACTATAGAGGATTGCTACAAAAAGAATGGATATCCTCCTGGCTGAAAGTCAAGAAAGAGAGTTAATATGGTAGAAGGTGAGGGAACTTCCAGGATAGAGAGTGATAAATTCTCAGGTGCAGGATTCAACCTCACCACTCAGCAAATTCAGAAGCTGACCAAACTGTTGGATCAGATGAATTATGAAGTACGGGCAGAACACAATGTGAATCAAGCTATTGCACAGATAGCAAACTTCCATCAGAGTGATCAAAAGCTACAAGGTAGGAGTCTAGATACATGGATACTAGACTCATGGTCAACCGACCATGTTATTTGTTACATAGATTGTTTTGAGAAGGCAAGGAAGGTTCAAAGTGTCATGGTAACTTTGCCAAATGAAAGTTCTGTTAGTGTATCACACATAGGAACTGTAAGAGTGAATGACTGATTAGTGTTAAAGGATGTCTTGTGTGTCCCAAGTTTTCATTACAACTTGATCTCTTTGGGGAAACTTACTTGTGATAAAAAAAACTTAGTGTGTTGTTTATTGATGGAATCTGTTATGTGGAGGACAAGGACAGTGGGTAGAAGGTTGTTATAGTTAGGGAGGAAGCTGGACTCTACTTGTTGAAGGGAAAAAGTAAAGTTGAATCAGAGAATAAAGATGATAGGACTATATGTAGTAGTTATGTTTTCAATATGTCCCCTAATAAAGACCTCATATGGCATATGAGTTTAGGACATATGTCTCATCAAAGGATGAGAGTTGTAAAGAAATATTTTGATGAAGTGGTTTCACCTGAAAGTATGTGCTATGTATGTCCTCAAGCTAGAATGAAAAGGTTACCCTTTCCCTTGAGTGAAACTTTAGTGAATGAAAATTTTAACTTGGTGCACATGGACTTATGGGGTCCTTATAGACACCTGACAGTCCATGGACAATGTTATTTCATGACTATGGTTGGTGACTTTAGTCGTTTTACTTGGGTATTTTTATTGAACAATAAGGCTGAAGTAAGACCTTTGATCAAAAGCTTTTTTTTCCTATGTTTCTAACCAATTTAGGATTCAGATTAAGGTCTTAAGAACAGACAATGGTGTTGAATTCATATGGCCAGAATTTTACACAGAAAAAAGTATAGTTCACCAGGAAAGTTGTGTGTCCACACCCTAACAGAATGAAGTTGTAGAGAGGAAACACCAGCATATCCTCAATACAGCTAGAGCACTAAGATTTCAAGAAAACCTACCTATCATATACTGGGGCTATTGCATCATACAAGCTGTTAGATTGATAAACTTGACACCTACACCTTTATTAGATGATTGCACACCTTATCAAAAGTTGCACAGTCAGTTTCCCGATTTTAAACACTTGAATGTTTTTAGGTGTCTAGTGTTTGCCTCCACCTAACCAAGGACCGCAGTAAATTTGACTCCAGATCCAAAACATGTGTTAATCTAGGTTTGTCTGATACAACAAAAGGACACATATTGCTTGATATTGTAAATAGGGAGATATTCTTGTCAAGGGATATTGTATTCCATGAACTAACTTTTCCATTTCATGACAGAATTACAAGCACAAGTTCTACTGATGCAGTTTCTTTGCCAGTTGTGTATGATATTAATGATGCTGGATTTCTTGAAACTGACTTTGCTGAGCCTACGGATATTGAGAATGAGACTCCAGTTCACTCAGCTGAAGAATCACTTGTTCAACAGCCAAATCCAACAACTGATACCATAACCAGCACCAAGGCATGTTCATACCAGACGGCCACCTTCTCACTTGTAAGACTTTGTGTGTGCTCTAGCCCAGAAACACACATCACATCACAGTTTGAACGATGTGCTTGCCTGCACAATATTATCGGAACCTTATTCAGCTTTTGTGGGTGCAATTGACAAAATCCAAGAACCCCAAACATGCAATCAAGTTGTTATTTTCCCTACTTGGAAAGAAGCAATAAAGAAAGAAATAGAAGCCCTAGAAGCAACTCAAACATGGGAGGTGGTAGATTTGCCTCCAGGGAAGAAACCCATCGTCTGCAAATGGGTCTATTGGGTTAAGTACAATGCAGACGATACTATTGAATGTTAGAAGGCATGTCTAGTAGAAAAAGGGTACACCCAGACCGAAGGAATAGACTATGAAGAAACATTTTCCCCGGTTGCCAAAGTAACTACAATTCGAAGCCTCTTGGCCTTGGCAGCTGCAAAGGGTGGCTTCTACACCAATTGGACGTAAATAACGTGTTTCCTCGTGGAGACCTCAATGAAGAGGTATATATGAGGTTACAACTGGGTTTCAACGCCTCTCCACCACAGAAAGTCTGCAAATTAAAGAAAATGATCTATGGGTTGAAGCAAGCAAGCCGTCAATGGAACCACAAACTCAGCAATGCCTTGTTTGATCTTGGGTACATTCAATCACAACACAACCATGTTCACCAAGAAACATGGAACTGATTTTTTGATAGCATTAGCATAAATTGATGACATAGTGCTTGCTAGGAACAGTATGCTTCTAATTGAAGAATTGAAGACCCATCTTCACAACTTGTTCAAGATCAAGGATCTTGGAGAACTTATATTTTTTTTGGCCTGGAAATTTCACGATCCAAAACTGGTCTTATCATTTCTCAACGCAAGTATGCTTTGTCACTCCTTGAAGAAATTGACATGCTTGATTGCAAGCCAGCCAGCACACCAATGAAGTCTAAAGTACGTCTTTTTACTGGGATTATTACCTAAAAACTCTCTCTATCGAAGTTTAGTAGGGAAGCTGTTGTACTTGACCATAACAAGGCCGGATCTCAGCTTTGCAACTCGGCAGCTTAGCCAGTTTCTTCAAATCCAACAGTGCACCATTACCATGCTACCCAGCAGGTGCTCACGGATATCAAATCAGCTCCAGGTAAAGGACTATTTTATCCAGCAGACAACTCTCTTACCTTAACTGTGTATGCTAATTCCAACTGGGGTACTTGTAAGGACACTAGAAGAAGTGTCACTGGATATTGTATGTTCATCGGAGAGGCTCTAGTTTCATGGAAAACTAAGACACATACTATAGTTTCTAGGAGTTCAACTGAAGCGGAGTACAGATCACTAGCTTCAGCCTATTTTGAGATTCAATGGCTATTTTCTCTTGCACATGATTTTGGCCTTACATATCCTACTCCAGTTTCTCTATATTGTGACAACACAAGTGCCATCAACCTTGCCAAGAACCCGGTCTTTCATGAAAGAACGAAACACATCGAGATCGATTTCCATGTTATTCGAGAACGTGTCCAAGATGGTCTTGTGAAGCTAATCTCAGTCCCATATTTACAACAGTTAGCTGACATTTTAACAAAACCATTGGACGGTCCTTTATTTCATTCTTTATTAGCTTGCTTTAATCTGAAAGACACATACTGCTCCCCAAGTCCATCTAGAGGGGATGGTAGATATTATGTATGTATTATCTGTATTATCTTGGGTAGTATAATAGATATTATTGGGTTGATTCTTTTATCTTTGGCCTTTTGTATAGCTAGGCCTGACCACCCAATATATAAGGCAATTTTATGTTGACCAAGTCATAATAAGAAAAATCAGAAGAACATTTCTTCTTCCATTTGCTCTATTTTGGTGTCTAACAAAAACCCTAGTTTCTCCATTGAAGTGGTTTGATACCACTTTCTTCACAATTGACACATGGCAACACCATATTAACTTAACTAGGATTATTTATGAAACTTATTAACTAGATTAGTATTATTTTATCAGCCCCTCTCAAACAAAATGACACCTCCAAGGCATTGAGTTTGCTTCTGAATTGACTGAAGAAAGCAAGTGATACAAGTGTCACTGGAAGGTATATATTGAACTTTGTGCTTTAGATCGATCAAGCACATGATTCCTGACAAACCAGACATCAATGTCTATGTGCTTGGTCATGGAGTAGTAAACCGACTTTAAGCCAACGAGATGGCTTATGTATTGTCACGCCAAGGAGTGAGAATTTTGTCGACAGGATGATGCATCTACTTTAAAAGTTGAACAAATCACAGAATCTCTACAGAAAGATTCTCTAGGATTATGTACTTTGATTCATGTTGGATCTAGAGACAACATTTTGCTTTTTTTATATCAATGCAACTAAGGACTCTTTATAATACACACGGTACCTTGCTACTGATTTTCCGTCATAGATACAACAACCTCAGTCAACATCATAATATCCATCCACCGCCATACAGGGACTGGAGTTGAAATAATGTCCATTTTCCAAAGTTATCGTGATATATCTTAGGACTCTTTAGAGTTCCTTCCAATGATCACATGTTTGTGCCTACAGAAACTGACTCAGATGATTCACTGCAAAACCAAAATCAAGTCTAGTCAATGTGAGATACTGTAAACCCAATGATGCTTCTATAAACTGTGGGATTCTAAAGAGGAACTAATTGATTAGGAGTCAGGTGAGTGCCAACAATGATAGATGTTGGGAAAGGTTTCAGTTTCTTGATATCAAGTTGCTTCAGGAATTGAGGTGCATAGTGTCTTTAACTCAAGAAGAGACTTAAGCCATCTCTTTGTGCTTTCATACCAAGAAAGTGAAACAGAAGACCAAAATCCTTCAGTGCAAATCTTTTGTTCAATGTTTGATTCTTTTCCACTTAACTGTGAAGAGCTTCAAGTTACAATAATATCAACCACATACAAAATATAATCTTAAATATGATGAGATAATTATCGTCTACTGGCTGTTTGAAACACCAGTCAGCCATTTGTTTCCTCAACACTTCAAACGATGATCTAGGTGCATGTTTGAGACCATATAAGGTCTTATTCAATTTGTAGACATAATGAGATTTGTGTGGATCCGAAAATCATTCATGTTGAGGCATAGATATTGCCTCATTCAGGAGTCTATTCAAGAAAGCATTGTTGATATCCACATGTCTCACATCCCGGTTAGAAGATACAACGGGTGAAAGTTAGCAATGACGGAGATGACTTATTGCAAGCTTTGGGTGAGTTTAAGAGCCTAATATGAGAATCGTTTGTTGAACATGCTTAAGAAGTGTATTATTAACTAATGTGATAAATCTATGTTGTTATTATGGTGAATAAATAGTCACCCACTCTCCAACTGCGCCAATAAGCCACCAAGGAGCGGTGGGGACATTCCTCAGAAACAGATATTTTGACCCTTAATTTCCTTTAATGCTTAAAAATCTTATTTTATCCGATTTACAATTTATTTTATTTATTATTTAGGTCTAAAAAAGATTCCGGGTTCGGTTATGGTTCGAATTCGGGTAAGACTAAAATTGTCATAGGGTATTAGATCGACTTTATACCATCTTACAACAACAATTTTTTATTTTAGAATTTTTGTGATAACTAAAACTGGTTTTTTTTAAGTAGGAAAATTGAATCCGGATCTTCTGACGTGTTTTCTAAAAATTAGACTTAATTTTTTTTTTTTTTTTTAGATTTTGGATCTGAATTCTCTTTCTACCCCTCTCCATTGTCACATCACATGTTGTATAATGATACACAACAGAGGATCCAGCCCCAAACTAAAAACTAAACCTGAGTTAAGTGAGGCTTTAAGAATAACTTGGCTTTATTAAAGTTATTCAAGTAACCTGCAACTTTGTTAGAGTCTCCTCTCTTCGAATTTTTTGTGTAGCAGTATTATTTCTTGAAATAACTAACTTTTCCATAATTGCCAAAGAACAAACATTCAAGCGGAAACACTTGAACTTATTCCGAATGAATCAATAGTTTTCTTTTTTTTTTTTTTTTTTTTTTTTTTTTTTGTCTATAAAGACCATTTCTAGACTTAATTAGACGTTTAAAACATACTCAAAAAATCATTGGTTATAAGGATAAAATATCATTCATTGGACAAAATTTACCTTTTTTATTCCTTTTTTCTCATTTTTCGATTCAAGAAAAACAATCCTACGGTGTCATACAACTGCATCCCTACAACATCTTTATTTGGCCGATTCCGGCCGGCCTCAGACAACTCCCGCCGAGCTGAGCCTCCAATGCCCCGTCGGAGATTGTATCCAGATTTTGATACAATCTTAGGAAAAAGCGAAAGGTCAAGATCTGAACATATCAATGTAGTTGAAACTTTCTTATACAGCCGCCGGCATTGAAGTTTTGTGGTCGGGTGTTAAAGTGTCCCACATTGGGAACTTGTGGTTGTATCACCCACCATATTAAGAGATAGATTTCCCTCACCTCACAACCTAGGTTTTGGGAATGATGTCTCTCCTCATATATGGATTTAGGCCAAGATTTTCTATATGCTATCAGAGCCATCCCCTTATTGTGCAAGTGTTGGGCCTCTTGTTGGCCTTAAGAGTGCCCCTTTATAGGCCCACACTTGAGAAGGCGTGTTAAAGTGTCACATATTGGGAACTTGTAGTTGTATCACCCACCATATTAAGAGATAGACTTCCCTTACCTACTAACATAGGTTTTGGGAATGAGACCCCTCCTCTTATATGGGTTTTGGGATGAGGCCCATCCCTCACCATATGGCTGATTTAACTTATCTCTGACCCTTAGGTTGAGTGATGCCAGAGTACACCATATTTAAGAATAGTCTTTCATCACATATTTTATTATACTTAGGTTTATTCAAGGTCATCACAGACTTCCTGGATTATAAACATGTCCATAAGTCTTCTTACTGAGTCTGGTCCCTCAGCCTTCTACTTGTTTGGTTCTTGATCTGATCGATACTCCACTGAGCTGACCTATCAGGCTCCTATTACAATGCTTAGTCTGATAAACCTATACAAGATCAGACTTCTAATAGGCCTATACAAGCAATCATTTCTAGACTCGGTAAGTCTTCTATAACAGCTGGTCAGACCATCATCAATATTAAATTATTCCTAACAATTCCCTTATATTGATGATGCCAAAACCCTCATAAACCTGAAAGAGTTAAAACATTTAAAGCATAAAACCACAACTCCGGTTTATCAGACTTTTCAATAGATTTCATCATCTATTACAACTACAATTCATTATTTGATGAGAGTTGTTTATAACGTCTACATCTTTGACTGGGTAATCCAGCTAAGTCTAAAAAATCTAACTATGAAAACGTATGTTTCCAATAATCAAGGGCATCCGGCGCAGATATACCCAAAGATACTCTCTCAGTTGTGAGTCTGTTGAAATATAGGATTGTCTCCATGGCAATTGGATTGCCAAAATACTTGATCAGTTTGTCCTTTGCAATTCTGATGTGAGGATCAGTCTTCCTGATTTCCTTGAATTTTTTCCACTGCTGCACATATGTCATCTTAGTAAAGGGTCTGAATCCCCTTTTCATTCTTTGAAATTCAATTTTGTCCTCATCAGTTGTCTAAGACCTCTCACCTGGTCTGGATACTGTGGACCACTCAGCGGGTCTCAAAGATTCCCCCTGAGCTGATGCTACATTTTGATGTCGAATATGTCTCGGTTTCTTCATCTTAGTCCAAAAGTAATTTATCTCAGAGTGATATTCCTTGTCATGCTTAGAAACCCAGTCCTTCTAGTGACGGTTAAGTTGGTATACCTTACGGCATCAACATTACACCCATTATGAGCTAAATATTGTTGTTCCGGACGTTGAATATGGGTCATTTGTGTTAAATGCTATCTATGAGGTTCACGAGTCACGAATTTGGTATTTCCGTATATTATCCTCGAAATTGGTATTACTTCATGTTTTATTGGGCTATTTACAGGAAACGAAGTGGGCCGAGTGTTAAGAAAGAAGATATGGAATGTACCTTTGAAGAATTGGGCCTATGGTATTCTAGAAGATTTCAAGATAAGTCGACAAAAGAAAAAGCATGAAATCTCCCTCGACGTGGTGAGGACAGACTTCGACGCATAGGAATATTTGAGAATCAAGTTTACACGTTTTCTTGGATGAGAATTAGGTATTAGGGTTTCTAGAGTCGACTAGGTCGGTTGTAACATTATAAATAAGGGGCATTAGGCCTCAGATTCAATGTACCACAAGACTTTTACATATTTATGCAATTAAAGTTCTTCCTTTGTTCTTTTATTTATTTTCTATGAGTAATAGTCATGGATCCGACGGATTCGCCCCCTAAGGAGCGATTTGAAGAGGATCTACGCTCAGCTTCGAGGGTATAACTCTTTCACTTTCTAGATGTAGATCTGTTAATTTGTGATGAGTTTGTTTTGATTGTTATATTAGTCCTGCTATGTAGTTAATTTATTTTCCCTGGTTATGAGTAGATCTGAATCCTTGGTGAAGAAATCACAAAATAATTGTTGCGTTCTCTCGACGAGTTGGCGGTCTTGACCGACGCGTCAAGATACCTAATAAATCATGTTTCATGATAATCGATGCCTGATATGTCTGATATCCAGATCAACTAGTTGCATGTTTTCACAAATTAGCATTAAGGCCTTGTTAGAAATATTATTAAATGTTTTGATGATGATTTTGTTTAAACCTTTAATGATGAGTGTCTAACCAGCTGTTATAGTTGCAAAGCAAAAAAGATGTCTAGAACTTAATGTATACGTCTTTATTAGACTTTGGTTATTGTATAGGTTAAATCAGACAAGCACTGTAATAAAATTCATATATGGTCACTATATCAAAATCCAGCATGTGAACCCGGATGATAGCCTCCCCTGTAAGGGTTCCTCTGTCGCCCAATGTAGCTTACATCCTCAAAAGTTTTTATGCCCCAGACCTTTTCAACTTCAGCTATTCTATCTTGCATTCTATCTATTTTCTCATTGATCACCAGTATATGATATAAAATTTACTGAGAAGTGTCTTCTCCAAAGATTCCCTCAGGTGATCTGACTATTTCATCTTCCTGGTTCCCTCATTGACTCATGAGCGCTATCTATTCCAGTTTCTCAAATGCCTCATAGGGTGATAAAAATGCATAACATCCGTTGCTTGAGGAATCTAACCTCATTCTCTCACTTGGCCTCAATCCATGATAGAAACTTTGCATTCTCACTGGCAAATAGATGTCATGATGCGGGCATTTTCTTTGTGCTTCCTTGAATCTCTCACATGCCTCCTCGAAACTATATCCTTACTTCTTTTTGAAATTCATAATTTCCTGTCGGAGTTGGAGGGATTTTCCAGGCGGGAAATACTTGTTCATGAACTTTTGCAGAATTTCAGTCCAGGTTCGGATTGACCAAGCCGATAGGGACATAAGTCATTGTTTGGCCTTGTCCTTTAGGGTAGATGGGAATAGTTTCAACTTGATATTATCCTCCGGTACCCCTACAGGGTTCACTGTGCTTATAATTTGTAGGAAAGTGGTGACATGTACGCTCGGTCCTCATTCGGTATCCCATGGAATGTAGTGTAATTAGTCACCGTTTGAATGACGTTGGGCTTCGGATTAAAAACCTCTGCCGCATTTTCGGGTGTTACAATTGCTGGAACAAACTACTTAATTGACGGGAGTGCATAACTTTGCAGAGTTCTTTTGTCAATAGCAACTACTTGGTCCATCTGGCCTGCTCCGTTGACTCTATCAGCAGCTCCATTGCGAACTCTGTTCTAACCGTTCTCCATCTCAAGATCTATTAGCCTTGGAATTTCCTCTAACTCTTCTTAGTTTTGCTCCCTTTCGTGGGTTCTCTTACCGTCATCCAGCCTTTCAATCGATTCTTTAGCCCTTCTTGCAAACCTGATGTTCTCTTTAACAAATTTTTCGATCTCAGGGATATACTCCTCGAGTTTGACTGCTAAACGTCTGGTGGCGTACTGCAAAACAGAACAAAAAACTGTTAAATTTTCACCGCGGCGGCTTTTACACTCGCCTCGGCACTCCTAGAAAATTAATGACTCTTTCTACACCATTGACTCAACTCTAAACTAAACAGAACATGTTCTGCATAATCTGTTTAATCCTTCTCGCCGCGTCGACAAGGGTATTGCCTCTATGAATCAGAACTTTTCTAGATTCGAACAGGACCCATCCTGTTACAACTCAGATATTCACAGACTACTAGACTAGACTCAAACAGAAAACAAATATATATACAAGTACTAAAACTCAAATCCAAAAAATATTTACCGAACATATCCATCAAATAACATGCTTTAATTACAAGCATATTTCTTCACGTTTCCCTTCATTTTTCTTCAAAGTATATTGAATCCCATAGGCAATAACTTTGACAATGACCCGATTGGTAGAAAGGAAAAGTACATAAGCTAACAAGTACATAATGGGAATATATGTGTGGTGTCTTCACACGTATGGAGACACCATGTGGTTCAATATGAACATCACAGTTTTATTCTATATTTTAACTGTGTGGTTCTGATCGCTTCACGTCACCTCAACTCAAAATCCTCTCTCCACACATGTATTTCCCGAACATAAGCTATGGAAAAACCAGATATGTAATATTCTGATTTTCGGGAAAGGGTAGACGTGTCATTTTACGAAAACGAAATATTATTATTCTTACTTCTTTTATTGGAGTTAAGTTTTTTATGGATATATATATATATATATATATATATATATATATATATATATATATATATATATTGTCGAAATATGTATATATATTTGGGAAAATCTAATTATTTAATAGTAAGGGAAAAATAATAAGAAATTATTATTTTTGGGATTTGTCTATTTAAGGAAAATAAATCCCATTAGTTCACATAACCAAAAAGAAACCAGAAATTTCTTCCTACGTACAAGAGAGGCGCCGTGTGAAGCAATTAGGGCTGAGAGGTTTGTCTTCCAGTTTCTAAGGCAATTCTTAACGGTTTTTAAAACGTATTGGAGAAACGGAATCAACGGGAAAGTAGGATCAATTTGATAGAAAAAGTTCAGAGTTTTGTAAAGGTATGAGTTTTAGCCCCAGAGGCGGTTTGGATCAAATTTGGTGTTTTAGATCTCTTAAATTCATAGAGTTGTTGTGTTCTATGTTTATGATCAAGTTTAATCCAAGTTTGGGGTAGATCCAATAGGTGTTGAGTGAAACCTGGGAAAGTGCTGCAGATTTTCTGAAAGCTTTGGTTTGGATTAGCTTGCTAAAAGGTAAGAGGATTTTCCTACAAGCTAATTACGGTTTCATAGGTTTTATGTTAGGATTGAATGTGATTTTTTGCTAGAATTGTTACCTTCGTGTTGCCTAAGGATCTATAGTTGTTATGATAGATAAAAGCTGTTTTTATGCCATTTTCTGTGTATTATGATGTTGAACAAGTTTGAGAACGATTAGGGATCGATTAGGGATCAAAACTGAGTTTTTGGAAGTTGCCGCGCTTGGTGCGGGTGCACCAAGCCCAGTGCGGACGCACTGGAAGGCCTGAACGTGAATTTTACATTCAGAGAGCTGTTGCGTGCGCACCAGACCCAGTGCATGCGCAGAGCAGAATCCGAGTTTTTACGTACAGAGGCTTAGTGCGTGCGCACTGAACCCAGTGTAGGCGCACTGGACCTCTTTTTTGACGAATAAGTTGGTTTTAAGCTATGGTATGAGTTTTAAATGTTGTTCTTTGATCTTATAACATTAAATAAGCTTGAACAAGAATCGATTGAGCTTCCGATTCGTTTAGTTTCGGCACCGGATGTACTCTTAAAGGGAGTTGAAGTTCGGATCCGTCGGAAGGGCATGAAAGGGCTTGTGCTTTGATGAACTAGAGTTCATCAATGTCGGTGTATGTGCTAGGGCTTGTCCGTGTCAAGGGGTCTAGGTAAGAGAGTAGTATATGTGAGGGAACTTACTTGAAAACACTTAGGTAGCTAGTTAACAATATAATAACAAACATACTTGTGTAGTAAAAAGATTAAACATCAATTCATTATTGGTAAGGCACAAGTCTATATCGCGATGTGTGTGCATTCTGAAAGTGAATAACTCTTTAAGTCTTTGGACCCTACGTACGGAAGAACACCACCTCGTAAGTCCGAGACCCTACGTATGGAGGGACTTCGCCGAACGTGTACGCTATCGGAGTCTACCAAACTAGACTTCCGTGGTTACTGGTGTGATCCACCAATATGTTGCACCAAGTTACTTCGTGGTGAGTAGCACCATGCGTAGTGCCCTTGAATGCTAATATAACACAGATAAGCTAAGTTAGAAACCAATAGTCACAACATGTTGATGGACATGAAGTGAACCCTAGATTGAGTCGGTCTCAGAAAGATAATTCATTTAATCATAAAACTTGTTTATAAACCTTAGTTAATTTGTAGCTTCTACCGCTTATTGAGTACTTTGTACTTACCTCCAATGCATTGTTTTTTTCTCTGTGTTTGGGGGGGGGGGAGAAGGTGAACAGGTAGATCCGGAGTACGAGGAGCACTTTGATGACGACGTTTGAGGACGCCGACGTTGAAGCAATTATTTTTTCTGTTTTTTTAATTATTATACTTTAGACTTGTTGACTTTGGGGAATTTCTTTTAATTCTTTATTACTTTCTTTAGAGGATTTCGTACGTTGTTTGGTTTTCGTTTGGTTTCTTCCGATGTAATAGAGGTTACATTTCTATCTTTAGTTGAGTTTTTATTCTTAGTAGCAATTATAATGGTTTTGCTGAGCCTTTTTTAAACTTCCGTTTCTTAACTCGACTGACGTAGTAGAGAACTACATATAATAATGAATTTATTTAATATTATATGTGCTTGAAGCGTTCGTTTCCTGGATAATGACTTCTGTCTGAATGAATGAAGCGTTACAACAAGATATATATATATATATATATATATATATATATATATATATATATATATATATATATAAAACTTGTAAATTAAGCGAATGCGGGTAGGAAAGTTTGACCATGTAATGAACGTGAAGGTGGCATGCCAGCCACATAAAGGGGATGGAAAAACTTGTTTTAGAAACCCAAGGCGGGCGGGGAGGCAAAAGAGTGAAAGAGATAATCTAATCTCTAATGCTACTGTATATAACACCTAGAGAACCATCAATCTAAATTAATTTTGTGTTAGACAAAGAATATATCGGTTTGTGTGAATATTAACTTAATGACAAAAAGCAAATGACGAAGAAACATGAAAGATACAAATACTGGAGTATAGTATATTAGTACTATAGCGCCTTATCTTTAGCATGCAAAGAAACTGAACGCGAATCAACATTTCAACCCCCTCCTCCCACTCTTCATAATTAATTGAAATTAATAAAGGTGGGTTAACATTTCAAGTTGAGGCTTTATCACTTTTTCTAGCGAATTAAATGATTTAGCAACGACAATTGTAAATGCTAACAATTGTGTCCCTGCAATTAAAATAACATATTTTTACAACATTTAAAATGATGGAAAATGATTAAGACACATAATTCATCCCCATGGTCAAACTTTTTATTTTATTTTTGTAGTTACAGAATGTAGGGTCACAAAATGAAGTTGTGCAAGTTTGTGTGGACATATTATGTGTCCTAATCATCTTCCGAAAATGATTACTCTCTCCGTTCCGAAATAACTAAGTCAATTATAAAAAACAGGCATGACGATGTCGGATCTCGTCTGAATATAATTCAGGGGTCTGTTTAACCTATTGACAAATTGAACAAGAAAAAAAAAGAAAAAAAGATGTCAACGGGGGTAATTGTGTGATTTTTAGACTGAGCCTGAAATATTGTATTTCAAGTTACCTACGTATCATGTGTATGAATCAGGAATCAAGTCTCTCGTAGTTCCATAGGAATTTGTTTATATAGAGGGCCTTATGCCCTATGCCTGCATGGGTCGGGTCCTCGTTGGACTCTAATTTCATGTTCCCTAAATAATAGATAATTATGGTTTAATCTCTTTGATTGTAGGAGATAATCACAGTAGTTTAATTATAGGATCGGAGCCTTTGTGGCTGAGGATTCTTCCCATAATTATCTGTTATATTACGTACGTAGGCTATTTCGTCTAAGGGATACTCAGGCCGACCTGCGTCGAGTCCCATAGGTTGTGAGGCCCGATCTGCACTGGCTGAGCTCTGTCGCGCCCTGACCGACATGTGGTGAACTGGGCTGCTAGCCAGGCCGATCTCCCACCTAGGGTTCAGATCTGCCCTTAGGCTAAAACGGGGCTCCTGGCCTTTAATGTTTGTATATCTTCTCTGTCTGTATTTATTGCTAAGTTGATGTGGGGGTGCCACATGGTGAGGTGCTAGTCCGACCTCCGTCATAAGCCTCCCAGATTTAACTGAGCTCTGGAAGTCAGTTTAGATCTGTCAGGAATGCAGCTCGGCTCGTCTGTCTAGACTTGTAGGTTTTGACATCTAACCTTGCCAGTTGGTGTAGTTCCGTTATGACGCTGTCATAACTGACCCATAAGTCGAAGCGTTTATACCTACTAGTTTGATTTGGGACAGTTTTTGAAGCATGTTGGGGCTTTTAACCCCCGTCATATCAATCGTTCCATTACATTGCTTATTAAAACAAAAGGCTGAGGTCAATGACGATTGCTCATCCTCCTCATTCAACTTCCAATTTTTACAAGTAAGTTGTTCTTCGCTTTTGCGTGTATTTATTCTCTGTTTGAGCCCACTTTCTATTGAATCAATAGATAGTTTTTATTAGCGTTGTAGCCATAACCCTAAAAGTTCAGATGCCCCCAAAGGTAACCATCGCTAGGTATGAATTCCATTCTTTCCGAGATTGGAATTACTGATCTTTGTAAAAAAAAATTGGGGTAGATAGGGTGAGGTACGCCCCTCAACTCCCCGCTAAACCCCACAGTTTTACACACAAACCGCCGGAGGGATACTGTGCAATTTACAAGGAACAACTTGAAGCCGGACTTATATTTCTTCTTTGCCCGGCCTATTTGGCCGTATTATGCTACTATAATCTAGGAACCGTCCAGATAGCCCCTAATGGGGTTAGGGCCATCATAGGATTTGCCATCTGGTGCCGGTTTCTTGGAATCAAGTTCTCTGTGAATGATAACGGTCATTTTGTGCCCGTTATTCTATGATCTTTATCCCCGATTCTAGTTTAAAGGAGCTATAATAGAGTAATAATAAGTCGTAATACGCTTAAGTTGCATATGCCGAGAGTTACGATTCGTTATTATGTATTTGGAGGTTTTATTATATTATTTGATGTTACAGACTGTATTTCATGCTATATTTGTAGTAACCCATTGGGAGCGCAAGGATGGACTTCGGAGAAGCTTTAATGGATTGCAGACAAGTTCAGAAAGCCCAATGCATAAAAAGACGGAAGCCCAGAAGCATACAAGGCTCGGTCGACCGAGCCTATGCATTCGGTCGACCGAGTGGGCCTGAAGCCCAAAGAAGAGATCCGGCACATTGTTTGAGGCGGTTAGGGTTCAGTAGTGTCGGCATTTAAGTCGGTTTTCTTAAGTCGGCTGTAGCTCTATATAAACACAAGTCTTTGTATTTTTTAGAACACACATTTTTTACACCAATATCAATTCATATTTACATATAAGCAAATAAGGATTCATTAGGCTTGTGGAGGAGCTGGGGGTTCGATCATGTAAGCCCTAGTTTTTCTCCTTGTTTTCTTTTAGTAATCAATTTCCCAATTATGCTTTGATTGTTTGAGTAGTTATTCATATCTTGATGATGTAGATCTAGGCTATGACGTTAGGGTGGTGGTGATGCCTTGTCTATGAGGATCCCATACCCTACGTCCTCTTCCTATGATTTATGGATGAATCTACGTGTTTAAATTACGTGTATTTAGATTAATTTATATAATGTCCTGATGATTCACTATATAATCCGATTCGTATGAGAAACGCTGAGAAATATATTCAGGGATGTAATCTGGGGAGTGAAGCACTCGGGTGACCGAGTGTCTCTATTCGGTCGACCGAGAGCCTCTTACCCTGTTTCATCCGTTAATCAGTCACGTCTTTATGATTAGGTTAGCTTAATTGAATCTGTTATCTCAGTAGGTATGGCTATGGCTACGTCACTCGCTTAATCTAATTAAAACGTGTAAAAAGGAAATACCAGTATAAAACTCTTAGGTGGGCTTATGAATTGATCTTCACGGACGTTCAGCGTTATCTGGGTAGGTTTATATTAGGGAATTGCGCGCACTTTGTTTATCGTAGATCGTAAACTAGCATGAGACTATGACTTGGTAATTGTTAGTTGGACGAGAGTTTGAGTGATCGTTTAGGAAATACGCCTAACCATAGGAATGTTGCCTGAGCGAGGTGTACGGTTAATATCGGCATCCTTAGAGTCGTAAGCGTGTGAGTTATATGAGATGGAGGCACTTAAAAGGCGAAGTCACGTAACAATATCACAGTGATCTAGTGACCTACCGGTGCTACGTCAAGTTTTAGAGGATGACTCTTGTAGCCAATATAAATAGATATGAACGGATTAATAGTTGATAAGTCTTGTTGTTATATAAATTGTCTAGGTCCAAATGATTACGGTTATAATTGGGCGGTTGATTACGTTATTTGTTTACGTGTTATTTATTTATATGTTTGAGTGTGTCTTTCTTTTCTCGTATCCTATGTTGGTCATAGACCGTCTTTGTAAAACGAAATAAGTAGGTTGACTATTTAAGTTAGGATCCACAAATTGATTCTATGTGGGATCGACCTCGACTCTATCTAGCTATATTGCGATTGAACCTAGTTCACTTGCTAGTGGTTATTTAGGCATCGAGTTAATAATTTAACTTGACCTCAATCAAGTTTTTGGCGCCGTTGCCAGGGAATCAATGGTCCAACTGCTTAAATTATCTACTTAATTATTTCGTTTTTCTGTTTTCTTTCATAAAAAAAATAATAATAATAATAATAATAATAATAATCTGTATGTTCGGTCGACCGAACGTTATCACTCGGTCGACCGAGCCCATTATTTGTTTTATCTTTTCTGATAGTTGTTTTCCCCCTGTGATTCTGTTTGTAGGTTATAAGCCTAGCAGCAGTATGAGTAATCATACTGCCTGTTAGTTCAATAACCGTTTGTTGTTTTTCTTTATGTTGCAGCTAATCAGACATCACTCAAGCGAACTGTTTAGCAAAATGTCATCACACCAGCCTTCTAAGGTTCGAGGAGAAGAAGTCATGGTGCTAAGAACCAAAACCACACCAAGAAAGCCGTTGACACCTAAACTCAAGGAGAGAATAGCGAAGATGAAGGCAAGAATTCAAGAAGCTAAGAAGTCAAAAAATTCTAAAGATGCTTACATATACAGAGGTATGTCCAAGTTAAATCCTGAAGAGATTTCTTCAGATTCAGACTCAGGATATGACTACATGCATCATATGTCGATATAGAATCGATTCGAGGTTAGCATAGACTGGAGATCGCCCTATAGTCATCTCATCTGAGATGCAAATAGATATTGAGAATGAAGCTCGGTTGATGCCGAAACTAGATGATCCAGGAGCATTTATGGTAGAGGTTACCTTAGAAGGAACATACCTAGGGTTGGCTTTGATAGATTCTGGCTCGAGTCTGAACATTTTCCCGAAGTGTCTTTGTGATAGAAATCTAATCCTTACCCCCACGAATACTCCGTTGCAAGTTAGATTTGCGGATGGGACCAGAACAATCATGTCTGGAAATTTGTATAATATGATCATTGGCATAGGACAGCTCAGGTTTAAGATAGATATAGTTGTTATGGATATAGATGATCACCCTCACTGCCCGATCATTTTAGGGAGAGCCTTTATCAATACTTCTAGAGCCCTAATTCGTATGTCCAGGCGTGAGATCACATTTTTCGATGCTAAAGGTTCTGAGACCTATGGGACGAGGAATTCAGATTTCCCTACTCCGGTGAGCGTGAATGTTATAGGAGTTGGTAGTTTGAAACCAGATTTTACTCCGGACCTAGAAAAAAGTGTTGATGACAAGATAGAAGAAAGAGATGAGACCCTTACAGTTCTGAGTCGTGAGAAAGCTGTCGAGCCTGCCCCTGTTCTAGAAAATCATAATCCTGAAGGCCTGCCTTTCTCTAGACCCAAGGATAGAAGGAAGCAAGCAAAGAAACAAACCCGTAGAATTCGCGCTAAAGAGAGCTCATCTAGTTCTGAGACGATCACGAAAGTTGGAGCTTGCTTGGATGGACAGTTCGACTGTCTTTTCGTTGGACTCACACCTCGCGGAAAGGCACTCGTGCAAAAGGACAGCAAGACATTTTCGGTGAAGGCTAACCGGGTGAAAACCTGGCAAGCCAAGAGCAGTTCGTAGAAAGTGATGATTTTTGGAAAGTCAAGCTACTGACTTAAACTGTAGAACTATTTCTATTCTTCGTCATTTTAAAAATAAAAGTAGCGTGAAACGATAAGAAGTTTTTTTTTTTTTTTTGCTGTGTTCCGACGACTGCTGAGTTAAGGATGTGCAAAATAATTTTTTTTATTCGAATCATTTTTACGTGAAGTAGTGTGTAGGAACCGAGTCTTTGTAAAAAAGACAAATGTGTTGATTAAGGAAACAAGAATGCGTTATTTTCCAAATGCTGTATACCAGATTGTTTGATTTATTTATGAAAAGGATGAGATTGTTTTTGTGCTTGGGACAACTTGTCGGTTGGGATAATTTATGCGGTAGGAATTGAAAAGAGTGAAATAATAGTTTTGACATGGTTATGTGTTGTAGTTAATTTCCGGTGTGTCAAAATTTAATGGTCAACACCATTTATTTCTACATATCCCCATTCACCTTTCACTCTTCCCAACCATTTACCTTTCCCTCTTCCCAATTTCTTTATTCTTCCAATTTAAATTTTCAAATTCCACCTTTACACCTCATCAATCCCCAACCATTCTAATCCACCAATCACATTCCACTTTTCAAATTCCAATTTCTCTATTTAACCCATTCATCCTCTTTTCCATTTTCTTCATCCTCTTTTCCATTTTTCTTCCAAATTCTCCACCTACCTTTTCCCCACATCCTTGTAGAAATCAAATGGAAATATTTTGCAAATCTTCATCCATTATACCATTTCACTCACTTTTCATCTTTTAAACCGCAAAGGAGCTATTGAAATTTTTTCTAATTGGCCAAATCAGTCACTGGGAGGATACAGGGCCGGAAACCAACCAGTTCGGTCGACGGATTGCACTCGGTCAACCGAGTGATTACTCTCGGTCGACCGAGAGTTCCCCTTGCTGCCGCCGTCAGCTGCTGTGCCGCTTACCTGTCAGAATGCCACCAAGAAGACGCAGAGCCGCCCAATTTGTGGCTGTTGAAGGTGACATACCTCTAATAAACGGGGTACCACAATTCGTGAGTCGGGAGGTATATTCTTCGTTTATTAATCATTTCGTAAATGCCCCTGTACATCGAGCTCGAGGACTGGATTTGGACAATTGTGGAGATGAGCTTTTGGGATTGGTGGAACATTATCAGTGGCGAGATGTCGTAGCGCCCCCCGGCCGAGTCAACGCCAATTGGGTAAGGAATTTTATGCTTACTTACGCGTACATCCCGATACCAATATTGTTATTATTAAGTGGGCGACAGTTGTAATTTCTCCGGTACGTTTAATGCTTATTTTGGTCTGGATATCTCGGAGGACGGGCCAGAGTATACGGTGACGTTTGACGGGTCCGACGCTTGGTTGGAGGATGTTGGTGCCTATCTAGGGATAGAGTGGACTGTAGGAGAGGTTGCCCGCACATTTGCGGAACCCGATTTCAGGAGATGGGAGGATAAATGCCTTCATCGGCTTATCCGTTCTAATATCTTTCCGGCCAAGCATGTATCTACGGTCTACTATGCCCATGCCACTCTGCTTTATTGGTTATACATAGGATGGCCCGTGAATGTGGGGGCATTGATATGCAAGGAAATGACAGACGATGCTCTCAAGCCTCGGCACACCTTGACTTTTGGGTCACTGATTACTACATTCTGTGAGGGAGCCGAGTGCCCAGTGCTAGGCGGCGATTCCTATGTGGAGCCAATGCCTATCTTATCTTTAAATTCTGTCGCACCACCTATCGTTCACGGCCACGATCAAGAACAAGAAGGGGAGCCCGAAGATGATGCTGACGAAGCCGGCCCGAACAATTTGCAACTAGCACCATTCAATCCAAGATTTTGGGATTAAGCATTTTTATTTCCGCATTTGCAGTTCATATGATTAACGCATTTTTATTTTGACTGGTTTCTACTAGTATGTCGTGTTATATGGAGTAAGTTTCACTACTTCCTAAATTCAAACTCATGTAATGTTTTGGACTTGCTGAAAGATATTGAAATGTAATCATTAACTTATGGACTTAAAAATGTTTAAGGAATTTGTTATCCCTTTTACGTTCCCTTTTTCTGATTATTACTGTTTCGACTAATCCTGTAATGAGTTTCGAGCTTTGTTTAAGATGCATGTTGCAGTGATTATTCTTCCGCCTTGCTAACGGCCAATGCCTGTGCCTGTTAAACTTTGCCGAATTCCCAAGACTTGTTCAACTTCCACCCTTATCCAGAGCTAAGTTCCTTTTTCTGAGTTTGTTATTCCGATTTTTATACATTGAGGACAATGCATGGTTTAAGTGGGGGGTACGCGAGTCACTTAGCATGCTCGAATAAGGATCTATATATCAAATAATAATAAATAAAATGAGTAAAATTTAAACTCATTAACTTAGAATCACATTTACTTTTGTGAGTCCCGAATATTGTATTTAATAAGAAATAAACCATATTTCATGAGTACGTGATCACTTTATACTTCTGTGATTTATTGATTAGTAAACTTAATGATATTCATATTATCCGTTGCGAGTAGTTGTTTATTATTCAATTATTCGATAAATGAATCGAGTTGTACTACGCTTATTATAAAAATGAAAAAAGGTATGTGTACATTGCATAGATAATTGGTTATGCTTACCTAGTGTCAAATTTATCGTCTGATGTGTTCCTCAATTCTAGCCACAAAAGCTGAGTAATAAGCTTGAGACGTACCTGTGTTTGATAATATTAAAACACTGGGCTTGTAGTAAGTTACCAAAGTAGCCTCGCGCTTGTGGTAATATTCGATGCTATGTTTGATCTAAGATAGGGGGATGCTCTAAAAAGTTTTTCCTTCTTGAGATTGATAGTATCTGAAAAATACGAAGATATGAAAAGAATATTTAACTCTTCAAGAGGCTTTGAGTAGTACTCGGTCTCCAAGTCCAAAAACCCTATAGGTACGCTCTTGCTTATTATTCTAGTGCTTCAACAATTAAAAGGCTTAAGAAGTGGGAATACTGAAGTTGGTAGGTTAAGACTACAAAGTTTGCATAAACTCTAATCTTGCTACGAATATTTAAAACTCAATGCACATGCACACAACACATCGATTCATGTTGAATAATGGATAATGGATATCTGATGAGCACAGAGGGTATGAGTTGATTCGAGTTTCTTGTGTCAGTATACGGTGACCATGGGAAAATAATTTATGGGAATGACCTATTGATATTTTTGATCGGGACGATCAAAGGCTAAGTGGGGGGTAGTTGATAACGGTCATTTTGTGCCCGTTATTCTATGATCTTTATCCCCGATTCTAGTTTAAAGGAGCTATAATAGAGTAATAATAAGTCGTAATACGCTTAAGTTGCATATGCCGAGAGTTACGATTCGTTATTATGTATTTGGAGGTTTTATTATATTATTTGATGTTATAGACTGTATTTCATGCTATATTTGTAGTAACCCATTGGGAGCGCAAGGATGGACTTCGGAGAAGCTTTAATGGATTGCAGACAAGTTCAGAAAGCCAAATGCATAAAAAGACGGAAGCCCAGAAGCATACAAGGCTCGGTCGACCGAGCCTATGCATTCGGTCGACCGAGTGGGCCTGAAGCCCAGCAGCAGTCCAGCACATTGTTTGAAGCAGTTAGGGTTCAGTAGTGTCGGCATTTAAGTCGGTTTTCTTAAGTCGGCTGTAGCTCTATATAAACACAAGTCTTTGTATTTTTTAGAACACACATTTTTTACACCAATATCAATTCATATTTACATATAAGCAAATAAGGATTCATTAGGCTTGTGGAGGAGCTGGGGGTTCGATCATGTAAGCCGTAGTTTTTCTCCTTGTTTTCTTTTAGTAATCAATTTCCCAATTATGCTTTGATTGTTTGAGTAGTTATTCATATCTAGATGATGTAGATCTAGGCTATGACGTTAGGGAGTTGGTGATGCCTTGTCTATGAGGATCTCATACCCTACGTCCTCTTCCTATGATTTATGGATGAATCTACGTGTTTAAATTACGTGTATTTAGATTAATTTATATAATGTCCTGATGATTCACTATATAATCCGATTCGTATGAGAAACGCTGAGAAATATATTCAGGGATGTAATCTGGGGAGTGAAGCACTCGGGTGACCGAGAGGTGTCACTCGGTCGACCGAGTGTCTCTATTCGGTCGACCGGGAGCCTCTTACCCTGTTTCATCCGTTAATCAGTCACGTCTTTATGATTAGGTTAGCTTAATTGAATCTGTTATCTCAGTAGGTATGGCTATGGCTACGTCACTCGCTTAATCTAATTAAAACGTGTAAAAAGGAAATACCAATATAAAACTCTTAGGTGGGCTTATGAATTGATCTTCACGGACGTTCAGCGTTATCTGGGTAGGTTTATATTAGGGAATTGCGCGCTTTGTTTATACGTAGATCGTAAACTAGCATGAGACTATGACTTGGTAATTGTTAGTTGGACGAGAGTTTGAGTGATCGTTTAGGAAATGCACGCTAACCATAGGAATGTTGCCTGACGAGGTGTACGGTTAATATCGGCATCCTTAGAGTCGTAAGCGTGTGAGTTATATGAGATGGAGGCACTTAAAAGGCGATGTCACGTAACAATATCACAGTGATCTAGTGACCTACCGGTGCTACGTCAAGTTTTAGAGGATGACTCCCGTAGCCAATATAAATAGATATGAACGGATTAATAGTTGATAAGTCTTATTGTTATATAAATTGTCTAGGTCCAAATGATTACGGTTATAATTGGGCGGTTGATTACGTTATTTGTTTACGTGTTATTTATTTATATGTTTGAGTGTGTCTTTCTTTTCTCGTATCCTATATTGGTCATAGACCATCTTTGTAAAATGAAATAAGTAGGTTGACTATTTAAGTTAGGATCCACAAATTGATTCTCTGTGGGATCGACCTCGACTCTATCTAGCTATACTGCGATTGAACCTAGTTCACTTGCTAGTGGTTATTTAGGCATCGAGTTAATAATTTAACTTGACCTCAATCAGTGAACTTGTTCAGGTCTTTCTATCAACACAAAGGAGTAAAGGATCTCCCGGGTGATATTACTTTCCACGCCAAGTTGGCTCACGAAAGAGCCTTACGATCATGTCCAAGAGGAAATCCTCGCACAAGCGGTGGAAGGAGAGGTTCTTTTTTGTTCGTCATAAGAGATGATCTGAGTTGGGTCACTGGAACCCCGAGGAGATTCCCAAAGATGCCTGCCTCACTAATGTTAGTGAGGATCTTATACAGGGCATTAGGGAGTCGGGAATTTCCCTGTATGCCAAGGAGTTTTCGTCCGAGCTGGTCAACGTTGCTTGGCATTCTGATGCTGGGCCCAATTCTTATATGGCTTTTAGTGATGAAGAGAGGGATACTCGTAGGGCTCCCTCTGCTTTATTTAATTCTTTCTTACTTGTATTAACACTTTGTTTATAATTTTGACTAACCGTGGCCTTGTTTTGCAGTGGCAGATTTCACAGATCAGTTGGCAGGTGCTGGAGATAACGAGATTGAGATGGGTCAACCTGAGCAGAGCCTCAATTTTGAGAGGACCGCAAGTGTAGAGCCTCATCCCGCCCTTTGTAGGCACAAATTTAGAAATCACTTGCGGCGCGTTCCGTCCCCTCTCGGTTCTGTCCAAGAGGGGGTTGATCTGACTACTCTGGATTTATCTGATCCAGAAAGAGAAAAAGAAAGAAGGCCTCCGGCTCTAAAAGAGAGGCCGAGCTTATACTGTTGCAAAACCCCAAGAGGGCGGACCTAAGAAGAAAGCCAGGTCTGGAACTCTTCCTAAAAAAGCTCAGGACCAGTCTGGTCAAAAACAAGATGCCGCTTCCGAGCAGGAACGGATCTAAAATGACCGACGAGGAGCTGGCTGTAGTTGCCTTCAAGTCCATGGAATTCGTGAGTTTTATCTCTCTCATTGTGTTTCGTACTATACTTTGATAGCGTTTCTTATTTCTGCTGACTGGTCATTCAGGGAACCTGGATCGGCCAGGAAGTTTTCTGGAGGCTGGGAAAGGCTTCTATTGACATTACAGATCTAAATGGGAAGGTTGCCGACCTGCGGCAGACTAGGGATATGCTGAAGGGCTCTGTTGAGTCCCAAGGTAAGGAGATCGAAACTCTCTAAGGGCAGCTCCAGGATCGGTAGGCTGAGCTGAAGTCCAAGGAGGACACGTTTGTTGAGGAGAAGAAGGGGATGGATCAGACCATGGCTAAGCTTCAAGCTGAGAAGGACGAGCTAGAAAATGTTTCTCTAGCTCGGATTGCTGAAGCCATCCAGAAGTACAAGGCTTCGGAAGAGTTCGCTAAATCCTTGAAGTTACGGCTTATCCCGGTCCTGAACCATGGCTATACTTTAGGCGTGGATGTGGCAAAGGGTCAGCTTGTTGACCTTGTCATAGACAGTCATCCTAAGAAGGTTTATTATAAGCCTGGGATGAGTACAGTCTACGACACTCGTCTGAAAGATTTCAAGGAGAGGGCGGTCATCGTGTCCAAGTACTCTTGCAAACCTGCGGCTGCTCCTACCTCGGCTCCTACTTCTTCAGAGACACAACAGAATCTAGCCCCAAATGCTTAGATCAGTAGGCTTATGGATTTGTATTATTTTTTTGAAATTTTATTTCAAATGATTGTAGCCTGCACTATTCTGATAATACAAGAAATATTTTGTCCAACACTTTCTTTAAGCATTTTACTTACTTTGAGCACTTTATTTAAGTATCTCCTCGATGGTGGGATATCTTGACCCCCAGTATGCCAAGCATTAACTTATAGTTTTGAATGGCATACTTATAAGTTAAGTTTTTGCTCAAGTCTGTTTTGCATACTAAATGTTTGACGGTTGAGTCTGATCTTTGGAGATCAGTACGGGTCTATTCTGCAGACAACGAATATGGCTGAGCCCGACCAGTGGGGCTTAGTTGTCAGAAGTTTGCTGACATAACGAGTTTTCTGAGCTCGACCGCTCAGTTGTCAGAAGTTTGCTGACTTAACGAGTTTGCTGAGCTCGTGACTTAACGAGTTTTCCATGCACAAACTTTGCGCGTGTAAGTTTGTCCTACAAACGTAATTTAACCCATGCGTAATGGAAAGCGGAATATCATTAAAATAATGAAAACCGAGCATGTGCTGAGTACAGCTTATTGAAACATTGTCAAATTGAAAAAACTCTAATGAAATTGCAAGAAGAAAAATAGATCATAAATGTTCGTAACCTACTGAGCCTCTCAGGACAATATCACACCCTTACTTTTGATTGTGGCCGCATAGCAGCTCCTAGCGACCTCCATGTCCCCTTTGATCTCTACCAAACCTTCTGTGGTGGGGAACTTCAAGCTGATGTGAGCTGGGGAGATCACAACTCAAAGATCGATCAACTCAAGTCTTTCGAGGATAATGTTGTATGCGGAAGAGGCTCTTACCACCATATAATTGACCATAAAGGTCCTACCCCTTGGTTCTGGTCCAAATGTTGTTGCAAGTCTGATCATCCCTATAGGATGAACTGGGAGGACCTGCAAAACCAAACAATGGCGAAGAAACAGGTATCAGCTCTGAATCCTTCAGCTTCATGGGCTAGAAGGCTGAGTAGTAGAGGACGTTGACAGCACTTCATGTATCCACGCAGATCCTCTTCACTAGATTCTTTTTCACCACGGCCTTTATTACTAGGCCTTCATTGTTTGTAACCAGAGGGAGTGGGTCCCTAGGACCATAAATCACTTCCCGAACTGGCTTCTGAATCCTATAGAATGCCGAAGAATTTGTAGATCGGCCATCCTGCTTATTCATCTCCCCGAACTCATTACTGGGCCCCCCCATAATAGTGTTAATGGTATTGATAAGCCGGTTATCTAACTGCCGATCATGATCTGGAGATCGATCCCGTCTTCGCTGCGACTCATCTGACCTGCCCTTTCCTGGTAGTTTTGAAGCTTGAACTCTATGTGTCCTCACGGCTCGGAGTTCTGAGATTGGTCCACGACCTCATCTAGCTTTTCTTCCATAACTTCTGCATCAATGTCTCTTTGCAGCTCCATGCAGCTTTCCACGTCATGCCCCACATCTTTGTCGTAGGTATAGAACTTGATCTAGTCCCTCCTCTCCGGAGGACCACTTATAGCGGCGGAACTCAAGCTAAGACCTTCCTTTCCATAATCACCAGAACCTGCTCGTGTCGCCTGTTCAGAGGGATACAGTCCATCTCCTGCAAAGCTCATTTTTCCCCAACCGATCTATGATTGGGGTGGTCATACGATCCCAAACCGGTTTTCTTTTCCTGACAGGCTTATCTTCAGGCTTATTCTTCTTGGATTCTCCTTTCTCCGATTCTCTTTTCAACCGGTTGGCTTCTTCTCCTTGACAATGCATAGGCCATCTCCATGCACTCCTCCATTGATCTAGGATGTTTGATGTTCACCTTGGCGTATAACCTCCCTTCCCGTAGCCCTACTACGAAGGAAATGATCAGAATGCGTTCATCTCCATCCTTAACCTGCACGGATTCCTCATTAAACCGCTTCAAGTACTGAAGTATAGTTTTATCTATCTTCTTCTTGAGAGTGAACATGTGCGTAGCGTTCCTCTGGAACGGCTTGGCTGTGATAAAGGCTTTAACAAACATCTTTCCCAACATCTCAAAGTTAGAGATCGTCCTTTTTGGGATTTTTCTGAACCATTCACGGGCTCGACCCGTTAGTAACGCAGGAAAGGCCTTGTACTTCATCTCATCCGGAGAGCAGTCAAGGTTCATGTGAGTCAAATAACAGATGCTTGGTTCCTTCATACGGCTCCAACTTGGGCACTTTAAACCTCGCCGGTCGGGGGTAATTTTCCACCAGCTCTGTAAACAGTGTTACGAGGGAAAAGTCCGTAGATTTTTTTCCCAGTATGACGTCCAGCTCAGCTGCATCCAGTACTCGGGGATCAACCAATTTCTTCCCCCGATTGGCAGTGGATGAATGATCATCCTTCTTGCTTTGCTTGGGCTCAAGGGTGGGCGTATTTTCCTGCTCCTCCTCTAGATCCTCGTCATGTGTGGCTGCCTAGAGGATTTCTTGTCGAGTGGCTGCATCCATAGCCACCGACTGGTCGACCAGCGCTTGTTGAGTGGAATTGAAGCCACTTTCCTCATGATCTTGAGAGTGGTCGCCGGTGCTAAAGGCAGTAGCTCCTCCGTCATTAGCATTTTGGCCATTCTGGGCAGCCTCCACGGATTTTTGTTGGCGTGTCTTGGGCGGCATGATGAAGACGATGACACTATGTCTTGAATAATATTGTCAGTAGAGGACCCTCATTCTAGCGCCAATTGACGATGCTGGATCTCATCTGAATATAATTCCGGGGCCTGTTTAACCTAGTGACAATTTGAACAAGAAAAAACAAGAAAAGATGTGAACGGGGGGTGGTTGTGTGATTTTTAGATTGAGCCTGAGATATTGTATCCCAAGTTGCCTACATATCTTGGTATGAATCAGGAATCAAGTCTCTCGTAGTTCCATAGGGATTGTTTATATAGATGACCTTATGCCTTCGGCCTGCATGGGCCGGGTCACCGTTGGACTCTAATTTTGTGTTCCCTAAGTAATGGATAATTACGGTTTAATCTCCTTGATTGTAGGAGATAACCATGATAGTTTAATTATAGGATAAAAGCCTTTATGGCTGAGGATTCTTCCCATAATTATCTGTTATATTACGCACGTGGGCTATTTCGTCTAAGGGATTCTCATGCCGACCTGTGTCGAGTCCCTTAGGTTGTGAGGCCCGATCTACACTGGCTGAGCTCCGTCGCGCCCTGACCGACCTGCGGTGAACTGGATGCTAGCCAGGCCGATCTCCCACCTGGGGTTCAGATCTGCCCATAGGCTAAAATGGGGCTCCAGGCCTTTGACGTTTGTATATCTTCTCTGACTGTATTTATTGCTAAGTTGATGTGGGGGTGCCACGTGGTGAGGTGCTAGTCCGACCTCCGTCAAGGCATATTTAGGATGTGAGTTAATGCTTTAATTTGAATGTCAAAATAACTAAAATACCCTTAGTCTATAATTAATACATTTATTCTCTCACTCCTTAATAAATAATATAATAATGGTACATTAGGAAAAACATAAAAAAAAATGCTGCATTGGAAATGTAATTGTCTCAGTTATTTTGGAAATCACTTCCCTCTTATAATCCCAATGGATCCCACCAATGAGGTGTGACGTGTCAAATTATCATAGTTTGCATCCTTGTTAATCCTAAAAAAAATTAAACCCTAACCTTGAGGGTCCCCACTCGCCCGATCCCACAGAATGAGTGGAGATGTTAATCAGGAACCTAGCAGCTCAGAGTCGAGGGCTGCCTTTTTACCAAGAAACTGAAAGAAGTCGTCCATTTACGGGATTCGAACCTCCACACTCCAGCTCATGGCCCAGCTGTCACTACAACACCCAAGCCCTTTACCACTAGGTCATATCCAGGGAATACATCCTTGTTAATCTTAATCCACCCAACGTGTGGTGCTTTTGTTATTAGTCGGGTTTTCTCATCTAACCCGACTCGGTAGTTGGTGACCGCTGAACCATATGATGTCATCCAACTACATATTAATGTCATTAATTAATTTGTTAATGGGCGTTATCAACTCCTTATCTCTCTCTTCTATCTCTCTTTCATTCACGTTGGCCGGCAACTTAGTAGCTTGATCACTGACGATGTTTAGAGATTTTTCAGGTATAATATCGGGTAATTGGATCTTTTTAGGAATATTCCAACTGTAAATTGATGATGATTTATGGCTGTTTCAATGGACACTGTCTACGTACCTAAAGTGTATGAGATCAAGCCAATTAACGAAATTCTAATTTTGAGGACGAATGATCCTTTATATAGGTGTTCCACGAGAAGAGAGTTGATTGTGAATTAATTCTTGATTTCGTGGCAAGTGATTGAGAGAGGGGGTCGTGCAGTAATAATTGCCCATACCCTAATAGGGCGACAATCACAGAGACATTAAAAGAGCAATTACAATCGTGGTGTAAGGTCATACATAATATCCGGAATGCCATTGATGGGGAGCTCATGCAGTCTGAGATCACACGCGCCTCGTACAGTACTTAGGTGAATAGTGTTCGGGGTAATCATGTATCAGATCGGCAATATAAGGTTAGATGTAGAAGATACCAAGCTGAAATGAGACTTGCTGAGGTCAGATGAAGTAGTGTCAACGGTCGTTTAAGCCCATGGATGCACAATTATGATAATTATCCAATAACACTTTTAATTATGAGTATCACAAATGCAATTTCGGATCGTACTCATGTCATAATGAAATGAAAAATATTTTATTATAATTCTTTCATGCGTAACAAACAAGTTATAAGAATCAAAGAAGGTTAAATTAGTTTTAATGTTAAATTTTCTCTTTTTTGTTTTGGAATTTTTTTGGTCCTAACAAGCAAAATGACAACTGAACTAATTATTAATTTAGTTTGGTTTTTATTTTGTTGTTCTTATACCCTTATTCCATTAATTTATATTATAAAAATATGTAAATATGACAGTGGAATATTTTTTTCGGGTAAAAAAAGACATGTTATTATTCTGTTGTGATTTAAATTTTCTCGTATTCAACTAAAAAAACGAATATATCTTTTGTTCTGATTGTCGAAAGATGGTAATTCTTTCGTCACATTAACCTTTTTTTTCGTCATCTTTATTTATACATCTTGGTCATTTTTGTAAAAAACACATAAACAGTGGAGGAGTGAAACATTGGATTTGAGATCAGTTCCACTGCAGCAAACAACGGATTTGGGGTTATGAACAGTGAATTTGTCCTTATCACCAATTTATATTTTTACTGTCCTGATTCATATTTTTCGTCTTTTTTGTCCTTTTATACCACCCCAAAAAGAATTATAAATTCAAGAGAGAAGTATCTTTATATTAGAGAGCCTTGCGAGCTATGTAGCACGGATAAGGACACATCGGATAACATGACAATGACACGGCTACACGATCAATTTTGAAATTTAAAAATACAACACGTCAACGACACGCGTTAAGAATATATATAATTAAAATTAATTTTAGATGATACATATGAAATTCTTTTTTTTTAGAAGAGATATACTACCTCCGTCCCATAAAAAGTGTCCACTTTTTGTGGTGCATACAGATTAATAAAACAATTAATGTGTTGTATTTTAAGTAGTGATTGACATATATGCCTCTGTCAAATAATAAATGCTCTTTTGGAATATGAAATGAATATATAAACATTAAATGCTATGATATGAGTATTTTTGGAAATAGTGCATTAAATGATGTATTGGTTTTCTAAATTGACACTTTTTATAGGACAACTCATTTTAAAAAAATTGACACTTTTTATGGGATGATGTAGTATATGAAATTCAAAGGAATCAACCTAACTAGACTAAGTAAAAATGTAATACATAAGTTCTTGGAATGTCATAAATAGATATTCAATCTATATATGGTTACAAAAGAAAATAGAAAATTTACTTGTCTTCAAAATATTACATTTTATAAAAGATGTTTGTTTATCCAAAATATGATATATTACATGTCAAATTATAATTTATTTTTTTTTGACAAACATGTCAAATTATAATTGAGGTTAAAGATAATTTCTTCTAACATTTTTATGTAAAAACTCAGAAAAAAATTGAAAGTATATGTGTTTATGAGTCGGGAAGTGCCGGTGTCCTGTCAACAATCAGGGGCGGATGTACGTATTACTAAACGGAGAATAGTTAAGTTTTATCTATTAAAAAATGCACTCGAGGAAAAAATAATTACTATTAAAAAAATTAGACCCCTTGAATAATATTTTTGGATCCGTCCATGTCAACAATGTGCCGGAAGTGTGTTGGAAATTAGTAGTATTTTTACATTTTTGTATCAATAAAACTATATTGTTTTTTAATCTCTATAAGGGCACTGGCCCCCACCCTACTCCACTTGGGTCTGCCTAATAGAACATATGCAAGATAAAATAAAATGGTTTAGATGGTTTTATATGATCAATCTAACTGAGACATTTGACAATATCATATTATGTGTGAGACATTTGACAATATCATATTATGTGTGTATATGTGTGTGTGTGCGTATAGAAAGAATAGATAAGACAAAAAAAAACCGAAAAAAACCAGAACCGAGTCAATCCAAAGAAGATTGAATAAAATGATTAATTTTACCCAGCTATGGTTTGGTTTTAATTTGTAAAGTTTTGAAACCGAAAAAAATTACTTGATTTTAAAAGTAGTAAAAATCCGGAAAACCGGATTATATACTCCCTCCGTTCCAATTTATATGAGTCAGTTGTCAAAATCACGCATATTAAGAATGTGACTTAATACATTAAGTTTTATAATGAAATAACTCGAATGTCCTTGGATATAATTAATGTTGCCTTGTTTTTTATATCTCCTAATGTAATAAATAAAAGTAAATCAAATAAAAACACAATAATGTTGAATTGGAAATTGTACTGCTTCATATAAAATGGAACAAAATATTTTGACAACTGCCTCAGTTATTGTGGAACGAAGAGAATACAGTGATAATGCCACAATAAAATATATACAACAAAATACATAACACATTTCTAAACCATTGATTATAATGCAAGGTCTATTGATTCAATTGAACCTAATAAAAATCAATGATGGAAAATTTGTCATGGTGCTTCTTTGTTTAGATTTTGTTGTGTTATAAAATTTTCTCTAATAATTGTATCTCTCCCCTTCTCTGAGCCTTTTTCAATCTTCCCATGGAATCTTATTTTTTAACTGTCTGGTCTGACTCTGACTCTGCCTTTGCCTTTGCCTTTTCCTCAAATGAGACTTGGCTACACCACTGCTCTTTCTGCCCATAAGCTATTTCTTTCCAACTTTTCTTTCTTTCCCTTCTCTTGTACCAATATATATATATATATATATATATATGTTGGCTCCACTTAAGACAGTAGAAACTTTCTCTTAACAAAACCCAAACTCACACAAATCTTAGTCTTTAATCCACCAAAAGCCTCAGGGATAAGCCAGAAGAAGAAAAAAAACCTTTATTTTTTTTTTTTTTTTTAAAGTGTTTATCTCTCTTTCTCTCTCTCCATGGACTTCAATATGAAGCAATGGAGGGAACATGAGTCAGAAGAACACCAGCAGGAACAAGCACCTTCTTCTGCAAAGATACCAAGACTTCTCACACTTGACCCCCACCCCATCACCTGACCCCCTCCCTCTGTTCCTTACTGAACCCACCATCAAGACCCCCAAAAACGATATGTCAGCATCATCTTCATCTCATTCAACACCAACCATATTTCCAAGTAATTAAAAAAAATTACTATTATTACTACTACAGAAGAAAAAATGTCTTCTTTTTCTCTTTTTTTGCTACAAGTTATACTTCCTACTACTATAGTCTATAGAAAAGATTGTGTCTTTCTTTTTTTTTTTTTTTTTTTGCTAATAGATCTCAATGTTATGTTCTTTTTAATTTGATTTGTAAATAGGAGTGGGGAGTTATTTCAGCTTGGCCCAATGGCAAGAACTTGAACTTCAGGCATTGATTTTCAGACATATGTTGGCTGGTGCTGCCATTCCACTTGAACTCTTACATCTTGTCAAGAAAAGCCTGATCAACAACACTAATCCTTACTATTTCACTACTCAGTACCCTCTTCAACACTATCCACATCATTTGCATCCTTCTTGTAAGTACTTCTTTAAGTAAATCATCATAATTTAAATCTACTACTTAATTACATGTCCTCTAAAAGCCCAATAACCTCATTTGTTATTTGGGACACCTCTGTATAATTATACATACATATATATGATGATGATGATGATGATGATGTGAAACACAGACACAGTGATGCAGTCAGCCGGTGGGTACTGGGGAAAAGGAGCCATGGATCCAGAACCGACGAGATGCCGGAGGACTGACGGCAAGAAATGGAGGTGCTCAAGAGATGTAGTGGCTGGCCACAAGTACTGCGAGCGCCATGTCCATCGTGGCCGAAACCGTTCAAGAAAGCCTGTGGAAATCCCCACACCTCCTCCCACCTCATCTGGTACTGGTGGTGGAGTACTCTTCAGGACCACTTCTCCGTCTGTCGTTGCTCAGCCGGTAGCTGGCGGCGGCGGCGGTGGAGCTTCTCTTGTTGGCTTTTCTGGGCCTTCTCCGTCCTTTGATCTTCTCCGTTTCAATAACAGGTAGCCATATTTTCATTTTTGTTGCATTAGTTGTATGACAAAATTATTAATATTTGTACTTTAAAAATATAATGGTTCCTTAATAAAAAGAATTGGTAATTTGCATTACACGTTTAGGTGACATATAGTTCAACATAAAATTCTTCTAAATTTTATATTAGTACAATTTTTTTTTTAATTAATACTAGGAAAGCAGTGGTAGTAGTACTAAAACTAGTACATTGTGTAATTGGGGTATATATTCCCTAGTTACTTTATTTGAATTTAATTTGAAACTATACCGTTCAGATGAGTTAACAGTGCAAATAGAGTAATTAAAAAATAATTTGTGGTGTAATTGAAATAGATAATTGAGCAGTGTGTTGTCTCCTGGGGGGGGAGAGGAAAAGTGAAGTAAATGTGATGAGGTGAGTTATGTAAAGCCAACAGCTCCATTTATGTCTTGAAATCTACTGTTGCTACTATAGCTACCACTCAAAATAAATTCCTTTTGGAATTTTTCATGGCCATTTGGCCGGTTGCAAATTGCAATGCCTTTAATGCTCTATGAGTAGGACCCTTTGCTTTCCTTTTTAGTTTATGGAGCAACGATACATGCACCTACCTTATGACACAAAAGTAGACAGTTGGTTATGATGTGTTTTGAATTATAATTTAGATTCGTAATAATCAACGGTGTAGATGATTGGTGTGTTATTGGTTTTAGGCACGACGGTTGTTGTCCTATAGTAAAAAGCATTGGATAGAATAGAGGGTCATTGTTGATTAAGTGAAAGTGTGTGGTTTGTGTGCAGATCAACATCTAAGGTTGAAGAAGGTGAAGATAATATATGTGGAGGTGTTGGTAAATCAGGGGGACAGACTCTACGCCATTTCTTTGACGACTGGTCGTCTCGTCCTCCACTTCAAGAATCCGAGAATAATGCGGCGACGGCAAGAGGAATAAGTGGAAGTTACATGGCTTCAACCTCTACTACTACTACTACCGGTCTATCGGTTTCTGACTTCTCTTTGAAGCTCTCTACTGGGACTGTTGGTGGTGTTGGTGGGAATGCAACCATAACCACGGAGGGAGGAGGAGGCCGAAGCCGACCGGAGGAATCCGGTAGTGGTGGTGGTGGTGGTGGTGGGACATGGGGTGGTGCGTCAAACCAAATGGCATCAATGGGGGGGCCACTAGCGGAGGCATTGAGATCATCAACTTCTATTTCATCACCAACTAGCGTTCTGCACCATTAAGTCACGGGGCTCCATATCTCGGCTTCCGTGATTTTTTTTAATTTATTTATTTAATGCTTACTCCATGTTTTTATTATTTTACTACTACTGCTATGTTATTTAGTATCGTAACATAGTATATGATTTTTATCAGTTTCGTATTGTAATTTCTTTTTAAGGGGTTTTTTGTTTTGGTGTGTTAAAGAACTCGATCTACTGTCGGTTTTAATTTTGGCGTGTTAAAGAACTCGATCTACTGTCGTGGTATATCACTTTAACCTTGGGATTAACTTTTTAATGGATGAAGATTGAACAGTGTCCATAATTATACTATGCAGTGATTATTATTATACTACATCCATCTTAAAATATAAATCTTTTTAGATTTTTTTCACATTTATTAAAAAAGTTAGTTAAATTTATTATGTGTAATTAATTTAGATTAAAAAGACTAAAATGACCTTTTGTTGGTATTAATGCAAAGTAGTTGAGTATACAATAAATGAGGGATGGAATGAGAAAAAATGTAATAAATATTTTATTGGTTTTCTAAATGGACTTACATTTTGACACAAAACCGAAAAGCTAAATGAACTTATATTTTGAGACGGGGTTAGTATTATGCAATGATTATTACAAACAAATTATACTACAACAACAGAAATCAAATCAATTAAAGTGATCCTTTTATTCCATTGTGACTCGGCTATTATTGGTTGTTTCAATCAAATGAAAGAACACATTTTATTGTTGCATTTTTATCAGTTCTATAATAATATTATACATACCGAGTGATTGTGGGTGGTGGGTAGTGAGATAGTTTAAGATGGAATAAAATGTAGCGTAAGGAGTAAGGGTAAGGGTGGAAGGGTAGGTAGGGTGACCTTCTAGAGCAAGGTTGGTGTGTGGGGGCTCTCGTTTGGTCACCCCACAAAAATCTACCTAAGGCACGGACACCACATGAATGTTTACAAATATACATGTACTGAGATGCCCTTAAAGGTAATGGTATAGATTTAGTGGGGTGTCTTTAAAAAGACTCCAAATTTATTGGCTATTGATTATTAAATAGGACACATTGATCAATCATTGTCATACTAAAAGGGACAATCATTGTCATACTAAAAGGGACATGCAATTTTTCAAAAGAACTAATAGAAGGAAAGACTAAGGTAAGGGACCAAGGAAAAACCTGGATTTCGCAATATAATCAAACCTTGTGTCAAGTGATGCAATTTAAGTGTTCACAGTCAGTAACAACAATCTAACACGATCATCAATCTTCCCCAGCCAGGAAACAAAGAGGATTGGGTATATATATAGTTAGATATATCGATCGATCACATAGCTTAGAATAATTTATTCATTTCCAACCACCCTTGGTCCCATATACTACCCTCCCACCCAACCATAGAGGTTATGAAACTGCTGCATAGTGAAGAACAGTATATACAAGAACTGAAGTAAGAGTTATCGTTATACGCCCTCTTTAACCAGGAAATGCAGCTAGTTATCCTCAAACCGGGTTGACGTCGTCCTTTGCTAGAGCATAAACAACAGCTGTTCTTGAAGGTGCATATACCTTAAAAGAATGTGGCCTATCGTCGTACTGTCCAACCTGTAAACAAATAAATGTATGCCATAAAACACTTGTTACTTACTACGGCCTGCAGATAAATTTTATGGGAATAATATTCTATGAGGCAATTTTCTTACAACGGTGAAGTACTGAGCACTGTGATCAATTCTACTGAAACCTCCAAAGAGAGGATCGTCAGAGTCTAAGACTACCTGGAATGTAATTTAACAAGTTAACAACACAAAACTTCATGAATTCAAATTGAAGAGTTAAGAGGAGAAAATAACATGAATTTGATCCCAGACAGCAACTTCGTTTAGCAGTCTGGGTTCGTTGCACCATGGAGCCAACCTATCATCTTACCCTTGCTTGTTTTGGGGAGGGTCGGGGGTGGGGGATGCTCCTACCAAGTTTTCCTCATTTCTTTAGGCGAATGATAGAGAGAATATGGGGTTGTAACAGACTGTATAAAGAGCTCAAGGGTCACGGCCACATCAATGTATTGAACTTAATGGCATAATGCACCAAGCATGTCATGTGGCTGACTACCCTTAAATAGTCTCATGTTAATTTTTTACCCTTTCAGCAGCTGATGGTGGAAATAATAACTTAGGCCAAAATGACGAAAGAGTTGCAATGTGCGTTCAGAAGAAAGCAGGCAATCTTAATCTTACCTTGTACTTTCCTGGATGAAGGCATCCTACGCGATAGTCTGAATAGCTGTTGTTCCAGTGGAAATTAAAAACAAAGACTAAATCTCCTCTTTCGAAAACAATAATCCTGTCACCTTCATCCTTTCTTGATATATACTGGTGCTCTGAAGTCATGAACTACATTCATAGTAAATGAAAAAATTCAGACATGAAATAAGTATAATTATGCTGTATTGTAGTTTATCCCTCCCACCCACCCACCCACCCACCCACCCCCAACACACACACACCCCTCCGTCTCTCGTTGTCCAAGTTGATTACTATGATGAACTAAAACTGAAAGTTCATCAGAATAAAGAGTAGCACATACACCATAAGCTTCCTCAACATGTTGCATTGCCTGGTCGAATTCTTGCATGCCACGATATCTCAAATAATCTGCATCTCCCTGGAACAATGCACGGTTTATCTTCAGAACATAGCTTCAAATAACAAAACCCCAGTCCCAAGGAAATCTACACGTTAAACTATCAGTGATATATTAACAAGGGGTTAGAAAGACAGAAACTGGATACTCAATCATACCGACATATTCAATGATGTAAAATGAAACATTCAATGTGTCAAAAGAGAATAAAATAACATGATGGAAAAGCCAAAAGACTTAAATATCCAAACGGCTTCATAGTGGAAGTAAGAATGATGAAAGAACCTGGTGAGAAAGAAGACACTTGCCTTTGGAATGAGAGCTCTCACATTACAACAAAGGGGAGGGCGAATTTAAGAGAAGGGCAAAAATGAGGTCAACTTGTTTTCAAAGCAATACAAAGTTAGAAAAAATCATGACTACCCTACACAATGGGACTGATACAAAGTTTTGGTTTAAAAGCTGACATCCATTTCACCAGCTGTCACAGATATGTTCAGAGGCTACAACGGGAGATTGTGTACTGATACAGATGTTTCAGTGGTCTAGTGTGTAGACAATAATGGGTAAAAGTTGATCGATTGGAAGATGAACTGAAGTACAGTGGCTGATAGATCAGACTCCTGATTCTTTATCACAAAGGAGGCACCTCCTGATAGGATAGCAGGATGGCACACATTTCCAGAATATACCTATAAGTTAGTACTGTTATAAGTCTTCAAGAATATTATCATTTTGTAATATTTATTAGCTTATTACCCTTTGGGCCTACTCAACTAATAGGGTAATTAAGGGTTATTAGCTGTTTTGTGATAATGGGCTAGTTTCTCTCAACTACACATTAACTCTCTTTATGTATTAGGCAGCCTGGTGGTTGAGAATTGGATTCCAGCTCTATAAAGAGCTTGTAACTCTTCTATTGTTGATTAAGAAGATTATTACTTCTCAATACTTCTATTTTCTTTCTTTCTGAAAATCTACAATACTGAGTGTCAGGGCTTCTCAGGTGAATAGAAAAGTATGTTGCAATCATCTGGTTGGCATGTAGGAGAAGGCTCAACATATTAGATAGTCCATTTGATTAGGAATTGGAGTCCAGGTGGTTTGACTAGTGTCAATGGGCAAGTGAGTCACATCATAACTTGCTCTCTGATTGTGCATACTCTAAGCAGACTTGGTCGGACTGCTGGATATTATTATAATACACCAGAGTTATTGTTTTCGGGGGTATATGCAGCAGAGAATTTGTGCCTGGTACGATGTATTACAGTAAGGGGTGTTCTTCACGTTCATCAAAATTGTTCCAGTTAAGTAAAGAATTAAGGTACAGGTACCTGACGAAGGTGGTGGGGTCATTTTCATTTCATGAAGCAGTGTAAATAAAATATGGGAAAGGATTCATTCTCAGCTTCGTATGTTAACCCTGTCCCTGCGTTGTTTTTAGAGAGCATAGACGTCTATGCCACAGCTTCTTGTTGTCAACCAGATGGGTTATTCTTTTAGAAATAGAAATGATTGTTTGCTTGAACTTCTGGAGTGGATTTATTCAAACAGGTGATGTCCATTCATCGAATAAGCTAGACAGAACTTAATATGTATGCAGAAGAAAGAGGGTGCGGGCCCAAAAAGAATTAAAACCACGGTCTCGGTGAAACAATTCCCATGTGTCGGCAAGGGGGGCTAACCTCTTGTTATCTTAGATTGTACTAGTAAAGATTTATCTTTGGAAGAAACATAAACCTCATCCTCCAGGCTAAAAAGAAATAGAATACAATACTATGCAGCTTACATATACATATCATCAACATAACCTGCATCTACATTTACTGTGCACATCTATAATTCCTATGAAATAGTAGGCGTTGAATAATTATCTATAACCTAGAAAGGGAACTTCTGCAATTTATGCAGAAGGATTTATAACATCCCCACGCAAATAAATTAATCTCTACACTTTATGTTCAAGCTGTCATCTACATGTGATTTAATCAAAGCCACAAAAATAATGTGAAATTATCTTGTCAGCAATGCAAAATTCCAAACAACAACGGCATCATTGAAGTTATAAAATATCCATATGCATGAGGGGAGAATCATACCAGATCAAATCTACGTCGGCATTTGTCGAAACTACCATTATTCCCAGGAACGAATTTTCCATCAGGAAGATGCTGATCAATTCTAGGGAAATCAATCCATTCTGATAGTGGAAATGCAGAATTAAGTGAACACCCCTTAAACATATAAATATCAACATGGACAAAATTTTCCTAGGTTAAATGGATGAATTAAGCACAAGGACAAGTAAGAATATACACTTCTTACCAGGATGTCCAAACTCATTGCCCATAAAATTCAGGTACCCTTCTCCACCTAAACCCATGGTGATAAGCCTGATCATTTTGTGCAATGCTATTCCACGATCTATGAGGGGAGTTGAGGGTCTATCCAATGCCATGAAATCATACATATCCTGCCAAAAAAAAAAGTACAAAAAATGAACACAGCATATAACCTATTAAAGTTTACAAGATTGGTCATCACAAAGCAACAACACATGTTCACTTTGTCCCTTTACAAGCCATACTACAGACAATTTGCCAAATACAAGCCCAGGAAGTTGACTTTCATCTAATTAATATTCATTCCTTTATCCCCAAAACTCAAAAGTAACACAGGGCCTAAAACTGAGAACTGGAGAAAGCTGTTCAGAAACAGTAACACAATTGTATTCAGTATCTCTTTCTTCTTCCATACTTCATTTAGCCTGTATGCTTTTGAATAAAGCAGACAGGCGTGGAAAATCCAGAAAGTAACAAAGCAAAGTATTAGAAGCCATCTGGCTACACTTTAATAGTTTCTGCAATAAAATTTCTGCACCATTAAGGACATTTTATACAGAAGGGAAATTTTCCATTGAACAAGTAGAAGAATGGTTTGATCTGCAACACATTACACACAAAAATAGGCAGAGAATAGAAAACAGTCACCATGATATAATCTGTGATTAACACTAAAAAGCAAATGGAGCACTATGAGGCAATCATGTCAAACCTTGTCCATCAACCAGAATGCAATAGTTTTATCCCCCACCAAAGCCTGGTCATGACTCTCAGCATAAGCGACACATTTTTCCGACCACCTCCTATTGGTTAGAGTATAAACAATGTCACCTATTTTCCAATCCTCGTCTCTTTTTCTGGCCAAACAAAGCAAATGAAAGGTTAGATAAGCAAATGCTCGGCATTTGGACTTCACACTTTAGTTAAGGATTCAAAGACCGATGGTGAAAATTATCTGGCAGAATGTTTGTGTAGCATCAAGCATACATGTGACATGTTTAGTTCCAAGTATTTGACTTTTCAGATAGTTCACTACTTCAATAGAGAAACAGTGTTAAACTATGATTGACTTAACCAACTAACATCTTTCATACATAATAAGGCAACATACTTGAGCAACTCAATCCATTTATCGGCAATCGCCATATGAAGGCGATAATCAAAGCCAACACCACCATCTTTGACAGGGATACAGAATGTAGGCATGCCACTAACCTGAAACAATGGAAAGAATGGCCACTAGTATCAAGAATGGACAGAACAGTTCAGTGTTATGCAAGCTCAGAGGCCTTTAGCAACAAGGATTTACAAAACCAGAAAGGGTGATAGCTTGCTATCGTCAATGAAGCACCATTCTTTTAAATATTTAAATAACCGAAGGAAGGCTGTCTGAGAAAGCTGAGGATCATCTGCCGTATGGTGTAGGCAGCTCTAGCTATTAAAACATAAATAGTACAGCTGTGTTTAAATTTTCATGCGGATTTTACACCAAATGATGTTTATACAAGATTAAATTACAAAATCATGCATGGCAACTACAAATTGCATACAAATGGCTGAGCATGCTTCATCAACATAATTCTGATAATGACATGCTTTTCACCACGTGAATAAAAGGAACATCTTGTGCATGTACTTATTTTATACTCCTGAAACCTGAGGTACACATGTATAACTTCGTGTTGAGAGGAAGCAATTTTCCTTTGTCAACAGTGTGGCCTCTTGGATAATTGTTGCCCTAGTATTAAACGCAATGCATTTTCTCACCTATTTTTTCCTTTTTTTTGACGGAGGACAAGTAAAACAACCCTAAACTCCCAACTCTGCCAATAAAAAAGTTGTGAATGAATTGACAAGCATTAGGAAGAAAGTCATAATTGCATAACCCCCCCCCCCCCCCCCCTCCCTCCTGTCTCACTTTTTTTTTTCTTAAGACTGATAATGCCTTTGATTTCTACTTCCTTTCACTTTTCCCCCAAGTTCACCTTTAGTATGATCTTTCAGCTTCTGTGTAGATGTGCACTTGCAGGTGGTCGATTGGATGCTACTTTCTAACTAACTTTGAAGCTAATGAAACAGGTAACAACTCTTGAGTCTGATGGATTCAAAGTTAAATTCTTCAACAGAACCTGGTAATCATGGGTTAAAATGACAGATGCTATCTTGTTGTTCTTTGTGAAATATATGTATTACTGATACCATCCTATCACTGATTGCAAAAGTAGAAGTGCTCAAAACTTAAAAGAGAACAGGAAAATTGCTTGTCGCAAAGTGATTTATTAAGTGTATCACTAAAATAAATTCTCAGAGATAATGCCTTCATAGAAAGTAGAGACATATCAGACGACGTTCTGATTATAGATGAATTAAGATTCTCGTGAGGTAGTAAAGCAAGATACACAATCAAGATGGACACCATAAACATATCTTCCCTGCTCGTCTCAACAATCACTTGTGACAAAATGACATTATAATGAATTTACATGCATGTGTTTATTGATCAGAACTCGCTCTTTGCGAAGGCCAAGAAAAGGATTAGTTGGTACACAGGAGACAATAAAGCCAATAAATGGTAGTAACAATATATAAAAAAAAACAATAAATGGAAATGATGCAGTACCAAACTAGAAAAACACTAAACAACTAAACAAGAAATTAGATTCCGTACATCTTCGCCAATGGTAATGGCTTCGGGGAAAAGCTCATGCAACAAATCATTGACCAACATCAAATAAACCACTGCATCAACGTCAGTTGCTAATCCAAAATACTCGCTGTAATTCCCAGTAAATGCTACCTAACCACAACAAAACAACACATGTTAGGAAAAAACAGATTTAAGTTCTACAAAGATTCTTCATCGGGAAAAATATTTAACCAGAAACATTGCAGAACAACAGGTCAAACTGTTAGCATTAGGACATATCATACACCGATTACTTCCAAGTTAATTTTAGCAAAGAAAGATACTTCAAAAAGCAAAAGTCTTGCTCACACTCAATTCAGAACAACAAAGGCAACACATGCAGGCACAGAAAATGAATGAAACCATATTCCTTTGTGTTGGTTTACTGAACTAAAGGGCATGAGGGATACATGTAAAGCTTCAACTTAGATTAATAATAAAATCCAGACAAAACAACAGCATCAATGCCCATTGAGATTTTAAATACCTGCAAGCCATGATGTGTATACATCATTGAAGTCACACCATCAAATCGGAACCCGTCAAACTTGTACTCATCCAACCACCATCTTGCATTGGAGAGCAGAAACCTCATAACCTATGACACATTACTAGTATTAATGCCTGAAGCTAATGTCACAGAAGGTTCAGTACAGAAAAAAATCTACTATAGATTTCATACTAAATACTTCCCAATGGCCGTAGTTAAAGAGTCGAGAATCCCACATCCAATGGTAACCCCGAGACCCAGAGTGGAAGTAGCAGCTATCAGTTCCATCGAACATGTTCAGTCCATCCAAAGTATTGTTTGATGCATGGCTAAACGTTCAAAAGTTACAGGTTAGAGTCGAAAGGGAAAAATGTGCCGAGTAGCAACAGACAAAAAGGGGGAGAACCGGAGAAGTGACAAAAATTGGAATCAATTGACATTTCATGGTGATATCATTTTCTTATATTTTTATCAAAGAAAGCCAAAATATCACTGCCAGCTAAAACCCAACTTCACCGCAGGGATCCTACACTACTCAAATCAAGTGAACTGAACTGAGTCAAATCCATCAGACCTACATTAAAATTGCCAAGAGTTTGAGATGAAAATACAATCCATGTTTATAGTCACGTTCAAGCACGGGTTCATGAAAGTTGAAATGTTCAGCTCAACTGTCTGTTTAAGTCCTAACAAATATACCAAGGATGATCTTTCTACAGGGATAACATGTATCAGAGGAATTCACACATTGAAAAAAAAAAACCTAAAGGAACCAATGCAGACATAGGAATCAGTCTTATCAATTATCAGTATCTTGGAGGATTAAAGGTATGACTTCGCAATTGACCACCGACCTCATACTTTGTGGACTCATGAAGAGAGCAGTGGCTCAACTTTTATTATTTGTTAATGAAGATCTGTGGCTTTTGGTAGTAGGCTTGAATTGCAAAATGATCTCTTATAAGTATACAAGGTGAGGCTGCACAAACTGGGCTCAAACGGCTTGAACCCGCTCCCAGGCCCTATGCATGCCAGATGCTTAACAGCTTAAGATATTTTAGAGCACTCCTGTTACCCCCCCACAACATGCATGAAATAAATTGAAATGTACGGGAAAAAAAAGTCCACTAGAACTTATTTGATTTGGGACTCTAGCAGGACAAGCAGAGAAATAATGTTGGATCAATTAACACAAATAAGATTTCAATTTTTACCTGTGTACAATGTCCATCAAAACAACCAGACCCAGCTCATGAGCTCTGTCTATCAATGATTTAAGATCATCAGGAGTTCCACAACGGCTACTTGGTGCAAAGAAATTTGTAACATGGTAACTGAAGTGAAAACAAAAGAAATGATTCTGTTAAAAGGAGATGCATGATCAGCACAAAGCAGACTCGGCAGCAACAAGAAACATATTTACAAGCTGACTCCCAAACTGGGATAGAGCATATCTTGTGGAATCTGAATTGGCCCAACATATATACTACACACAAGCTTTATTCCCACTAGATGGGGTCGGCAGTCGGCTTGACATATCCCAGCATATATCTCAGTAAAATGTATAGCAAATGTACAGCAGATGGAGTACACTTCACGCGTGTAACCATTATTTAAGTAGGTCTATATGCACGGATACTTTTGTTTTGTAGTGTGTCCCGTATCTGATACGTATCCGACACGAGATAGGCATCGGATACTTAGGATACACACCTGACGGCCAATTTGTAATTTCAAAATTGGATACAGGATTCGGATATGCATATCCATAACTTGGATATGTGAAATGAAGAACCATATTGAAAATTGAGTATCAAGAAATAAGAGAGCTGCTAAAACTTGTTTTATTTTAAGTATTTTAATATTTATTATTTGGTCCTTATAGCTTTCTAATATACACTTTGGTCCTTATATTTTCAATTTTACCATTATGCCCTTTGTACCCGTATCCTACATTTTCAAAAATCCTGCACCCGTGAATCTCGTATTCGCGTATCCATAGCCACGAAACCTAGAAAGTTTATTTTATGTTCCAATTTTTGTAAACATTCCATCGAAATCGATGAAAGAAAATAGAGATTTACAAATACTAGGATAGTGCAGCTAAGCCATTGATAGTTACCCAAAACTAGCATAATATGAATGCTCTTGAATAGCCATGATTTGAACAGCATTATATCCAAGCCTCTTGATCCGTGGTAGCACCTCATCTCTGAAGTTGGCATAGGTATTAATAATAGGCTCCTATGTTGCCAGATGAATAACATTACAACAAATGTTAGCCAAATCAGTAAGGATGGCAACACCCATTACAATAATGAATGACAATGTCATATGGACAAAGAGACACAAAGTCAGAAAAGCACAGTACTCCTATTCATCAAAAATAATTTTAAACAACGCCAGATACCAAAAAGAAAAACAATGAATTAATAAATGTATCCTTTCTCAAAGTTATGGTAACAAGAAAAAAAGGGGGGCTTTTCCAGATTAAGAAATTATAAGGCCCCGCCCTTAAAATATCTAAAACCTGAAAAAAAAAAAAAAAAAAAAAAAACCTTCTTATCTAAGGTAAAGAAACCAGTGTAAATTCACGTCCACAGATAGCGTAAAAGAGGGACAGATAAGAGGGAAACAACATCAGCCTCTAATCACATAATTAAGGTAATTTGAGACCAATAGACCATAGAAACATATAAAAACTAATAAAATTTTACATAGGAAATTCTGGTTATTTCCTACAGGGAGTATGAGTTAACCCAAAACTTCAATGGAGATCACAGTAAACTTTAAGTATATCTACATACATATGTATGTGTATATACGTATAGATATAAATATAAATATATATATGTTTTTATATGTGTGTGTGTGTGTGTCTATATATATATATCCAGTTCATGAGAATCAAAAGTGAATAATATTTTTAAAGCATCTAAAAGTACATAATGAATTCCATCATTGGATCATAACATTCAAGGTAAAAAAGGTATTAATTTTTACCAATAAGCAAGTTAGGATTTTAAACTATTATAAACCAATACAATCACTTCAATACTTAAATCTCTATAGTACTCTACACATTTTGGAATAAGTGACCTGGACCAAAAAAGTTCAATCTTCCGTGCATGAATAACTTCTTCCTTTTTTTTTTTTTTGATTACATATAGTTTAGATAGTTTCGGTTCCAGTCACCATCTTGGGACAAGGCAGGCCTGCGGGTTCTTAGAGCACTTATAGGGTACTTACAGATTACCCACCAAGGCACCAACACAGTGCCACTGTAGCGAGAATTGAACTCACAACCTAATAGAGGAACTGACTCGCTCTTACCAGCTTAGCCACTTAGGTTGGCTATGCATGAAGATCTAGCTTAAAAAGCTGATATATCTCTATCCTATAACAAAACCTAAAACCCCGCAATTTGATAGAAAATTACACTCAGAAGCTTCACGCAAACTAGAGGGTTTCCCTGGATTACCTAATCATTGTACTATCAAAGTACAAAAATGTGCCAAAGTAATTGTAAAATATTAAACATGACACTAACTTATCTGCCTTAAATTAACTGCCAAACTCTCAAGGTTTCAACCAAGGGCACAACTAGGGGTCCCTCAACAAGAAAGGTACGTCCATACAGGTGACCATACATCTAATAAACACTCTGAAATTTAAAATGTCAATAATCTGAAAAAATAGATGGCAATTCAGTAATTACATCAGGGAGAATGAATGCATACCGTGCTACTCATTCCAACATGAGACTCATAAATCCTCAAGGACTTTGGTTTCTTAGGCCTAGGATGTTTAAAGACATACTTTTCCTGTAAGAGAAAACATATAGATAAATATATATAAGCACAAAAACTAAAGCATATTATCACATAAGATGGAATGGTGAAATATCTGCTACTTCCAAATAAAACAGCATGATGATTTCTAACATTTTAGTCCTGTTCTTCAGAAACCGAACTTTGAAGGTAAGCTACCAAATAAACTACCTCTTCTGGAGGATCATAGTATATCCCATTATAAGGGATTTCACCAGGAGCCTGCACAGCGAACCTGATCCAAGCTGAAATAGAGTCTTTAACACCAGATGGAGTATCCATACGAATCTACAGTTTCAACATTACACATTATCTGATGGAGGACAGGATCACAGAAAGATCAAAGACCAACTTGTAATAATTAGGAAAAAAATGATTGGTGTATACGCATCAAATAGAATCCCAGAAAGAACAATGCATAACTACTGGATTAATGGAGGCATGCATGGTGATACTCAACAACCCATGCGGGGGTAGATTGTGGAGTGTTGAGGTAACCATGAACTACCATGAAAATGGAAAAGTAGAACAAGCAGCTATAAATATTTATGAGTCTCACCTTTACTCGGGAACCATGGGGGATTGCAGGAGACCCATCCGCATTGTTTGGCAAAAAGATTTCCCAAACGCCAAATTCATTCTGTTCAAGCAGAAAAGAAGTCCCGTTGTCCATCAGAATGTTGAGTCGAATCAAAGGTTAAAGATACCAAAAAAGAAAAAGCAACGTAAAACTCTATACATGGACCTAATGCTTGCAAACCAGAAGGTGTTCCTTCAGTAAGACACATCTAAGGGGATGAAGAGTTCTTTAGAGGAAATATTTTCCCCAAGCCCCTATAAAAATTGAAGGTTTATAAGTTCAAGAAATGCATCGTGTGTTCCTGTTCCCTCATGTGTGTACTCTATTTGCAAAAAATTAAACTGAGTAACCAAAATCTTGACGCAATGCTGATTATGTAAGTGAGTCTAAACGAACACGAACAATATTCACTCGGTTTTTTTATTGCACTATAAAGGCATTGCCACTAACTAGGGCAAAAATATTATGTTGCAGAATGTGGGGCCACATCACCAACCAACAATAGCCCTTCCCTTGTGGATAATATTATGCAGATAAATAAAAAAGCACATTCCAGATACAATTGAACAGGTTGATAGCATATCAACAGAAAATGAGCAGGTATCCAGGAAAACAAAAAAGGGTCCCTACCCGAGACATGACATCAGCTTTAGGATTCCAGTTGTTGAAATCTCCAATAATAGCTGCCGACTACAAGGGTAACATGAAAAAGAGATAAGTAACATGAAGAAGAAATCTGACCAAAGAATTAATGCATGTCAAGTTATTTTGAAAATTTAATCATAATGTCATCATCTGAACCTAATATAAAAGAATTCCTTGTTTTTTTACTTTTCGAGCGGGTACTTAGGAGATAAAATTTATCCACGATCAAGCATTAAAAAGCACACATGGAAACGCCTAAGATTCTACACCAATTTAAACCAGAAACATCACTTGTTCAGGCAAGTTGTCTCACACTTTGAGCAAGCAAATGAGACCAGGAAATGGACAGAGAAACACCAGAATAATTATGCATATCAATTGAATTAAATATAATGGTTTTGCTGGCTTTAAACTACATGCACAAGCATGCATATAACCCTGCAATCAAGCTTTGCAAATTGCATTTCTAAACTCACATATAACACCAGCGAAGTGCATGTTCTTGTCAGTATTTACGGTGAATATGACCAAACATTTTAACACAAGTTAACAGTTGACTACTCATATGAATGCAATTCTACTGGAGAGGTGAGCAAGCAACTGATGTTGACATCTTACAGTGATGGAAAAACAATACTACTAACCTTAGCTCCAGGAGCCCACTCTCTATAAGTGATACCTGTTGCACTGGCAATTCAAACTTGTATAGTCAATTTCATATAGATCTTTCAAGTAAGTCGGTATATCAAATACTTGCAGTACCACGGTCAAAGTTGCTAAATAACACCAAACAGAATTTAGCAGTACGAAAAAAGAAAAACCAATTCAGGCCTCCACCATATTTCACTACATTTTTGCAAGCATCTTGAATTTCCAGTAGTCTAGAAATAAAAGTAGAAAGAGAAGACATTAAAAATATGAAACAGAAATAGACAAGGCATGATCTCAGCTATTCCACAGATTTCACCCAATCAGAGATTACTGAACTTTAGGTGCCACAAACCTTTCATGCATCGTATTAGTTCGGGCATCAATGAATTTTTAACAAGTCAGCCAAATTGGAATTGCTATTTGCTCAAGGAATTTAATCTGATGCTATCATAGTAGATGACAGTTACAATCATGCACAAGCAGCAGAATCAAACTTAAGCATAAACACAGTCAAGTTAAATCACAAGCGAAAGATACACATGATTGAACCCATCTTCTACTTAGTACAAAAGTACTACCTTGTCCCTAAATAAATGTCGCTTTGGAGGTTTTCACGCAAATTAAGAAAGTGAATGAATATCATAGTTTATAAAGTACGATATACCATTTGATTCTCGTTTATGCAATGATTGTAAAGTTTGGGGAGATGTTGGATGGATAATAAATTAGGGTAGAAGGAGAAAAAGGCTAATAAATTCTTCATTGTATTCCAGAATGATAAATAGTAAGGGACAAATTATTTTGGCTGAAACGACAATTATTTAGGGATGGGGGTAGCAATTCATAAGAACATAGCCAAGTTATTACTTCAGGAATACAGTATGAATCCACAGTAACATTCAATGAACATCATTTCGGAATGAAACTACAAGAAAATCAAACAACTCTCTTAGAAAACCTATGCAGACCATAAAAGAGCTATATGTTTCTCTTGTCTCCTTTATCCTGATTGTTCTGGTGGGGAACTCAGGAGATAAAAAAGACAACTAGAAAATAATCCTCCCAGATATTCAATCCTTCACTATATTATTCACTCTGGCAAACAGAGAACGTTTTCTTCCCCGTTCAGGTATATACTGATGTATCATAACATGGGGTAAAACGTGCGTACTTCTACATGTTAAGGAGGCTATGAATTCTACAACAGCAGCTTCGAGTTTAGAAGCACAAAGACAGTTTGATTGTCACACATTATAACAGAACTTTTATGTCTGATGTGAACATCTTTTATCAGGGAGTTCTTTTCTATTATTTATGAATGTAAGAATAGGCCGTAATAACTCTATTACCTGGATCTGCCTCCACGGAACACATTTCACTGCCAACAGAAGCTGACAATTGTTTTATTTTAGTTTAAAGAAGCCGACAATTGTCCCTTGCATTTCTAGCACAAATTACACGCGACATAATAAAATGACAGCTATATGTTACACAATGCAGCTAAAACCAATGGGGATCAAAATAAAGGAGTCACTACCTGCGATTGAAACCAAATTTCTCATACCCTCGAGAAAAAACTTCCAGACCACCCTCAAATTTGTCAATGGAATCCCTTAACTTCTTATAGTGACTATACCTGAAAGTTAAAAGGCCACAAAAAAAGCAATTAATGAGCATGAATGTTACAGACTTGATCGACAAGATTTAGAATCTGATAGGCAGCAACTAAAAAAGAATGTTCGCCCCTTCAGAGAAACAATATTGATAGAACACCAATGACATTACTTGCATATTAAATTGATCCAGCCCCCAATGTGTCCTTGCAAAACTTTAATATGAAAAAGGAGGACTAAATTAAGAATTCACTTGTTGATTAGTATCAACAAGTGAATTCTTAATTTAGTCCTCCTTTTTTCATATTAAAGTTTTGCAAGGACACATTGAGGGCTGAATGTACAGAGACACAAGAACAAAACTCAAGCCTTATTCCAGGAGACAGGGTCGGATACCCTCCCCGTACCAAGAAACCGACATCAAAAGGTCATATTAGAGACTGAACAGCAAGACATAGTAGAAATATAATATCTAATATTTTGTATTGTGTGGTGCCACAAATTCATGACAAATTTTAAAAGACTACAGTATATACATTTGTGTGTGTCTCTATATGTGTATTCATCGATATAAACACATACATGTATGCCTCTGTATATTTATATGTCTACATATGGCTAGATGCACAAATGTATGTTCATTAGTCAACAAATGAGTACGTCGCTTAATATGAGCTTTCTTTGGTAAAGCAACTTGCACAAGAAATGTAAAAATAAATAAAATCAATATATGAAGAGCTTTCTTTCCTAGGTATTAATTCCATACGCATCCATAGTTTATTTTGAATAATTCACAATCATCTTGAAAATAATTTGACAAAACAACAATTAAGGACTTGCATTGTTAGGAAACAAAAATAAACAATATTAGTTTATTATGTATGTTGACTCTCAACAATATTTTTTATAGTCTTAATTTATATCAAAAATTAATAAAGATTAGTACAAGAATTCTATTAAGATTTGAAGCTACTTTGACGATACTCATACATGGAAACAATTACATATAATTTAATCTAATGACATGCAAATAAAGATTTTCTTAAATCAACTAAACCAGGAAAATTAAAATAAGCAATTTTTAAATATTTCAAAACAATAGAAGTAATATTTGCACTTGAATGATACATACATGCATACTTGATACATCTATATATATGTGTGTGTACTGTAAACATCCGATTTTTATTTTTTTTTGAAGGGTAAACCTCAAATTTTGAAGGGGCAATAATTAAAATTTACATATGACATAACAGTAACAAAAATTGGAATCTCTTGGGAGATACGGTCCCCCTTAGCCGTTAGTTAGAACCACCAGCATCTGTAGATCAGAGCTACAGATGTACAATAACATTTAACATAAAACCAGCTTTGTCAGTGAAAGAACCTCACCATGCCTCCTAAATTTCGCAGTTTCAAATGCAAAATACAAGGAAGCAGAAGCATCTTACCTGTAATCAAGATGATCACGGTAATCCTTTAACATTGGATCTATCTCATATATCCTCTGACCAGAACCTGGAGGAGGAATTGTCGTTTCCCGGACCCTCTCGGATTCATAAGCAATCATTTCCACTGTGGTATTTGTAGTCGCTGCACCTCTTATTACATCACTGGCATTGTATTCTTGCTTTGTTTCATCATCAACAAATCTATCTGTCGTTCCAGCACTTATTTCATTGTCAATTCTTCCATAGTCATTTGACATCTCTAAATCTGTATCACCCGTGACCTAAACGTAAATTACATACAATTTACAAGAAGGCTGGGTTAGGTTGATATAAATGATAAATTTTAATAGACTTGAATTATCTGGCATATAGCTGAAAAGAGGTTGCGGACAATTTGCTAACATGGCCTTTGAGTGAAAACTTCAACAACAATAAACGGGGATCTGGTGGGGAAGTTGAATCGAGTGGGATTCATTGTGGAAATTTAAAACTTTTTCTGCCTTCATCTGTCAAAAGATTCACTCTTGTAATTTACTGTTTGAGACACCAAACACTCTTTAAACTTTTGCAAACATTCAAAAATAAGCTCCCCAGAGAAACTTGCATGGCAAATACCATTTTCAGTCTTTTTTTTCTTTTGGTACACCGTATTCAGTAAATAGCTCTCCCTTCTAAGAAAAGTCTTATTCAGAAAATTATTTTTCCTTTTTCTTTAAGGTAGGGGGTTCACTAAAACATAAGGAGATTATAAAGGCCCTATTATTTATGGCCTAAACAAGCAAAATCAACTAACAGGTGTATCCCTAAACCCGTTTGGGAAGTTGGAGTCCAAATATGACTTGCTGAAGCCTAATTCCTAGTTTGGCCTACATAAAGTACAAGCAATAATTTCCTGTTCCAGAAGAACCAAACCATGACATTTTCCACCACAAACGGTTCTGCAATATCCACTAACACCATGTGATGAGAAATTATATTGTACATCAGTTGTAGAAAGGTTGTACCAAGTGGATGCATTCTGTCCATCCATTTCTACCTTATTTCACTCATACAGACCCCTATTATGTGAAAGATAGCAGAAATGGATGGATATGATGCATCCACTAGGTACATCATTCCTACAACGGTTATACCTTAAAAAAAATCTTATGTGAACAATATTATAGCAACCAGGGAAACAAGGAAAACAAACTGGTGACTTTAAATGATGGTTTCATTCTAGCCAAAACAAACTTCTTTTAAAAAGAACCAAAATGAATCCCATAAATTAGTGACTTCAAACTTGGAAAACATGACTTGACCGCATAACCATATTGCAACAAAAGATCTAAACCTTTTCTTAAACGAAGGGCAAAAAAGAGAAGAATACGAAAAACCAACCAGATTATGATGCAAGCCCAAGTAGCTAGAAGGACAGAGGAGAATGCGAAAATATAAAGTAATGATGAAAGATTAATACTAGTTCTTCGAAAGCATCCAAAGCAATGGAAGGATCATTAGCCAGCAGTGTAAATAAATCCATCAACCAATTGTTCAACTAAAAGGAACCTCTTTGAAAGCTAAAACAATGTAAAATCTCATATATATGACCTCATATCTCTAATGAGTATTATCATTCCGTTTAGATGACCCTAACGATTTCGTAGTGCCAAAGGTGTTATTCTCCATCCATCAGTTGCTATATGTCAAAATGATTAGATTATGTAGTGTATGTGTGTGCGTCTGACAGGTATATCCGACTTGTGAGTCTTGGCGTGTAGGGCAAGTAAGGCCCATTAGGGTTAGGGCTTATGTGTTGTGTCTATCTTATGTATTGGTGTTTTCCTATATAAAGTAATAAGAAGAAGAGAAAGGGATACGATTGAATCATCCCAGTTTATTACATCTGTGCCGTGTTTTACCCTTTAACACTATAATTGGTTGCATTTGACCATTTCCCATCAGTTAGACATTAGGTTCCAACTTCCTACAACTATCTAGACTGTGGCTGTGCAGTGTTTCAAATAATGGATCAAGTCAGTCATATCATACTGTCGGACCTCAATGAAGGTAGGGAATGAATTAAGCATATGATTTTCATCAAGGGATGATCAAGATAAAGAGCATAGTGCATACGCTTGGATCCTCTAAAAGCGTCTCAACGACCTCCTGTTGCTCTGATGACAACGCATCGATTTTGCTACCTGGCACTAGAACTTTTTCTGATTCGGCAACGGTAAAAGATGTAGGGTCGGAATCAAAGGATGATCTCCTAGCATGGACCTTCCCTACAAAGAAGATAGTATAAGGCTTCACAAAAATAAATTAAAAGCTAAATGAGTTATTACCACAAGTAAAGAAAGTTTATCAACCATACAAAAACAAGTATCAAACTGAAAAATCAGTCAAGTAAGTGGCAATTGGAGAAACAATTGCACTAGACATTGAAGCTAGAAGAGATGCTGTGAGTCAAACCAAACCAACTCATAGAACTAGGGATGAAATAGCCGCAGCAGAGGATAACTGGTCCAAGAATTGATTATTTGTTCCACCTTATATCGTAAGAGAAAACACAACAATTACACGGAAGACAAGAATTTTGAACTCTTGCAAATTCTTCAAAAACTGACAATTCAAGCTTCTCTCCTTTCCCCCCTTCTCTGGTGAAAACTCTGCAGATTATACTTGCACAACAGCATACACCAAATGGAGAAGATGCATTCACAAGACATTTAGTAAGGATGTGGAAGTTAAGCTCATAATGGAAGTTGGATAATTCTAAAAATCGTAGAAACCTGATATATTATAGAAAGATAGACACTTCAAAGGTAGATGGAAAATGGAAAAACCATTGGATCTGATGAAAAATGGAAAAACAACTGAATCTGATAATATCATGATTAATATGCGGAAATGTTTAGGAAAGAAGGTATAATATAGCTAACAAATAGTTCAAAAGATCTTGACGGCAAAAAGAAAATTGAAATATTGTTTGACTGCTGGAGAAAAAAAAACTTTAACACGTCCATATAAATAAGGGGATACACAAGATTGTGCAAATTATGGAGGTATTAGGAGACACAAAATGGACACTGGAGCAAGTGATGGAGAAAAAAAAAACCTAGGAAAAAGACCTGTGCATTCAATAACCAATTCGGATTCATATTGGGAAGGTGATCACAAAAGCTATAACTTTCAAGAAAACTAAAAAAGAGATTAAAAGAAAACCCAGATTTGCATACGGTGTTCATTTACCTTTAGAAAGCATTTGATAAAATCCCTGGAGAAATTTATACAGGTGGTTTGTGAAGAGAAATGCACTAAAGTTGCATGTAGAAGATTACCATGCTATGAGACGTTAGCAACCACAAAATGTCTTTCAATACACAATAGAAATGGAGAAGCTCGTCAAGTCCGCACAACTACACAATGCCTTACTTGCCCTTCGAAAGTGGCTTCAAAATAGTAGACTAAAAGATAAAATAGCAGGTGGAAACTCATCCCAAAAAAGCGGAACATAGGCTTCAAAATAAGCTGACCGATATTTAGGTGTTTATTTATATATGTAGCCTTCGTTTCCTCTAGGTAATTCTTAGGAAATATCCTATTTCAGTTTTGAATTGAATAGAAAATTTAATAGGCATAAGAACTCAAGGATGATTAATCAAAATTTTCATAATTCAATAAACTTATATCAAGGATCACCATTAACCCGGTAGATTTTTGCCTTCTCATGAGACACATTCATGAGATCTTTAGGGTGCATAAAGTTTGCAGATGATACAACCCAATGGGCATGCTAAGCCACCTACTTCTAACATTATTATATGACTCAAGTATTGAGATCATGTGAAGCGTTAATGTGGATAAAAAAAAATGCACACTTGTCATGATCTTATGTGTTTAGACAGATTATGAGACAGAAGTGTGATGCAAGATCTAGAGCAGATTATAGTTTTAATGAATGAAGCAGAGGAAAGATTCACAGTTAAGTTTGCAAGTTGACTTGATACTGAAGGCAAAAAAATTCTTATTCACAAGAGACAAAACAGAGTAAAAGAAATCATATTTAATAACAAAAAGAGGATGACTAAATCTTGTTTAAGATTTGGAGATAAAAGATTGGTGTTTGAACTGTTAAGGATTCATAATACAACAATTAAGAGGAATAGACAAAGATGTCAATCACAAACCAACAAAGAGTGGTTAAAGAGGAAAAGTGTGTCAGTTCTTAAAGATAAAGATATGTTTTAAGACTAGGCAATAAGAACAATGATATTCTCCAAGTCTAAATTGACAATGAGCATGAACAAAGTATGAGAATAGTTTAAATGGGACTCTTAAGATGAATGTGTGCATGCAAACTGACGAACAAAATAAGAAATGAAAATTTCAAAAAGGATCGGGGTGATTTCTATTGATCAGAAAAATAAGAAAGTTACAGTTAAGATAGTATGATCATTCCGTAGACGATATAGCAGGAGGCACGTTGAAGGTGAAGAGAAAAACATGGGAGAAAATACAAACGATATAACAGATATGGCATTAGGGGTTGGAGAAAGTTTGTTTACGATAAAGCACAACGAAGACATTCCAGCGTAGTTATGTCTATTAGATTACTCACAAAAAAGTGGCAAGCTTTTACAAGGCACTGAAGGCAGTATCGATTTCTCTTCCACCATGGTTATCTTTCTTCCTTGTCTGCTATGATAAGTTCTTAATTAACGACATAATCCAGTGAACAACAATAGATTTATGGGCAAATGGTAAGTAGCGGAAAAATCCAATCCCAGCATGACGTTATGGCAATATCCAGCAGGTCACATATGACACATTTCCAACCACAAAAGCTGTGGTGAACAAGAACAACAACGCAAACCAGTTTAAACCATCATAGTAAAACAATTAAACAAGCACCAAGCTTATCACAGTGCTCGCTCGTACCAAAACAAACAAAGGAATAAGAATAAGAATAACAAGAACTTGAAGTAGAACAACAATAATAATAATTCAAGAGCTATGAAAACTAAAAAAGAAAAATGGAAAAATCTGAAATAGTGAAATCAGACACCCATGTGCTAAGCATGATCGACCTTAATGACAACATTTAAGAGCTATCACAGTGAATTTTTACGAGCATAGAAAAAGCACATTAATAATCATAACAATAATCTTAACAATGCCTTTATCAGCGGTGCTGAAACTGAAATCCTCATACTCATTTTTGTCCGTTACAGTCATCCATGTCCCCATTTCAATCACAAAAATGATAACCATTGTGCATATTTCTAAACACATAGTACTACATACCGGGAAAAAGAAACGTTGAATTGCTTGGACTAGTAGGGAGCAAAGAAAGACGGTTAAACTTGTGATTGGTCAAGAAAATGCTGCATCCACTGCCCTGCTTATTATAAACGGATGGAACAGTGGGCAATCTTATCCCAGGAATAGTAGACACCATTTGTTTAAAAATCTGAAGGAAAAAAAAAAAGAAAGCGTATTAAAATGATCGGAGGAGAAACAGAGATCTAAGAAGAAGAATGTCCTTTCACACTCCTCTACCTCACTTCACGGCGGTGAGTGTTTCGATAAGGCGCAGCCGCCGTGACTGGTGACTGGTGACTGGTGGCTGGTGGCTGGTGAGCTGTGAGCTGTGAGTGAAAGATAGCGAAATCGCAACAGTGGGATTCGGTAGTTTTGGCTAGTTACGGATAGTAGCGCCAAAGACTCACTACCCCCACCGGTTTACTCTTCTTAAAAATAAAAAATATCTTCTCAGTCCACTAATAGTAGTAGTATTATATTAATCGGGGGGATTTGGGCCATCCTAGTCCACGTGGTATGTGTTGAATCTCAAAAAGATTATGAACCAACGGTGAATGCTCGTGCGGCGATCTCTTTTTTTTTTTTTTTATAAGAAAAATGATACGGGCACAACGAAAATACACAATCAATTGACACAATAATGATCTACACCATTAATTTTATGATGTCTATATTGATTGACCTGGGTCCCATAATTATCAATGATGTAGATCAATGTTGTGTCAATTGGTTGTGTATTTTCGTTATGTCCGTATCATTGCTTTTTTTTAATCTCTCAAAAAGTATCTTTCCTTTTTATTTTTTTCTTCTGGAGTGGTGTCACATGGACGAGCAATATCGTTTTTTTTCCTTTTTTTCTTGGTGATATCGTTTTTTTTTTCATCAAAATCTTTTCTTTTTTTTTTAAAATCAAATACTAGTATAAGACTTATATAAATCCATTCAAATCTCAGTATAGTGGGTATTGATAAAAATACTAGGGGTATTAATGAGTCAAACAGCTCTTGAGCAGTTCGAGTTCGTTAGACTCTTCGCTTGAATAATTTGGTTTGATACGATCGAGATCGAATGAACTCGACTCGAATCTTGCTCGAGTATTAAACGAGTCAACTTCAAGTATTCTCATACTCGACTTGTTTTCTCATGAGCGTGCTCGAATTTAAAATACTTGTGAAAATTTATGTATGGATTAAATTAATATTTATTAAATTTGGCTCAAAGGTAATTATTGTGGCCCTTTAATCCAAAGTATCTACTCTGGGTTCAATTCTCAGTGACGACAAAAAATGTGCGTGCGCATATTTTGTTTCGGAAAAAAAATCAATTTTATAGATATATGTTTTGTTTAAGGGGATATAGATATTTCATTTAATGTATAATTTTTCTTTTAGTGTATAATAAAAGCATATTTTATTTAACTCAAAACAAGTTCGAATTCAGCTCCAGCTCGAAGGTGTCCGTGGTCGAGCTTGAGTTTGATAATAATGTCAAATTCATAAAGTTTAAAATATGCTCGATTTGATAAATCTACTGTTCGAGTCGGCTTAGATCGTTTACACTCCTATTAATAACCAATCTTATTGCAAATTGAGTATTGTCAAAAGGATTGCTAAAGGTGGATTCTTTGAGAAATAAAAAGGATTATTCACTTGGTTTTCCTTTTAGCTTGATTTATCAGCCTTGTTATGAAGGTATTCTTTGAGATAATATTGTTTGTTTGTTTTTTTTTTGGCAAAGAGTATAATATTGTTAGATCTTTTCAAAGGAATTGATTGCATCATAATAAAATCATATTATTTTCTTTTGAAAAGGAATATTATGTTATTAGTTATAAATTATTAATTACAGTATTAATTAATCGTAGGAGTTATTCATCTATGGACTATGATGAACACTGTTATGATAAAAAAATCCGAAAGTTACCTTTTCACCAAAAGTAATGATATTGGGGAGGTACTTCTTTTCTTTCCACTTTTTATCTTTCCCCGATGACGGTTTTGGCAGTTTTCACGTTTCAGATCTCATAAAACTAGGAGAAAATGGAGTCCCTATTAGAACGGATCGTCCGATAACTGTCATGTGTAAAAATAAAAAAATAAAAAAACCGTTTTGTTTGTTTATACACGTGACCGTATGTGTTTTTTAAAAACATTGGTTCAGTGATAATTACCGTGACGTTTTAACATAGAATATCTAGGTTCCAATCTCGTAAGGATAGAAAGTACGTATATATTTCGTTTTCATAAAAAAAAAAATCCACTTTTATTTGACCATACTTTTATTAAAATTAGCAGTAAGATGAATGCATAATTTTATTTTTTTATAATGTACAACTATGTAGCTAAAAGTTTAAGTTGTTTAGACAAATGAAATCAGACCCTATGCATAAATTTATTTTTATTTGTTTTTTGTTTTAAAGAGATCATTTATTATTATTATTTTTGAAGGAGAGATCATTTATTATTAATACTACCTTAAAGGCAAAAACCAAAAGATGATTACATCGCCCTCAGAACACACACACACACACCAAAAAAAAAAAAAAAAAAAAAAAAAAAAAAAGCATCAGAACCCAAGAATCCCAAGGCCCTTTCTATACTGGTCTTCTATATTCCAGGCAAGGCGAAGGTTTTTTTTGCCCTTTTCACTTCATTAGACAAAAAAAAATATGCACAGGTGGACGATTTTCCTCATAAATATGGCACAAATCGTTTTTCCAAAGCCAAATCCCATAGACGATTTCTCTCCATAGGTACTTCCATTTCGTAGTTCCAAAAGGTGTCTCGGAATTGTCCTTCATATTGAGCCTAATCCACTCCATGTTCTCATTCCAAAGAAGGTTCTCCAATGCTCTTTTGGGACACTATGGCACCAAACACTTCTTACCCAATCGCAATCTCTAAACGTATGCAAAATATCTTCTTCCTCAACTTCATAGATATCAAAAATGGCTGAGGAGGCAATATGTAACACCTGCTCCCGACACCAGCGTCGCTATCCTAGGAAAGAAGCGTTAAGCGACGTATAAAATAAAAATAAATTCACTTTATACGTAAGTCTCTACTACGTCGTATCAAAAATAAGCAAACGGAAGCAAAAGACTCGGGTATAAAAATTTCAAATATCCCAGAATAGAAACATGAAATCTAAAGATGAAAATGTAACTTATTACATTCAAGGAAAATACGATATCCAAAAGAAATGTAACGGTACTACACGTCTCGAAAGACCAAAAGTCTAAACCAACAGTACTAAAAACTATCTAATAAATGAATAACAAAATAATAAATGTAAAGTCTTCAATAAGGCGTCTTCAAACGTCATCATCGAACTCCTCCTCGTAACCATTATCAACATGTTCGTCTTCTCATCCCCAAACACATAGAAAACATGCATCTGAGGTAAGTACAACGTACTTAGCAAGAAAGAGAAGCTATGATAACAATTATAATTTATAAAGAAAAGATAATTAAAAGTTTAGTTGTGTATGTATGTCCGACTCATTCTAGGGTTCATTTCATGTCCATCAACACGAATTGACTAAACATTCCTACTTAACTTATCTATGTTACAACCGCACTCAAAGGCACTACGCCTGATGTATATCCACCAGGAGATATCGATTGCAACATATTAGTGGATCACACCAATATCCACGGAGGCTAGAATAGGTAGGCTCGATAGTACGCACACCTCACGTGAGTCCCCCGAACTTGTGGTTCTTTTGACCTACGGGTTCTTCCACCTTCAGAGGTAGCACACACATCGCGATATAGACTGGTGCCTATCCAAGCGAGACATGTTGTTTAATCTTTTACTAGTCAAGTACATGTTTTATTAGGATGATTAACTAACCACCTAAGTGTTTTCAATTAATCTCCCTCACAAATACTACTCTCTTCCTAGACCACTAGACGTAGACAAGGCCTAGCAATTACACAGACATTGATGAATACTAATTCATCAAAGCACAAGCCTATCATGCTCTTTCGACGGGTCCGAACTTCAACTCCCTTTAAGAGTACATTCGGTGTTTTAATTGAACGAATCAGAAGTTCAATTCAGGCTTGTTTAAGTTTACACAATGTTAACATATCATGAATAAGGGATTAAAACAGTGAAGACACAATTATGAGGCCAAAAACCAATCTGGAATGCTAAAATAGTAAAAACAAGGTAAAACAGGCCAAACGCCCATCCGACCTCCTATGGACGCCCGTCCTTGATCAAACGCCCGTCCACCAAACCCCAAACGCCCGTCTGCCAAAATCAGCTACATCCTGAATAAAAAATCTAACCTCAAACGCCCGTCTGCCTTGTGCAAACGCCCGTTTGAGCCACTAGGGTCGCAAACGCCCGTCCGCTTGGGTTTTTCCCAAAACGCTAAATCTTCTAAACGCGATTTCAAATCCGTTTCTAACCTAATTAACATCAAATTAAGCACAGTAAAACGTAGGAGACATATCTAAACATCTATGATCCTTTGATCAACGAAAAAGCACAACTTTCTTGCGTTTACACATCTTAAAACATGATCTAAACTTTACAAATCATAATCGAGATCATAGGAAGAGTTTCTTACTTATTTGCAGCCAAAAACCAGATTCAAAAGCCTCTGAAAAATTGCTGCACTTCCCTCCAACTGATATCCAAACGATGTGCTTCTCACAACGGTTCCAATTCTCTCGTCCCATCTGAAAACGATCAAGAAACGCTTCAGATATCGTGAAAACTCTCTTGGCCCCTTTCTTCCTACAAATTGCACAGAGAAGAGATGAAAAACTAATTTCTGATTTTTTTTGTTTAGGTTATGGGATTAATGTGTATTAATTTACTTAAATACCAATTTCCAATTAAATCCTTTTTTCCATAAACACCCTTAATTACCAAAATCAGAATAATCCCTTTAAATTATATACATATTTCGAAAAAATATATATATAATCAATTAAATACTTAACTCCCATAAAAGAAAAGAAATAATAATATTTCGTTTTCGCAAAATGACACGTCTGCCCTTTTCCGAAAATCGGAATATTACACAATATGCCGCCTGAAGAGGTAATCCCTAGTTGGTAAAGCTTCATGTAGCATAGTCCACCTTAGAAAATTGCCTCTTTAGGGTCCTTTCATCTTCCAATATATTTTCGTTTACAGATTGCATTATTTATCAAACATGGACGAGGAAAATAAGCCTTTATGGAAATATGTTTCAAACATAGTAAAGCACACTTGTTACAAATTCAAAGAGCAGGAGTTGAAAAGTGCAACAAAGTGACTGTAGAAAATTGTTTTTGAGATGAAAAAATTAGAGGAAGAAGCAGTGAAGAGAACAGACTCGAAACGACCCAAGACAGTTTCTCTACCTAGTTCTACATCTACTTTACCTAGTGTCTCATCCCTACATGTTCCAACCTATGATCAATCCAAAAAAAAAAAGAAAGGGTGGTCGTACTATTAAAGAATCTTTTAACATTCAAGATAGAAAGCATTTGGATGAAGAAATTGCTAAGATGTTCTACACCGCGGGTTTGCCTTTCAATTTGGCAAGAATTCCACATTTTATAAGAGCTTTTACATTTGCGGCCAGCCATAATTTGGGTGGTTATGTTCCTCCCGGATACAATAAACTTAGGACATCACTTTTACAACAAGAAAATGCACGCATGGAGAGGTTGCTCAAACCTATAAAAAGCACAGGGGCGGAGAATGATGTGACTATTGTTTAGATTGTTGGAGTGATCCTCAAAGGAGGCCTATAATAAATTTCATTGTTGTCTAAGATAGTGGGCCAATGTTCATCAAATCTGTTGATTGTTCTGGTGTCACTAAAGATAAACATTTCATAGCAGAAAAATTAGAAGAAGTAATCAATGAAGTAGGTGACTACAAGGTTGTTCAAGTGATCACAGACAATGCTGCTAATTGCAAGGCAGCAGGAGACATAATTGAAGGTAAGTTTCCAGGTATATATTGGACTCCTTGTGTGGTGCACACATTAAATCTTGCATTGAAAAATATATGTGCATAAAAAAATGTTGAATGTAACCAAGAAGTGTACGGGGAATGTCATTGGATCACTCAAGTGCTTGATGAAGTGTTGTTTGTAAAGAATTTCATAATGAACCACCAAATGCGTTTGTCTATTTTCAATCGTTTTAACTATTTAAAGTTGCTTGCGGTGGCGGAAACTCGGTTCGCTTCTGTCTTTGTGATGTTTAAAAGGTTTAAACTCCTTAAATGTTCTTTGGAAACAATGGTCATGTCTCCGCAATGGAATGAATATAAAGAGGATGATAAAAGAGCTGCACAGACTATCCGTGAACGGGTATTAAGTGAAAGTTGGTGGGAAAAAATTGATTATATTCTTGCTTTTACTAACCCTATATATGACATGCTTCGAGCTTGTGACACAGATAAACCTTGTCTTCACTTGGTTTATGAGATGTGGAATTCCATGATTGAAAGAGTGAAGAATGTTATATATTCACATGAAGCTTTGTTACCAGATGAGTCGTCCTCATTTTATGATATGATCCGTTCCATTCTCATCGCATGTTGGGCAAAAAATAATACCCCACTTCATTGTCTAGCACACTCATTAAATCTAAGGTAATTATTATTTATGAAATCTTGTTTGTTTTTTATCCAATAACTTTTATTTTATACAACTTAAAAATCTTAATATCATTCTAATTTAGGTACTGATATAGTCGGAAATAACAGGTTTGCGGTATATGGATATTGAGGTGGATATCTAGCTGATTGTGGGTGATTTCTCCGGTGAGGAGCGGTGGAGCTCAAGGAAGAAGATGGAGCTTTTGTGGAATAAAAGGAGGAGGATGGTGCTTCTGATTATGAGTTGTGCCTGAAAGGCTGCCTACGTACCCTTCATAAGGGATCAAGCCAATGCGTAGTTCTTAGAAGAATCAATTAGAGAGAGTTGTAATGGAGGTGAAGGTGATATTTATAGAGGCATGGAGCTGGCCAGCTGGCGAAAGTAGGACAGTTGGCAGACTGCGAGCTTGGAGGGCTGAAAGCCCTTGGCGGGCAGAGAGTCTTGACAGACAAAGAGCCTTGACGGACTCGGAGAGCCCACGAAGGGCAGAGAGTCCTGGCGGACTCGGAGAGCCCTGGCGGACTCGGAGAGCCCATGGCGGGCAGAGAGTCCTGGCGGACTCGGAGAAGGCTTCGCGGTGCCAAGAAAGATCGTCGGACAAGCGGGCAAAGAGTTTTCAGAGTGCCGAGCTAGTTGTTAGCTGCTTTATTCCCGTTGTACTGGCTAATGATGAGGATCCTGATAGCGTGAGGCGGAGTTGGGCCGAGGACCCTGTCCGCTACTGGGCTTATGTTGATTTTTGTATATCAGGTACTATAGCGACCAATGGCTTAGTTCGGAGAAGGTAGGCGGTATCCCAATTCGGATGATGAAGTTTGTGAAGAAACAACAAAATGTTTAAAAAGACATTTTCCGAATAATGAAGAACGTCAGACTATCATCGCTGAGTATGGTACATTTTCTTTAAAGAAAGGTTCATTTTCTGATCCTGGTGCTATTGCTAGTATGTATAAGTTGGATCCGGCGGTTTGGTGGTCATACTATGGTTCATCGGCTCCCACATTTCAGAAGTTGGCTTTTAAGTTACTTGGACAACCATCTTCTTCTTCTTGTTGTGAACGAAATTGGAGGACATATTCCTTTATTCATTCTTTAAGAAGGAACAAATTAACTCCAAGGCGATCGTAAGATTTGGTTTTTATACAAATAATCTTCGACTTTTATCACGCAATCATTCCGAGTATCAAGACAATAAAACAAAAATGTGGGATGTTGGTGGGGACAATTTTGGGAGTATGGAGGATATTGGATACCTTGAGATTGCAAATCTCACGCTGGATGAACCTGAATTGGAATCTACGCTTTGTGAAGACGTTGTCAATGTGGAAGATACACTTTGTGAAGATGACGTCGACGTTGAAGCGTAATAAGATGTTAAACATGTTTGAAATACTCTACTTTGGCTGTTTTATCTCCTATTTGCTTTTGCCTTGAATCTTGAACCGGATAATTTTGCTTTCAGCCTATTTGTATTAAGCTTGAATGTTGCAAAAAAAACGGGAGATTTTTACATGGTGTCTCCACATGTGGTGAAGTGATGGTTGAGGTGATCTAAACTAGGGATGGCAATGGGTCGGGTAGGGGACGGGTTTAGCACCACCCGACCCATACCCACTCCTAATTTTTTTTACCCATACCCGACCCATACCCGAACATAAAATCCCCCCATACCCACCCCCAACGGGTAACGGGTAGGGTACGGGTAGGGTACGGGTACATGAACATGTATAAATAATTTTTTTAAGTACAAAATGAATTTGATTTTAAGTACAAGTTAAGACATTTTGCAAATGAATGTCCTATTAGGAACTAATGTTTTTAGTTTTTTATCGATTTCTTTTCTACTAACAAATAACGTTAGGTTTAGTTCTTTTCTAATTTCTACTAACCTCAAAGAAAAAGCAACGGGTAGGGTAGAGTGCGGGTCGGGGAAATGGGTCGGGGGCGGGTAGGGTTGGGTTTTATGCTATACCCGATATCGACCGATACCCGAACGGGTATAGAAATTTTACCCATACCCGACCCATTACCCGAATGGGTAGTTGAAAATCATACCCGAACGGGTAGGGTAGCGGTAGGGCGAGGGTCGGGTTGGGCGAGATTGCCATCCCTGTCTAAACTATGCGATTCATATCATGATATGAATGAGCTGTGTGATTCACCAACCATCACTTCACCACATATGGATATACTACCTAAAAAATTCCCTAAAAAAACATGTTTGAATAAGTTTGTTGTTTTTTCGGTTAAGCATATGACTTCAAGCTTTGAAAAAATATTATATTATGAATTGGTCTTTAAGTTAGTTATATTTACAATTTGGCCCTTGCATTTTAATTATTTACAGTTTGGTCCTTATATTTTCATTATTTACAAATACACCACGTATTCGTATCCTATATTTACGAAAATCTCGTATCCCGTATCCGCGTATCCGTATCAGTGCATCCTAGACGCACACCAAAGAAATAAAAGGAATCTCAAAGGTGATAGAAGGAGGTGGTAGTGGCGGGTTGGTGGCGTCGAATGTGTTGGGAAGATGATGAGAAAAAATGTATTTTGTTTATAAGTTAATAGATGGTTTTGCGAGAAAAAAAAAATGAAAATAGTAAATGATAGTGCAAGACAACACATACCACGTGTAATTTATTAACAATTTTTGATTGTTTTATTATTATTGGGTTAGAAATAGTCAAATGATATTTTAGACGATTGCTTTTAAAAAGTGTGACAATTTTTTTTATTTTTAAATAGTGTGTAAAAACTTTAAATGTCTTCTAATCTGGGAATGATGGAGTAACGTTTGATTTAAGGTTTTACACAACCTTATTTTGACAAACCATAAAAAAAATAAAAATAAAAAATAAAAAAACATTTTTTTAGGGTCGTAATTATATGCTAGTTTGTATAAAAATGAAGGATGCTTCTTCTTGAAACATGTTATATGTCTAAAGTTGTAAATTAAAGAACTTGTTGATATATAGCGATTAAGTGAATGACCCCTTAAGATTTGATGTGCTATTAATATAATCACGTTAAAAATATCATGATATTAGGATTCTAAGTATGAGGTACATGTCGACAAGTAAATTATGCTTTAAGTGCTCAATTCATTCGGTATGTTACAATTTATTGGAATTGTGAAAAATATGCAATAATAAAATATATGAAAAGTGGCTGTGAGATATCATGCACCGAAATAAAGAAAGGAAGAAATAAAATTTAAAGTACAATAAAGTATGATTCATGATTAAATAGTAACATATTTTAACGGATGGAATATCGATAGTCCTCAACATCAATCTCTAATCCCGAGAAAAAATAATAAGAAACATGTTGGAGCCCGTCCGACCCATGTCAGTGGGATAAAATAATAGGCGTTACAGTGCATCAATAAAGTAATTTAGTAAAAATCTTGATTGAATTTTGGAATTTAGATCTTTTACATTAGCGCTTGTATTTTTGACTCTGTATTTTGTGGATTTCCACTCGATTTTCTAATAATAAAGGTTCGTTTTAAAAAAAAAATAAAATAAAGTAATTTAGGCCCTCCGTATTGGAAAATAATAAATGTGGTGTAATACTTATGAACCAACACTGTACAAAAATGTTATGACAAGATATGATACATGAATAATGTAACATTGGAATGAATGTTGAAAATAAATGGGAAATGTATGTTATTGTTGTTTATTTTCAAGGAAAATGATATGTGCACTACACATTTGTGTAGTGCACAAACCACAACATACTGTGTACCATTGATTAAAGTGATAAATTATTTATTGTGACGGGTCCCAACAAAATATGTGATGTTGATTGTGTTGTGTAAGATGTTGTGGTAGAAGAAGTAGTAGATATATCACTACTCTATTTTCAATCACTTCATGTGATCTCGTATGATCTGTGTCGGTGGCGGATCCAGAAATTTATTCTAGTGGATCACCAGAGCATAAAACTATATTTTTAACTACAAAACGACGTTTTAACAACAAAATTACATCGTTTCAATCTTTAAAAAAATTAGGATCTCGGTAGGTCACGTCACCCATCGTTGGCACATGTAGATCCGCCAATGATCTATCTGTGTATACATGTTAATTGTTCGCTCTTATGTACTATCTTTACTTTATACATTTCAATTTGTGAAAAAGAACTTGGAATTTTATCATTGTTCTAGTAAATGGAATTACTTGTCTTTGATATATTATGTTTCATTTCTGAGATTCATAACTCACCCCTTATTAACAACAGTAGATCAAGGATGTTAGTGACCCTTTTGCTCCTACTCCTTCATTTCAGTAGACTATTTTTGGGTCAAGAGTGTCTTTTATGACTAATTATGTAATTCATCTTTAACGAATTCTGTGTCATCTTCTTAATCCGTTCTTGGGTCCGGAGCGTCTTATGTAATTACTTCATCTTTCACGAATTTTGTGTCATCTTTTTAGTCCGCAATTGAGAAGTTGTGGATATCGTATGTGATGAATGTAATGATGTTGCACGATGATTTGTATCTTGTAGTATGGTATTCTAGTTGTATTATTTAGAGTGAATAGCGCAAATCACCATCATCTTTCGGTCAAGTTTGAGATTTGCGCGTAATCATCTTTAGATTTGACAATTTTACTGCTTATGTTGTGTCATATTTTGCAAAAAACCACTCATTTTCGAATTTCCCGTTAACTTGCGGCCATGATCTGTAAGAGGGGAAGTTCTAGGAAGGTGTCTCCACTTATAGTGAAATGAAAGTTAAATAAATCTGAACCACACAATTTGAATCTAATTTAAAAACAAACGTGTGTAGATCACACCACACGGGTGCACTCGCCATAATAACTATCCCTGTAAGAGGTGGATAACGTCAACAACAAAGACGTGACATTGAGAGTGTTTTCATTAGAATAATATGATAGAGTCACATTTGATCACCATGATCTTAAAAGAGAACATTATTTCTTCTTCTAAAAGAAAAGGACACTACTACTATCTCCTTTGGAAGTTAAGATACTTGATTCCAAAGGCGAAAATAAGAGCAAAGAGAAGAACCCAAACAAGGTGAAGTAGAGCAACCACAGGCAGAAAATCATGGCGATAACCGAGCGATTCCTTAAGGTATTCTTTAACAGTAACAAAACCAGCTCCAGGAACAGCCACTAGATTTTCTCTGTCACCAACTTGTGAAGTAATCAGCCCATTGATTGTCCAAGCCACTGGTGATAGCCAATAGTACCATCTCCACCATATCGGAATCTGTGTCTTAGGAATCAAGAAACCAGAGAACAAGTTCCACAAACTCATGAAAAAACCCATTGATATGGCTGCAATCTGTATCCCTGATGTTAATGCCACTAACATCATTCCATACATCGCAAAGTAGATGAAGCACATTACCACAAAGTAGTAGAAAGACAAGAATTTCACTGGTGTCCACTCGAACCCGATCATTGAATATAAGATGAGAGTGTACACCATTGTCACTACTGCTATGTAGATCACCTCTATTGTCACCTGAGCAATGGCGTAAGGAAGTGCTGAATACATCCCCGCACCCTTTTCCCGGTAAAAAACCGTTCTTTCCACTGAGACAACTCCCTGAACTGAACTGGCATTGGTTGCTCCAAGGAAAAGGACACATGAATATATACATCCCATCAGGTTCATCAAATCTTGTTGATTTTGCCTGTGCCAAAGAAAAAGAAAAGTGATCTTTTTATCTTTGATCTAATATTTTAACAACCAACATTTGTATATACAATAAATAAAGAGTTGTGGAATTGCTTACATCTTCTGGCCCTTCTGCCAAAAAACAAAGCCAAAAATGATGCCACATACAACAGTCAAGAGCAAACGGATGGCATTATATTGAGGATGCCTCCAATAAGATAAATTCTGTTTCCAGAAACATGCTCTACATTGCGTGAAGAATGGTTGAGAATACTTGGTTGGGAAATGGAGGTCATTAGACCCTGGTGGTGGTGTACTCAGTTCCTTTATAAGTTCTTGATTTCTCCTGCAATCAAATAAACACAAAACAAATGAAAAAAAAAGCCAGGTATTTGGCATTGAGAAAATACATTAAAAACAAAAACTACTCACTTGTGGAGGGATGAATGGGCATAAATGTCAGCAAAATCGACTTGCAGCTGAGCCTCCATTGAAGTAGTACTGATATCCAACATCCAGGTTGCAGGGTTATACCCTTCTTTAATCTTTGGAACGCCAGGTACAGCCTACAATAACATAATTAACTAGAAGTGAATTTTCCATATACATACATACCTCAAAGTTCATACAATGGCCAACTTGAAAGTTGAAACTAAAAGCTCAGTTCAAACGGTATTTTTAGTAATTATATATATATACCTCAAAGTATTCTATCATCTTCTGAGAATGATGTCCAAGTTCTCCAGCATAAATGACTCTCCCTCCTCTTTTCATCAATAATAACTGCAAGAAGTACCGATACTTGAAGTTAAATATCCATACATTACTTGAAGATCATAGCAATCAACCAACATATCTTCACGATTTTCGGTTTTTACCTCATCAAAGGATTCAAAAATGTCTATGCTTGGCTGATGAATTGTGCATATAACTGTTCTACCGGTGTCCACCGTGTTTCTAACAGCACGCATAACTATAGCAGCAGCTCTTGCATCAAGGCCTGATGTTGGTTCGTCCATGAATATTATAGATGGATTTGCAACCAACTCAACAGCAATCGTTAGGCGTTTTCTTTGTTCTGTTGACAATCCATCAACTCCTGGTAGGCCAACTAATGAGTCTCCTATACTTTTAAGCTCAACCAGTTCCATGACTTCATCCACAAACATCTGTACCAATTCAAAAGAAAAAAAAAAAGTGTATTTATTTATCTGGTTTGAGCCCATAAAGTAACATAAGAGTTACCAAGAACAAGACGTACCTTACGAGTGTGGGCGTTTACATCACTAGGAAGACGGAGCCAAGCAGAATACATCACAGATTCATACACAGTAACATGAGGTGAATGAATATCGTTTTGTTCACAGTAACCACTGATTCTTGCAAATGTATCCTGTTTTTTCGGGTAACCTGAAATGCTGATGTTTCCTTCGATTTGGCCACCGGTCTTTCGTCCAGCCAAAACATCCATCAAAGTAGTCTTTCCGGCACCACTAACACCTACTAAGGCTGTTAGTACACCAGGCCTGAAACAGCCACTGACATCTTGCAGTAGTTGCAGACGGTTTTCTTGAGCACCTTGCTTCTTCATTTCCTGATTAGAAAATTTTCATGTTTTATAACACATTATGAGCATATGAATTAAGTGAAACGAGTGCAGAAATCGTTACAAGCTAAGTAAATTCAAGTGGACTTTACATCTGGCATATCAACATAGTAGTTGATTCTGTCAAAAGCAAGTGAAAGAGGTTGGAAGGGCAGAATCATTCCTTTCTTCGACACTGCATTGGATTCACTGCCATTTGAAATATTTTGCAGTTCACTAGAATCATGACCTGGAAACAATTAAAAACTGTTAGTGGAATTGAACTTTGATATTTTACATATTAAAGCCCAAGAATTGATAAAATTTCACTTAACATTGGAAATTGTACGATATTCGAACCTTGAGATGTTTCTGTACTGGAAGAAGAGGATGACTGATTTTCATCCTCAATCAAAACTGCTCCTTTAGAATCGCCTAAGGCTGAGGATAGAATAAGAGGCAACAGCCTTTAGCAATCAGATAAATAATAATACATTAGAAAAAAAAAGTAAGGAAGGAATCAAGCTCACGTTTTAAGAAGGTAAGTGCGATAATGAAAAGAATGTTGAGGATGACAGAAAATCCAAAGAGTGCAGCAACACAAACCCAATACATGTACTCATCGGTATAGAAGCCTCTTGACTTGAGCAAGGCTTTCCCCACTGTAGTTGCATTGATACGAGGATCTGTGTTAGGCTGTAAAAAGAAGAGTTTAATCATTGATGAACAATAAAATCTTAATCAACAGTCAAAAGGGAAATTTAACTTGGACATTCTAGTTTAGAGAGTTTACCGCACTCCATCTTTTGTCAAGAAATTCAGTCATTACAATGGCATTTTGTCCATAGCTCATTGGAGAAAGATATGTTGCCCATCTTATCCATGGCTTCAAGTCATCTGCAGTTATGAAATTGTAAGTTTACTTTCTCATTGAAACACTAATCCATTAGTCATCTATAGCTGTCAGATATCGTTCTAATTTTCATGTTCATAAGTTAGTGGAAATTTAGAATGCCGACATTTTTCATAAGTCATTTGATATCACTCAAAAGTTTGAAGAGAGAAAAGAGCATTACCTTTGGAAACTACGAAGCCTCCAAGCAAAAAGACCGTTAGCAACGTGAAGGTACCTAATGTATTTGCTACCACTTGTGTTCTGCCTACTGCTGCAACAAAACGGAAAAGAGAGAGAGCCATTTGATTCACAAAAAAGAATGTCAAGAACTGCCTGAAGAACCTGTGCATAAGAGTGAAAAAAAATATTATCAGAAGATGTCTAAAACTTGATGTTCATGGTAAAAACAATTGCCTGAGAAACTGCAAATACCTTCCAGCAGAGGGCGCTAGACCGATAGTAAAATATGTTAAGATGATCCAAATTGCTGATTCTATAAAAGAAATAGGTATCCTGAGCAAATAAATCGGCAAACCAAAAGCCCACGCCGGATAAAAAAGGAAATCACGCTGTTTAAAGAAGACAGGAAGCTTGAAAACAGTCATTGCAAGTTCTGCCATTCCATTGAACATCACATTTAAAAGACTATAAAAAAGAGCTCCATAGAATTTCCCTCCATCTTCTAGATGCCCATGAGGCATTTTAGTTCTGAAGAACACTGTAAACGCAATACATGCCATGATGGTGAGCTGACAAGTCTTGAATATATATACAAATGAGTTTCTCTTCATTAGCAACCATTCCCTTGCGAAACAGGCCTTAAAAATGTCCCAACTGGAAAGTCCATAAACTTCTTTAACCAAAGCAGCTGGATGAGCTTTTGTTTTATCATAAGGCACGCGTAGCTCTTCTTCAAGCCGTTGCCCAACGTGAAAAGACTTGAACGCTTTCACGAATGAAGAAACAGAGATGTATCTGTAAGGTTCATCTTTCTTAAACCAATATTGTGATTGATCTTTCTTGGATGTCACTTCTTGAAGGAAATCAGCTACTCCTTTTCTATCTGGACATTTGAATCCCATGTATTCAAAGAACTGAAGGATATTATCACGTGGACCTTGGTAAACAATCTGACCTTCTGAAATTAGTATAATATCATCAAACAGTTCAAATGTCTCTGGTGCTGGTTGCAAAAGTGCAACTATCATGGTTAAGTCGAAAACATGAACCATTTGCTTCAAGTAGTTTATAATCTGAAATGTAGTTGAACTATCCAACCCTGTTGATATTTCGTCCATGTAATAAGCTGTAGCCGGTCCAACCAACATTTCACCTGCATAAAAAATCATCCACAAATTCTCAACTTACGAACAGCAAACTTCAAACAAAAAGACTATATCATTACAGCAAGAGTGTTAAATCCTACCAGTTGTCACACGTTTCTTTTGTCCGCCAGAAATACCCCTTCTCATATTGTCACCGACTATTATGCCAGAACATATATCTAATCCAAGAAGCTGTAGCAAAATTGATGGACAGTGAGATCACTGAAACTTAAATTAGGGGGGACAAAAATGCATATGTAAAGATGCCGACCTTAAGAACACAATCTGTAGCCAGACTACTTCTTTTACCCTCCACGGCAATAGCCTTCATGAATGCATCAATGTCAGGGTCAGGTTTAATTCCAGCTTCTTTCTCTCTTCTTGAGAGTTCAGCTAGGAGATTATATCGAGCTCCAGTCCCGAGACACTGAGCTGAAAAGTCCAACGTCTCTCTTACTGTCATCTCCCCAAAATGAAGGTCATGTTGGCTGACATAAGCACATGTTCTTTGGGGGACAAATTCTTTCAACTCATGGCCACAATAAGTGACTTTCCCAGTTGTCTGCACACAACAATCACAATCACACGCCATTATGAATTATTACCAAATTAGGCCATAGATAGATAGAAACTAAACCAAAATCTATCAATAAACTTACCCTCAAATCATCATCAAGTTTTCCTGCAAGTGATAGCAACATTGTTGTTTTTCCTGCACCTGGGGGCCCTAATAGTAGTGTCATCCTGAATATGTACACAGAATCAGGGTGCAATTACAAATACACATAATATTTATGTATGTATAGGCATCCAAAGTAATCACAACTTAGTGAAATATCCTATTTGGACAGAAGGTATACCTTGATGGTTTGACAATCCCACTAATGTCTTTCAGTATAGTCACTTTTCTCCTGTTAGACGGGGCAAGGCGGACTAATCTCAGAGCACCCTATTATCAACCATCACAGACAAAGAATTTGGGTGAAGTTAAAGTGGAAGAATTATACATGTACACAAGAATATATAACTGATGATTTGCCCAACTGTTTTGTCAAGAAAATACTTCCAGCATTCAATGTAATCATTTTAACAAAAGTAATCATTAATTCTCCAGTTTTGTGCAAGGATACATAATTAAGAAGTATACATATATATAGCAATATACCTCAATTACGTTGAGAGTTGCATTCAACAAAGTTGGCAATGCTCTACTTCCCACATATGCCTCTCCCTCCACTGAAAAATTCTCATACCTTACTTCGATTTTCGGTGTGTCAATCCCCACCCTACATATTTAATTTGTTCATAAATAAATGGATTATTAAATAATTGCATGATACTATTTACATGCATATGAATATATGATGATGATGATGACAGTTAACAATCCAAGAAATTATTACGTACTTATCGAGACGATCTCTAAGCCTGCGGAGGAATTTCTCATGGTCCTCGTCAATAAGCTGAAGAATATTACTAATCAACTTCTGTTTACCATCTTTTCCGAGTTTTCGAACGTCGATGTCCTGATAAACGATGCTTCCGTCTTCATGAACTTGGCTTAATAAACCTTTCCGGATCCTATCGTAGGTTGGCAGTCTCTGAATGGCCGCCCATCGGAGCATCTCTTCATCTTCTTCATGATGATCATGCCGATTACAACTAAACGCGTCCGGCGGTACCTGCTGCAACGCGTCCCGGAAAGAAGAAAAACTTCCCCGGTGGCTTCCGATTTCTTCACCCATTAATTAATGCCACAAAAACCGCAAATCGCTTTACTTAATCACAGGGATTTACGTGTTTAAACGAGACAATGTATACGGCAAAAAAAAAAAAAAAAAAAAAAAAAAAAAGTTTTCAAAGATCACGAGTTAAAGATGAAAAGTTAAACGTTTAGGTGGTTGAATGAATTAATACCGCACGGGAACGGGAATTTATACAGGGAATAACAAATTTGCATTGAAATGGATGCTGTCAAAAAAGAAAAGAGAGTGAAATCCGGGAAGCTTCTATTAGCTAAAACGCAGGGAACATTTTGTGTGGGCAGGATCCATATCATCTAGAATCCGCACAGGAGGAGGAGACTTATACGTCATTTTAATCAATATCTATACCGTTTAGGATAACGGAAGAAGAAAATTGAGTAATGACATCTTCATAAGTGACATAACGGTGATCTACACCGTTGATCATAATTAGTTTAATTGATAATGGTATAAATTTAATATGATTAACGGTGTAAATCACTGTTGTGAGGTACAATCGTTGTGCTTCTATTATTACTCAAGAAAAATTACGGGTGATTCTTTTCATACATCCAAGTGATGTGTAGAAGTAATTCGGATACATAATATTTTAAACCAATTACCGTAGATTTTTTTTTTAATGATATAACCGTTATATAAAGATTATATTAAGTAACATAATTATATTTATTTTATTTTAATCTCTCATACACGATAAAAATATGTTATGTTGAAGAGAGTAAAAATAAAAGATTACGAGAATTGTATTATAAAATTTTAACATGTCTGGCCTTTATCTGGCAAATTCTGGCTATAAAATCTTTCCACAACCGTTACATCAAACGTTACATCTTAAAATCCCTCGTTACCGTGTTTGTTTACCACTCCTGTAAAAAAAATCTAGATTACTAAAGAAAGAGTAAACAATCATTGACAGGGTGGGCCCAACATGGGGAGGAAGGCATGACTCCCAGTCAAATTTCTATGTGAAATTATTAGTATACTCCTCTAATAATATTCTAAATTCGTGTATGTATATTATTTCGAACATGTCATTGTAAAATTGCCCTCTAGCTAAATTGGTTAGATGCCTCCTTATTAGTCCTTTTCCCCCTTCTTTCTAGCCTTTTTTGTGTTTTGTTTTTGTTTCTCCCTTTTTAGCCCTTTTTTGTTTTCTCATTTCTGGTCTTTTTTATTTTCTCCCCGTCTTTTTTTTCCTCCTTTCTAGCCTTTTGTTTTGTTTCTCCTTTCCCATTTTTTGGTTTGTAATTTATGTTTTTTCATTTCTTATTATGTAACGTCCCGTTTTGACACCCGAAGTCTTATCCTAGGAAAAACGTTAAGCGACGTATAAAATAAAAAAAATTTCACTTTATACATAAGTCTCTTCTACGTCGTATCGAGTTAATCAAAATGGAAGCAAAAGACTCGGGTAATATTTTTTCCAACATCAAAGAATAGAAACTCAATATCTAAAGAAAGAAATGTAACATTTATTACACTGGGAAACCAAACGAAACCAAAACGTACGAAAACCTCCAAACATATACTAAAAGGAATTACAAAGTTTTCAAAGAAACTTCAGGCCTAAAATGTAAATAAAACAAGAATAAATAAACTCTTCAACTTCGGCATCATAAAACGTCGTCATCAAAGTCCTCCTCGAACTCCGGATTTACCTGTTCGTCTTCTTTCCCCCAAACACATAAATAAACATGCATTTGAGGTAAGTACATAGTAAGAAGTAGAAGCTAAAAATTAACTAAGGCTATTTAACAAATTTTATTATAATAGTTATCTTTATGAGACCGACTCAATCTAAGGTTCACTCCATGCCCATCGACATGTCATGACTATACGTTTCTAGCAGCTTATCTTGGTTACGTCATCACTCAAGGACATTACGCATGGCGTTCATCAGCCTGAAGATATACTTGCTAACTAACGGTGATTAGCACCGTTAGCTCCAGGATCGCCCCAGTATGCGTATACGTCCAATGAATTTCATCCACTACCCTTCAGCCTTTTGAGCCAGTAGCGTTGTTCACCTTTTATGAACGTATCACATCGCCGATATGAAATAGTGTCTAACCAAGAATATGTGACGTTTTATCTTTTACTACACTTATGCAATTATTATTGTGTATTAACTAGCCACCTAAGTGTTTTCAAAGCAATACTCACCTTATCAACTCTACTCCCTCACTTAGACAGCTAGACATCACATCCTATCAAGTACACAGACATTGATGAACTCTAGATCATCAAAGCACAAGCCCTTCCATGCTTTTCCGACGGTCCCGAACTTCAACTCCGTTTAAGAGTACGTCCGGTGCCGGAACCAAACGCATCAGAAACTCAATAGGGGCTTGTTTATGTTTAATTAATGTTATTAGTTCAAGAAACGGCATTTAAAACTCATCTCATAGCTTAAAACATTATAAATAACATTCAACCAGTGTCGGGGGGCGCCAACACTTTTGGCGTGCGCCAAAGTGCATCAGAGAGTTCACTGAACTCTTTGTTCAGGTTCGGGGGGCGCCAAAGCCTTCGGGGCGCGCCAAAACTGCATCAGAGAGTTCACAAAACTCTCTGAACAGGTCAGGAGGGCGCCAAAAGGGCAGGGGCCGCCAAAACTGCCAAAAACTACTCTAATGCAATTTTCTGCACTCTACCGATTTCTACTCAAATCCAAACATGATTTACACGATTTTTCTCATAAAAACACCAGAAAAACATACACTTTATGATCCAAAACAATCCTTAATCTTAAACAACCTTTAGGCATAATCATTGATACAAAAACGCATCAAGAACACAATCTAACCTCTCTAGACCGTAATCAATTTGTAGGAAGAGCTTCTTACCTTATAAGCAAGCAATTCCAACTCAAACATAAATTTGTAGGAAGAGCTTCTTACCTTATCTCGTTATTTGTCATACAGTCTCTATACATAAATTTTTTATTACATGTCTATTAATTCATCATTTTAATCATAAAATTACATAATTAGTCTATTAGACTAACACACATTTATAAGGAGCACATGATGTGTGCGCCTATTAATTTTTCGTATAAACACACGCATGCATGTTGTTAGTATTAAATATACGTGTACTTGTTTATATAAAGATACGCTTATTAATTTTGTAATTTGTCGGTTTTGTAGTGTAGTTTGTGCTCCCGCTGAATTTTTTTCGGATCCGCCACTGATCATTGATTCAAATTTAAGAATAACATACTGAGGAGTCGACACTAAATTTGTAAGTAGATACTTTCAAAATTGATTCTAAACTTTTTTTTTGCTTAAAGCCCACGGTATCCAGAACCCACTGGTCCAACTAATTTGGAGTTTGACCCGGGTCGTGCATGCAGACTCTGACTCTTACATTTTATTTTTATTTTCCCTTAAAAATTGATTCTACGTTTTTTTAAGGGTAAAATGTGCTTATTTTATTACTCGGTGTCCATCTTACAAGCACGAATTACATGAGGCGAGGGAGAAGAATCCCATTCTTTACATCCAACTAGACTGAGACATTCTCTAGATAACAAATGGGCAGGTAAGTTACCTTGCCTTTTGACAAAGGAGAAAGATAAAGAAACAAAGGCAGGCATTAATTTCCGGAAGTCCTCAATGATACTGCCTACATAAGACAAGTCCTCGGTGCGATCCTTGAGGCGTTGGTGTATAAGGTAGGAGTCCCCTTCTAATATAACATTGAAATAACCCCAGGTTAGAGCAGAGACTAGGGCGTGATAAGCAGTGAGAGCTTCATCAACTAGGACATCATAGCTACCTTCAAGTTTCTTGGCAAAACAACGGATTATTTTTCCTTGACTGATGCGTAGTAAGCCATCCACTACTGATGATGATTCACCAAAAGCCGCATCTACATTGAATTTTAGAGACTCAGAAGGAGAGGGCTTCCACTTGATCTCAAGAGGAGGGGTGATGACCAATGTTCGAGTTCTTCGTGATGGCCTCCATATATTCTTCCTCGCTTCACCACGAGAGTGAACTAAGATGGATTGAACTTTCACCATTTTCCTTCAAACAACCATCCGTTTCTAGCTTTCCAGATGTTCCACAACATGCATATGATTCGAACCACTTCTGCTTCATCCACTAATTTAAGAATCTCATCAAACCAATATAGAAGAGAATGGGTTCGAATATTGGAAATATCAATACCAATGCTATATGCTTTCCAGACAGCTCTCAGGATGTCGCAGTCAATGAGGCAGTGCCATGACGATTCCTCTTGGCGCAAACAAATTTGACATTGGCCATTTCCAACTCCCCTGGTGTGCAACCCTGCAGCAGTGGGTAAGGCATTATTGAGAAGTTTCCAAAAGAATGAGTTATGCGCGGTTTAATTTTCAGCTTCCAAAGAGTCGACCAAAGTTTCTTGCTAGACGTTGCAGAAGATGATGCTTCAAGCTCAATATGACGAAATTTCAAGTCATAAGCGAGTTGGTATCCCGTCTTAACCGTATACACCCCATTGCTACCATATCATTTTGTCATCTCTGGGCGTGGGGGAAATAGGAATAGAAAGAATTTTTCTGCCTCAAACGCATTAAAATTTTCTTGAACAACATCTCTTCTCCAAGTACGGTATATAGGATCAATTAGATCACAAACCTTGTGAAAATGACTGCGATTGACATTAGAATGCACGTGAATAGTGGGGAACACATGAAGCCAAGAATCATTTAAGATGTCGATGGTTCCATCTTATGCCATGAGCAAGTAGCTCTTTTCCATGTAGTATACCACGCCAGATAGCAGATGGGTAGCCCGTTAGGGCATTCACACCAGAAGCCCTATCTTTTATCCCTAAAATAATACATATCTCTATTACAACATCTCAATTCAAAACACTCAACAATAGCATCCCTATCTTTATACCATGTATACCATTAAAATAGAGATAGTGCTTTAAAATAGGGATAGTGCTCCACAAATAGGGATACACTGTTCATTGACCCTAAAATAAGGATATGGATGAGGTTTCTGCTGTGGAGGTATTTGAAGAAAATTTCCTCTTTTTATCTTTATTTTAGGGATAGAGCACCGTATAGGGCTTCTGCTACAAATGCCCTTATGGTGGCTCTCAAGAAATCTCTTGAGTCAAAGTATTTCCTTTTTAGAACACGAGCTGCTACTGAATCTGGATGTTGCAGAAGTTTCCACGCCTGCTTCGCTAACAGAGATGAGTTGAAACACTCTAAGTCTCGAAATCCAAGTCCGCCCTCTGCTTTCTTTTTACAACAAGTCTTCCAAGATTTCTAATGAATTTTATCTTTTCCATCCGCTGAACTCTAGAAAAAATGCCTAGTTAATCCCAAGTTTTTAATATATCTAGTATTTTTTCATTTTAAAAAAAAATAGTATATTTTCACCGGCAATTTTATCCCAAATCTGATTATAAGACATTCAAATACTTTCAAATTAATTCTACATTTTAATCACAGGTTTTTAATATGTTTAGTATTTTTCTCATTGGCAATTTCATCCCGATGTGATAAAACATTCAAAATTTTATTTCATGAATGGCGTCTATCAATGTTCAAAAAAAAAAAAAAACAAAGAATTCTGTTTTATCAATAATTAATATGTTTATGAGGAGACGAGGAGGGCACGAGGAAAATGCACTTGACTGCTTGGAATACCATTTGCAAAGCCAAAGAAGATGGGGGCTGGGTTTCCGAAAGCTCAAGGAAATGAACTTAGCATTCCATGGTAAGCTGGTCTGGCAACTTCTGAACAAGAAAGACTCTCTTTGGGTCCACCTTCTTTCGCAAAAATACAAGGAACTTACAGTCAAACCGAAAACTGGGAGTTCGAATATTTGGAAAAGCATATGCAGTTCTCTAGAGAGGCTTGGAAGAAACTGATGATGGTTTTAATCGGAGGATGGAGCCTAAAGGGGAATACTCAGTTAGTTCGGGGCATTTCTTCCAATGCCCAACGGACCAAGTGGATCGATCGGCGAAAAGATATGTGGAAAGCAGCCTGGAAACTGAAGGGTCCATCAAGAGGTACACTGCCAGTAAGTGATTTACTTTTTAAGAGGCATGTTAGCACTTCTGTGATGTGTAAGCTTTGTGAGAGTGAAGCTGAGACGGCATTACATGCCCTACGGGATTGCGAGTGGGCGAGATCAGTATGGTGCCAATGTGTCCCAAGGGAAGACTGGGGGAAATTATTTGGAGCAAGGTCGATCGAAGAGTGGGTTCGACTCAACCTATTGAATACAAGAGACGCTAGTTTTAGAACATGTAGATGAAAATATTTGTGGCGAGAAATCTCTAGCGGGATTTGGCTATGGAGAAATAGATAATATCACGAGACGATTGGGAGAGACCACTGGCGTATGTGTTCGTTGCGAGTGCACTTGACAGAGTTAGAAATCTCCGGCTAGCCTGGAGGATAGATTAAATTGGTAGATTTAATAACTTTTTTTGCAGTTTAATTTTGATGTAATACCGAACAACTATTTTTTTAATGCCTAATGACCTTAGAGTAATAAAGAGATCGTTTCTTAAAGTAAAAAAATTAATATGTTTATGAGGACTTCTAATAATACATTTGTGTCGATTCGAAAAGAAAATACATTTGTGAAATAATTTCAAAAATGGATTGTATCATTAAGAACATTTACATTATTTCCATCCATAATCAGATCATAATTTTCTTTCGAGTAATGATACGTATACAACGATTGCGTCACAACGAGTGATACAAATACAGGCACAACGATTGTGGCACAACGAGTAACACAACAGTGATCTGTATCGTTATTCATATTAGAATTACATAATGATCAATTTAAATTCATTATAATCAATTCTCATTAATTGTGCCTATTAATACTTAATAGGGAATGACGCAGTGCCACAATAAGTAGGGAGTACTGTATAATAAACATTTTTTCTTTGCAAAACAGTATATAATAAACATTTAATCACGTCATATATTTTTCAAGGCAATAAAAATATTATGTGGTGACCTGCGGAAGGCAGAGGGACTTGACCTAGGTAATGTCTTTTACCCAATTCCTTCATGTATTGCTCATCTCTTCACTCTTTTGCTAATTTGAATGTCCAGTTCATGGTTATGAAAGACTATAATTCACATTATTCTTACTTTATCTTTACTAATGAATATAGAAAAACGAATTAAAAACATCTGAAATTATAATAAAAAAAAAAACCTAAAATACCAAAAAATATATATATATATATATATATATAAAGAACTTAAAGAAAAATAAGAAACAAAAGCTAACACCCCGATAATGGAAATATGGAATGTATAACTAACTTGTGTAACTAGACATATATAAGACAATAAGGCGGAAGTCATTTCTATTCGATTGTCTTTATAAGAGAATTCGTTAAAAGAGATAAGTTATCTGGTAAAAAAAAAAAAGAGAGTTAAGTTATTTCATACTATTCAAGTTATAACTCTTGACAATCTAACCAAGTATATTAGTTAAACAACTTTGTTCAGATGTTATAATGTACGGCTATGTAACTACGTATATTTTTTTATACCAGAAACGAAAGGATTCATTAGAAACTAAAAAAAAATAGAAACAATACACCCGGACAAAAGCCGGGAAAAAGCAGAACTAATTCTGGATCACTACCGGCCTAAAGCCGGACAACAGCCAGCAGAAACGAAAGGAAAAAAAGGTCATGGGAAAAACTCATTTCCACCAAATTCACCGCCGATAGGAGACGTGATTTGAGAATATAATCTGAGTTAAACATTTATCATAGCTTCTCTAAACTTATAATAAAACTAAAACTAAAACAGCAAACCGGAAAATCCGACAAATTCCGACCCGATCCAAAAACATAAAACAACAGATTAAACAACACTGTCCAAACCCAACACAACCTCCACCCGGCCGCCAAGCCACCAAGGAAAATAGCCACCGGTACACAATAAGTTCCAAGTTATTTTGACAAATGAAATCGGACCCTGTCAACTCTTCTAGTGACCTCCGTTAATGAAAGGCGCTCAATTTCGTTAGTTTTATCGATAGGAAGGTAACCGTTACTCTACATAGAAGATGGATTGGCATTCCATAGATAGGAGTTATAACAAGTGCTTTCGTAACTGTCGATGCTGTGCAACACATAAGATTAACTAGTTATGTATATAAGTTATAATAACTATATAAATCGACATTTTTATTTTTATAAATGAACATTTTATTTTATTAATTAAGAAACAAATTTCCGTAAAAAAGACCAACTAGAACAGCGAAACCCTGCCTCATTAATCAATATAATTTCTACCGGCAAAATCTAATTAAAAAAATCCAGTAAAAAAATGGTACAATTTTCATGATTCTTATCTTACGACCCTTAAAAGGGAAAAAGAAAGATACATAAAAGAATAAGCATGTCCCTAGCTACTCTGTGGCGGATTCAAAAAGTTTTTCCAGTAGGGTTATCGGACTGTAAAACTATATTTTCTATTTAAAAATTTGTTACAGCGGAGTCATCGGAGTCTAAAACTATATTTTTACCAGCAAAACGACAATTTTTAACATTAAAACTATATCGTTTTAATACTATAAAAAAAAATTCCGGATCTCGGTAGGGATACACATAAATCCGCCGCTGCAGCTACCACCATAACCAACAAAGCTGATCTTCAGCACTTTATGTAAAGATTGTACATAGAGTTCTTCCAAACATGAAATCCTTTTACTTCTTCATATGAGAACCCTAATAAGAAGACCCTGAAAAAGTTTCCTCCCTCGTCTCCCTAGCATTCCGGACAAAGTCTGATGTTCAGAACCTAATTACATTGACCTTGCAGATTGGAAAATATAACGAATCTGATTTAGCGGATATGAATCAGAGGATAGCGGAGAAGAAATCGAGTAATTGTTGTTCGGTTGATTGATGTGTAGGATAGCGGAGAAGAAAGCAAGTAATTGTTGTTCGATTGATTGATGTGTTTTAGAAATATACGGAATATCTTCAACAACAAAAAAAAGTACGGAATATGAAACAGATTCTAAGTACAATATGATATATAATAAATCCACAGTAATGGCATTTTTATATGCAGCAAGAAGCACCTCGAACCATTATATTACTCGATGCTCAGAATTCATTCTTATAAAGATGATACGTATAAAATAAATTTATTTTCCCAATACTATTCTCATGTGAATAGTAAAGATGTTTCGAAAGTGAGAGTACAATAAGACAAAGAAAAGGACAAAAGTAGAATTGATCCTTTTCCTTTGCTGCGGAGTGATAGATGAAAAAAGGTTGATTCTTTTATACCCAAAAAAAAAAAAAGTCACCCCTAGTTATTTATTTATTTATTATCTTTTAATGTTGCAGATTTCTTTTGAGATATACAAAACTACCACCCCATGTATCTCACAGTTTATATAGGAGAAGTTATAGATATACATAGAAAAAGTCAAGCATATATTAATTTAGATATTAGGATTATTTAATTTTAATGTATACCACAAAAAATAATATAAGATTTAATATCAAAAAATAATATATGATTTAATATCTCCTCTATTGTTTTTTCCCATTAATTTGAGAATACATTTTTTATAATTAATTCACTGTTGATAAAATTCAAAAACAAAACGTGGGGCTTTGATAAAGAATCAATCAACCAAACACGATTTTCTCGGTATAAAGATGATACGTTTTATTTAATTATATCTTGTTTGATATAATTCCGAAGAATCCTGACAAGTTTCGGTCAATGTATTTCATATATCATCATCAATCACGTAGTACAATATTTATAGCCACTGTCTGCAGGGCTTCTACATCTAAACAAAATATCCAAACTATCCTTACTAATTTAATACACTAGTATAAATATTTTCCATAACACATAATATTTTTCATATCGTAATACCCCCCTCAAGTGGGAGCGTGAAGATCTCGAACGCCCAACATGCGTAACAAAAACTCGAATTGTTGCCGACCCAACGCCTTCGTAAAGATATCTGCCAATTAATGATTCGTAGGAACATACGAAGGAAGAATCAAGCCATCCATGATAGCATCACGCACAAAATGACAGTCTGCCTCAATATGCTTCGTGCGTTCGTGAAACACTGGATTCTGCGCAATATGAAGTGCCGATTGGCTATCACAAAAGAGTCGTATCCCAGGGGGTGGCGGACCCGAGCTCAGTCAGTAACTGTTTCAACCACTTCAATTCACACGTAATCTCCGCCATAGATCGATATTCCGCTTCGGCCTTCTAGGATATAGGCGAAAGACCAAGAAAAACAAACCAAATACTCAATGAACGTCAGGTAAGAGGCAACTCGCCCAATCAAAATCGCACCAACCCTCGAGAGTAAGAGAACTGTCAGACCGTAGCAAGATACCTTGTCCGGGATGTTTCTTCTAATATCGAACCAGACTCAAGGCTACCTCCCAATGATCAACCCGAGGTGCCTGCATAAATTGAGACAACACATGAAGAGAATATGCCAGATCGGGTCGGGTAACTCCGAGATATATAAGACGCCCAATCAACCGACGATATGGCCCTGGATCACTCAACAACGCGCCAAAAGCAAGAGCCAACTTGTGATTCTGCTCTATCGGAAAATCAGCCGGCTTGCTCCCAAGTAAACCGGTTTCATGAATAATGTCAAGGGCAAGGCATTTTATTTCCACCGTTTACTAATAGGTTATGAAACACATATACCATATGCATAATGTCACTTTTGGTTAATTTAAAATAATGCATAGATGATTATAACACATTTTTAGCCATCGTGTTTCTTCATTTTCTCAAAACCATCGTCTATCTTTCATTGTTATGATAAAGATAAGCTCCTCTATGTATTCGTTTTTGTTACAATTAATAGACACCCATATGGTTTATTGTTATCATAAATACATCTATGTATTGTTTTTATTACAATATACAACTCTATATATTTGTTTTTGTTACGATAAACATCCCGTTAGAAATATATATAACACATGAACTACACAGAGGAGAAGACATTTAAAACAAAAATCGCCGAGGAAGCAAATAAAGTAGCAACCCAGAATGAGTGAAAAACACTACAAAAAAGCATAAGTAAACAAGGCAGACCGAGAATTAGAAGAAGATGAAACAAGAATAACAGACGCCACGAAATATACATATAAGGGAGCATAAGGATTATAGAATTTTGATGACACAAATAAAATTTCACTTATTCTTACTAGCTTAGCCATATCTTAATCTATCTATTCATTCTTTTTTCATCATTGTAGAAAGAGTCCAGACCCCAAGACTAAAAGATCCTGGGTTTAAATTTCTATCAATTACATGTAATATTGTTTCCCTTCTAAAAGCAACGGAAAGTCGATTCCGAGATCTAAAACCGACTACAAAATGGTTGATTGTCATTTGTCATTGTGATGCCACGACAATAGGTTTGATGTGGTGCTATGAGTAATAATATAACAATAGGCAACAAATTCGAGCTCGTTGTGTTAGTACTTGTTGAAAAATAATTTGTCAAACAACAAAGACAACCCAGAACATGAAGAAAAAACGTCTGCAACAATAACAACATAAAATACAAACAACAATAATAACAAAGTGCTAAGTTAAGTTCAAAATAAATCTAGGTCGAAATACGCTATTGCGTTATCTTTAGAGAGTAAAACGCCCTCACCGCATTGGTAAATTATTGATAGTGCGTTGTTTTCCCAAAATTCAACAACCCGTTGCATTTTCGTGTGCACCGTGAAGCACCCGAACTACTATATTACTTAATGCTCAGAATTCTTATAAAGATGATACGTATAAAATAAATTTCTTTTCCGAGTACTATTGATTCTCATGTGAATAGTAAAGATGTTTTGAAAGTGAGAGTACAATACTTTCTTTTAAAAAAAAAAGTGAGTACAATAGGACAAATGTACAATTGACCATTTTCCTTTTGCTGCCGAGTGAAGATAGATGAAAAATGGTTGATTCTTTTATACCAGAAAAGAAAAAGAAAAAAAAACCTCACACAAACCTTTTATTTATTTGTTGTCTTTTAATGTTGCAGATTTTTTGAGATATACATATAAAACTACCACCTCGCAGTGGTTTTATGGTGGTCCAGGACCACCATGTCATACTTGTCCACCAATGAAATGTCTTATAAGAAGGGTAAAAACGTCAATACATGGAATTTATATTTTACACAGTGGGCCCTTGTGTTATTTGTCATTTTTCTATTGGTCCTGGATCACCAAGTCATCATTGGTCCAGGACCATAATAAAATTTCCCCATCCCGTGTATCTCCTAGTTTATAGGAGAAGTTATAGATATACGTGCCCACTGATAGATGAAAAACGGTTGATTCTTTTACTAAAAAAAAAAGAAAAGGAAAACACTCACACAAACCTTATATTTATTATCTTTTAATGTTGCAGATTTTTTGAGATATACTCTCTCCGTCTCAAAATATAATTTCGTTTAAATTTTTTTACACTTATTAAGAAAGTTAGTTAAATTTGTTATGTGTCAATAATTTTAATTAAAAAAAGACTAAAATGACATTTTATTGGTATTAATGCAAAATAATAATAAGTGGTTCAGTATATAATAAATGAGGTGTAGAATGAAAAAAATGTAATAAATGCATTATTGGTTTTCTAAATAGACTTACACTTTGGGACAAACCAAAAAGCTAGAAGAACTTATATTTTGGGACGGGGGTAGTATTAAACTACCACCCAGGCACCACATCAAATCTACCTGAAACACCACATCAAGGTTTAAAAATATACATGAAATGTGATGTCTTTAAGGACAATGGTGGATTTAATATGGTGCCCTTTAACCTTAAAGCCCCTTTAAATAAATATAATTATTTAATTTTAATGTATACCACAAAAATTAATATAAGGTTTAAAATCAATTAATAATTCCAACAATCCCCTTGTTGATTTTAAATCTTATTTTTTGAAAACCAAACTGACCATATTATACCGTGTAATCTTATTTTTTGAAAACCAAACTGAGCATATAATACTGTGTAATATGTGTAGGTACCTCTCGGGTTTGAACCTTCACTTTGTGAAAATAAATTACCATTTATAAAACAATAGAGACATAAATGTCTTGAACTATGTTTCATATGACTAGATGGTAACGCATAACAGACCACGGTATGAGTAAAAAATTGTGGTTCCATCAGTGGTGCGCTTTACGGTTATGCGCAGAAATCTTGTATCATGAACGTCATTAGAGAGTAGCTCACACCCCCACAGTGGCGTTTCCACCACCACGTTCACTTAGGTGAATCCTCCAATGGTGAATTGTGACTAAACACCCCGCAAAAATATGTCATTGGACTCATTAATAGATAACTCAACCTCAAACGTCACATAAAGAGCACTAACCATAATAATGAGATTCGGAAAATTTCCACAATAATAATTTTATTCGTGCTCTTCCAACTCACCCCTTTAACAGTTTCGTTTTTACCCGTTGAACTTCGTTCATAGGATCTCCATACCTCCGAAGATGGGTTTCCACTGTGGTGATTTAGTTAGTATGTTCCAATCCCATTCCCTCGATGTTTTTATAATTTGCTGACGCGTCAGTCTTTTTGTACGGATCCGTATTGTTGTTTCCAGACTTGATAAAATCCAGGCAAACCAGAGCTTGATTTCACTTGTAAAAGCTATAGTAGTTAGTAAGTTTCAGGATCAACGACGCAATGCTAACTTGTTACATCATCCCTTCATCCACCTCGGTTCTTCACATAAACATGAACCATTGCACCACAATATATAACAACGACACATTTCAATATATATATATATATATATATATATATATATATATATATATATATATATATATATATATATATAACAACGAACGCTTTATCAACGATTTACATGAGGACACTCTCAAGGATGACATGACACTTGTGAACCTCCATCCCAAAAACCAAATCATTTTCAGGAAACAAACGCCCGGCACGTGAAAATTAATTTTCATGTGTCGAGCGCAAAAAAAATCCTTTATTTCATGAACGGGACATCACAACAGTAGGTTTGGATGTGAGCTTGGAGTTCTTTCCATAAGAAACAAGATTATCAAAAACAAACAAGTTCTATTCTCAATGATGTTTTGCTATGCTTTTGCTAGTCTTTGGTGTGTTTTGCAACATTATTGTGATATCCGGCTACATTTTGATATACTTGTTGAATCAATTTCTATGATATTACGTCGTGACAATAACCAGACACAAAACAAAAGCCTCAATATCCTTAATATATATCCACTGCTCCATCAATAATTGTGTTGATCTTCTTTGTTTATATGTTTATTTCTAATATATTTAAAAAAACATGTGCCTTATTGCAAATGAATACAAATAACACTTATTAAAAAAATTGTTAAACCCTAACAACAAGAGTCCCCACTCTCTGTCTCATGAGATGAGCGGAGATATTAATCAGATAACCTAATGACTCAGAGTCATGTGAAGTCGTTCTTTTACAGGGTTCGAATATCCACACTCCAACACCAGGTTCAGCTGTCCTGCCCCCAATTTTTTAACCACTAGTCATTGTCCAGGACAAATATAAATAAAACTTATTACTAAGAGTCTTTGTAGTAGAATTGTTTTAGATGTAATGCATATTATAGAAAGGAAAAATCAATTAATCAGTTACGTATCCCATTTAAAATTGATGTACTGCTCTTTTCTTACGTTAGATGTTTACTTTTCTTTTTTGACCGGTTTTTGTTACTTTCGGTTAGCATATTATGGTACAACCTATACGGTCCTTGTACCGAACGTCATTACTATTAGCCATATATTTTTATTCTCTTTTTCATAACACAACACCTATTGTGTCTGGGAGATAATGAAAATGGAAAAGAAGAATACTCTTGTATCTGATTGCAATTTCATTGGAGGCGTATAGGTAATTTAACACATAAGGGCTATTTAATGTAATTACAATATTGCTACTCAAGTACGTTATACCCTAGCGGTTTAAATACTAGCAATTACCACACAAATCTACAGCTCCGATATTTTTCTTCCCCTCCACCATTGTTTTTTTCTTCCCGTTAATTTAAGAATACATTTTTTATAACTGGTTGTTGATAAAATTCAGAAACAAAATGTGGGGCATTGATAAAGAATAAATCAATCCAACTGTTGGATTGATTTATTCTTTATCAATACCCCACATTTTGTTTCTGAATTTTTTATCAACAGCCAGTTATAAAAAAATTATTCTTAAATTAACAGGAAAAAAACAATCAAAGAGGGGAAGAAAAATACCGGAGATGCAGATTTGTGTGGCAATTGCTAGTATTTAAACAACTAGGGTATAATGTACTTGAGTAGCAATATTGTAATTATATTAAATAGACCTTCTTACATATAGTGTTAAATTACATATAAGACTCCGATGAAATTTGTACTGAGATACAAGAGTATCATTCTTTTTCATTTTCATTATCTCCCCCACACACAATAGGTGATGTGTTATGAAAAAAGAGAATAAAAGTAAATGGCTATTAGTAATGTCATTCAGTACAACGGTCGTATATGTTGTACCATAAAATGCTAGCCGAAAGTAACAAAAAACCGGTCAAAAAAGAAAAGAAAAAATCTAATGTAAGAAAGAGCATTACATCAATTTTAACGGGATACGTAAAGGTTTAATTGAATTTTCCTTTCTATAATATGCATTTCATTTAAAACAATTCTACTACAAAGACTCTTACATTTAAAACAATATAACATAAAAGTGTGGAGATGTAATAGTTCCATGCTGCGCTACAAAACATGTTTCACCAAGAACTAACATGTTTTAGCTTTTAGACAAGTCAAGTACGTATTTTAACGTTTAATCTAACCACTTAAGTTGATTGCACATAAAAGGTTTCCTAAATACCACTAGACCTAAGACCAACTCTACATTACGCTACTCAGCACATTGCACAGAAATATTAGAATCTAATTCAATACCCACGAGGCTAAGAAATAAAGCTTTCGGTGATCCTGAGTTTCTTCCCGCAAAGGGTCTCCACAAGGTGCGGAGCCGAATCCACCAGAAACCGAACCCTTAACTTCGCCATGTGACAAGCAAGACATTGATCTCAAGTCAACGTCACGTAAGGCAAATGTAGAGTGTTCCTCCCGTGAGACACGGTGCGGAGCCAAAGCCACAAGAACACATACACCTGACTTTACAACATTCCACATAACTCTCTATTCCATTTTTGCCTAGAAAATTAGCAACACTCTAGGATAGACTTCCATGTTTTCTTCACCACTTTGAACACTAAATCTACTCCAAATTCATACAAAAATAAAACGAAAATTATTCTACAACATGCTTGTAACATTATACTAGATCTAGACACCAATATAACATGAAATTCATGTTAAAGTGATATGAAATTACTCTAAAACATGCTTGAAGTAAAAAAACCTATAAACTTTGAATCCAATACACTTCTAACACTTACAACAATCAAATCTATCATTTCTACAAGTCATTGGCAAGATTTAAAAGCTACTAACAACTAAAGATTCAGTTGAACACTCATTTACCTCAAATCTTTTGAAGAAAGATGATATTCAAACTTGAATCTTCAAGAACACAAAGAACACTTCAAGAACATCACTTGAATCCTAGATCTACAAGCAAAGCTCCAAGAATCTAAGCAACCCCTTCAAATCTACCACCAAAACAAAGTTCTACCATAACTACAAACTTTAAAACATCAAAAAGTTAAGAAAAAACCTAAGAAACTTTATAGATCTAGAAAATTGGGCTCTCGAAACTCTTATCCGATCGAAGAGAAACTTATATCAAAATTAAGCTTTCATCAATGGAAGTATGTTTGTGCAATTAGTTTATGATTTCGACGGTTGAATTGATCGGAAAAGTAAAATTTCTTTCTTCTCCTGCTCTTTTCTTTCCTCTCTTCCTTTCCTCTCTTTTTCTCATGAAGCTGCCGACCCCTTGGTTTTAAGAATGAGAATAACGGTTTTGTGTAAAAGGTGGATATATATAGAGGTTGGTGCATTTACCTTTTTGCCCTTTCTAAAAGTTACACTTTTAATATACCGTAAATACTCTTTAATATTTATCTTAACACTATTTATTTAATTAAAACATAACATATTAAAAATATCGGGTCACACAAATTTGTAAAAAGACTTTTATACCTTTTACGGATAAACGAGTATCACATATGAAGGGCTATTTAATGTAATTACAATAGGGGGAATTGAAAATATATACCTTTGGGTAAAAATAGTTTTTTTATATACCATTATTTTTAAGTCTTCTGGCGATATCCTCAATGGGACGGGCGATTTGACATTCGGGACGTGATATAATATCATGCGCGGACGGGTTATTTTTCATTGAAGTCGACAAAAATAACACGCCCTCCATTAAAATTTTCACTTCGGTCGTCTTAAAAACGCGTCCTCGAAATTGTTTTGTTTTTTTTTTTTTTTTTACAATTAAAAACATCGCTTTCTTCACGGAAGAAATTATTTGGTCAAAAGCTTCGACCCGGCAGCAATGGTGGCAAGGAGCTGCATCTTCTTGATAACACGTCTTGAGCAATTTTCACACATTCGGACTAAATATTACGGCTGTCGTTTTTTTTATGTATATAACAAAACACACTAAATATCACGACATTGAACGTCAGGTCTCAAAAGTTTCGACCTGGGATTTTAATGGCAGAAAATTATAGACAAATTACTCCTTCATCCTCCCTCCCACTTCTTCCCCTTATATGTAAATTAACGACATAATCCCTCCACCAGCTGAATCTTCTTTCCGCAATATTTCGAACTAATGGTTTGGGGAAATAAATTGACATTGGATTGGGGAAATGCTGTAAACGGATACTTTGTTGATGAAGGAGACAAGTACGGAGGGATTAATATGTAAATTGACATGAAGGGAATCAAGAAGATGCAGCAAAAAAAAAAAAAAAGAATTTTTAGCCGTCCGAAGTGATAAAATTTAGTGGGACGTGTTATTTTAGTCAAGACGATGAAACATAACCCAAATTTCACGACAATATATCCCGTCTCCGAATCTAAAAATTCATCCTATCGAGTATTTTGATAGGGTTATTCTTGTAGTTAATTAAAAATAAGCAGACATAAAACAAACTATTTTTATCCAAAGATATATATTTTAAAATTTCCTCATTACAATATTGCAACTCAAATACATTAGGTATAAATACTAGCAATTGCAATACAAATTTATAATATTATATATGCTACCTCTTTTTATCCGATGGAAAATAGAGTGACACGACTACTAAAAGGCAACACTTTACTTTTCTTTCAGCTTTTTCCTCAATCGCAATTGCTTTGCAGTGCATCATTAATGTGAACAAGTACCCCCCTCTCTACCTCTCCCCCACACTCTCTCTCTATATATATTTTCTTTCTTAAAAATTGAGAATTGAGTAATACAGTGCTTCGGGATATTTTTCGCTGCACACGATAATATCAACGGGTTGACGCGCAGCAGGCTGAACAACACACTGCTTCTGTTTTGGCGCGTGCTAAATGCCCTTAGCGTGCGCTAAAATTGCTTGGAACATCCTGTCAACAATCTGCTCCCTCTTGACATGCGCTAAACCTTTTTGGCGCACGCCAAAAGGCCGAAACTGCTCCAAACATGCAGTTTTCTACACTATACGATTCCCAACTCATTCCAAACATTTTTTTAGCGTTAAAGTACCAACAAAACAGCTGCAAATCAACACCAATACACCACTAAACTAACACCAAATATTATTAAACTTAAGAATTCAATAGGAAGACCCTCTTACCTCAAATCCAAAGCAAAAGCAATCAAACATTATTAAACTTAAGAATACAATAGGAAGACCCTCTTACCTTAAATCCAAAGCAAAAGCAAGCAAATTTAACGCAAAACAACCCCGACTCTTGAACTTCTCAACCAAAACCTAATTGATCAACAATTAAACCTAAGTTAATTGTGATCAAAGGTTTCTTAACAATCTATTCTATGAATTAAAGGGTTTAGAACAACGAAACTTGATCAAACTTGAAGATAATCAAAACTATGGCTTAAACTGTTACTTTATCAAAACTCCAACCTTTTGGTATCAACACGCACCCCTTCTCCCGCTGATTCCAATTCTGTATTTGATTCTGAAATCCAGCACGAACTTGATGAGAAATTTTGGAGACTCCTTCCTTATGTTTTACTTAGTTTTCTGCTTTCTTTTCTGAAGGGAGTTCGAATTTGGAAAACGTATTCTGACAATATAAAACTTCCTTAGTTAATGGGGAGTTTTGTTCCTCATTAACTCCCATATTTATTTCCTTTTAAAATTTCTTTTGGCTTTACCTTTTTTATAACTTAAATCCTTTAATTATAAATATAATATTCAAATTTTTGTAAAAATACACGCCTGTCTTTTTTCAAAAAACCAGAATATTACAACATTATGTCGTACTTCTCTTGGCTAAAGAAGGTATCCATCTTGTTGGATGTGTGGATGCATTCCTCTTTTGCATAATGTGATTGATGAATGAAAAACTATAGTTTCAAAAAAAAAAGGATAAAACAAAGTAAATATGATTTACTTATTTTATGTGACATTAGGTTGCATGAAAAGGAATTTCCTAATGGACTATTTAATTAATTGGATTAAGGAAAGCTTACTGTTCTCCAAAAAAAAAAAAAAAAAAAAGCTTACTGGGCTTGAAAATGTCCATTAAGAATTAAAGGTAATTAAATGACAAATCATTTTAAAAATTCTCTATTAAGACTGAATAAAGGGTGTTATCCAAACAATTTGTTGATGACTGTCCCTTTAAGGTGACCTACTTCGGACCGCTTCAAGGATCACACATGCCATTTTAAAGGAATCCGTCTTAGAGCATGTTTGTTAACAAAATTAAGTATTTATTCTAAAAAATTTAAGTGGTGACTATACTAAATGGTGTTTGATAACATTTCTCTGTCCACTTATCAAAATCAGATGATCTAAAAATTTCTCCAAAATTTTGTATAAACTTGTAGACAAACCCGGTCCGTGCAATACAAGAGAGAACATAAAATCCGAAAATAAGTTTTAAAAGAAAATGATATGTTAAGAAATTGGTGTGTTTATATTTAAAGCGTATGGTGAAGTAATATAAACATTGTGAGTGCTTAAGATTATTATGTTTAATGTAAGAATAGTGAATAATATATTGCAGTGATAAGAGGTCCACTTGTCTGATGTTCATTCCCATGTAAATAGTCTTGCACTTGAAACATATATTTAATGTAAGAACAAATACTTTTTTTTTTTTTTTTTAAGGGAAAAACTTCTTTGTTAGACTTTATCCGCCATACAAGCTGAGATAACATGCATATGAGGAGATAAAGCCCATGTTTTGTTTCCTACCAAACTTACGTCTTCCTTAGCTAAAACGTGAGTTAGGATATTACCCGACCTTTTTTACAAAAGAGAATTCAAAATAGGAAAAGCATAAAAGCATATTGCGACAGTTTTCGATGATGCTTCCCATCTGTGATAAATCTAGAGCATCCGAGTTAAGTTTTTGAATGATTGTAAGAGAATCTCCCTCGAAAATAACATTAAAAAAGCCCCTTAAAAAAAAAAAAAAACAAAAAAAAAAAAACCTGGGACTCCACCACATCATGTCCACATAACTGCCAAAATTGAAACCTTCCCAACAGGCAACAATGGGTCACCAAACACCAACATAGCACTGTGACAATTGACAAACCGGGTAGTATGAAATTCTATTGAACATGCAAAGCCAACACTCAAGCAAGGAACAAAGCGTTTAATCTCATAGCAACACGTACAATAACACCAATTCAAACCAATGATTATTATAAGTAAAACCCAAATAATACAGAAAAAGTATATCCTTCAAAATCTTTATAGAAAGAGAAACACTTTTAAATAACTCATTTTCTGCCCTTCAATAACTACAATGGACTATAAAACAACTGGTCATATCCCCGAAATGAATTCAATATTTCTAATCAAATAGGATAATCTGGTCATCAGAATTGAAGAACATTAAATATAGCAATTCTTTTTGTTGAAATTACTGAAGACGGGACTTACTAAATTTTGTGAAGATAAACAAGTAGGTAGCTGGTGATCATGAGCCTTTACTTGTGTAAGAAATGTCACTTGTGTATCCACTTTCCACATGATAGTAGTCCTTGCACTATGCATCACATCATCAAAAAATCGAAAGAAAAAAAGAACACTTACAACAAGAGAGACAGAGAAAATAGTTGGATTGATCTTTGTCGTCTCCAGTTATCTTGCTCTCCTCCAGTAGTTTCTTCTCCAATGATCTCTTCTTGACCATATTGGGTGCCATTACACATGAAGTTCCCTCAAATCATATGTGACGCCTGCTTCAGGATCTGAAAGACTTATCCGTCGAAGAACGCGGCGTCGCATATATTAACTTTTCATAAATCAAAATTAATATATACATAAGCCTCGTAACAATCAATCACAGTAAAAGCGGAATAAATTAAAACTAAGGATAACTCGGAAAAAGAATGTCAAACGGCAAACAACGGATCACCAAGTCCCAAAATCTATGTATAAGAAAACTGACCGACAAAACAACGAAATAAATATTGTTGTGACTTATTACATCCCAAATGAAACTGAAAAGATACTAAAGTCTATCTCCCTAAAACTGAATAATAAATTGCATAAAGTAAATGTCCAAGTCATCGTAACTTTATAGCTCAAGCGTCGGCTCTGTCAACTCTGTCGTCATAACCAAAATCATCATCATCCTGATAACCAAGGACGGAACTAACTTAGGGGCTGAGCGGGGCTAAGCCCACCCAGCCCTTTTTATTTTTTTCTATATAGTATATATGTCTAGCTCACTAAGTCATCAGCCTGCTAGATAATTAACCTTACAGCCACTAAAAGTATATGTTATAACAAAAAAAAAAACGATTCCATTGACATCACACGTTTATTTCCGACCCACGGTCATTTCAAACACTCAAAATATTACTTCAAGCACCGCAATTATTTTTTATGAAAATAATGTGAGTGGTACCTGACGTTTAAAAAATAGCGTCAGTGATGATAGTGACGTTATAGTTACAGAAATGTCACTTGTGAGTAACGTCAGATCCAATGAATTGACACCGGAGTTAACGTTTGTAGTGTGGTGCGGGAATTAAAAAAAAATCGACACCAGAGTTAACGTTTGTAGTGTGGTATCATAAGTAAAAAAAATACATCATAAAGTATAAATAAATTAGTCGTTTATAGAAAATTATGTCGTATAAATAACATTGAAAAAAAATTTCTCAGCCCACCCGACAAAAATTTCCTGACTCCGTCCTTGCTGATAACCACCTTCTCGGGGTGGGGACAATAAAGAGAGAAGGGGTAAGCACTTACGTACTTTGTAAAGGGTAGAAGAAACGGTTACACAATATACATATATAACATACATCGAGATAAAGTCTACAATCGCTACCATATAGGTTGTAACAGTAGAGCTCACTCACCCTCTACTAGCTCCGTAGTACATCTTTGCACAAGTAAGCTTTGTTACATCAATATCAAAGGACACTACGCACGGTGAACAACTGCACCGCAACACGGTAAGCACCTCGAGGGCAAGGGCTTAGGTCCCCGTGAGGGAGTCACACACATCCTTTGGCATCAGACCAAGTAGAGGGGTGTAAAAATCCATGCTAAGAAGAATAGACGTGCCTCACCAATGATATCGACATTTTAGCTTTTAGACAACCACATATGTATTTACGAATTAAGTTCTAACCACCTGATTCATTCACATAAAAAGGCTTCCTAAGGACTTCTAGTCCTAGACCACTAATTATGCTACCTATCACATAGTAAAAAGATCAATGACTACTAAGTCAATGTCTCACAAGGCCTAAACAACGCCTTCTGGTGCTCCCACCTTCTCCACGCAGAAGGTCTCAGTTGTGGTGCGATTTGATACCCAAGGCTACCAGAAGTCGATGTTAGACATTGTCAATTAACATATAATGTTTCATAAGAACATACAAGTCACGTCATATCGTGTAATACACATGAAATCACATAATTAATACAATACATGTTTACTGTAATATACACCACACTTGCACTGTAACCATTACACATGTATAGTACCTTGTTGTACATATCTTTTTAGTATATAAATTAAATAAATTTACTTACCGTTCATAATATCTATTAAATCAACTATACTAATAATTTATTTACTTTCCTGGAAACAGAATGCATATATATAACCCTTTTTTGGAAATAGAGAATATATATATATATATATATATATATATATATATATATATATCCCTTTTTTTTTCTTTCTCTTTTTTCTTTTTCTTTCCCCTTCTACCTGGAGCTGCTTCATGTAAATAATGCCTGCAAATTGGCACATATATTGCGTTCCCTCCTGTCTTTACCATTTTTTAGAAGAAAAGAAATAGAAAATAAAGAAATGATCAAACTGTTTTTTTTTTTTTTTTTTTTTTTTTTTGGGAATGAGAGAATGACATAAATATTTCATCAATTGAGTAGAAGGACAGATTTTGAAAGCTTTTGCATAAATAATAAAACTATTTATTCACTTTCAAAATTCACTGTGTTGAAATTCATTGTTTAAATTCACCGCAAAATTCACCGTCGAAATTCACTAATTTTTAAAATTCATTGTTTAAATTCACCGATTTTCGGGATTCTCTCATTCAAATTCACTGCTAAATTCACCGATTTGAGATTCACCTTAGGAGAGATTCACCGATTTTCGGGATTCACTTGTTTGTCATTCTTGCTATAAAAATTATGCAGTTGTCATTCTCTCTATAAAAAATATGTATCTGTCCTGTTACTTAAAAATATTCCAGATTGTGCCATTATCCCTAATTTCCATTTTTTTTCCCTAAGACTTTAGTTGACTCCAAAGTAGTACTTCTTATTTTTATATTATTATTTTCTTTCCTTCGGCAACATGCAGCGGCTACTGAGAGCAAGTCAGGGCCGGTCCTCGCTTTTTTTTTGGCTTAAGACCAAGTCTCCGAATTGGGCATTTTATTAGAAGTTTTTATTAAATTTTTTTAAAATGTTAGATATTTTTTCATAAATAAATATTTTGGTTATCATTTACATACGAGTTCTGTGTCATTAATGTTATCCTCAACTGGGGTTTGAGAATGGCAACACTTCAAACCTAAACCAACGATCATCGTCGATTCGTGAAGGGATATGCATTTTCGAGATACATGCATTTTCGAATCGATATGTACTTACTCCTTTCGTGTAAGGGTTGCATCTTTTCATCCGTGAATAAATGACAACCATACCTTTCGTCAAGAGTAGCTCCATTCGTTTATGCAGATTGCAACCTATAAAAGACGTAAGTATGCATGACGAAAATTCATAAGTTTGACAACATCATCGTAAAAAACTTTGAGTGTCATCGGGTTTGATTCAAACAAGTCATTTGTTTGAATCAAACACCCCTATCAGATCCTAAAAAAGATTTTCATTTGATCCGTTAGTGACAAATCGTGTGACATAAACATCTCTTAAAAGACAACGTTATTAACGTGCGCTTGGAGTTTCTAATTCTCTGTCAAATCCTAAGTACGACATTTTTTCCTACACTTATCGCGTTTTTAACATCCGTAAATGCAAAAAATTAATAAAACTTGTTTGAATGTCTATTTTTTTTTGGCCAAGTAAATTTTTTTATTGGGACCTTTATCAATTGGAGTAAAAAAAAAGTTGGGTCTTTATCAAAAGAAAAATTAACATATTATATTAGGTTGGATCGGATTAAATCTACACGATTTTTTTTTTCTTTTAGTGAAAACGTATGTGCTGAGATTGCTATCCGACACCACTCCGCTTAAGATCAGGATCTCGCCGCCACTATAGGGCCGGCCCTGGAGCAAGTCTTGCTTTTTTTTTTTCCCAGCAATATTACAAATAAAGAGAATCGATCCTATAACAAATAAAAGATTAACAATAATGAATAAATACACATAATTAAACAAGGTCAAAACATCCAAAATCCGTTAAGAACACCCCTTTACCTTTTTAGCAATTTGAAAGTGAATCCAAAAGCAAACCAAAAACAAAAGCTTGAATCTTTTGATTCCACCACTCCTACAATTAACCTACGATAATTAAACGGTACTCTACGATCAGACAATAGTCTATTCTATTAAAACTCGGATTTTCCTCAAATACGATCAGGATTCTAGATTTAGGGCTAAATTGAAAACTTACTGAATTGAAAACGATTGGTGTGGAAATGTTCGTTTCGATGAGACGATGATTTCCGCCTCCTGGATTCTTAGAGTTTTCCGATGCCTATTGGATTCTCCGGCCGGCATGCTATAAGGGAAAAGAAAGAAAGAAAAAAACCTTTGGCTTTTCCTCTAGAATATAAATGTGGGAAGTTGAAGAGTGGTGTCTCAATTGAAGAGAAGTTATTTTCCTCCTGGTTTGTTACATCAATATCAAATGCTAATGTTCATGCATATTTTCTATTTTAAGAAAATTGTTATTGTAGACATGATATGAAGGGGTACAATAGCGACACCGTTTTGATTGTTTGTGTGCTTATTAAAAAAAAAATAAAATATATATATATATATATATATATATATATATCATATATGTTAGTATCATAAAATGGTGTACATATTATTTACGCATCATAAATGGACGACTATTTTGTCTCCATCCGGTTTTTTTTTTCTCTTTTTTAGCCTCTGAAACGACGCCGTATGCCCCATGATACTCAGTCGTTGTAGGCATTAGACAAACGGACCACACGTGGCTGTCATTTATGCCTCTACGTGTAGATTTCTGTTGACACAATTACACGTGCAGGCCTTGAGGACTTATCTTCTCGACTCATCTTCTCCACGTACCATTCTGAACTCCACCACCGCCTTCTCATCTCCACCACCGCCCCTGTTGCCCTCTCACCATCTTTCATGCCCACTCAGAAACTCCACTGAGAGGTAGAAGATGTTGGTAGAGGTTATGGGTTTCAATTCTCGTCGCATCTCCCGTTTCGATCTGCTGCTTTTCGGTTCTTCTCTCCGCCAAACTACTCTCCATCAGGTAGACATCTTCTTCTTCTGTATTCCCCTCTCATTCTTATTAATTTCGGATTCGTGCAACTGTCTTGCGATTATATGGCTTGTTGTTTGTTTTATCTGCAAATATGTTTCCTATTTTTTGGCCCGTTTTTATGGGTTCTTGGGTATATTCAGTTGAAGATATTCAATTGGAAGTGAAAATTTTTTATTCTTCTATTTGCTTCTGAAGTGAAATGTTTGCTGCATGTCTTTGGTGTTTGGTTGTTATGAATGTCACAGATATTCAATTGGTTTGCTATTATCTGCAAAGTTCTGTTGTCGGTCTTAAATTGTTTTCCCCAATTTTTCTCCATCTGGGACTCATAATTTGCCATCAATACCCGAACTAACGATTAGTGGCTGTGTTGGATTTTCAGTGAGTTTCTGCAGTGTTTTCCCTCTTTTTTGGCCTGATTTTTCAGGATTCTTGGATCATGATATTGAATTAGTGGCTTACAATATTTGTCCTTCTGTTTCATTTATTGGCAAAACTGTGTTTTTGGCCTAAGATTTGATGACTATGCGTCTTGTGTATGTTTCAATAAAGAAAAAGGCCACAGATATTGAATTAGATTTTTGAATCTTTGTTCTGGGCCTATGTGTCTCATGTATATAGCAAGAGAATAAAACCATATTTGCTTTCCACGCATAAAAATTCAAAGTAGTACTCTTCTCAGTTGGAAAATCAAACAATGGTGCCATGGATATGACTCTTCTTTGAAAATCTTTAAATTACAACCATGCTAGATGACCTAAAGCCTACACCCAAATTTGCAAAGCTAGAATACATAGTAAGTAAAGAACGACATGTTGTGTTACCTTTCTTTCACATGCTAATTCTCTGGACCATGACCATTTGGTACTTCACTGTGGTCTGAGCCTGTGCCATCCTGAACATCGCTATTACCCGTGTCTGGTTGTTGGCTTGCTTGGATAGCCTCATACCTTCCTTGCCACATTTGTGCAAGCCTTATTTGCTCCTGGCTTGCTAACTTCTGTTCTTTTAGCTCCTCGTTTGCCTCGTGTAATTCATTGTGCCAATATTTTCTTTATTAGGAACCGTTTCTTAATAATCCTTTATTGTTAATTCATTCATTGTGCCAATATTTTTTTCCCTGCTGGTAAAATGTACTAGAATCCACTACTTGATGATGTTGATGTAGGTGCATTTTGAATTGAGACAATGATCCCCTCAGACTTACGTTTTGGTTAGGTTTTATTTGTTGCTATTCTTTGGAAAGATTCAGGTGTGTTTCAATTTAGATATTGTATTAAATTCGTAGCTGTTGCTTTGGTGCTTCCTAATATAATTGTGGTTATTTGAATTTTGCCTAATTTTTTTCCCTTCCATGATTTTTTGGTCATGCCTACTGATGGTGATTTTTTTATAAAACAGATCTTGTGGATGGTTCCAATGAGATATTTGTCGAATAGGTATCAAGCTTGGAGGTATTGTCAAAACTTCCAATGAGAGAGGTAACTCCTCCTACTTTTATACTTTGGTTCATTGTAGAAAGCCCATGACTTTAGTAAGTTTAATGGACCAAAAGCACAAATGAAATTGACTAAAAGCAAAGAAAAGAGTATAGTTCAGGTTCTTTTAAGCTTGGTAGATTTACATAATTGTCCAATTCACAAATTTACCGTGGTGAAAAATGATCCATATAGTCGGTTTAATTGACTTGGGCACAAATGAAATTGACAAAAAGTAAAGAAAACAAAGTACAGATCAAGTTCTTTTAAGTTTGGTGGATTTACTTAATTGTTCGAAGTAATGTTTTTCACAAATTTACAATGGTTATCCTAAAGGTAATCCATGTATATGTGTTGAAAATTTGATACCACTACTTTTGTTCTCACAATGACCCTCTCTGCAACATATTATTACACCACATGAAGGCTTGATTCACTGTAGTTGTTTGATTAAATCACTAGACATTCGAGCGCTCGCTGGCACTAGAAGTCCAATAGGTATGTAAATCATGGATACATTTTCACCACTGTTGGATTCATAAACATTATAGTAGACAAAACTTAATAGCCTGGTATGCAAATTACTTTCTGACAGATATAATAGCTGTAGTTATCGACATAAAACCACCAAAGGAACGTGAGGTGAAATCAAAGCTCACACAGCTACAGGAATACACTGTTATAGATCGAGAGTAAGTTTCGTCCTCCACACTCATTTTACTTTCACGATATCCCGATTTCACAACATGCTACGTATGAGTGCGTCTCCTAAAATTTCGTTTTGCGGTTGAAATAGTCATCATATATCTGTTCTGCTGCTGCCTAAGGTATTTCGTTATAGTAAAAATGCCAATACATGCTTTTAAAATCCCAAGTACGCTGTATTCTAGGCCAAAAGGTCACAGCACACACGACACATTCAACTCATGCTGCTAACCCTGAACTGCGTACTAAAGAAATTCAATATGACCAATGCTCTGCTTCTAATTTCAAAGCTGATTATATGAACACCCGTTCATGTGTAATATATGTAATAATCAGTGGTTGTATTACTATGAACTAAAGTACATAGACTGCTTCTTGTGGTTCCACCTGTACATCATATGAAAAGTATCGTGTAAAAAATATACGAGTTCTACTTCCTAAAGTAAAAGCTGGAACAAAATGCCTCACTTACTCTTATTCGTACAGGCACAAACCATTGATGCTAAAAACGTGGGGAGAGTTCATAACCAATCAAGGAGCAGAAATATATGCAAGAAGACAAATCATGCCCATTATTGTCTGCAGGGGACTTATAGCTACCCAATACTCAGGTTCATTATCTGTCTTACATTATCAGTCATACTTTACATTACCACATTCACAAATAAATATATTTATCACTCGTATTTGATACAGGGGGTTCACTATCAACTGTTCCATTCTCCTACATCATGTTGGATCTAGACATTCCACAAGTCAACGAACTACATAACTGGTAAATTCACTTACGTTAATCACCAAAAAATTCACCACAACAATTGCTGCAAACGAGTAGCAACCTTTTCTTTTCCCATAGGGTTGATGCAAACACGGATGTCATCAAAGGGATTGCCCAAAAACCTACCGGCTCCTATCTCGAATCAACAGTGGACAACAACGACGCCATACAGATAACAGACATATCAGTCATACGTCCAGACACAAAGGTACCAAACAAATTAAAACATAATAAACACGGGTTATCCTTATATATGCATCCTTACATTGCTTCAACCAAATACCTAACTCATTAAATGGCAGAATGTGCACATCAAAGACACAATGTCCATCCCGAATATAGTCCAGAAAATCTACTACTCCACATGCCCAAAATGCTTTCAGCACACTAAAGCACAGGGGAATGAGGAGTTTTACTGCAACACATGCAACACAGATGAAATTGCAGTCCCACGGTATGTTTACAGCTACAGCTACATCATTCAATTCTTTTACTATACACAAAAAAACTAAGTCAGAACAGCATGACAACCACAGGTGCAAAATTAGTGTGGAACTGGAGGACATTACTGGACACATAACAAGAACATTGTTTGACAAGTGTGCTGAGAAGCTCCTACAACGGACAACAAGCAAGTTGCACGAAATGGATGATGAGGTAAGCAATTGTAGGCCTAAATATTCTGCTAAACTAACATGGCTGCACACACTGATGACTGCTATTCCACCAATACTGAAGGAAATAAAAAATCTGCTTGCCAACATCAACAAGGAGCTGAAGTTAACAAAATTAATTGTGGAAATTAGAGCCTCAAACAGGAAATACACAGACAAGATAACAAGATACACAGTTCAGGAGTGGATACAATATGGGATCAATGAGGCATAGACATCCGAAAAAAAGAATTTCACAAAACAAGTCGAGGGCACTCCAGGTAAGACACGGCAAATTCAAACTGTCAGTCACCCTTTTAATATATAAACTGCCACTAAAATAATTCATTGTATCTGCTTATTATAGAAAAACAGGAAGGAAAGAAAGCAAGAGAAACTCTACAGGAAACACCCGAACCTGACAGCTCTAAGAAAGACAAAAAAAGTACATGAGGCCACAGAGATTGTACCAATAAAGAGACTGAAGCTGGAATTCCCAGAAAAGCCATAACCGATGATACCACAAAACTGAAGATAAACCCACCAGCACAACGACAACCTTTTGTTATATCATTAAGCCGTAAGAATGTATCGCATTCAGGTTTTGTACAGCCTAACAACGAGAATGCAATAGCAATCTCGCTTTTGTATAGCTTTATGTCTAGCTGTCATATGTATTACCATAAAGGATAAACATCCGACTGAATAGCGTTTTGGGGGTATACAGCGACTTACGCAACGCTGAAAATAAATTGCATATGCATGTAATGAATCATAAATACAACTTATGGATTGTATATTACAGCTATAGCAGTCACCATACCAACTACCAAGTAGGTTACATGCTTCACACCACCAATAAAACAGCATTAGGTACAAAAACGTAAAACTTAATAAAACTGGGCACACCGTGCAAAGCACGGTGCGCCCTTCTAGTGCTATATTAAAGTTGCAAACAAGGTACGACCAAAATAATTTTCGGTTTTTTCCCAATTGTGTCTTTGTGTCTTCATGACAACTGTCATTTCCACAAGCTGCCATATGTCCATACGTGTAACAAAAAACTATTAAAAATATGGTCCAGCCTCTTCTCATATTCACACACCTACACGCCTACACGCCTACACACTTCCGTACTCTTCTTGTTGCCTGACCACCGCCAGTTTCAGGTCTGTAAACTTGGTCGCCGGTAATCCCTTCAGGACTCTCCAAGAATGAATCTCCCACATGTCTACATTCTCTCTCAATTCCTTGTGGACAATTATTTATTTTGCAGATTCATTGAAATTTACTTGATAGAATTTTGGTTTTTGTTTTCGGCCGTCACGAATCACGGTGAGGAGCGTACGATGTGGCGGTGGCACCGATCTCAGGGTGGAAGTGGCACCAATCTGATGATGGCGGTGGTGGATTTCAGGTGTACTCAGTGATGAATCTCCCTTATTCATTCCTTTTATTTCTCGCTTTTGTGATTATGGATTGTTTCTTGATATTTTTATTCACACCATCGTTACTGAGGGGTTTAAATTGATAGATTTTTTCTTATTTGTTTTGTACAATCGGACGATGGCGACATAGATGGTGGTGATGGCGTCATGGCGCAAAATCGGTTGATGGTGGCGGTTTTCATCTTCATGGTCCTATCTCTTTTCTTACTTATCACATGGTGTTTTCTCAGAAGTTCTTTTTAATACCCATTTAAAATCTTCATATTTTAACTCTTCTAATCGGGTAATTGTTGTTTTTTTTTTCTCCCCTTTAATTTTGTCCAAATAATTGCTTTAACTTTTCTGTTTTTTTGCTAATTTCAGCTTGATTTATGAATTGGTCAGTTGCATGTAACCTTTTTCCCTGAAAATATGTATGTAGCATAGCATTCTTTAGTCTATTGCATGTTGTAGTTTATTTATATCTAAAAACAATTAAACTGCATACTCTGAAAATAACATCCAGTTGATTATGAGGAAAATGGATTCTTTGAAATTTTAGTGGTGTATTTGAGGCAATTTTCTTCTTATTTTATGGTCTTTTTGTTACAATACATTACCTTCCTAAAACTTTATGGAAGGGTGCATTTAGACCAGTACACTACAACGAATCAACCTCCTTTCGAAAAGTCGATTTTTAAATCAATAATCGACTTTTTAAAGTGGATCTTCACCTTCCACTTCTTCAAAGTCGACCAAGATTGGACTTTTCCAACTATGACCAAGTTTGTAAAGTAATCCTAATTAGAGGCTTAACTTAATCGCGCCATTTTTTCTTTAATTTTGGGGTGTGTATTACTTATTTCCATAAATACCATAGTAAAGTGTAAATGAGTTTGCAGGAGGGGAAGGGAATTGTTGACGTTGAAATCTAATATGTTAAAGTTTTGGTCTTTTTCTTTATATAAGATTTGATCTTGTGCTGAAGGCATGTTTTTTGCCACTGATTAACGATGCTACGTGTTCTGTTCTCGCCAATGACCGTTCATTTCCTCCACTATCGGTCTCGGTTTTCCACAAAAGGGTAACAGTGGCAGGAGCTGGCTTGATTTATGCAATGAACAGTGGGTGGAGGTGTCGTGCTTTCGGTATTATTCAGCTACAGTGGTAGCATTTGTCACTGCCCACCGCTTGCTTTTTTCAGATTTACGTACCGTTGAGGGTAGGATGGGGGGACGGTTTCTTGCATCTTCGTTTGGATTTCGTTGTATTTCTTGCTTCATGCCGCCGGAATTTCTCTCAACTGCTCATCGGGCCAGTGGTTTTTGGTCAATCTTCTTTACATCTGCTTTCTTAATTGTTTTATTCTTATTGGAAGTGTGTGGATTTCGTTCCCTATGGTTATGGCTGGTAGGATTGGAGATAGGATTTGCAAATTCGCATTGCTTATGGAATTGTTATGTGCTCATGGTATTATTAATTGTTTATAATTAATTGCAATTGCAGGTTGCTGTATTTACATACCAGTTCTGATCAGATCGATCGTTGTAAAGTAAGTTCCTCTTCTTTCTTATGCGTATATTTCTGTTAATGGTTTTCACTCTGAATTTTCTTCATCAAATCTCGGTTGATGGAAACCTCTAAAGATCACAATTCTGACAACGATCTTATGAACAATTAAAGAACGGAAATCACCAGGTTAAAATTAAAGAATGGAAATCACCAAGTTAAAATATCTGATAATGTTTTCTCTTGTCCCTATTGTCCACAGAAGAGAAAGTCGGATTTACACTACCCAGATATAGTAGATCATGCCAATGGTGTTGGTAGTTGCAAATCAAATAGACGAACCGAAGAGCAACCGCAAGCAACTAATGGACGAAACTACACCGAAGAGCAACCGCGACAAGCCACAGTCACCTGGGGCAAAGTGAAAAAAATCATAAGAAAAAAATCCTTCAAATGGACGATTGCCAAGGCTGCGTAAACAAATAAAAACCAATGATCCTAACACCACGAGATAACTCGAAAACACAATGCACCAAACCAATGCAGTACAACTATGTACAGAGTTGTATGCGTGAGTTACGACATCTATGTATAAATCATATTTTTCTGAGACCAGGTCTATCAATCGAATCGAATTTCCTCAAAAAACGAGGGCAAAAACGTGCAGAGAACGTTGCCGCCACTAGTATATATATAAAGTTGGTGAATGTTAGTAACTGTTAAACTGAAATGTCAGTATCCTTTGCAAAATAACATTGTAATGTTATGTTGACACATGGTTATTCAAAAATGATCTGTTTGTTGAAATGTTTGTACTAAAGAGTATATGCACATGAGGCCCGTGAAATATTCAAGAATTAAAAGTTGTAGTTGAGAATTAATTTGGCAAATGAATTAAAGACACTTGTAGTGATCGATGTAGAGAGTAAAATGCATGGTTTAATGAGTTTTTTTTGGTGCCAACATCATTCATTATATCATTGATACACATCTCAATCGAGTGGTAGTGTTTCTTAAATGCAAGAACACTGAAAGAAATGACGAGTGTCATGGTGATTTGTTCGGATTTCCAGAACTGTGGGGGAGACGATTCTCTCAACAATTGTTATTCTCAACGGAATGCCACCATGGAATAGTGAAATGGCTACAAGCCTACCAATAAATTCCTGGAAATGTGGGGGTGTTTGGAAAATGTTGAAATATCAAGCCAAAGCAAGCCAATATAAGAGCCTGAAACAAAATATACATATTCTTTGGATATGTAAATGACAGTAGTGTCTATCGATTACTGATGCACAAGTCATACATTTCTGATGTACATTAAAATGTGATCATTGACTAAAGGAATGTTGTATTTATTGAGGAGATATTTCCTTGTAAAGGCAATAAGAAAGAAGGTTCAAGTTCAATTTATAGCCCTTGACTGGATATTAAGGTATTTGAAGTTTACAATGAATCTCGGGATACAGTATGCAAGATATCCAACAGTATTGGAAGGATACCATGATGCGAATTGGATATCTGTCTGTAAGGATTCAAATTCCACTAGTGAATATTTATTCACTATTGGTGGTGGTGCAATATCCTGGAAGTCCAAGAGACAGACATGCATAGCTCATTCCACGATGGAATATGAGTTTATAGCATTGGATTAGCGTGGTGAAGAAGCTGAATGGCTTAGGAATATCCTTGAGGATTTTCCATGTTGGCCTAAGCCACTGGCTACTTTTAGCATACACTGTGATAATCAGTTGACTATAGGAAGTGCACAAAGTTGTATGTATAATGGTAGGTCTCGACACATACGTCATAGACACAATACCATTGAACAATTGATCTATAATGGTGTGATTTCCTCTATTATATATATTCAAAGAAGAATCTTGCAAATCCGCTTATAAAAAGGTTTAGCTAGAGACCGGGTGTCAAGTTTTTTACAAACGGAATAGGAGTGAAGCCTAGTACGCATGTTCCCTTATAATGACAACCCAACCATTGTGACTGGAGATCCCAAAATCATGGTTCAAAAGGGACAACTAAGTTATGAGGGACAGTTATCACTTACACATTATGTTAAAACAAAAGTGATGTCTCTTGAAGGGTTCAGGTTAAGCATAAAGCTTTTAATGATTCATATATCTTGGTTAAGCCAAGTGAGGTATTGCAGAATACCATTTATAGGACGTCACCTATGTAAGTGGAATTGGGGCCACTTCTGTGAGAATTTGTGGGTTGAATTCTCTAACACACTTTCTGAAAACCAGGGTGTTCCAAGGCCAAAACGGACACAACCATGAGAACCTCGAGAATGTTAGGAGTATTGTTGTGTAGGTATCATTGTCTAGGAATGCACCAAAGCCTGAGAAGTTCAAGACCTAGTTCACTGCTTAGCCGAGTATGTCCGACGGTACTCTACTACGGAAAGTTCAAGGCAGCAAACCACCTCGTCCAATGCAATAGATTTCCGCAAGTAATCTTTTTAGAGTCTGCATTGCACTTGCATTAATTTTCATTCATTTGGGGGATTGTTGGAGATATTTGAATTAAAATTAATTCTAAAATAATGGAGAGTTGCATCGATTCGGTGAAAGGTTACAACCACGTAAAATATTGTATCTTTTCGGTTAAAGGTTATAATTTTTCGGTTGAAGGTTGCAACCTTTAAATGATCGAACATCTTTCTCCTATAAATTCCCACCATTGTAATGAAAAAAGATGCAGATTTTTTGTAAGAATTTTCTTAGACAATATTCTGGCCAGTTGTATTAAAATATCCATACAAATACTTTGAATAAATTCAAGTCAAGAAGAGATTTACAGAACATGATCGGTTCGCCGTCTTTTTCTCATTGAAGTGCAAATATTCTAAAGAAGGTATGACTGTTGTATCTTGGGAGACGATTGCCATTACTGTGTGCACATAATCGGTGCAAAAATGTCTTAAGGACAGAGTACTGCACTCGTCTCAGTCAATAAGTTTTCTGTCCTATTTTTTGTTTTCGTTTTTGCTTGAATTTTGTGTTAAACAATATGCTAGATTGATATTTTTGCTAACATAGACTCGTGCTGATAACGTGTTATAAAAAAAACTGATAAGTAAATAAAAGACCAAAAACCCAAAGGAAAATATGAGCTGCACTTTATATATAGGATGGTGATTAAGTCACCGACCCATTACACAGGAAAAGAGTACCGAACATTGTTGGGCCATTCATTAAGAAACTAAATAAAAAAAATAAAAAACAATAAAATTCCTGGACCACTCAAATTCAGATTCGGGGATGGGTTGGGTACACTTTCGGGTACCTAATCATTTTCCCCATATATATATATATGTGCGCATAATGTCTTAAAGTAGTATTGCTTCTCTGTTCTATATATATACTAGTATGAAACTCGTGCGATGCACGGAGAACGTTAGTTTTGAAAAATCGATATGTGTATATAGAAATTTATAGATACTGTAGTAATTTAAAAGGAATTTTACTGAAACAAAAAAAATGGCATTCTTGAAATATTTACAATGACGTGTATGTAGAAATTTGTAGATATTATAGTAATTGTAGAGCTATGTAAGTGAAACAAAAATAACCTTACAAAAAAATGGCATGAATGAAATATAAAAGTGTAGACATCTTTCATAGTTATGAGAATGAAAAATAGCATAGGTTCAATTAAAAGCGAACGTGAGATTGCACAACAACCATCCCAAAAAAGCTTACTTAATACTTGGAATGAAAAAGTAAAAGAAAATATGTGATCATCCATGAAAAAGTATTTATTACCAAAACAAAATCATCCAAGCCGAAAGATTATTGTCCTAATTTATTATGTATATAAAAAAGAAACATCGCAAAAGAATCAGCCCATCACATGATCCCATGTTTCATGTGATCGATCTTCCCCCGAATCTCCTCTCGTAGGGCTAAACACTCATCCCAGACCCGCCTTTCGTATCCATTGGCCCAGTGGTATTCTCTACCCCGGATTGTCAAGGGGTTATTGATAAGCGGATTTTCCACGGTCCGGTCGATCAAGTAAAAACTCGAAACCTTAGCAAAATCTACTTTCTAACCGGCGGTGGACCGGGTCGATTGCGAGATAGTGCTTGAGAGTCCGAGTCGAACCCACGAGAGATTGGTTTTGAATACCACAGTTGACTTAGTGCTCGGTTCGAGTCAAACAGATAGATATGAAGTTATACTATTGTATAAAGAAGGATTACACTACTCGAATTCTAACAATTAAAAGAGGTATGGCGAACTACGTTTCATTGATTACTTTACCTCGTAAAGATTGCCCGGAATGTGCCTTACTCTGCCCCTCCGTCTAACGATAACTCATAGAACAAACCCCGTATTGGAATTGGACTTGATGACTAGGGCGTCAATCTAGTACACGGGTAGGTGTCAAGCTACCTTTCAAGCTCAAAACTTCTACGGTCTCGAAACCCCGTTCCCACACGTCGCCGCAACATACATTTATAAGCTAAGTGAATTAGGTGATCAATCTAGCTCAAAAACGATTCAAACAAGTTTCGAGATATGGATTATTAATTAGAACGTTTATTTACGCACTACACTACCTCCCGGCTCATCAATCTAACGGCGTTTCACCCGCCTTCACATAGTTCAACCATACAAGGGATCTAGCTACTCATAATCGAATCTAAGCAATAAAAATGGAAGAAAAACATCACAACAACAATAGAATAACAAAAGAACATACTTACTTTATTCAACTTGGAGAAGGTACCAAATGTGCTTACAAAAGATCGAATTTTTTGCCAAGTGAAAAGTTACGGATCGAAGCTAAAGTTAGTAGATCAAAGAGAGGATTGAAAGAGGATTCTAATGATATATAACACTTGATCTAACTCTAAAAGATGAAGAAAATCGCCCACAATCTCCAAAACTATCTAATATTATCGCCCCTCTTCCTCTGCTTCCATTGCTTTGTGAAAATGAGCTTCCTTATATAGAAAAACCTCTCATCCGTCCGGATGCCATCGATTGTCGGCCGGATGTTTCTTGATTCTACAGTGTCCGGACGGATGCATAGATGTCCGTCCGGATGTCTTGCTTTTGTCCGTCCGGATACTTCCTCTCGTCCGTCCGGATGATTCTGCATCCGTCGGATATTGATTACATCCCGTCCGGACGGGTTCTTCATCAAATAATCTTCCAAAAACGGTGAGTTAGCCGTCCGGACACAACAACTTGTCCGTCCGGACAGCCATCTGCGCAACCCAAATCTTCACTTTTTCACCTCCAACCTCCGTGTTTACGCCGGACACGTCAAACTCATACTTCGTCTTTCGGGCTCTCGAGACACCCTAGTCCTGCATCCATATGAAAACAACACGGCATAACCCGCAAACTACGGGTGCTCGGGAAAACGAGTATTAAATGCTAAAATAAGGTCGAGTTCTGAAAAAAACCGATGATCACTCGCCGTGCAATAAATCCTCATTTAATACTCAAGATAGGGTCTAAACTCACCCGAAACATGCCAGAAATGCGATAATTGTGTGCTGAACTGTACAGAAATGTACTGTAAAGTTGGTTTCTATCACCACCACACACTTAGCCTTTACTCGTCCTCGAGTAAATCAGGCGCTCAAACAATACCAAGGAAACAACTTTACGGTACATGCATGTATTTCAAAATATCGAGGTAAAAAGAACTTAGTTAAGTGAATGCATTGCTTTGACTCTACTAGATCATGACACAGGGTGAGTGTGTGTTGAATGACGACGACTCATGCTTAATACGATTTCGGGTTTGGAATACCGGACAATTGACTTTACACAATCCTGCGCCTTCCTAGAATCTCCACTAATCGGGACTAACCAAGGTTAAACACGGTCCAAGCGAGGACTTGAATGGTTATAACGTTAGGCTAGGGTAAATTCGGTTAATCGAAAAAGGGTAATTTGGGAAACTGGAGAAAAGAAATACGAGTGAACAAAATCCAAACACGTACCACGTCTTCTTTACCAAACAAACCCACCAAACTCCTTTTTGATCAATTTCAACACTTTGGGGACTATAGGACACTAAGATACCCGAACTCATTACCAAACTCGACTATGTTTCAAGTGTCGTGAGATGAGCTCGAATACTTAGTATCTATCTGACTATCCCAACCCTAACATCATCATTGCTTTAAGCTCATTGCTTTTTTTTTCAACCCTTTATTTCTATATACAACACAATTATTTGATTTTTTTCTTTTTTCTTTTTTTTTTCGTTTTTTTTTGAAGTAAAACCCGAGCATACAGCCCCAATGAGCTCCTCCTCTCCTTATAGCTCTAAAACTGAAGAAACAACACCCCCGACTTAACAAAAACATCTCCCCCCACCACACTTGTCTTGGCAAGTGTGGTTTAACAAAAGACTAAGTCCACTCGTAGGGTCAAATGAAGGGAATGTGACCAAAATAAGGCTCAAGGGTAGGTTTCTGACTAAGTAACGAAACGGCTAATAATGTGAATGGTGGTCAGACCACTCTATCAAGGCTGAGAGGGGCTACGAAGGTCAAAAGTTCGGCTCAGGCTTATTTGGTTAAAGTAGGGTCAAAAAGAACGCCAAAATTGTCATCCCGTGTTCCTACCAAAGCCAATCCTTCTATTTCGCCTCGAAACTAGGGGTACAGGTGTGTAAAGTAATCGTGATAAGCATAACCATCGTCAAACGTGTACTACAAAGTGTTCCGTATCATGACAATATAGACTCACTATGAGACATTCACAAAACTAAAGACCTTTCACCACTCAATTGTGAACAGCATGCATATAACGTGGTGTTAAAATCTTGGAAAATTTTGAAAAACGGCCTAAAAATCGACTCGGAAACGAGTAAAAACCAAGTTTATCACATCACGGCATAATACTTTTACGAACATGCGAATAAGCTAAGTCGTCTCCCCCCTCCCTTTTAAGTGAAGCACCGTCCTCGGTGTGTGAACGAGAAGGAAAAAAGAAAGACTTAGCTTATGAGCCCGGCAAAACGGCGCGGTCAAGTCCCGTAACGGTCGTGAAAGTAGTCCATCCCGAAACCCTAATCATTGAAAACATCCAAGAAATACATGCACGGGACATGGTCCGCGTGCCAAAACATAAAATATGGGGATTCCGGGATAATAAAAGAATGACCTCGTCCACGTCGAAAACTTGAACAAGTATGTCACAAAGATAGTCAAATATGATTCAAACATACACAAAAGCAACCAATCCACAAATCCAAGAAAAAGTCACAGAAAGTATGAAAAGGTGAAAAAGTAGCAACAAAGTCAACTCAAAACAAACTAGAAAGCTAGGGGACATGTCCAACAAAAAAGCAGGGGTGACAATCTAAGGAGCAGCGCAAAAGGAACAAAGATAAACTCTACGCGCTGTCGTCGATCCTCGGATGTAGGTGGTACTGTGCTGCGCATCTCGTAGACGTAACGGGAGGAGCCTCGGAAGTCGGCCCTGAGTGACTGAGATGTCGGAGCTGGAGCAGTCTGAGAGGGGCCAGCCTTATCCACTGGGGCAGACGCAGCAGCCCTAAAAGCCGTCTCAACCGCATCCTCCTCGAGACAAATCGCTATGGCCTCCTCAAGAACCGGTGCAAACTCATAAGATCGTTAAATGCAAAGGAAGCTCGGCATAGCCGGTACAAGTGTCCCAGCGCTGTAAACCCTGAATAAGCGTATTCATCCGCACCTCGCCGGTCTAACATCCGCGCACCCCATCCATCAACAAATAACGATTCTGAGCGGCAATGGGATTGTAGGAATGAAACTCGATGCGATCTCCTCTCTTGGCTCGGTAACAGGACCCTGAACCCTTGGCTCACCTTCACCTCGACAGTAAACTTCCCGGGCTGACTCGTCTTTGAGGACTCAAGGAAACGGGCTTCTTCGGATAACGTTCATCCTCGTCGTACTCCTTCACCCCGGCTCGCAAACACAACCCATTCAACAGATGAATACACATGAACTTCGTACGTTGATCCTTTCGAGTTCTGGTAAGCTCTCTGAGTATAAAACCCGGCCAACATCAATCGGTATCTCAAAGTGTAGTGCATACAGCATCGCCAAATCTATCATGATGAACTTGTGAAAATTATCCTTTGGGAGTAAGCGATTCTGTACAAACCGAGCCTTAACCTTCCATTCCCGAGAAAAATCAGTCGTCTTAAGCATATACCGGACATCGGTGGCCCATAGGGGTCTCGTGGACCAAGGAATCGCAGGGCTGATTGCTAACCGAAGCTCCTCAAACGGATCCTCTCCCTTGTCTTGTTTCTCTTTTATAACATCTAGGTAATCCGTAGCGACAACCGGAGCCTTGTAAAAAGCAGAAATAGCCTTAGGGGTGAAAGGCACATCCACATTTCTAACTCGAACTACACCCGTGTCTAGGTCCACCTCACTCAAATTGGCCAAAAACTCCCGGGCCAACGTGTAATTCGGTTTCCTCAAATTGAAGTCCGGTATCTTGACAAAATCAACCCACTTCCGCTTTATCAGATTGTCCCTGAAGCTCTTCTCAACCTTCTCCATGTCGACCTCCCTTTCTAGGATCTCTCTCCCTGAACCTCATCCTAAAAGCCGCCCCGCACTATCATCAACGAACCTCTCTCGATAGGGGACAACTCCCCCAGGTGCCTTCCTAGCCGCAGCTTTCAAATCTGAAACTCGAACCTCTCGGGAGTTACCACTTGACCTCCCGGGCAGTCCCCTAACCTCACTAGGGGCTGCCCAACAGCCCACTTGCACCCTTGAATCGGTTCAATCGTACTAGACTTGGCCCGTCTCGGGTCTACCAAAGGTACATCCTCATCATCAGAATCATCGTCTGAATCCCCATCAGCCTCATCTACCAAATCTCCATACAAGGGCCGTTTCCTAGCCTCTCTAACAGGTCTACTCTCCCTGTCTCCACCTATGACTAAGCGCTGATTCAACGAATCAACCGGAATATCCTCGAACCTTTTCTTTTTCCGAGGGGGTTCTACAGCCTTCCCCTTACCCTTTCCAGTCGTAAACTTGACTTTTGGAGCCATTCTCACACAACTGAACCACAGCAATCCACCATAAACAACACAATCAACCCAATACCGCAATCCAAACCGTAACCAAAAATAACCAAAACCAACAACCAAACCAGCCCAAAACAGCCATGCGGATGTACCCACAACACCCAACACCGCCAACAACAACAATGCAACAACCAAAACGAGAAAAAGAACAAAATCAGTAAAAGCTCGATCGAGGCTCGACTCGAAAAATCGACCCCAAGAAAAAGTTGAAAAAACTCAAAAAAGTTTGTTGATACTTACCAAGATCGGTGTCAGGAGTGCAATGGTGCAGTCGGAATCCCCGAACGATCCACGAATGGGCCAAAAATCGGATTTTTGTAGCGGAGCCAAACGAAGGTGAAATCCTTGATTCTCCAAAATGAGTGTTTGTTTGATGATTTTGGTTGGAGAATCGAAGAGAGGGAGTAGCAAGGTGATTATAGCAACGAGAATGGGTGAAAACGGTGAAGAAATAAGGATTTGGTGTGTTGGGGAGGAAAAAGGGCGGTTATCGGCTCGTGTGTGTTGAGGAGGGAAATGGAGAAAATGGTGAAGAAATCGGTGGTTATAGGAGGTTCTGAGTGTGTCCGGACGGACAGGTTTCTGTCCGGACGGACAGGGACGAACTGTCCGGACGGATGAAAATGCTGTCCGGACGGACAGGTGCTCTGCTTAGACAATAAGTAAACCAGTGATATATCCGGACGGATGGGTGTTTGTGTCCGTCTGGACAAGGGTCAAAACAGGGGTAAAGTGATTTTTTTAGCATGAAGGCCCCTCGGGATCATCCGGATTCAATCCTCAACACCAAAACACAGCAAAACAAGTTCAAAACCAGCAAAAACACAGGGAATGATGGGTTGCCTCCCACCGAGCGCCTTTGTTTTATGTCGTTGGCTCGACATAGTGACTTATACTATATCGGTTTTTTCAAGATTATACTACCGATACGAGTGAGGAAAAATGAGGTGTAGAAAAAGAACGAATGGTGAGTTATAAGGTGAAAATGTCATGCATTGGAGTCCATGACGGGACTAAACACTTGGCTTCCTCTATCTTAGGATCCTCCAAAATCACCACTTCGAGAGCTTCATCAAACGGTAACTTTTCATACTTCTTCAAACGAAGGCCATTTGTGATTGAAGTCCCATGCTTGGGGTGCTTTATTTCTACTGCCCACGAGTCAAAAATCATCTCAAGCGTGTAAGGTCCCGACCATCGTGACTTGACTTTCCGGGAAAAGATGCAAGCGAGTATCATACAACGAACCTCATCTCCTACCTCAAACTTCTTTGGCTTTATCAATTGATCGTGGAGAAGCTTGGTTTTCTCTTTGTATCTTGCCGAACAATCATAGGCTCGTAGTCGAAACTCCTCCAATTCAACTAACTGAGCCATCCTTCTCTCTCCACTAAGAGTCTCGTCCATATTTAACTCTTTAATAGCCCAATGTGCTCTATGCTCAACTTCCACCGTAAATGACACGTTTTTCCAAAGACAATCATGTACGGCGACATACCAATTGGAGTCTTGAATGCGGTTCTATGAGCCCAAAGAGCGTCATCCAACTTTTTAGACCAACTCTTAGAATTTCTATCAACAGTTCGTTCAAGAATCCTTTTAATACCTCGGTTTGAAACCTCCACTTGGCCACTCGTTTGAGGGTGATAGGCCGTTCCCAACTTATGAGTCACCCCGTACTTAAGAAGTAGCTTATCTAAGTCTCTATTCGCAAAATGAGTGCCATTGTCAGAAATGATAGTTCTAGGAACTCCAAACCGTGTGAAAATGAACTTTTTTAGAAACTTAATGACCACGTGTCTGTCATTAGTGGGGGTTGCAATCGCTTCCACCCACTTCGAGACGTAATCACAAGCAACCAAAATGAACTTGTTGCCAAAAGAAGAAGGATAGGGTCCCACAAAGTCTATTCCCCAAACGTCGAAAACCTCACAAACAATGATAGGGCGTTGAGGCATCTCATTTTTCTTAGAAATTCTCCCCGAACATTGACACGCGTCACAGGTTTTTACATAAGCATAGGTGTTAAGGGTGAAATTGTATGATTTATAACGTTATATTTTATAATGTTTTCCCCCATATTCGTATTAATTTCATGGGAATTAAGTGTTTAAATGAATTATTGAGCAAATGATATTTTTAAGGAGTTAATCGCAAAGTTGGTGAATTTATATGTTTTAATTATGATTTTATGTTTATTGGGATTATGTTACGCTTTGCGGTGTTTTTGATGTCATGTAGGTACTTGTTTGAGGCTAAATTGATGATCAAATGTTGATAAAACTCGAGCTAAATCAAGATAGAGGAGATAATGGTGAGTTGGATTGAGAAGGAAAATAGATAGAGTTGAAGAAATCCGTTTTTGATCGAAGATGGATGGCGTCGGATCAGTGACAGCGTCCCACCTTAGCGGCAACCACTGGACGGGCGTTTGAAGACCTTAAACGGGCGTCCGAAAGAAAATTTAATACTGAGAGTTTGACGCCGAGCGCGGTGGCGTTCACCTCCGTCTGTAAGCTGTTGGACGAGCGTCCAAGATAGTGGACGGGCGTCCCAAGCACCGCCTTAGCCTAAATCGACCTAAAAATCTATAAATAGCGCGATTTCTCAAACCACTAGAGACACAATTCGAACCCTAAAATTTTAGGAGCAGCTTGGCTGCGGTTCTTTACTACTTTTATCAAATTTTATGCCTTTAAATTCCTAGGTTAGATTAATTAATTCCATGTACTTTTTATTCAACAATTCGATGTGCAAAGGATGCTAAGAGGCTAAATCCTCCTTGAGCAGCGTTGTGAAGCCGTCCGTTTCAACAGTTTGATCTCTAGTTCGTGATTATTTTGTGAGTGTCTATTAAAGTTGTTACTTTTATCATGTTTTTATATGTAGATTGCATGCTATATCGAAAGATCCGTGCCTTTGTTTATTGTTTGCTTGATGAAAGTCATGTTAACCTTAGAACACCATGATAAAAGTTTAGACCTTTAATCTAATCGCAACGAAAGTTATTAGATCGAATCTCTAGATTAGAAATTGAAAGATTTCACGCCTAGGTTAGAAAGACTTAATCTTTAATCGAAAGATCAAAGATTAGAAAACGAACTTGTCTCTGCAGTAGGTGTTCATGCCTTAGATAGGTGAATCACAACTTGAGTAGAGATCACGAAAATAATCCGAATTAGTATCAAACGTTGATAGGATAGGTGGAACAATTGCTTGTTCGTTCGTTAAAATTTGATTTAAATCACTTGACTCGAATTGCTTAGCTTAGTTTAGTTTATTTTATTTTTCTGCGACTTAGTTAGTTTTTATTGCTTTCAATCTTGCCTAGCATTGGATTCAATCCTCTGTCTAGTTCCTTTTATGCATATTTGTTTAAATTAGTTTTCTGTTTAGTTTAGATTCTCGTGACAATAGTTAGTTTAGGAATAAAAACTAGGATCCACAACCTCCGATTCCCTGAGATCGACTCCGGTATCAATCGCTATACTACGATCCCTACACTTGGGGAATACCGGATTTATAAATTTTATTACTTGTTTGTTTCGTTAGATAAAAATCCGTGACAAGTTTTTGGCGCCGTTGCCGGGGAACCGGACGGTTGTCTAGTTTTTGTTTTTCATTAGTAATTTAGGTTAGGTTTTTGTTTTTATTTCTGTTTTTCGTTGGTGATTTAGTTGTTTTACTTAATTGTTTTTTCTGTTAATTAATATTTATTCTTGTTAGTTGGAGTATAGACTTTTGTTTTTGAGTTTTAGTCTCTGTTTTCTGTTATCGTTTTTTTTTTCTGCTCTCTGTTCGAATCTGTTCCAGTTGGACGAGCGTGCAGTCATCTGACGCCCCGTCAGATTCTTCTCTCCAGGAGGGCGCCCGTCCGATTCTTTGGGCGCCCGTCTATCTCTGTCTGCCATTAGTTTTTATTTTTTTTTATTTATTTCAATTAGGTTTTCTGTTTTTTTCGTAGGTAAGTGTCGTAGATAGGTTTCTAAGGTTGAATCATCTCACTCCACGTTTTTAACGATCAAACTTTTGGATAAAAAGGGATCGTTTTAGCACTCTTTAGTATCTTGGCCATAACTTTCGGCTCGAGTGTCCGTTTGGCGCGCAGGACCCCAATTTGGAAAGCTCGTTCGACGCCTTGACGTGGCGGACGCCGAGGCCGTCCGACACCGTTTTCGAGGTCAAAATCCACTGTTTTCCCTTCCATTTTGGGGTTAGAAGATTTCAACACATGTTTTTCCTCTTTTTAGTGTTTTATGTTTTTTTTGCTTTTAAATCTTTCGTAGGTTTAGGTTTCTGATTACGTATCCCTTTAGGTAGATTTTTTTAGTTAGATCATTAGGTTTTAGTTCAGGTTATTAGGGTTTAAGGTTTTTATTTTTGTGATTAGTTTCTGTCCCCTGTTTTTCTCCTCTGTTTTCTCAAAATCCCCCTCTGTTTCTGAATTCGTTTCTGTTCTTTCTCTGAAACTTTGCATCTGGACGAGCGTTTATTCGTTTGAACGCTCGTTCACTGTAATTTTTTCAATCCTGTATCCGAATTCGACCCTTGAACGAACGTCCATAAATTTGGACGCCCGTCCAAGGCGACTCTGAAGGATCAGACGAGCGTTCAATTTTTGAACACCAGTTCAGTCCAATTTCAAGACAGACGCTCGTCCATTTGTTTGGACGCGTCCGTCCCTTTCTTCCTAAATCTTTTTCTTTTCCCTCTTTTCTTTTCTTTAGGTTTTAATTTTAGATTTAGGTTTTAAATTTCTTAGTTTAGGTTTTATTTTTTTCCTTTAGTTTTTAGGTTCGATGATCTTGAGTTGGGTATCGGTTTATGCAAACTCTAAGTCGAAAGGGCCATTACTCTTTTCACTGACCTCGAGCGGACCATAGTCCGACCCAATAGAGAAGACTTCGTTTTACCGATCCTCGGACGAAGGAAGTTCAACCGATCAGGATATCGAACGAAACCTAATAAAGGAGATCGAAGATATTGTTATAATGGCGGCAGAAGATCGACGTACGTTGGCAGACTACGCCATGCCTGGTGCAGTCACTGTCAACCCGGCTATCGTCCTACCAGCCATTACCGCACAAACCTTTGAACTAAAACCCAGTCTCATTCAGATGATGCAGCATGCATCAATGTTTCACGGGTTCCCTTCTGAAAATCCTCACACACACGTACACACATTCCTGGAGATATGTGGTACGACACGCATTCAAGGTGTGAGTGAGGATGTGATTAAACTTACACTGTTTCCATTCTCTTTGAAGGGAGAAGCTAAAGAGTGGTATAGCTCTCTCCCTACGGAATCCATTACCACCTGGGCTGCATTGGAGAAAGAATTTTTAAGTCAATACTTTCCACCTGCCAAGACAGCCCAGTGTTTAAGGGAAATATACAATTTTTATCAAACGGAAACAGAATCTTTCTTTGAGGCATGGAAGAGATTTAAGGCTCTTCTTCGTAAATGCCCCACCATGGGTTAGACTTGCAGGCAAGTCAATACCTTTTTCGATGGATTGACCGAGCTCACTAAGGGCATGGTCAATAGTTCATCAGTGGGGCTTTCACGAGGAAAACGCCTCAGAGGGGTGGGCACTTGTTCAAGACATTGCCAAATATAATTATGCCCCTCATTTCAAGTCGTTCGAGGCACCACCACCTCCTCCTAGGATCGAGGAGGTGAAAATGCATAACGAGATTGCCATGTTTGAAGCGGCCAATGGCTACGCTTACCACGCCTCCAAATCGAGTTATCGAGACTCTTTCATTTTTACGAACTCTCAAGTTCATCTCGCGAAATTGTTCTCGGGTGGCCATATGGTTGGCGAGTGTCAATTCATGTCCCCCAATTCTTATCAAGTCAATGCTGTCCAGAATCATGGACAGTATAATCAAGTGCATGCCAAGTATGTGACGATATGGGGCACATCGCTTCGTTTCTGTCTATGATTGACGAACGCAGAGATCAATGCCTTCAATGGCCAGCCAAATCGAGAGGTTTGGAAATCAATTCACCGCCAAGGCAACTTTCAAAACCAGGGTTTCCGTCAAAATCAAAATTTCAATTTCAATCGAAACCCTAGTTTCAATCGAACCCGAACTTGAATGCTTCCAAAAGAAATTATCGAAATGGATCAAGCGGTTGGTAAAGACTCGCGCGATGGTCAATTATCAAAACTTACCAACCAAGAGGCGACCGAGGCAAATTTGTGCTCACATTGCGGATGGGAGGCCTAGTATTCCCAAATTCCTTATGTGACTGGTGCATCCATCGACTTGATGCCATTGTCTGCTTGCAATCGACTTGGGTTACAAAGTCTTCTAGAACCCACTACCATGAACTTGCGGTTCGCAGATAGATCTTCTAAGAAAGCGAGAGGAATCACGAGAGACGTATTAGTTCAAATAGATAGGTTTACCTTTCCAGCTTGACTAGTACGTCTTAGATATTGAGAAAAGTGCAAATGTCCCTTTGATTCTTGGAAGACCTTTTCTATCTACAGCTAGAGCCCTCATCGATTGTGATGGTGGGCATGTGACCATTCGAGTTGGTGACCGGGAGGTGAGCTATAGTGTTTCAAAATCTATCAATGTACCTTCGGATCTCCAACCGGCTTTTCCGTTGATGAGACTTCCGATGATTTCGATGACTTTATGGATAAGCAAGTCATGGTCATAGAGGTGAATATGAAGCGATCGATTGATAATCTGAATAATCATGGTGTGGTCAATCTAGACCGATTAGCGGTGATTTTGAGGATGAGCTAAGAGAAGAAGCCTTGGCGATGGGACCACTAAGTAAGCTCAACGATGTTGAGTTGAAGAGTGGTGATCTTAAATCAAGTCTAGAGGATCCTCCCGTAGATTTGGTGCTCAAGCCGTTGCTAAAACATCTTAAGTATGTGTTTTTAAGAGAAGGTGACAAGCTTCCTTTGATCATCTCTCTTAAGCTATCTCGTATAGAGGAGCTTAAATTGTTAAACGTCTTGCGCAAAAATGAAAAAGCCTTTGGATGGCAGGTGGGAGATATCCGAGGGATATCTCCCGACATCTGTATGCACAAAATTAAGACTGAGGAGGGTGCAAAACAAGTTAGACAGCCTCAGAGAAGGCTCAACCCTCACATGCAAGAAGTAGTCAAGAAGGAAATCATTAAGCTTCTAGATATGGGTATCATATACGCCATTGCTGATAGTGAGTGGGTGTCCCCGACTCGAGTAGTCCCCAAAAAGGGAATTACTATTGAGAAGAATGAGAAGGGAGAGGAGATAGCATTGAGGCTAGTTACAGGCTATAGAGTCCAGATTGACTACGAAAAACTCAATGAGGTCACAATGAAAGATCATTTTCCCTTCCATTCATTGATCAAATGCTTGAGCGTCTAGCGAGGCACGATTCTCTCTGCTTCTGGATGGATATTCGAGATACTTCCAGAGATACCCATCGATCCTGTTGACCAAGAAGACCACTTTCACTTGCCCTTATGGTACATTCGCTCACAGCGGATGCCATTTGTTCTCTCAGAATGCCCGGCCACCTTTCAAAGGTGTATGATGGCAATCTTTGACGGGCTAGTTGAAAAGTGCATGGAGATTTTTATGGATGATTTCTCGGTCTTTGGTCAATCCTTCGGTGATTGCCTAGATAATCTTGATCAGGTGTTGTCAAGATGTGTGGAAAAGGACTTAGTGCTTAATTGGGAAAAATGCCATTTCATGGTAAATGAAGGCATAGTCCTTGGCCACAGAGTGTCAGCCAAAGGTATAGAAGTAGATAGAGCCAAGGTTGAAGCTATTGAGAAGATGAGTTATCCTAAGAATGTTCGGGAAGTCCGAGGTTTTCTCGGACATGTCGGCTTCTATAGGAGGTTCATCCGTGATTTTTCCAAAGTAGCCAAGCCCCTATCTACTCTGCTCAAGGAAGACGTTGAGTTCAATTTCGATGAAAACTGCAAGCAAGCGTTTGAGGAGCTCAAGAATCGGTTAATATCCGCTCAATTCTTATTTCACTGGTCGAACTTACCTTTGAGCTTATGTGTGACGCATCAAACTATGCAGCTGGTGCGATCTTAGGGCAAAAGCTTAATGGAAAGTTCCAACCTATCTATTACGCCAGTCACACACTGAATCCTTCTCAAGTTAACTACACGACAACTGAAAAGGAATTATTAGCCGTAGTCTTTGCTATGGATAAGTTTCGTAGTTACTTGCTAGGTGCTCAAGTGGTCGTGTGGACTGATCACGCCGCTTTGGTATCGATGACTAAAAGGATGCTAAACCGCGCGCTACTGCGTTGGATATTGACCCTCCAAGAGTTTGACGTTCAAATCAAAGATAAGAAGGGCAGTGAGAACGTAGTGGCGGATCATGTTTCTAGGATGATAAGTGAGGAAAAGGTTGATCCTGAAGATAAAGATCTTTACTTTCCTCTAGAAAACATTATGTTGATAGACGGTCGTCCTCCTGATGTTCCATGGTATTCTTCCATTGTGAACTACCTTCATGCCCGTTACCTTGATCCTGAAATGTCTTATCAAGAGAAGAAGAAGTTCTTCTCTGATATGAAATATTTCGTTTGGGATGAACCTTATATGTTTAAGATCTGCAAAGATGGTTTGCTTAGGAGATGCGTTCCTGAATCTGAGCAACGCGATATAATCGAGCAATGCCATAGTGGACCCACAGGTGGTCACTTTGGTCCGTGGAAAACCGTTGCCAAAATCTTCCAATCCGGTTTCTATTGGCCCACAATCTTCAAGGACACGGAAGCTTTCTGTAAAGCTTGTGATAGGTGCCAAAGAACCGGTACTCTGACAAGGCGTTTTGACATGCCTTTGAAACCCATCCTAGAATGCGAAGTCTTTGATGTATGGGGTATCGATTTTATGGGACCATTCCCATCATCTTGCGGTAATAAATACATCTTAGTCTGCGTAGACTACGTGTCTAAATGGGTGGAGGCTCAAGCCACTCCTCACAATGATCATAAGACGGTAATGAAATTTACGAAAAGAATATCTTCGTGAGGTTTGGATGTCCGCGGGCCTTGATCAGTGATGAAGGGACGCACTTTTGCAACCGACCCCTAGAGAAAGTACTCGAGAAGTATGGTGTTCGTCATAAAATTGGCACACCATATCATCCGATGACTAGTGGTCAGGTTGAGAGAAGCAACCAAAGTATCAAGAAAATCCTGGAGAAGACGGTAAACAGTCATAGGAAAGACTGGAGTTTGAAGTTGGACGATGTACTTTGGGCATACAGAACTGCCTATAAAACTCCTATGGGTACATCGCCATATCAAATGGTTTCACGGTAAGCCATGCCATCCGCCAATCGAGTTAGAGCACAGGGGCATATTGGGCTCACGAAGTTTTGAACTTCGATTCCCAATCTGTGGGAAACATCGATTGCGGCGATTGCAATGAGCTGGATGAATTTAGACTCCAGTGCTTATGAAAGCGCCAGGATTAGTAAAGAGAAGATGAAACTACTCCATGACGCCAAGATAAAGAAGAGAGAATTCCAGTGTCGGCGAGCAAGTTCTCTTGTACAATTCTAGGTTACATTTGTTTCTGGGAAGTTGAGAACACGTTGGTCCGGTCCTTTTGAGATTCTCCAAATCATTCCCGGAGGTGTTCTAGAACTACGCGGTTATCCGGATCAACCGCTTTGAGTTAATGGTCAAAGGTGCAAGCACTACATTGGTGAACCTAAAGAAAAACCTTTGATTGTTAAATTTCTCGATATTCTCGGATGTGGTGTTACAGAGGTCAATGAATTTGACGAGTTTTCATCCGATTTATTCTCCGAGAATGACGGTATTGGTTCATCGCCAGAAGTTCTAGCAGGTAGTTGGGATATGGAGGAGTATGAAAGAGAGCAAAAGCTTAAACGTCATCGAGGAATCGAGAAGAAAGAAATCAGCCATGGGGAAGATTAAACGAGTTTGGAAGGTTATAAAAGATTTTACCCCATGTGTTGATGTCAAGCTTCTGCAGCCCACACTACGGACCGGAGCTTAAACAAGGTAGTGGCTGGCAGAAAGGTTAAATGGCCTGATCCAGGCTGAGCTTCAAATGTGTCGAGCTAACGACAATAACCATTAGCGCTACTAGGAGGCATCCTAGATATCACGTATTATATTAGTTTCTTTCTTTAGTTATTTTTCCTTGTTTAAGTTGTTTTAGTCTTATTCGGATTGTGTTGTTTTTGTCAGTCAGCCGTCCTAGGCTTATAAAGGGTCGAAGTGTTGTTTTGCTTACGATTTCCTCTTATCTTTATCTCTATCACTTTTGCGCGATATGATATAATCCGTTGTATCCCCGAGGTATTTCTTTGTTTTTCAAGTGTGCGGATATTTTCGATAATGGTTTGTGAGTCGTAGACGATTTCGCTTTTCCGGTGGATGGTCCACGATCTCCATCGATTTCCTCAAGCATTTCGGATCTCGACCATGGCCACTTCCGGACTTGCCACTTTCGAACTACAATCGCCTAAGTACTTTCTTTCTTTTTAGCTCTCACACACCATGAGGACATGTTGTCATTTAAGTGTGGGGGAGGGGATAAGTCGATATGTATCTATACATTTGCTTACATGATTTTATTTCTATGCTAAAATGAGCTAAATTTTAAAAAAATTTGTTTTGTCTCGAGTGAGCAATGCATGTTTTTGTTCGGTTTGTTATATTCATTGATGTTGTATGCCGATGTTCCATAAGTTAGATGTTTCACCAAGATTTATTTTTCACAAGCCATAGTAAATGATGAGCTATTTATAAAGTTATACCCCTTTTGATTAGTGATGTTTGATTCCTTATAAGTCATGTGCTTAGTGCTAATGTTCATATCGTGAGACTTATGATAGTTTGTGTTTAGTTCCAAGTACGATGTACTGTGAATATCTAGAAGTTTGAATGTGATAAGTAATACGTAGCTAATGTCATTTGAAAAAGTTGAGTTAATAATGAAATCAATAGTGTGTGTCGGAAGCTGGTCGATGATTTGAGTGCGGTAAGGCATTATCTCGAAATGCTTTATTCCACTATGATGACCAAAAGCTCACGACGATCGAAAAGAAGTCGCTTTATGATTTGAGTAAGGTAGGGTATACCACGTATGTCCTATTCTGCTATGATGAGCAATAGCTTATTCTGATGTGTGTTTAAATGTGAAATCAATTGAATCAACTTAAGAATTGGTATGAAAAGAATGAAATGAGACTTAGTTATCGTTAATCTTATCCCCAAAGATAAACCGATGGATATGCTGTAGGGATTATCCTCTAAGTATGTCGGAAAGGTCTTAAATGTTTTCTATCATCTTTTTCGGGATATGTTCCGTTTTGTAGGGTGCATCTTATAAGTATCTTTTATTACTAGTTTGAAGGGGGTATTAGCTAGTTTTGCTTGAAATATTCGAGTTTGGATTTAGTGGAAGTTTTCTATGGCTATGCACACACACACGGGTGAACTTCTAATTTATTGACTATATGGTATATGTGTTGAGATGTTTATATTCTTTCCGAGCCTTTATCTTGTTTTGTTTTGCTCGGGACGAGCAAAGTTTAAGTGTGGGGGAGTTGTTAAGGGTGAAATTGTATGATTTATAACGTTATATTTTATAATGTTTTCCCCCATATTCGTATTAATTTCATGGGAATTAAGTGTTTAAATGAATTATTGAGCAAATGATATTTTTAAGGAGTTAATCGCAAAGTTGGTGAATTTATATGTTTTAATTATGATTTTATGTTTATTGGGATTATGTTACGCTTTATGTGTTTTTGATGTCATGTAGGTACTTGTTTGAGGCTAAATTGATGATCAAATGTTGATAAAACTCGAGCTAAATCAAGATAGAGGAGATAATGGTGAGTTGGATTGAGAAGGAAAAGAGATAGAGTTGAAGAAATCCGTTTTTGATCGAAGATGGATCAAGGCGTCGGATCAGCGTAACGAGCGTCCACCTTGCAAAGAACCCCTGGACGGGCGTTTGAAGACCTTAAACGGGCGCCCGTAAGAAAATTTAATACTGAGAGTTTGGGCCGCCGAAAGACTAGCGCTTCACCTCCGTCCAGAAGCTGTTGGACGAGCGTCCAAGATAGTGGACGGGCGTCCAAGCACCGCCTTAGCCTAAACCGACCTAAAAATCTATAAATAGGCGCGATTTCTCAAACCCTAGAGACACAATTCGAACCCTAAAATTTTAGGAGCAGCTTGGCTGCGGTTCTTTACTACTTTTATCAAATTTTATGCCTTTAAATTCCTAGGTTAGATTAATTAATTCCATGTACTTTTTATTCAACAATTCGATGTGCAAAGGATGCTAGGAGGCTAAATCCTCCTTGAATGAGCGTTGTGAAGCCGTCCGCTTCAACAGTTTGATCTCTAGTTCGTGATTATTTTGTGAGTGTCTATTAAAGTTGTTACTTTTATCATGTTTTTATATGTTGATTGCATGCTATATCGAAAGATCCGTGCCTTTGTTTATTGTTTGCTTGATGATAGTCATGTTAACCTTAGAACACCATGATAAAAGTTTAGACCTTTAATCTAATCGCAACGAAAGTTATTAGATCGAATCTCTAGATTAGAAATTGAAAGATTTCACGCCTAGGTTAGAAAGACTTAATCTTTAATCGAAAGATCAAAGATTAGAAAACGAACTTGTCTACGAAAGAAGGTGTTCATGCCTTAGATAGGTGAATCACAACTTGAGTAGAGATCACGAAATAATCCGAATTAGTATCAAACGTTGATAGGATAGGTGGAACAATTGCTTGTTCGTTCGTTAAAATTTGATTTAAATCACTTGACTCGAATTGCTTAGCTTAGTTTAGTTTATTTTATTTTTCTGCGACTTAGTTAGTTTTTATTGCTTTCAATCTTGCCTAGCATTGGATTCAATCCTCTGTCTAGTTCCTTTTATGCATATTTGTTTAAATTAGTTTTCTGTTTAGTTTAGATTCTCGTGACAATAGTTAGTTTAGGAATAAAAACTAGGATCCACAACCTCCGATTCCCTGAGATCGACTCCGGTATCAATCGCTATACTACGATCCCTACACTTGGGGAATACCGGATTTATAAATTTTATTACTTGTTTGTTTTGTTAGATAAAAATCCGTGACAATAGGCATCCTTGAAAATTGTCGGCCAATATAGCCCGCTTTGCAAAACCTTCAATGCGGTCCTTTGTCCCGAGAAATGGCCCCCGGCCTCTCTATCATGGCAAAAGGATAACACGCTCAATCTCTTGCCCTCAGTTATACATCTCCTCAGAACGCCATCAGCACACAATCGGAACAAGTAGGGATCCTCCCAAACGAAGCATCTAGCCTCACTCACTAACTTCCTCCTCTGATTCTCATCTAACTCCGACTCGATAAATCCACTTTCCAGTAATTCACTATCGGTGCAAACCACGGAGCTCCTCCTTTCCTTTCTTCGTCAAAATTCCTCGCTTTTCCGGTAACATAGTATCTACAACAAAAAGTCGCTCATCCGGAAACGAGTCATCTATTTCAACCCTTTCTGATTCGTCACCCTCAACTGGCTCAATCCGACTAAGATGAACGGCTACCACATTCTCACAACCTTTACGGTTTCTAATTTCCACATCGAACTCTTGAAGGAGCAAAATCCATCTCAACAAACGCGGTTTCGCATCCTTCTTAGCGAACAAATATTGCAATGCGGAATGGTCCGTATGGACAATCACTTTAGACCCCACCAGATAGGATCTAAACTTGTCGAAAGCAAAAACTACTGCCAACAATTCTTTCTCAGTCGTAGTGTAGTTCTGTTGAGCCGGATTCAAGGTGTGACTTGCATAATAAATCGGTCGAAACAACTTATCCACCTTTTGTCCTAACACTGCCCCTACTGCCAAATCGCTAGCATCGCACATGACCTCAAACTCTTGCTCCCAATTTGGAGCTATCAAAATCGGAGCCTCACCAAAAGCTTCTTAATCTCCACGAAAGCTTCCACACACTCATCATCAAAAGCCACATTTACTCCCTTCTTCGATCTAGAGGTAAGAGGTGTAGCCTTTTGGGCAAACTTAGGATAAATCTACGATAAAACCCGCATGCCCCAAGAAAGATCTTAACGTTTTCAAACTAGTAGGCATAGGCAACCTCGAAATAGCATCTACCTTAGCCCTATCAACCTCTATCCCTCAAATTTGAAACCTTATGACCTAGGACAATTCCTCCACCATAAAATGACACTTCTCCCGGGCTCAAAATCAAATCGGTCTCCTCACACCTAGCGAGCACCCTATCTATATTAGTCAAGCATGCATCAAAACTCGTCCCCAAAATCAGAAATCATCCATAAACACCGCCATACACTTATCAATCAAATCAGCAAAAATGGCAAGCATGCATCTCTGGAATGTCGCGGGTGCGTTACACAACCCGAAAGGCATTCTTCGAAATGCAAAAGTGCCATAGGGACAAGTAAACGTGGTCTTTTCTTGGTCATTGACATCGATGTGAATCTGATAATAACCACTAAATCCATCGAGAAAACAATAAAATGCATGACCAGCAAGCTTATCTAACTCTTGATCAACAAACGGGAGTGGGAAATGATCCTTCCTAGTCTTTTCATTCAACATGCGAAAATCAATGCAGACTCGATGACCAGTAACAGGGCGTACAGAAAAAGACTCACCTTGCTCATTTGTTAGCACTGTAATGCCGCCCTTCTTAGGTACCACCTGTGTGGGACTCACCCACTCACTGTCCGAGATGGGGTAGATGATGCCCAACGTCAACATCTTCACCACTTCCTTTCTTACCACTTCCAGTAAATGCGGGTTCAGTCTCCTTTGCGGTTGACGCCTCGGTCTCGCCCCATCCTCGAGGATGATTTTGTGCTTACATATGTCGGCACTAATCCCCTTGATATCCACCATTTTCCATCCAAAAGCTCGTTTCCTCTTCTTCAAGACTTGAACTAGCTTTACTTCCCGCAAGGTCATTTAGTGAAGCAAATATAATAACCGGAAGTAAATCACTACCTTCAAGGAAAACATATTTGAGGTGTTGAGGAAGCGGTTTCAACTCCAAATCACCGGTGGTTCCTCAATGGATGGCCTTGGCATATCCTCTGGCGAACCGAGATCCGGTTTCTTAGTCCACCGGCTTCTATGAACTCTCCGCCTCGAGATGCATGGCATAAACTCGCATCACCCGTCGTCGTCACATACCTTGCATGATTTCATCAAGCATTTCTCCAATGGTTCCTTGTGCCCTGCAAATTCACATTCTCCAAAACACACGGGTGGATGACATCTATCGAAAAACAATCGCTCATCTCATTCTCGGGTGTTTCATGGTTTTGTACACATTAATCTTGACACTATCTTGACCAACTCTTAAAATTATATCCCCTCTTAACGCCTATCAAGGTCTCCCGAAGATTTAGGAAAGGCCGACCTAACAAAAGAGGTGTCTTAGAATCGAGTCCATATCAAGAACTACGAAATCAACTGAAACACAAATTTATCAACTTGAACCAACACATCCTCGGCTACTCCTAGCGGTGTCCTAACCGACCTATCTCGCCATTTGCAAAGTCATGCCCGTTGGTTCTAATCTCCCTAGGCCCAAATTTTTATCATAAATCGACTTTGGCATCAAACTAACCGATGCCCCCAAATCGCAAAGCACATTTTTGAAAACAGCTCTCTCTATGGTTATTGGGATAGTAAAACCGCCTCCTATCTTGAATTTTGGGAGGATTTTATTCTCAAAAATGGCGGAACATTCATAACTCAACTGAACCATCTGTTGCATTTTCTCTTTACTTGAAAGCATATTCTTTAAAAACTTGAAATATGATGGGATGTTGGCAATGATATCCAACATTGGCATGGTCACTTCAAATTTCCTCAACATTTCCAAAAATTTGGCTTGACTTTGGGTCAAGACCTCCTTTTAGTTGTTTTGGGAGGAAATGGTAAAGTGGTCACGCCAAAACCGGGGAGGAGGAGGAGGAATTTTACCTTTACTACCTTTAGGCTGAGTGGTGGCGATGGCTCTTCTTCCTTCACATCAATGATTATCGTATCCGACTTTGGCCTCGCCGCTTCTTCCCACTTTCGCTTGTATTCTTCCACTTCCTTTCCAACCTCGAGATTCTCTCTTTTTCAGCCCTTTTCTCAACATCCTCATCAAAACCTTCTTGCTCACCCAACGGCCCTTTGTAATCACAAAATTTCTCTTTCTCGGAGTTTGGCACCATCTTCTCAAGTTCTCGACCTTGTTGACCCGCCTCTTTACCACTCCGGGTGACTACCGCACAAACATCTTTAGATTCCTTGGGGTTCCTCTCCGTGTTACTAGGTAGCCCCGCACTCAAAGGCGGTTGAGATCTATTCTCGGTCAATCGCCCATCTCGAATCTCCAAATTCCGTATGGCGCTCTCTGCTTCAATCACAAGCTTATTCAATCGATCAAGGCCTTCTTCCGAAGACTTTCTTTGACTTCCCGGACTACCCCTTGTTGATTATTGGAGATGTTTTGCTTATGGGCATTCGGATGTTGGTAAGTCTCGAATTTTGATTTCCGACTTGTTGAGTTCTCACTGGTTGTCGCTTTGTTGCCCTTGCTCTCGACTCCCATTATCTCTATTCGATTATTGCCCCATTGGCCTTGTCAATTCTGACTCCAACTCTGATTACTTGAATTTTGATTTTGGCTTTCATAACCTTGGTTGTTGGAGTTTTGATGTTGTCGACCCCAACTACCTTGATTATTCTCTCTCCAACCACCTTGGAAATTCGAGGTTCCTTGCTCTCTATTCTCGATTCCAACCTCGGTTGCCTTGGCCTTGATTATTTTGGTTCCACCTCGGTTGCCTCGGTCCCAATTCCTTGGCCACCTTGATTTCCTTGGTTCCAATTTTGGCCTTCCTGGTTGTTGTTCCATGAATTCCCAAAATTCTGGTTCCTTCCATTATTCCTGCAATTGTTGTGATTCCAACTTTCCTTGGTTGTTGTTGCCTCGGTTCCAATTCCTCCGCAATTATTTCCAATGTAATTCACATCATTCGGTTGCATCTCTTCTTCCATGCCAAGTCCCATTGATGATTCAAAATCTTGATAGTACGGTGGAGCCTCATGAGCTTGGATTATTACCCCACCGATTATTTAGATTCGCCGCCCACCAAAACTCTGCTTGTTGCCAAACCGAGGGTTCTTCCCGGGACTTTGTTGACTACTACCACTCGAGCTTCCCACTCCCAACTGCTGAGTGCGGGCTACCAACTCTTCCACCACTCAGCAATCGGTTGTGTGCCGAGACACACTTGCTATAGGTTGTTGAGGAATCGGCCGTGGGACCGGGCCGTGGTGTCTGCCGAGGTAATCATTGAGGACAAGCCGACCTACTCGGATTCGAACAAAACTGAGCTGAATGATTACCTCCACATAACTGACAAACCTGTAATGCTTCTTCCATTTTCTTCACCTTGGTTTGCAGTGCCAACAACTCATTGTGTGCAGCTGTCTCTTTGTCCAACTGTTCTTCAAGTGCCTTGACAGTTTGGTGAGACTCATTCGGGTTGTCTGGTCCCGAACTTGAGACCCATTCATCATCCCTTTCAATTGCATCATTGATATGTTGCATAGCCAACTCGGGATCAATCCTTGTCAAACCCTTTCCACTTGCCGCATCCAAAAGATTTCTATCCGATTTATCCAAGGCTCGATAGATTTTTATGACTTGTTCAACCGTACTCAAATTGTGGGGAGGGCACTTTTTCATCAAAGCTCTGAACCTATCAACTGTCTCTTTCATAGTCTCTCCTTTTCTCCCACTAAAGTTATGAATTTCACGCTTCAAATCTTCAATCTTTGCCGGAGGAAAATACTTTTTCAGAAAAACATCGGCCACTTCCGCCCAAGTAGATAGGGAGCCATTTGGTAAGGTATTAAACCATGTTTTTGCAGCCCTCTCAAAGCAAATCAAACATCATCAACTTGAGTGCCTCCTCGGTCACTCCATTACACTTCAATGTCGAAATTATTTGTAGGTAATTGTCCAAAACTCATTAGGATCCTCATTCCTTTGCCCATAGAAAACCGCATTCTCACCGATAAGATTTATGACATTTTGCTTCGGTTCCATGTTGTTAGCATGGACAAATGGAATTCGATTGGATTGTGGCGACCCTTGGTATGGAGTAACCACATAATCTCTCATTGAAACAAGCCCTTGATTGGCGGGTGGGTCATTCTCATTCTTTGTTGATTCGCGTTATTCTGATTAGCTTGGAGAAGCTGATTCTGTGCCGCTAATTGTTGAACCAACCGAAGTAAGTGCTGATTGTCCTGACCCAGTGCTTGTTGTTGAAGTTGTACATTCCCTTCCAAGGCGGGATCGAACAAATTCCTCCCATCTGTTCTTGCAACCAAAGGAGGATTTCTTTCACGTGGAGGAGGGGTGTTTAGATGGCCCAATCCTCCAACTTGAGATGTATCATCACCATTCAACCTATCTCTTCATTGGTCGTCATACTTTCTTCCTCGAAGAAAAATCAAAGCTTCTTGTCCGTCCCACGGTGTCCGAAGCCGAGGCGGATGATCTTTTCCTCAATTGGCTTGCGTGCCTATCAATCTCCGGGTAAAAGGCTCAGAGGAGTCCTAACTCCGGTCATACACCGCAAGTCAAATCAAACAACAGAAAACAATAAAAGAAAACGACCTAAGCCCAAGCTTTCGGTCAACTTTTGTGATATCAAAGCGTTACCAATCCCCGGCAACGGCGCCAACTTGATAAGCGGATTTTCCACGGTCCGGTCGATCAAGTAAAAACTCAAACCTTAGCAAAATCTACTTTCTAACCGGCAAAGTGGACCGGGTCGATTGCGAGATAGTGCTTGAGAGTCCGAGGTCGAACCCACGAGATTGGTTTTGAATACCACAGTTGACTTAGTGCTCGCTTCAGTCAAACAGATAGATATGAAGTTATACTATTGTATAAAGAAGGATTACACTACTCGAATTCTAACAATTAAAAGAGGTATGGCCGAACTACGTTTCAAATGGATTACTTTACCCTCGTAAAGATTGCCCGGAATGTGCCTTACTCTACCCTGCGCCTAAAGATAACTCATAGAACAAACCCCGTATTGAATTGGACTTGATGACTAGGGCGTCAATCTAGTACACGGGTAGGTGTCAAGCTACCTTTCAAGCTCAAAACTTCTACGGTCTCGAAACCCCGTTCCCACACGTCGCCGCAACATACATTTATAAGCTAAGTGAATTAGGTGATCAATCTAGCTCAAAAATGATTCAAACAAGTTTCGAGATATGGATTATTAATTAGAACGTTTATTTACGCACTGCACTACCTCCCGGCTCATCAATCTAACGGCGTTTCACCCGCCTTCACATAGTTCAACCATACAAGGGATCTAGCTACTCATAATCGAATCTAAGCAATAAAAACGGAAGAAAAACATCACAACAACAATAGAATAACAAAGAACATACTTACTTTATTCAACTTGGAGAAGGTACCAAATGTGCTTACAAAAGATCGAATTTTTTGTCAAGTGAAAAGTTACGGATCGAAGCTAAAAGTTAGTAGATCAAAGAGAGGATTGAAAGAGGATTCTAATGATATATAACACTTGATCTAACTCTAAAAGATGAAGAAAATCGCCCACAATCTCCAAAACTATCTAATATTATCGCCCCCTCTTCCTCTACTTCCACTTTGTGAAAAATGAGCGCCTTATATAGAAAAACCTCATCCGTCCGGATGCCATCGTGTCCGGCCGGATCGTTTTTTGATTTCTACAGTGTCCGGACGGATGCATAGATGTCCGTCCGGATGTCTTGCTTTTTTGTCCGTCCGGATACTTCTCTCCGTCCGTCCGGATATTGATTCTGTCCGTCCGGACGGGTACTTCATCAAATAATCTTCCAAAAACCAGTGAGTTAGCCATCCGGACACAACAACTTGTCCGTCCGGACAGCCATCTTGCAGCCCAAATCTTCACTTTTTCACCTCCAACCTCCGTGTTTCGCCTCGGACACGTCCAAACTCATACTTCTCGTCTTTTAGGCTCTCGAGACACCCTAGTCCTGCATCCATATGAAAACAACACGAAAACGCATAACCCCGCAAACTACGGGTGCTCGGGGAAAACGAGTATAAAATGCAAAAATAAGGTCGAGTTTACGGAAAACCGACAGTCACTCGCCGTGCAATAAATCCTCATTTAATACTCAAGATAGGGTCTAAACTCACCCGAAACATGCCAGAAATGCGATAATCGTGTGCTGAACTATACAGAAATGTACTGTAAAGTTGGTTCCAATCAGTTATGGAGATAAACAATTCCAAATGGTGTTGTTTCCCAGATTAGAGAGCCATGGTCTTCCATCATCGGGTCCGGCTGGGGTTCTAGAATATACTCCGGGGTTGGCGTGTCTTCATGCTCCACATTTGCTTCTACCCCCTGATTTTCCATTTCTTCAGGGTCTTCCTCCTCTAGGTCCTCTTCTTTAGGGTCTTTTTCTGGCTCAGAATCATCGTCTTCTACCACGATGGCATCAACAGGTAGATCTTTGTGGGGCTCTTCCATAGTAAGTTCCATAGAAGTTTCCTCTTGACCATTCTTCCAGATTGGCCCGTGTATATTTGGGGGAAACGTCCTGATCGCCCCCACCCTTTTCTTTGGTTTAGCTTGTCCGTTTGTTGACCCAATATTCAGTGGAGAGACCATTTCCTGAAAAATACAATATCTCAAAAATGATATAAAAGCAAAGAGTTTATATTATGTTGTTTTGAAAAAAATGAAAATTGAACAAAAATATGTAGAAGTTGAGAAATAATAAGTAGTCGGTATATTTTTGATATCTATTTTAATTAGATAATAAGTAAATTAAGAAAGATTTTTATTATTTAATTAATTATGTGGGTGTATGTAATTAAGTTTAGTTAGTACATAATTATATAAGTTTGGTTATTACCACATAAACATTTAAGTATTTCTAAGCAGTATAGTGTGTTTAATTATGATATACTATGGATACATGTTAAGTAGTTTGAATAAGTACATGTATGTGGCATTAAGAATTTGATTGTATAGGTATGTGAAATGATATTTTTCATGAAATAATTTTAATAATAATGTGACATATGAGTATGTTATTACTACAATATTATAAGATTGTTTAAAGTATTTACAAAACTAAATTTTTCCTAAAGGCCGTTGTTTGTACCGTTGTCTAATGTGTATTTTATTGTTGAATTATTTAAGTTTATTTAGTAAATAATTATGTAAGTTCGGTGATTAGTAAATAAAGAATTACGTATTTATTATTTGGTATGAGTTAATTATTTGAGTTATTTATTTAGTAATTATTTTTAAGTTTATTTTTTATTAAAGTATTATGTAAGTTTTTTATTTAATTATCCAATTCAATGAGTTAATGTTATGAAAAAAAGATTAATTTTTATTATTTTTAATTAGTTAAATGGTTCGAAATAAGTTTATTTATTTTACAATAAGATGAAAATAAAACAAAATTTTGTAACCGTATAGAAACAAATAAGGATTACGTTTTTATTGCAGCACATTTAATTAATAAATTTGTAATTAGCTAATTAGGAAATTATATAACTTTTTATTATTATATAATTAATCATGTTTGTATATTTATATATAATATTTTTTATTATTTAATTATGTAACTTTTTTAAATATTCATTTAAGTTATTTTAGTAATTAATTATTTACGGTTTTTTATGAATTAAATATTTAATTTTTGGTCAATAGGTAAGTAGTAAATTAGTAATTAATTTTAATTATGTAATTATTAAATTAATGAAGTTATTTTGTTATGTTTAATTATTTAAGTGCATTGAAATAAGTTTGAATGTTATGAGAATCTGATGGACCGGACATAAAAAATATAGGCCCAATCTGATGTTATTTTGAAAGAATTATCGTTCATCCGGACATTGAATTTTTGTTTCAGTCCGGCACAATGCTCCACAAATTTTTTTTTCACCCGAGCCCTTATACCTACAAACCCTTGTATACCTAATAACCCATCCCCCAGACATATTATGTCAGCCGCCCCCAAAATTGAGTCTCAAACCCTAAAGCTCTGCCGAAACTACGCATTAGTAGAAATCCCAAAAAATCCGGCCCTCGTTTTCTTCTCCATCCCGTTCCTACTTCAAATCGTCGAGTTAATCATGCCTATATGTTGTTCTCCATCCTTATTCGAGCATTAAATACTCTGATTTTGTTTCTGTTGAGGAGTTTTGAAAGAGCAACGTGAAAGCAAACGACTTTCATTTGGCACATAAATCGTCATTCAAAGCTTTGTCCTTCCCTTCTAAATGTATGAATTTTTCTGCAACTATGGTATCTGTTGTTGTGTTAGAAGCCTTTGTGGTGGTTAGATGGTAGAAAAATGATGAAAAGCATCGATCTTGTTGCGTATTCGAGGAAGCCGAGGCCTATGATGGAAGAATATATGAGGCCGATGATATAAAAATTGGGTCGTTTCTTGGTGAAATCGATTATCTATCTCTTTCAGAATCGTGATTTGGTGAATCTTTGGCTGATTAAAGGTGAAAGTGTTTCTCTCTCTATTTCTATAACGTTTATCACAAGGTTTGCTAGTAAAGGTGGATTAAATTGCAGATTCTGATAAGGGACTGAAATCTGTCGGTGAAAGCCCTAATTGGCTGAGGAAGTAAGAAGAAATGGGGATTTCATCACCCTGATTCTTCGAATATCGGTTGATAATGAAAGAAATACTCTGTCTGAAACCCTAAAAAAACGGAGAATGGTATAAGAGTTTGGATCAGAGCAAGTAATGTCCAACCCGAGTTCTATGCCGGGTTGGCTCAGGTATGGTGGGGAACCGATTGTAAAACTGAGAACCAAATGGTTCAATGATGTCGAAGCATATAAATTCTACACAATTGTGTTGGAAAAGTCATATCTTTCATTATTTTTTTTGGTAATCAGTGAGCCTGTTATGTGATTAATCAGTGGCAGATATGTTTTTGGTAATGTGAAAGCCCTAATTGGCTGAGGAAGTAAGAAGAAATGGGGATTTCATCACCCTGATTCTTCGAATAGCGGTTGATGATGAAAGAAATCTTCTTTCTGAAACCCTAAAAAAACGGAGAATGGTATAAGTGTTAGGATCAGAGCAGGTAATGTCCAACTCGAGTTCTAAGCCGGGTTGGCTCAGGTATGGTGGGGAACCGAATGTAAAACTGAGAACCAAATGGTTCAATGATGTCCAAGCATATAAATTCTACACAATTGTGTTGGAAAAAGTCATATCTTTCATTATTTTTTTGGTAATCAGTGAGCCTGTTATGTGATTAATCAGTGGCAGATATGTTTTTGGTAATTTGTGTTTAATGGTCAGTGTATGGCTTGGTCATAACCAAAATGTATTATGTACAGTCTTTGCTTAGGTAATTACATCCCACTGCATAATATGTGATTTCAAGCTGAGAATTCTTTTAATGTGGTTAGTGTTGGTGTTATTGGGGTTGGTTTATAATGTGAATTTGGTTTATGTTATTTAATGTCATATTGTCAGTTTACTTTGCTTGATGCTATTTGACAGTAATAATAATGAGTATATGTATGTATATTGATAATGAATAAACATGTAAATATAAATATATGAATTTATACTTATGCAACAAATGGTGTAGACTGTAGAGGTAGGAATTAATTTGTGTACGTGGACTATTTACTGCAATTGAATGAGTTAGGAATGAATTGGTGAATAACACGCACGTACAATCTGCAACACGCAAGTACAATTTGCAACACGCACGTATAATCTGCAAAATAGTTGGAAACACAAACTTATTAGGTAGAATAAAAAACACCAAAACTGTTATAATCTGTAAATAACACCAAAGTATGCAGTTTTGAATTTTACTTACTTTGAAGTTGACTCTGCTGAGGGCTGCTGCAGGGTGAATGAAAGGTGAAGATGAGAAGAAATGGTGAAAAAATGAGAAAGATGAGAAGAAAATATGGTGCATATGAGAAGAAAGGGATGCTGAAAAAATGAAAGGAGAAGATGAGAAGAAAGGGATGCTGAAAAAATGAAAGGAGAAGATGAGAATAAATGAGGAAAATTTGAGGAGGTTGAAACGTGAAAGGTAGCTATATATTTTGTAGCATCCCCTATTAACGGGGAAGATGAGAATAAATGAGGAAAATTTGAGGAGGTTGAAACGTGAAAGGTAGCTATATATTTTGTATGTTTAATTCAGTTTATGTATTTATTTTGCCTTGTAGATGTTGTGGAGGAGTGGAGGAGTGGAGATGGTGGAATAATGTTAGTTGGTTTCTGTATTTTTAGTAATTGTAAGTCGTTTTTTTTTTTTATTATTTAAATTCCCAGACGTGGTTAGTGGTGTAGTGTGAATGTGCAGTTTTTTTTTGTTTTATTATTATTTAGTATACTCCCAAACGTGGGTGTAAAAGTTAGTGAAGTAGTTTTATTTTTTAATGTAATCCCAAACGTGTGTGTGAATGTGTAGAAGCTGGCATTTGTATTGTTACTTTGCGGGTTAGGGGCGGGTAATTAGCCATAATCGGGTTCAATTGGTAGTTTTTATCTCTAAAATATAAATATAGATATGAAGGAAGAGAAAATACCAATAGGATTGGTATATATGACTACTGATGCTTATCCTTCTTCTTTGTTAAGATATATACCTAATATATATACGGTACTATAACTACGATAAATGAATAAACTCGTTAAATAAATAATTTTCTTCGGTCCCGACTTGGGCAAAGAGACTAAATGAATAACATCGCTAAATGCATTAACGAATAAAAAAAATTGAGTACTTAAAGTCCCTATATAAACATAAATGAATAATCACTAAATTCCATCACTATTTTTCGGGGTACTTAGCTGACTTGTGTCTCTTTACATCGCTATTTTTCATCTCATCCGACAAATATTTAGATGATCTTTTGAAAGTATTTGATATTGTGGTTTGGCTAGTAACCAAATCTAACTTTTATTTCACCCATACTTGCTCTTTTTGGCTTATAATTGGATGTTCCTTTTTATGCTCACATATGACCCTCGTTATCTAGTCGGTTAAAGTTGTTCTTGTTATTGGTTTTGACTGATGAATGGAAGCCATTAAATTGAAAATTAAGAAAGATACAATAGTATTGATTCTTTATCAAAGATTTTAGAACTATATATAGTTTGTAGTGTAGGTTCAGTATATTTTCTTAGACTCAGTATTCCATACATACATCCATATTAATAGTCTCAATACATAATACACTATACTTAGTCCACACATATAGTGCATGTATTCATAGTTTAGAGTCTAAAGAAAATGAATTGAGACTGTACATAGGTTTTAGTGCATGTATTCATACACTGTACTTAGTCTACACGTATAAGTTTTTCATAAGAATTTTGACAATTATCCTCTAGGTACATTTGTACATTAAATGTAAGAATACTAATAATGAGAAAAAAAATAAAAATAAAAAATGTAAAAATAGTATCTAAATGACTAAATATTCATTTATTGATAAAAGAATAATATATTCATTTATCGATAAATAAATACCCTCGTTTAACGAATATTTTTTCTGGTCCTGATGTTATTCATATATCGAGGTTATACCCTATATACATACGGAGTTGGCAAAGAGAAGTCGGCTAAAGCCTATCCATCATACTTATCTAATACACAACACCGATAATAGACACGACATATCATACGTGGTTTTATGGTGTAAAAACACCGTCAAATAAATCTTATACTTGTGTCGATACTTATCCACTTTATCGTGCTGACGTCGTGACTTAGTTATTAAATAAACTAGGGCTAGTATGTTACACGAAGAAAATAAATATTATATCTAATTGATATCCACATAATACGAGTATATTTATAATAACATATTATTATTATTATTATTATTATTATTATTATTATTATTATTATTATTATTATTATTATTATTATTATTATTATTGAGGGCTTCCTAATACTTTTTAGTTTTTAGTTACATCCTAAAAAAAAACCACACATACAGATTTACACTAGCCGGGAAACCACAATTCTCATCGACAGGGACACGGGCCCACGGCCAACTGCGCCTCATCTTTTCCGAAAAACAGTTGGAGGATGGTCTCTGGTTATATCATCTAGAAGGAGTCCATTCTCCATTTGGTTCTCCGCACTAGAAGAAGAAGGTGTTGTAACGCCCCGTTCCCAGATACCGAGTCCTTATCCGGAAAAGGAACGTTCGGCACGTATAAAATAAAAATAAATTCACTTTATACGTAAGCATCTACTACGTCGTATCAAAAATAAGCAAACGGAAGCAAAAGACTCGGGTATAAAAATTCCAAACATCCCAGAATAGAAACATGAAATCTAAAGATGGAAATGTAACTTATTACATTCAATGAAAATACGATATCCAAAAGAAATGTAACGGTACTACACGTCTCAAAAGACCAAAAGTCTAAACCAACAGTACTAAGAACTGTCTAATAAATGAATAACAAAAGAATAAATGTAAAGTCTTCAATGAGGCGTCTTCAAACGTCATCATCGAACTCCTCCTCGTAACCATTATCAACCTGTTCGTCTTCTCATCCCCAAACACATAGAAAACATGCATCTAAGGTAAGTACAACGTACTTAGCAAGAAAGAGAAGCTATGTTAACAATTATAATTTATAAAGAAAAGATAATTAAAAGTTAGTCGTGTATGTTACAACCGCACTCAAGGGCACTACGCCTGATGTATATCCACCAGGAGATATCGATTGCAACATATTAGTGGATCACACCAATATCCACGGAGGCTAGAATAGGTAGGCTCCGATAGTACGCACACCTCAACGGAGTCCCCCGAACTTGTGGTTCTTTTGACCTACGGGTTCTTCCACCTTCAGAGGTAGCACACACATCGCGATATGTGACGGTGCCTATCCAAGAGAGACATGTTGTTTAATCTTTTACTAGTCAAGATCGTGTTTTATTAGAATGATTAACTAACCACCTAAGTGTTTTCAATTAATCTCCCTCACAAATACTACTCTCTTCCTAGACCACTAGACGTAAACAAGGCCTAGCAATTACACAGACATTGATGAATACTAATTCACCAAAGCACAAGTCTATCATGCTCTTCCGACGGATCCGAACTTCAACTCCCTTTAAGAGTACATTCGGTGTTTTAATTGAACGAATCAGAAGTTAAATTCAGGCTTGTTTAAGTTTACACGATGTTAACATATCATGAATAAGGGATTAAAACAGTGAAGACACAATTATGAGGCCAAAAACCAATCTGGAATGCTAAAGTAGTAAAAACAAGGTAAAAGCAGCCCAACGCCCGTCCGACCTCCTATGGGCGCCCGTCCGTAATCAAACGTCCGTCCACCAAACCCCAAACGCCCGTCTGCCAAAATCAGCTACATCCTGAATCAAAAATCTAACCTCAAACGCCTGTCGCTTTGTGCAAACGCCTGTTTGAGCCACTTCAGTCCTGGCAAACGCCCGTCCGCCTGGGTTTTTTCCAAAACGCTAAATCTTCTAAACGCGATTTCAAATCCGTTCCTAACCTAATTAACACCAAATTAAGCACAGTAAAACGTAGGAGACATATCTAAACATCTATGATCCTTTGATCAACGAAAAGCACAACTTTCTTACGCTCACGCATCTTAAAACATGATCTAAACTTTACAAATCATAATCGAGATCATAGGAAGAGTTTCTTACCTATTTGCGACCAAAAACCGTTGAAAAGCCTCTGAAAAACTGTTGCACTTCCCTCCAACTGATATCCAAACGATGTGCTTCTCACAACGGTTCCAATTCTCTCGTCCAATCTGAAAACGATTAAGAAACGCTTCAGATAGTTGGAGAACTCCCCTAGCCCTTTCTCCTCTAAAAAATTGTGCAGAGAAAGAGGTGTGGAAACTGATTTCTGATTTTGTGTTTAAGTTATGAGATTAATGTGTATTAATTTCCATAAACACCCTTATTTACCAAAATCAGAATAATCCCTTTAAATTATATACATATTTTGAATATATATATATATATATATATATATATATATATAATCAATTAAATACTTAACTTGCATAAAAGAAAAGAAATAATAATATTTCGTTTTCGTAAAATAACACGTCTGTCATTTTCCGAAAATCGGAATATTATAGGTGTTCTCTTGATTTCATATCTCTGCAACTCATCGGCGACGGTTTAATGTATTTGGCTTTTTTTTTTTTTTTTTTTCTTCCACCCTACTGTCTATCCGCGAAGCCTGCGAGCAATTCCTTACGAAAATTGCTAGACTAAAGCTAGCAAAACGCATTATACAAGTGAGCTTTCGAAGAGGGAAAAAAAGAAGAAGCAAATAATAGGTAAATTTAGGAACTTTTTCGTATTGTTTGCTGATACCTTATATCATTATTTGAAAAATTGTCCTAAACTGATAGTGTCCTCAATTTAAAATCTTTCAGTGAAAAGAGAGGAACATGATTAACATGGGTGCAATTTTCTGATCTTCTAATTGCAACTTTGTAGTGAAGATAGATGTTCTATTTAGAAGATGTTTAATAATTTTCACATGGGCATGTAATCCAGATATTAGTTTGTTGGAATTTGTTTAGAAAGCTTAATTTATAGATGTAGTTCATGTAAGTGATGTGGTATGAGGTTTGATTAAGAGAGAAAGAGAGAGGGGGTTGGTTCAACTGACACTACTAGTCTACTAGAGTGAGTTTTAGTGTCAACTATTTTTGTTTCATATTGAGGTGCTTGTTGTGCAGGTGTGAAGCTGTCGGTTTCAGAGCCCTGCTTGTGCTTTATGGAAACTTTGAGACAGCCATCTCTGGAAAATCTGATAAGAGAGCAGGATGGTTTTGTCATCTGGGATGGACCCCCATTTGCCAATCCTCAAGGAATTTGGATCAGGAATGTGGTATCGTGGAGTACAGAAACTGGAAATTCTGTTCATCAGCTTTCGCAAAAGAATATGACTAAAGCAACATGGTAGCCTTTAAGTTTCAGTAGTGGCTATGTAAGATGAGAACGGTTTTTTCTTTGTATCTTGTTTAATTTTTTGCTTTCCATAGGCCTCAATACAATTCAGTTCTGATGAATCAGTAGCATGCCGTCTAGCAACCTATGAAGTTCGGTTTTGTGAGCCTGTGGATTATTCAATAGGTGATGTCAACCGGCTTAGGGTTCCTGGAGTTGCGGCAGTAGAACTTTCTAAGACATCAGGAGCATATGTGGCTACATTTACTCCTAAATCAATGGTACTACCGACAATGTAGGTAGGAATTCTTTGAACTACTAAATTATAAAAAAAGAGTAGCACTTGACTAACCATCTGCTTTCAGATTGATGTAACAATGGCTCCACGATTTTTTAAACCATGTTTGTACTTGCATAATGAGTCATTTTATCACAAATATGCATTTGAAGTTGATAGCTAGTTATTACTTACCATTGTCCTTTGCTTTTATAATTCTTTAGAACGTTGATATGAAACAGGATTCATTTCAAAACAGTAGATTTGTCTAAGAAACTGATAAAAACTACTGTCTCAAGGTAGAAACCGTTGTGAAAACAAATTACAAAAGAAATGGATTGAATTCCTTGGTAATCAAGGACTAATTGCAATTTGAACTAAACTGATGGATGGTCATTGTTCATGCAGGGAAGGCCAGCTAGTGTTCAAGTATTTCCTACCGGAAAGGATTTATAGACCTAGCCTATTGCTCGAGGAAGTTTCTTTCACTCTTTCCTCTGTGCAATTAAGTTCCCGAATTGCAGAGAACAATCCGAACTGAGGCAATCTTTCCGGATTCATTAATAAGCATGAATAGACGGGGTACCTTGGGCACAGTTAAGCCCCATGTCGGTTGTACAGGACTACTGGTTTTGGTAGAGACAACACAGTGACTATGGAGAATCGAAGTTGAACTACTTGACCATTGATAGAACTCATGATGGACTTGTTCCTCTACGTAAGTTCCATCAATGATTTGCGCTTGGAAGGTTCTTTGTTTTCTCGCATCTTTGTTGACTTTGGACATGTTATTTCAGGTAAAGAAGGGCTTGTACATGATGTTCTACGGTCGAATTAATTCAGGTAAAAAGACTTTGCTGATGTTTATGGATGTATCCTTAATTCCAAACTTGAATTCCTTTTGTTGTGTTGCCCTGTAACTTTAGGTTTGATGTCTTACCATTTACAAAAGGATAGTTAACCTTCATGTGTTGCATGTGAGTGTACAATGGCAGATGGTAAATGTATTGCTCTTGCTAGGTTTCTCCATCGATTGTTGCCCAGGCCCTCTATGAAAAAAGTTTTGTCCTGTGTGTGGCCTAAGATTTTCTAGTAATTTTTGGGCTAATAATGGCCAGCCGTGTACATCTCCATGTTCTCTTCTAGTGGATAAACTAGCTATGTTACTGGGTTCAAGTGCTTTTGATTGCTATCTCTGCTGTATTGTGGTTGTCTTTATTGCAGCAAGTTACTTTAGCCTAATTTTTTTTTTTTTTGAGGGGGTAATTCTAGTGGTGGCATCGGGTCGGGACCTGACCCGTAAACCTCCTACCCGAAACCCGTCCCGACAAGATTCGAGATTCAATTTTTCTTTCCGAACCCGTACCCGATAACCGTCGGGTCCCGACAATCGGGATACCCGAATGTTTGGGATCCCGTCGTGTCGAGAATGAATGTCTTGAACGTCTTGAACATATAATATTAAAAAAATATTCATTTTATATAAAAAAAATGTCAGCAATTACTTTATCAAAACAAAAGTTCAAAAGGTGGGGGCGGAGAAATGAGTTAACGGTGACAAAGTCGACAGCCGGTGGAGGCGGGTGGCTTTTGTGAGGAAGAACAATTTGGTATATTAGAGAGCCGAAGAGAGATGCAGAGAAAGTGCAAAACGACAGAAGCAAAGAGTGTAGTATGTTTAAGTTTTTAGTATTTAGCGCTTTTGGTTATTTATATCGGTATATATATATATATATATATATATATATATATATATATATATATATATATATATATATATATTTTTTCATCCCGATATAAATAACCTATATGTGTGTGTGTGTGTGTGTGTGTGTGTATTTAGGTCGGGATCGGGAACCTGATGGGATTGAGTTTTATGCCCCGTCACGTTCCCGTATTTTTCGGGTCGGGAAAAATCTTGAAATTTCGGGATCGGGAAACTTTTAGGGTTGAGATTTTTTGGATGGATTCGGGACGGGTCGGGATTTTTTTGGATGGATTCGGGACGGGTCGAGATTATCAGGAAATTTGCCACCCCTAGGTAATTCAGCCTAATTTTACTCTAAAAAAATGCCCTAGTATGATGCCTTGATCTTCGTTTCATCAAACTATTCTTACAATCTGCAAGTGAAACTATAGAGATTTTGGCAATGAGTAATATTCCCTTCTAATAATAATAGAACTGTCTATGTATATTATTTCAGACGATCTCTATTTCAGTTATCCATTTAGTTCAACTGGTTAGAAGGTTTATTACAAATCGTAATGTTCGCAATTTCCTGGGTCCGCCACTACCAAGAATAGTGTTAAGCGTAAAAATTTCCTGAAACCCCTACTGCCAAGAATAGTGTTGGTGAAAAAAAAAATTATGGGTCTGCCACTTCCAAGAATAGTGTGATATGTTTCAGGACAAAAGCAGAATATCTTACATATTGCATATATGTAATGTCCCACATAGGAAAAATAGTAGAATGATCACCCCCATATAAGTGTGAGACATAGGAAAAATAGTAGAATGATCACCCCCATATAAGTGTGAGAGACATAAAAAGTGCTTGTCAACTTGGTTAGCGCTTTTAGACAAGCGATGACGATGGCGGTCTAAGCGATTGACCGGACATTTATGACTCATTTAATACTACTGGCCCGAGTCCTGCAGGCGTTACGAGAATAAGATCGAGCCGACTATCGAGCGGAACTATCTGCTACCGTGACCGTCTGAAGATGGTGTACAAGAAGACGGTGTAAGGATGACCTCTACAATTCATCTCCTGTAGGACGATCCAGAAACAGTCTTGGCCGTCCCCGGCGAGGACCACCAGTCCCTATATAAGGAGAAATGTAATGCCCTACATAGGAAAAATAGTAGAATGATCACCCCATATAAAGTGTGAGACATAAATGTCTTGTCAACTCTAAGTTAGCCTTTTAGACCAAACGAGAGCAGCGGTCTAAACAATTGACCAGACATTTATATTCTCATTTAGCATTCTACTGCGCCTGCAGCCTGAAGGCGTTATAATATATGTACTATTTTTATAGATAATACATTTGGAGCATAAAATAAAAACAATAGAAAATTCTACATTGCATGGAGGGGAGGAGAGGAGTGGAGTGGGTTATGGTGGAGAAATGATCTCAACTTCAAAAAGGAAGGTTGAGTTGCATGTTGCAATCGTCGAAAAAGATATGGAGAGTCATAGTAGAATCTCTGAGCAAGAAGAGGGAGGCTCAGCAATGAAGCGGCAACTTACAAATATGTTTTACATTTAAATCTTATTGTATGTTCCACTCCAAAAAAAAAATCTTATTGTATGTTCTCAAATTATTATTATTATTATTATTATTATTAAACTATCTCGGTTCTATTGCTTGTTATGTGGAAATTTCTTCTTTGATTCAATTATGTGGAAATTTCGTATGAGACAACTATTATCAACAATTGTACTATGACACAAATATTATCAACAATTGTACCTACCCTAAAAAAAATTTAAAAAAAAATTAAAAAAAAATTGTACCATTACTTTACCGTAATTTATTATGTCCTTATGAAGTATATCCCTTTGGATTTTCTCGCAAATTGATTAAATTTGTTATGTTTTCTTAATTTTGATTAAAAAATTTAAAATAGTATTTGATTGTAATAAAAGTTAAATGGACTGTAATTTTGGGCCGACGAAAGTAGTATAACACATCCCTTATCAATTTTCAACAATTGTATAAACTTTTTTTTCACCGATACGAGGTGAACCACACCCATTACCAACTTTCTATATTTTCTCTTTATAATTTTCATTTTACTAATTGTACCATATAAGAGAGATACAACATTTTTTACCAATTATATCTTCAGTTGTTAGATACGTGTGATGTATAACTAGAGCTGCTAACGAGCCGAGCTAAATCGAGTATTTGTGGTTTGAGCTCAAGCTCGTTTAGCTAACGAGCTCGTTCGAGTTTGTTCGTTTGTTAAACGAACAAAAATATTTGTTTGAACTCGGCTCGTTTAGAAGATGAAATGTTCGAGCTCGTCTTGTGAAACATATTGTTGTCTTCCAACTCGAGTATGGCTCGAGTTCGGTTCGTTTAGGTATAAAACATAAAATGCAAAAATAACAAGTTTTAGATTAATATTACATATATCACGCTACAATAATCATTACAAAAATATGTAAATATTATATAAAATCAATTTATAATCTCAATTACCAATCAGATGAATGAATGACTTATCCTCGTTTGAGCTAGGGTTATTGTGTAAATTGATGTATTTATATAAACACGTTTGCAAACATAATCGAACGTTCGCGAACCAATATCGTGTTTGTTCGTTAAGCGAACGAGCCTACAATCATGTTCGAGCTCAACATTAAAATTAAGCGAAACAAACAAACGATAACTAACACTAACGAAATGCGAAGCATGAGAACATTGCGCGACGAACTTCTGCTAGATAATGACTTTAGTATAACACATTCACTATCAACTTTAATGCTTCTTGTTTTATCATTATTCTTTTTAATTCATTACGATTTACACATCAATCCATGATAAGTATATTTTATAATCATTTCATTCTAATTGTATCCTGTCTTTTTATTGGTTGTGTTGTTTCTTGTTATTGTTATGTGCATATATTGTGTAAATTATGTATCATTTATTTAGCAATTGTACTATCATCACTCACACTATACGTAACATCAATTCACTAATTCAACCACCGCTTTAACCTGATTGTACCGTAAAATTTCATTTTATATACATACCCAGATTGTAAATTATATATGTGCATATGAATTATTATCAAATTTCAATCATCATACACTAATATACACAATTTTCATTAGCTGTACTATTACTTGCTACATATATGTATACACACACTATCAACTTTCATTCATAATAGCCAAAATATTTATTGACGAAAATTCGAAATATATATCTTTGGGTAAAAATAGTTTTTTTTTTATACCCATATTTTTAAATCTTACAAGCACGACCCTCGGTAGGACGGACAATTTGGCATTCCGGACGGGATATATTGTCATGAGGACGGGTTATTTTTCATTGAGGACGGACTAAAATAACACGTCCTCAGTAAATTTTCTCACTTCACGCGCTTAAAAACCCCGTCTCCGGTATATATATATATTGGCAATTGTCCGACTTTTAATCAGACCAGAAAACGGATGTTAGAAGACGAGAATGAAGGGATCGTTTTCAAGATTTCCAAGCAATCAGATTCAAGAAGGTTTGGGGCTAATCAATTGAATGATGGCAACAATAAAGCTGATGATAGTTCTGATTCGAGTAATTCAGAGACAATTCAATTAGCTGCCTAATTCATTGTTCAAGGTCTGACTATGGTGCAATTGCATCTTTAAACAAAAACTTCCGGTCCCTTGTTCAAACCGGTGAGCTTTATCGATTTAGACGCGAGAAAGGCGTGGTTGAACATTGGGTTTATTTCTCTTGCCAATTGCTCGGGTGGGAAGTGTTTGATCCGTTCCGACATCGTTGGATGCGTATACCGACTATGAACACGAACGATTGCTTCGTGTTTTCAGACAAGGAATCTCTAGCTGTCGAAACCGAGCTTTTTGTATTCGGTAAAGGCTTATGGATGTCAAAGGAGAAAGGGTGATCGACAATAGTTTTTTTTCTTTTCCAATCCCGTACGATGTGGCCTGAACATTTGTAATTGAAACAACATATAATTCAGCCTCAGAATAAATAAATGAAAGTCGGACAATTGCCAAAATAAAATAAAATATCGGGTTTTTAAGCGGCGTAGAGTGCGAAAATTTACGAGGCGTGTTATTTTTTAATCCGCGCCAATGAAAAATAAGCCGTCCTCATGATAATATATCCCGTCCCCGAATACCAAATTGTCCGTCCTACTAAGGGTCATGCTTGTAAGACTTATACAAAAAAAAATTATTTTTATCCGAAGGTCACCCATATTTATTTCTCTGATTTAATTTACTTTATATGCTTTGTGCAAACGATGTATAGTGTATTTACGTATAGCTTGTAATAACTGTACAATCTTTTTACATTTTTTTTATCATCACTTTTCACTTATTATAACATCATTTTGTGTGTGTATATGTGTATTTGAACATGCAATAGCTGTAACATAACTTTACACTAATTGTAACACTATTTTTCATTACTTGTGCCATCAGCCCATCACTATTTTTAGTACATACTATGATGAATAGCATATTTACTGTCAAGTTTTTACGCTTGTATACCATCACTTTACAAAAGTTCACGTCATTTTTCTTTTACTGAATTGCGGCACACATTAATTTGATGTACATATAATTTATAATACATCTATATACATGAAATTGCAACGATTATATCATCATCATATACTAATTAAACTTTCAATGTCCACTACACTTATGTACCTCCTTTGGTATATTAATATGACGTATACCACTTATTCCGAGAATATATATATATATATATATATATATATATATATATATATATATTTTAAGGAAACAACACTTTATTAATTAATATCCGCCAAACAAGCGGCCAAAACGCCGCCAGGGCGAGCGAGGAACCCCAAGATGTCCTAGAAATAATCACAAAGATACTAGTTAAAAGATCGCGGCGACACATTGCCCACACGCTTGAATAAATAAAAAGAAATCAAGAGAAGCTGGATAAAAGGGTCAAACAATCCTGCATCAAACAGCCCTGAGGCGTAAGATCCTCTATTGGCCGTCGGAGACGTGAAACGCACGCCAAACAATCACTCTCCACCTCTAGTCGTTGAATTCCCAAATGCCTCGCCTCTTCCATAGCCAAGGAAATGGCCTTAAGCTCCATGTATTCCACTGGGTCTCCTGGGTCAAAATGATACGCAAATGTGTGGAGAACTGCCCCGTGAGAGTCTCGGAAAATAATTCCCACCCTGCTTTGTCTCAGAATCGACGATCCACATTGCCTTTAATCACCCCTTCCGAAGGCTTCACCCATATATCCGGAAAGTGTTGGACTGAGCCCTGCGCCCTATAGGTCTCTAAAGCCGCCACATACTCAGCCGACGCTGTAAGAGATCGCATACACACTGCTGAAACATAAACAGCCTGATCATCAAACACTGCAGAACAGCGCGCCTTCCAAATCCCCCACATAAGCCATACAAATCTCGCAGTATCCTGAGCACCCTGATCCTCAAGCAACCTCATAAAGAAATCTGCAAAGGTGGCCGAGCGAAGACGCCCTAACACCCCATAGAATGGTGACGCCTGCCAAATTCGATCTGCCAACTCGCACTCAAAAAGTACATGCCGCAGCGTTTCCAAAGTCTCTCCACAAGCCAAGCAGACACCATCCCCCATATTCCTCCTGTGTAATCCCTGGCCGATAGCAAGGCAATCAGTGAGGCAACGCCACAAGAAGTGCTGAATAC